>CM033641.1:30520241-31187510 GCA_019512145.1 Engystomops pustulosus
AAATGGGTGATCTAGGGCTGGAGCTTGTGAAAACCCTAACTTCTTCTATGATAATCCTCTCCTAGATCTGCTGCTGGTCATACACTGGCAGATCTGATCTGGTAAAGGGTTATAGGGTGGAGCTCTGCAGAACCCTGAACATAAATTTATCTATGATAATGCTCATCCCAGATCTGCTCTGGTCACACACTGGAGATCTGATCTGGTAAATGGGTGATCGGGGGTGAAGTGTCTGCAGAACCCTGAACAGGACAAACCAGGGCTTCATCTTGATAATCCTTCTAAAAGATCACTTGCTGGTCCTACACTGCAGATCTGATCTGGTTAATGGGTGATCAAGGGCTGGAGCTTCTGCAGGACACTGAACTGGGACAATATAAGGGTTCATTATGATAATTCTCATCCCAGATCTGATGCTGGTCCACACACTCGAAGATCTGATCTGGTAAATGGGTGATCTAGGGCTGGAGCTTGTGAAGAACCTGAACTAGGACAATAAAAGGCTGCATCTGATAATCCTTCCCCAGATCTTCTTCGGTCACCACTGGCCAGATCTAATCTGGGGAATGGGTGATCGAGGGCTGGAGCTTCTGCCAAACCTGAACTTAATCTATGATAATCCTTCTCCAGATCTGCTGCTGGTCATACACTGGCAGATCTGATCTGGTAATTGGTGATTAGGGCAGAAGATTGTGCAAAACCCTGAACTTCACTATGATAATCCTTCTGCCAGATATGCTGTTGGTTCACAAACTGGAAGATCTGATCTGGTAAATGGATGATCTAGGGCTGAAGATTGTGAAGAACACAAGAAAGTGACAATGCAAGGGGTTCATCTGTGATCTCTTTCCCAGATCTGCTGCGGTATACACTGGCAGATCTGATTGGTAAATGGGTAATCTAGGGCTGGAGATTGTGAAGAACACAAAAAGTGACAATAGAAAGGCTTCATCTATGATAATCCTTCTCCAGATCTGTGGTGACACATTGGAAGATCTGCTCTGGTTAATGGGGGATTGGGGTTGGAGCCAGAACACTGAATACGGAAAATACAAGGGCTTAATGTATGATTATGCTTCTCCCAGATCTGCTGCTGGTCACACAATGGAAGATCTGATCCGGTAATGCGTAATAGGGCTGGAGCTTTTGCAGAAACCCTGCACTTCATCTATGATAATCCTTCTTCCAGATCTATGCTGGACATACACGCAGATCTGATTGGTAAATGGGTGATCTGGAGCTTCTGCAGAACCTGACAGGGACAATACCAGGGTTTCATCTTGATAATCCTATCCCCCATATGCAATTGGTCATACACTTTCAGTTCTGATTTGGTAAATGGGTGATTTTGGGCATAAAGAAGCCTTAGGGCGATAGTGTCTGAGCATTGGAAGATGTCCCCTATGTAGATCATGCAGTATGAGATGACAAAGGGACATTAATGGTAAATGGGTTACTTAGGCATGAAGACTCTTAGAGAATAAATAGAGTGAATCATCCAAGATCCAATTCATAGAAGCTTTATCGAATTTTTCAAGAGATTCATGTCCAAACCGATATTGCTTCAATGGTCCTATAAAGTGTATATAACCCCTCTGTTCTTAAAACACTGTTTTTTATGAAAAGCTCTTGTTTCGCTAATTTAAATTTTTTCAAATTCTCCTTGAGTCCTCCCCAACCTCTATCTCTGGGATGAATGACAGCAAGATCATCTGATTCGGTTTCCTCTGCCCTCCCTTCCATCTCCCTCCTTTGATTTGGCCTGAGAAATGGCAGATTTGTACCTAAACTACAAACCAATGAAAATATCGTTCATCTCTAATCAGGGGCAAAGATCAGTCCCTGTCCTAATCTTGTACCGTTTACCATAGCCCAAGCACCATAGAAGAGGTGGACCTGTCACCAGATACAAAATAAAAAATCAGCACCTCAATTCATTGTAACTTTTACTCCTGATTATTTATTTTGGTTTTCTTAACCACCAGATCAAAAGATATGGCCCCTGCAAGTTTATGGGAATTAGGTCATTCCAGCTTAGGGGGCGGTAACCTTTGTTTTCAAATAGTGCCAGAGACACGCCCTCAGAGTCAATGCAGGTTACTGAACCTTTACCTTTAGCTAGTAGGGGCTTATTTCCAGGGGTCATATCTTTGAACAGGTAGGCAGATATTTTAAAAATAAACATTTAATCTCAGGGACTCAGCAACAATAAAAGGGGCATATCCTTCAAATTTGGTTCGTAGTGACATGTCCTCCTTAAAGGGATTTATGGATTAGAACAATGCTGCTTTCTTTTGTTATGCTCAAAATACCACTTCTGTCCATGGGTATTGGCTGGTATTGCAGATTTGCACCATGACATGATTAAGATGGAGCTGAATACCCCACACCACCTGTGTACAATTGGGGCACTGTTTATGGAAAAGAAAGCAGCCGTGTTTCCTTACCCTGGACAATTCTGTAGGGTATAAAGCAAGACAATCCTCAGTGCATGGCGAGAGCCCCTAATGATGATGACACTTTACATCATGGAAACTGCAAAGAACCAAATGCATAGTTATGGGGGACTGCTGAGTTATTGGCCCCTGGCTGTTTCGTATAGATGGTGCAAATAGATGCTGCCGGAACGTCCTGCAAGAGAAGTCAGAACTGAATCTTTACCCAGATGAATGACCACGTAGCTCTGCCCCTGCCCCTGAGGGTTCAGGTCATTAGAACTATTGAACCATGAGTTATGGTTGACCTTTCCACCGTCAGCATCTACTGCAAGCCTGTTCTAAGCATCTTCTACTCTTCCAATCCAAGCTATGCCCCTATTTTCTGCCAATGTTAATTTTAGGAGCTCATATCTTGCAAATAACATTGGCTTGAAATTCCATCAAAGCCCTTCCCAAAGCCCTACACAAAGCTCCCCCAAACCAGTGACCCATCTGGTGCTGCACCCAAGGACTCCCTCGCTCTCCTCACTGCCTCTTCTTGGAAAAGATGAAGAATGGTGTAATGATGGCTGCCTGATGCTCCATCCCCAGCCTTGGCTCTCGCTGTGCATGAATGGTCCAAAATTGGAGAAATGACAGCAGCCCCCGCCGCCTCTCACCGCAGCGTCATTACCCGGGCGACTGAGGCCAAAACCACACAAATGATTAAAATCAGATTTGAATGCCACTCCACACCCCCTCCTGACTCTGTCAATAGTTGTGTCATATAATGACCAAAATCCCTAAAATCTTATTTATTTACTTGCTTTTATTTTTCCTAACAACACAAAGGGCTGAGAGCAGGAGTAAAAAGAAAGTGGAGCAGCAACATGTGGGAGCGGCGTTTACGGTAAATAACCCGCCGCGCTACCAGATAGTCCAGCACATGTTACACAAAGCCGCTTACACAACATGTACACACCGAGCCACGTACAGCAGCCAGACAAGACACAAGCAGCTACACACACACACGAGCAAGCAGAGCAAGAGCGAGCAGCAGGAGCCAAAAAGACGAGAGTAAGCACAAAGCAAAGCGACGAGGCGAGTCGAGCGAGCAGCGAGAGCAGCGAGCAGCGAGCAGAGAGCGAGCGAGCGAGCGCAAAGCGAGCAGCGAGCGAGCAGCGGCAGAGCGAGAGAGCGAGCGAGCGAGCGCAGATCGAGCGAGTCTAGCGAGCTAGCGGGAGCGAGAGAGCGAGCGAGTCGAGGAGCAGCGCAGCGTAGGCGTAGCGCGAAGCGTAGGCTAGAGTCGAGCGAGACGTAAGCGTAGACCTAGCGAGAGCGAGCAGGGGCGAGCGTAGCGCCGTAGCGAGCCCGAGAGCGAGTTAGCTAGCGACTAGGCTAGCGAGCTGAGCGAGCGAGCGATGCTATCGATCAGCGTCGGATCGACAGAGCTATTCTAAAGCGGTAATTGTCTCCTCTCAGCGTGCAGATCAAATACTACTATACGGCTGATATACAACCTGTTTTTCTGGTTTCGCCATACCTACTTTCAATTTATGCTTCCTTTTCCTCCTTCCTAATCTCTCCAACTCTCCTTTTACTCCTCCCGTACATCCACAGTTATTCCGTTTTTCTTATATCATCCCAGATCTGCTACTGATCACACATTGGAAGATCTGATCTGGTAAATGGGTGATCTAGGGCTGGAGCTTGTGAAGAACCCTGAACTTCTTCTATGATAATCCTTCTCCTAGATCTGCTGCTGGTCATACACTGGCAGATCTGATCTGGTAAATGGGTTATCTAGGGCTGGAGCTTCTGCAGAACCCTGAACATAAATTTATCTATGATAATGCTCATCCCAGATCTGCTCCTGGTCACACACTGGAAGATCTGATCTGGTAAATGGGTGATCTGGGGGTGAAGTGTCTGCAGAACCCTGAACAGGGACAATACCAGGGCTTCATCTTTGATAATCCTTCTACAAGATCTGCTGCTGGTCATACACTGCAGATCTGATCTGGTTAATGGGTGATCAAGGGCTGGAGCTTCTGCAGGACACTGAACTGGGACAATATAAGGGGTTCATTTATGATAATTCTCATCCCAGATCTGATGCTGGTCACACACTCGAAGATCTGATCTGGTAAATGGGTGATCTAGGGCTGGAGCTTGTGAAGAACCCTGAACTAGGACAATACAAAGGCTGCATCTGATAATCCTTCTCCCAGATCTGCTGCTGGTCACACACTGGCAGATCTAATCTGGTGAATGGGTGATCGAGGGCTGGAGCTTCTGCAGAGCCCTGAACTTCATCTATGATAATCCTTCTCCCAGATCTGCTGCTGGTCATACACTGGCAGATCTGATCTGGTAATTGGATGATCTAGGGCAGAAGCTTGTGCAAAACCCTGAACTTCATCTATGATAATCCTTCTGCCAGATATGCTGTTGGTCACACACTGGAAGATCTGATCTGGTAAATGGATGATCTAGGGCATCTTCGAGTGTGTGACCAGCATCAGATCTGGGATGAGAATTATCATAATGAACCCCTATAATTGTCCCAGTTCAGTGTCCTGCAGAAGCTCCAGCCCCTGATCACCCATTAACCAGATCAGATCTGCAGTGTATGACCAGCAGCAGATTCTTGTAGAAGGATTATCAAAGATGAAGCCCTGTATTGTCCCTGTTCAGGGTTCTGCAGACACTTCACCCCCAGATCACCCATTTACCAGATCGATCTTCCAGTGTGTGACCAGGAGCAGATCTGGGATGGAGAATATCATAGATATTTATGTTCAGGGTTTCTGCAAGAGCTCCAGCCCTAGATAAACCCATTTACCAGATCAGATCTGCCAGTGTATGACCAGCAGCAGATTAGGAGAAGGATTATCATAGAGAAGAAGTTCAGGGTTCTTCACAAGCTCCAGCCCTAGATCACCCATTTACCAGATCAGATCTTCCAATGTGTGATCAGTAGCAGATCTGGGATGAACATTATCATAGATATATTTATGTTCAGGGTTCTGCAGATGCTCCAGTTGCCAAATTAACCCATTTACCAGATCAGATCTGCCAGTGTATGACCAGCAGCAGATCTGGGTAGATGTATCATAGAAGAATTCAGGTTCTTCACAAGCTCCAGCCCTAGATCACCATTCACCAGAATCAGATTTCCAGTGTGTGACCAGGACGAGATCTGGAGAATAGATGAAGTCATGGTTCTGCAGAAGCTCCATCTCTGGATCACTATTTACCAGATCAGATCTGCCAGTGTGTGAGCAGCAGCAGATCTGGGATGAGATTATCATGGATGAAGCCCTGTTTTATCCCTGTTCAGTGTTCTGCAGCAGCTCCAGCCATTACGCACAGACTCTGCCTCCCATCTGCGTGTGCATTCTCCTGCAGATGGGTGAAATCCCCTCATTGCAGGGCACTGCCAGCCGTGTGTTGGCACTGGGTGCCTAGTGCAATGCAGGCAGGAGAGGGTAAGCTTGCTGGTGACAGGAGCTGGGGTCTGCCTTGCTGTGACATCACAGAGCTGTGGCAGCAGGCAGGCAGGCAGCAGGGCAGGCAGAGTGGCAGACCAGCCTCCTTTAATAGCTTGGTCATGTGATGGGAACAGTAGTAAGACAGGTGCCTTGAGCTGAGCCTCAGTAAGGGGCTAGTTGCCTGCATGAGTGTCAGCTTGTGTGTGTTGTGCCTGTGATTGTACTTCCAAAGCTTTACTGCCGTCATAGGACTGAATGGCGTGGGACATGTGCAACCAGGACTCTGTATGGAGTGACATAGAGGTGAGCCTGCACCCCCAATCCCCCCCCACACCCCACTTATACTTCTGCATTTGGATTTTGCATGCATTTTTTTTTTACAATTTTTTTGTGCTTTTTTATGATTATTCTTTTCCTGCGTTTACATTGTGGAATAGCCGGATAGATCTCAGCTCCTGCACTATGTGTATGTGGAGGAACTAGTCTCACATTATCTGAGGCTATTTTAAGGCTTTTTACTTGTATGATGCTAGAGCCAGAGTTAGCTGCTGTCATCAGTGCCTCTTGCAGTTGGAAACTATTTGCATGTGTCTTTGGCTCTCTCTCCCTTCTCTCCAGTCACATGCAATATGTATGCTCAGAGATATGATATGAATCAGGTTGAAGTCTTTCCAGTGGCCTGCTTGGAAGCAGCCATGGCTATTTATATATCAATTAACTTCAATAATCTCACTTATTGCTGCCTGCATTACTTGCCTTCTGCTAGCCATTGGGGGAGATGTATGGATTATCCTATGGATCTTACTTTCTTCTTCCCATCAGGCTTATTTTTTGACTGATTATTCATATTGCTACCTGTGCCGCTCCATTTATCACTATCCTGCATGAAGGTGATGATGATGATGGGCTGTTTATTTCCATTTTTGTGCTTCCTACTAGAGATAGCAAATGTATGGGATGGGCTGTGCAAAAAAAAAGATGTTGCTGCATGTGTAAAAATAGGTGGCCATACATCAATTCTACAGCTTCTGCTGGCTACAATTCATATAGGGGTGGTAGGGGGGGATTAAAAGCAAGCAGTTCTGGACTAGTCCCTGGAGTGTGATGATGGGGAAGATCAGTTCTGCATGTTTGCATTCTACAATTGGAACATTGTTTCTAGGGAGGGGGGGACTTTGTATCAAAAAAGAATAAGAATTGTAAATATTTAGAGATGAGATTATGTATTATTGTGTGCAGGTACTATGTAGATTTCTTTTGGAAATGATTAATATAATGCATGCAAACCTAATTTTTTCTAATAGAGCAGACAGAACTGTAAGTGAGCGAGTCCTAATTGTTTTTGAGTAGCCACAGAGTCCTGTGTCTTGCTTGCTTGAGCTGCTCGCATGGGTCTCAGCTGCTGTATCCTCATTTTTCCATCATGCATTATTCTCTGATGCTGCCTAGGAGCTGATTGAGGAGCAGCTAGCATGGAAATACCCAGATTTATTTTCGTAAAAAAAAACCCCCAATGATTGCAAAGTAACATATCAACAGTTATTGATCTGATGATCGCCATGGTTTGGTGCTGGATATCCTATTATTGTATGCATAAATGGATAACTCTTGGTCCGTCTGAGTCATAATTTGCTGCTGGGTTCATACATCCCCGTTGCACACAGTGGCTTTTTTTTTTTTTTTTTACATGGAGCTAATTTGTGGAGCTTGGTAAACTGCAAAAAAAAAAAAAAAAAGCTGATTAAAAGGAAAAAATAAAATGCTGGAAAATACAATCTGTCTGCTGCTCCCCCGAACAGGACAGACCGATGCTCATATTAATAAAGGCCCAGTAGCTCAAGTCCCAGATGTTTCACATTTTAATGAGGACGATTGTGACGAGGAGATGGTGGAGATTGATAGAGCCTTCCTTAACGGACACATCGCAACAAGTTTCCATCCCTAACCGCCTGCCTTCCGCTGACTACCGTGCAAAAAAAACAAAAACATCCATATTATACTAAACAAACCCCCATTCCGTATCTTTAAGATGGCAGATGACACCTGGCACCCAAGCTTCTGCATCTGATGCTCTACAGCCACAGTATGTATAATATTGTAGGATCCCACGGTCCTCCATAACTCAGGTGGTCATTTTTAGGTCTAACCTTATAAATAATCTTAGTTTGTAGCTTTGACATGTGGCCTAGAGGAGATAGGATGTGGATGGTGTAAGAATTGATAAGCCACCTGTTGAGTGTGGTGAGAAAGTGGCAGGAATGTGATGGTGACAGGAGAGGAACGTTATTCGTGTGAACCTGACCTGAGCTATCACCATAACACTACTAAAGGTCAATAGACTAGTAACAGCCCACTTGTTTTTCTCCAATTCACATGTATCTAGTGAATATGTCTTTAATAGTGCTAAGTAACCATTCATTGACCATCCATTGATCAGATTTTATCAGCCTCCAAAAAGTTTTAACCTAAAAGTTTCGGCCAAGTCAATTTTTTTTTGCAGCCGAAGACATAATAAATCAAATAGTCCATCTAGTTACACCATGTACTTTCAGGAAAAGTCCTTCTATGAAATAGTCATTGAGCGAAATTAAAATATAGCACAACTGTGCCCCTGCTGACCCTTCAGCGAGAGGTTTCATGGAATGTGGCAACTGGCCATATCCTGAAGAGACATTTTGATGGCCACAGGTATGGTTGAAAGATTGCTCAATCTGGAAGGCTTCCAAACTTTTGAAGCCTAGTGTAACCTTGATGGCCACCCAGCAAAAAATAGTTGATCTCATGATACCAGTGCTGATCATATGTCTTCGGTTAACAGATGGTGTTAAGAAAGAATTTCACGTGATGATTTTGCATTTTTTTTTCTTGCAGTGCGCTGCTTTGGTTGGTGAAGACCAGCCCTTTGCCCGATTCGTCGAGCTGGATCTTTCTGATGACTTGTAAATGATTTGGATGCAGACAGCTTTTTGGGTGGATTAAGTGGTACAGTGACCAATCTGAAAACATTTCCAATCAATACAGCAACGAGTCATCGAACATATTTGAGGTATGGTACCGACCTACGTTGTTTACCGTCCTGTGTTTTGGATGACTGTGTTTAACCTATATGCCTTCAGATTCAGAGACAAACATGTGCACAGTTTTGCAATATTTGAAAAGTAACTATGATATATCCGAAAACTATTGGGAAATTTTTGAAAAACACATCTTTGCTGTTGCTGAAAGAAGGTGCTTTGTTGACCAGAAGCTTGGAGGTTAAAATAAAGATTGTTCCCTCTGGCTGCTAGGTTTTCTTTGGGTAGGCCTCGTAAGACTAAGGAAATTAAACGTAGGATTCTACAAATATGCTGAATATTTGACTTGAGTAGAATCTGCGCCCAAAGTTTGAATGAAATCAGAGATTTAGGTCTTGTAACAGGTTTCGAGTGGCACTCGTAAGCACTTATACACATTATATTGGCCCAGTGCCATGTGGGTAACTGGAGTGGTGCACGATGCATCATTAAATGAGGAACACCTCTATATAGACATATCAAATACAACTTATTCCTGTCCTGCCCTCATTATTATGGATTAGCAGGTAATACATTTACTCGCACAATATCATTTACATCCATTCTGCTACCGGAATTAAGAGCAGACAGTCCAGGAGCAAATAGTCAGTCCAGTGCCTAAATATTTTATGCTTCTGTTGATGGCTGTTTTATTGCCTGACCACATAAAATCGTATTATCTTTTCTGTTCCTAATATAAATTAGTTTTTATGTGGAAGCCATTTTGTAGGCATACCACAGTGTAGCCTATCAGAGCATGAGAATGTATGAACTTAATTATGTCATCAAGCGTATACTTAACAGGTTCAATGAATGTTGGATGATCTCTCCGACAAAATGGCCGCCTTTACAGACTCATTCAAAAGTGTGTTGCTTTTGGTAGAGAAAGTCACCTTATTATAACCCCCATGTATATAGAACTACTGCCAGAAATGCCTTTATTGATTTATGCCTCTGTTACAAGATGAGGGAAAAGGATCCTCTTCAGAGACAGTGCAAATAAGGACTACTTCATGTCTAAAGTGGAATGCCTTAAAAGACAGCTGCATCAATTGTTGTCCTTGAACTTCACCAGTGCTTCCTTTGTGAGTGTAACATTACACCGGCATGAAAAAACCACAGTACACAAGAGGAGAGTGGCCTGGGCCACGTGCCCTATTATGTTACAGCAGTTAGTTGATGGAAAAGCCTTAATTGAAATGGACAACGTCTCATTTAACTCTTATGTCCTTGATAGACTACTATAGACCCAGCCCAAGTAGGATCCTACCTTGCGAAAGAAACGGCAAAGTGGGATGCTATGTGATGTCAGACTATGAGATGACACAAGATTTAGGAGCCCAATGGTTGTGAGCTTCTTATAAGTTATATCACTTCTCAGAGCTAGAATAGCCAAGTGTATATGCTTTAATAAAAAATTCCTAATTAACAAATTCAAAAAAGTTGAGCTTAACATCGACTAAATTAGTTTTTAAGCTTGTTACTCTTCATAACTCTTTGTAACTCTTCATAACTCTTCGTAACTCTTCATAAACTCTTCGTAAACTTTTTGTAACTCTTTGTAAGAGCAAGAACTGCTCACTACTGCCACCTATGTTAGGGTATTGACCTGCAAGGTAGCAACCTAGAGATGGCACTATGGACAAAGTTTTTTGTTTTATCCTTTATTATTTTTGCTACTTTATAGCATTTCCTTAGCTGATGTCACTTGTTTAGTCTCTTAAGATAAATTAGTACTATTCCCCAAAATATGGAAGGGTAAAAAGGGTAGAAAATGGTGATTGTTAATAGCTATAAGTATTTTATAGTGTTGGCTTAAAATTTTGTTAGTGGTGATTTAGTCTCATCACCACTCTGGGTGTAAAGCAATTTTCCAGCAATTCCTAGAAAAATGTGTCCCCAGTTGGGAAAAAACTATTTTATCAATGCTACCTATGTAAGTCAACATCCGACCAATAAAAGAGCTTGTTAGGAATATAGTAGACCAGACACATTGGAGTATTGGCTGCAGAGTAACTGACATAGATGGCACCAGAGATACACATTATAAAGATCTTTACTTTCCGATGAAGCTGCCTATAAATGTCCCATCTCCTCAGCGAGATCCATTCATCTCTAGATCTGCAAAGCTAATCTAGGAACTCCCCCCCCTCGTTCGGCATTGGAGCTACTACATATGTTTTTTTTACCATATTAAGTATATAACTCGAAACACTTATATATCTGTCTTCACTTGACTAAACCCTCGCCAGTAAACGCCATATTTCTAATGAGTAGCTGGAACACAGTGAATAATTTGATGTCACATATTTTAAGGGCACACCGTGGTCCTAGCGGTCAACTTACAGACTACCGTGTAACACGACGTCCCTGACTAAGGACTGGAAGGATTAAGATGACACGTTTCTGTACTTGGCATTGCTTTACATGTGAATAGTAACAGACGTGTAAGCACTTTTTAGTCTCTCCATGAGAAGAAAACCCTGAAATCCCAAATCTACTGATTAATTATATCACAAAGTAGCAGTAGGTGCATCACGCTGCCAATGATTTTCCTGTGCGTACACTGCCCACTCAGGTTTCCCTGTCATTATGTTCAGTCACATGTCGGAGAGCGGCCTCGGCTTCCTGCTCGGTTTTATGTGACTCCAGCTGTAGCTAGCAGGAGGCCGGTTGTTTCCAGAGTCTGGGGAATTAAGTATGTTTCAGTGGGTGTGCGGGAGGCTGCCTCCGGTCAGTGCATTACAAGTAATAAAGTCACAAGACTCAGGCTTGCAGGTATGACAACAGGTATATGTCTCCGTGATAACCCGTGTGCCTGCTCTGTGCAAGGACACCCAATTTACTAATAGACAAAGGTGGCTTTGTTGGGAAACTGAGGCCAGAACTGGCACCGCTCTTTCAGAACTTTGCATCAAGCACCCTTGACTGGGCTTTGTGTGAGGGTTTCAGTGTAAAGCCAGATTGCCACAATCGGCTCTGTGTTGAATGGAGCGATGACGTGCTACCAGAAATTGTCACACTTCTTTTCCCATGGCAAGCGTAGCACTTTAACCCTGGGCACATTGATGTTTTATGAATTTTAGCAACATTTAATGTAAGTTATGGAGCTTACTCTGAAGGGTTCAATTCTTCCCATCCTTATAGACATCAAGGAGTTGAAGGACATATGACAAGTCACCATATAAACACTCCCTTTAAAGGAAATCTACCACCATTATCAAGGATTGTAAACCAGGGCCTTTATATGCTGGTATTTGCCCCTCTGGCAAGATCCACTCTTATTTTAGCTATAATGCCTTTGTTCTGGCAAACAAAAAAATACTTTAAAATATGCAAATGAGGGCTCCAGAACTATAGATGGTTAATTGAGCCTTGGGCCCTTTAGGGGTTTTGCATGATTTTAAAGCCTTTTTTGGAAAAACAAGGACATAAGATGCTAAAAGAAGAGCAGGTCCTGTCAGAGGGTGTGTCCAGCATCTGATTGGGCAGTGTATAATCAGATTCCTCGAAACGAGAACATTGTTATGGAACCTCTAAGATTTTAAAATAGATGGTGTTTTAGTAAAATAAGCCTATCAGGAGAGGAAAACGCCTTTAAATGTTTTAAGTAAAATGGTAAAAGTTGGCCTAAATCTCAGTGACCCCAATATTAAATTCCTACTGGAAGATGCTACTGTTTTCTGTCTTGTAGGGTCAATACCTGAATCCTTTATGTTTCTCTCCTCTTTTTTATGATTTTCACATTCCTTTACTACTATTATTGTGCAGCTTAATAGGATAAGCGAGTAGTTATAACCACTCATAAAAGAGTGTTCATGAATGTGGTCACACACTGGAAGATCTGATCTGGTAAATGGATGATCTAGGGCTGAAGATTGTGAAGAACACAAGAAAGTGACAATGCAAGGGGTTCATCTGTGATAATCCTTCTCCCAGATCTGCTGCTGGTCACCACCCCCCCCCCCCCCCCCCCTGGCACCTTCAAACTCTGCACGCCCCCAGCCGCTGGCACCCCCTCTCTAATTACCCGTTATTCATCATAGATATTAGAGTGAGCCAAGTGGGTGTGACTAGACAGGGGGGTGTGCTTGCTTAAACTGTCCAATCAGCACTACGTTATCAGACACACACCTTCAATGGTAGCAGTTCATGAACACCTACTTTATGAGTGGTTATAACTACTCGCTTATCCTATTAACTGCACATAATAGTTAAGAAAGGAATGTGAAAATCAAAAAAGAGGAGAGAACATAAAGGATTCTGGTATTGACCCTACAAGACAGAAAACAGTAGATCTTCCAGTAGGAATTTAATATGGGGTCACTGAGATTTTAGGCCAACATTTTACCATTTTACTTAAAACATTTAAAGGTCGTTTCCTCTCCTGATAGGCTTATTTTACTAAAAACAACATCTATTTAAAATCTTAGAGGTTCCATAACAATGTTCTCGTTTCGAGGAATCTGATTATACACTGCCCAATCAGAGAGCTGGACACACCCTGGCAGGACCTGCTCTTCTTTTAGCATCTTATGTCCTTGTTTTTCCAAAAAAGGCTTTAAAATCATGCAAAACCACCTAAAGGGCCCCAGGCTCAATTAACATCTATAGAGTTGGAGCCCCTCATTTGCATAATTTGTAAAGTATTTTTTTGCCAGAACAAAGGCATATAAGCTAAAATAAGAGTGGATCTTGCCAGAGGGGGCAAATACCAGCATATAAATGCCCTTGGTTTACAATCCTTGATAATGGTGGTAGATTCCTTTAAAGGGAGTGTTATATATGTGACTGTCATATAGTCCTTCAACTCCTTGATGTCTATAAGGATGGGAAGAATTGAACCCTTCAGAGTAAGCTCCATAACTTACATTAGAATGTTGCTAATAATTCATAAAAACATCAATGTGCCCAGGGTTAAAGTGCTACGCTGCCATGGGAAAGAAGTGGTGACAATTTCTGGTAGCACGTCATCGCTCCATTCAACACAGAGCCGATTGTGGCAATCTGGCTTTACACTGAAACCCTCACACAAAGCCCAAGTCAAGGGTGCTGTGATGCAAAGTTCTGAAAGCGGGTGCCAGTTCTGGCCTCAGTTTCCCACAAAGCCGCCTTTGTCTATTAGTAAATTGGGTGTCCTTGCACAGGAGCAGGCACACGGGTTATCACGGAGACATATACCTGTTGTCATACCTGCAAGCCTGAGTCTTGTGACTTTATTACTTGTATGCACGAGCGAGGCAGCCTCCGCGCACACCCACTGAAACATACTTAATTCCCCAGACTCTGGAAACAACCGGCCTCCTGCTAGCTACAGCTGGAGTCACAAAACCGAGCAGGAAGACGAGGGCCGCTCTCCGACATGTGACTGAACATAATGACAGGGGAAACCTGAGTGGGCAGTGTACGCACAGGAAAATCATTGGCGCGTGATGCCACCTACTGTACTTTGTGATATAATTATCAGTAGATTTGGGATTTCAGGTTTTCTTCTCATGGAGAGACTAAAAAGTTGCTTTACACGTCTGTTACTATTCACATGTAAAGCAATGCCAAGTACAAGAAACGTGTCATCTTAATCCTTCCAGTCCTTAGTCAGGAGACGGCGTGTTACACGGTAGTCTGTAAGGTATGACCGCTAGAGCCACGGTGTGCCCTTAAAATGTGACATCAAATATTTCACTGTGTTCCAGCCTACATCATTAGAAATATGGGTTTACTGCGAGGGTTTAGTCAAGTGAAGACAGATATATAAGTGTTTCGAGTTATATACTTAATATGTAAAAAAAACATATGTATGAGCTCCAATGCCGAACGAGGGGGGGAGTTCCTAGATTAGCTTTGCAGATCTAGGAGATGGAATGGATCTCGCTGAGGAGATGGGACATTTATAGGCAAAGCTTCATCGGAAAGTAAGATTTTATAATGTGTATCTCTGGGCCATCTATAGTCAGTTACTCTGCAAGCAATACTCCAATGTGTCTGGTCTACTAATATTCCAACAAGGCTCTTTTATTGGTCGGATGTTGACTTACTATAGGTAGCATTGATAAAATAGTTTTTTTCCCAACTGGAGGACACATTTTTCTAGGAATTGCTGAGAAAATTGCTTTACACCCAGAGTGGTGATGAGACTAAATCAACACTCAACAAATTTTAAGCCAACACTATAAAATACTTATAGCTATTAAACAATCACCATTTTTACCCTTTTTACCCTTCCATATTTTGGGGAATAGTACTAATTTATCTTGAAGAGACTAAACAAGTGACACAAGCTAAGGGAAATGTCTAAAGTAGCAAAAATAATAAAGGATAAAACAAAAAAACTTTGTCCATAGTGCCATCTCTAGGTTGCTACCTTGAGGTCAATACCCTAACATAGGTGGCAGTAGTGAGCAGTTCTTGCTCTTACAAAGAGTTACAAAAAGTTACGAAGAGTTTATGAAGAGTTACGAAGAGTTATGAAGAGTTACAAGAGTTATGAAGAGTAACAAAGCTTAAAAACTAATTTAGTCAGATGTTAAGCTCAACTTTTTTGAATTTGTAAATTAGGAATTTTTATTAAAGCATATACACTTGGCTATTCTAGCTCTGAGAAGTGATATAACTTATGAAGAAGCTCGAACACCATTGGGCTCCTAAATCTTGTGTCATCTCATAGTGCTGACATCACATAGCATCCCACTTTGCCGTTTCTTCGCAAGGTAGGATCCTACTTGGGCTGGGTCTATAGTAGTCTATCAAGGACATAAGAGTTAAATGAAGACTGTTGTCCATTTCAATTAAGGCTTTTCCATCAACTAACTGCTGTAACATAAATGGGCACGTGGCCCAGGCCACTCTCCTCTTGTGTACTTGGGTTTTTTCATGCCGGTGTAATGTTACACTCACAAAGGAAGACACGGTGAAGTTCAAGGACAACATTGATGCAGCTGTCTTAAGGCACCACTTTAGACATGAAAGTAGTCCTTATTTGTCACTGTCTCTGAGAGGATCCTTTTCCCTCATCTGTGAACTAGAGGCATAAATCAATAAAGGCAATTTCTGGCAGTAGTCTATATAACATGGGGGTTATAATAAGGTGACTTTCTCTACCAAAAGCAAAACACTTTTGAATGAGTCTAAAGGCGGCCATTTTGTCGGAGAGATCATCAACATTTCATTGAACCTGTTAAGTATACGCTGATGACATAATTAAGTTCATACATTCTCATGCTCTGATAGGCTACACTGTGGTACTGCCTACAAAATGGCTTCCCCAATAAAAAATATTTATATTAGGAACAGAAAAATATGATAATCGATTTTATGTGGTCAGGCAATAAAACAGCCATCAACAGAAGCAAATAAAGATATTAGGCACTGGGACTGACTATTTGGCTCCTGGACTGTCTGCTTAATTCCGGTAGCAGAATGGAGGTAAATGATATTGTGCGAGTAAATGTATACTGCTAATCCATAATAATGAGGGCAGGACGGAATAAGTGTGTATTTGATATGTCTATATAGAGGTGTTCCTCATATTAATGATGCATCGTGCACCACTCCAGTTACCCACATGGCACTGGGCAATATAATGTGTATAAGTGCTACGAGTGCCACTCGAAACCTGTTACAAGACCTAAATCTCGATTTCATTCAAACTTTTGGGCGCAGATTCTACTCAAGTCAAATATTCAGATATTTGTAGAATCCTACGTTTAATTTCCTTAGTTTACGAGGCCTACCCAAGAAACCTAGCAGCCAGAGGGAACATAGCTTATTATAAACTCCAAGCTTCTGGTCAAAAGCACCTTCTTTCAGCAACAGCAAAGATGTGTTTTCAAAAATTTCCCAATAGTTTTCGGATATATCATAGTTACTTTTCAAATATTGCAAAACTGTGCACATGTTTGTCTCTGAATCTGAAGGCATATAGGTTAAACGACAGTCATCCAAAAACACAGGACGGTAACACGTAGGTCGGTACACTACCTCAAATATGTTCGATGACTCGTTGCTGTATTGATTGGAAATTTTTCAGATTGGTCAGTACCACTTTAATCCACCCCAAAAAGCTGTCTGCATCCAAATCATTTACATCAAGTTCAGAAAGATCCAGCTCCGGAGATCGGGCAAAGGGGCTGGTCTTCACCAACCAAAGCAGCGCACTGCCAGAAAAAAAAAATGCAAAATCATCACGTGAAATTCTTTCTTAACACCATCTGTGTAACCAGAAGACATATGATCAGCACTGGTATCATGAGATCAACTATTTTTTGCTGGGTGGCCATCAAGGTTACAATAGGCTTCAAAAGTTTGGAAGCCTTCCAGATTGAGCAATCTTTCAACCATACCTGTGGCCCTCAAAATGTCCTTCAGGATATGGCCAGTTGCCACATTCCTGAAACCTCTCGCTGAAGGGTCAGCAGGGGCACAGTTGTGCTATATTTTAATTTCGCTCAATGACTATTTCATAGAAGGACTTTTCCTGAAGTACATGGTGTAACTAGATGGACTATTTGATTTTATTATGTCTTCGGCTGCAAAAAAAATTGACTTGGCCGAAACTTTTAGGTTGAAAACTTTTTGGAGCTGATAAAATCTGATCAATGGATGGTCAATGAATGGTTACTTAGCACTATTAAAGACATATTCACAGATATGCATGTGAATTGGAGAAAAACAAGCAATGTGTGGCCTGTTACTAAGTCATATCTGACCTTTTAGTAGGTTCCAGGCTTACACGAATAACTGTCTCTCCTGTCCATCACATTCCTGCCACTTTCTCACCATCTCTAACAGGTGCTTATCAATTCTTACACATCCACATCCTATCTCCTCTAGGCCTACATGTCAAAGCTACAAACTAAAGATATTTATAAGGTTAGACTAAAAATGACCACATGAGTTATGGAGGACCGTGGGATCCTACAATATTATACATACTGTGGCTGTAGAGCATCAGATGCAGAAGCTTGGGTGACAGGTGTCATCTGCCATCTTAAAGATACGGAATGGGGGTTTGTTTAGTATATATGGGATGTTTTTGTTTTTGCACGGTAGTCAGCGGAAGGCAGAGCGGTTAGGGATGGAAACTTGTTGCGATGTGTCTGTAAGGAAGGCTCTATCAATCTCCACCATCTCCTCGTCAATCGTCCTATTAAATGTGAAACATCTGGGACTTGAGCACGTGGGCCTTTATTAATATGAGCATCGGTCTGTCCTGTTTGGGAGCAGCAGAACGATTGTATTTCCAGCATTTTATTTTTTCTTTTAATCAGCTTTTTTTTTTTTTTGCAGTTTACCAAGCTCCACAAATTAGCTCATGTTAAAAAAAAAAAAAAAAAAAAAGCACCTGTGTGCAACGGGGGATGTATGAACCAGCAGCAAATTTGACTCAGACAGGACCAAGAGTTAATCCATTTATGCATACAATAATAGGATATCCGCCCAAACCATGGCGATCAACAGATCAATAAATGTTGATATGTTACTTTGCAATCATTGGGGGTTTTTTTTACGAAAATAAATCTTGGGTATTTCCATGCTAGCTGCTCCTCAATCAGCTCCTAGGCAGCATCAGGAATAAGCATGATGGAAAAATGAGATACAGCAGCTGAGACCCATGAGCAGCTCAAGCAAGCAAGACACAGGACATCTGTGGCTACTCAAAAACAATAGTAGGACTCGCTCACTTACAGTTCTGTCTGCTTATTAGAAAAAATTAGGTTTGCATGCATTAATATAATCATTTCCAAAAGAATCTACATAGTACCTGCACACATAAATACATATCTCATCTAAATATTACAATTCTTATTCTTTATTTGATACAAAGTCCCCCCCTTCCCTAGACAATGTTCCAATTGTAGAATGCAAAACATGAGAACTGTATCTTCCCCATCATCACACTCCAGGGACTAGTCCAGAACTGCTTGCTTTTTAATCCCCCCCTACCACCCCTCTATATGAATTGTAGCCAGCAGAAGCTGTAGAATTGATGTATGGCCACCTATTTTTACACATGCAGCAACATCTTTTTTTTTGCACAGCACCATCCCATACACTTGCTATTCTCTAGTAGGAAGACACAAAATGGAAATAAACAGCCCATCATCATCATCACCTTCATGCAGGATAGTGATAAATGGAGCGGCACAGGTAGCAATATGAATAAATCAGTCAAAAAAATAAGCCTGATGGGAAGAAGAATAAGAAGATCCATAGGATAATCCATACATCTCCCCCAATGGCATAGCAGAAGGCAAGTAATGCAGGCAGCAATAAGTGAGTATTTGGAAGTTAATTGATATATAATAGCCATGGCTAGCTTCCAAGCAGGCCACTGGAAAGACTTCAGACACTGATTCATATCAATATCTCTGAGCATACATATTGCATGTGATGGAGAGAAGGGAGAGAGAGCCAAAGACACATGCAAATAGTTTCCAACTGCAAGGCACTGATGACAGCAGCTAATCTCTGGTCTAGCATCATACAAGTAAAAAGCCTTAAAATAGCCTCCAGATAATGTAGACTAGTTCCTCCACATACACATAGTGCAGGAGCTAGAATCTATCCGGCTATTCACAATGTAAAAGCAGGAAAAGAATAATCATAAAAAAGCACAAAAAAATTGTAAAAAAAAAATGCATGCAAAATGCAAAATGCAGAAGGTATAAGTAGGGGTGTGGGGGGGATTGGGGTTGCAGGCTACCTCTATGTCACTCCATACAGAGTCCTGGTTGCAAATGTCCCACGCCATTCAGTCCTGAATGACGGCAGTAAAGCTTTGGAAGTCAAATCACAGGCACAACACACACAGAGCTGACACTCATGCAGGAACTAGCCTTACTGGGCTCGCTAGGCACCTGTCTACTACTGTTCCCAGTCACATGACCAAGCTATTAAAGGGGCTGGTCTGCCACTCTGCCTGCCCTGCTGCCTGCCTGCCTGCTGCCACAGCTCTGTGATGTCACAGCAAGGCAGACCCAGCTCCTGTCACCAGCAAGCTTAACCTCTTCCTGCCTGCATTGCACTAGGCACCACAGTGCCAACAACACAGGCTGGCAGTGCCCTGCAATGAGGGGATTTCACCCATCTGCAGGAGAATGCACACGCAGATGGGAGGCAGAGTCTGTGCGTAATGGCTGGAGCTGTGCAGAACACTGAACAGGGATAATAACAGGGCTTCATCCATGATAATTCTCATCCCAGATCTGCTGCTGTCACACACTGGCAGATTGATCTGGTAAATAGGGATCCAGAGATGGAGCTTCTGCAGAACCATGACTTCATCTATTCTGCCAGATCTGCTCCTGGTCACACACTGGAAGATCTGATATGGTGAATGGTGATTAGGCTGGAGCTTGTGAAGAACCCTGAACTCTTCTAGATAATCCTATCCCAGATCTGTGCTGGTCATACACTGGCAGATCTGATCTGGTAAATGGTTATTGGCACTGGAGCATCTGCAGAACCCTGAAACATAATATATCTATGATAATGTTCATCCCAGATCTGCTATGATCACACTGGAAGATCTGATCTGGTAAATGGGTGATCTAGGGCTGGAGCTTGTGAAGAACCCTGAACTTCTTCTATGATAATCCTCTCCTGATCTGCTGCTGGTCATACACTGGCAGATCTGATCTGGTAAAGGGTTTAGGGTGGAGCTTCTGCAGAACCCTGAACATAAATTTATCTATGATATGCTCATCCCAGATCTGCTCCTGGTCACACACTGGAAGATCTGATCTGGTAAATGGGTGATCGGGGGTGAAGTGTCTGCAGAACCCTGAACAGGGACAAACCAGGGCTTCATCTTGATAATCCTTCTACACAAGATCACTTGCTGGTCCTACACTGCAGATCTGATCTGGTTAATGGGTGATCAAGGGCTGGAGCTTCTGCAGGACACTGAACTGGGACAATATAAGGGTTCATTATGATAATTCTCATCCCAGATCTGATGCTGGTCACACTCGAAGATCTGATCTGGTAAATGGGTGATCTAGGGCTGGAGCTTGTGAAGAACCTGAACTAGGACAATAAAAAGGCTGCATCTGATAATCCTTCCCCAGATCTTCTTCGGTCACCACTGGCAGATCTAATCTGGGGAATGGGTGATCGAGGGCTGGAGCTTCTGCAGAGCCTGAACTTATCTATGATAATCCTTCTCCAGATCTGCTGCTGGTCATACACTGGCAGATCTGATCTGGTAATTGGATGATACTAGGGAGAAGACTTGTGCAAAACCCTGAACTTCATCATGATAATCCTTCTGCCAGATATGTGTTGGCACAAACTGGCTCCCAGATCTGCTGCTGGTCATACACTGGCACATCTGATCTGGTAAATGGGTAATCTAGGGCTGGAGATTGTGAAGAACCTGCCCAGTGATGACCAGCAGCAGATCTGGGAGAAGGATTATCACAGATGAACCCCTGCATTTGTCACTTTCTTGTGTTCTTCACAATCTTCAGCCCTAGATCATCCATTTACCAGATCAGATCTTCCGTTGTGTGAACCAACAGCATATCTGGCAGAAGGATTATCATAGATGAAGTTCAGGGTTTTGCACAAGCTTCTGCCCTAGATCACCAATTACCAGATCAGATCTGCCAGTGTATGACAGCAGCAGATCTGGGAGAAGGATTATCATAGATGAAGTTCAGGGCTTGCAGAAGCTCCAGCCCTCGATCACCCATTCACCAGATAGATCTGCCAGGTATTGTGACAGAAGAAGATCTGGGAGAAGGATATCAGATGCAGCATTTGTATTGTCTAGTTCAGGGTTCTTCACAAGCTCCAGCCCTAGATCACCCATTTACCAGATCAGATCTTCGAGTGTGTGACCAGCATCGATCTGGGATGAGAATTATCATAATGAACCCCTTATTGTCCCAGTTCAGTGTCCTGCAGAAGCTCCAGCCCTGATCACCCATTAACCGATCAGATCTGCAGTGTATGACCAGCAGCAGATCTTGTAGAAGATTATCAAAATGAAGCCCCTGTATGTCCTGTTCAGGGTTCTGCAGACACTTCACCCCCGATCACCCATTTACCAGATCGATCTTCCAGTGTGTGACCAGAGCAGATCTGGGATGAGAAGTATATAGATATTTATGTTCAGGGTTCTGCAAAGCTCCAGCCCTAGATAACCCATTTACCAGATCAGATCTGCCAGTGTATGACCAGCAGCAGATTGGAGAAGGATTATCATAGAGAAGAAGTTCAGGGTTCTTCACAAGCTCCAGCCCTAGATCACCCATTTACAGATCAGATCTTCCAAGTGGATCAGTAGCAGATCTGGGAGACATTATCATAGATATATTATGTTCAGGGTTCTGCAGATGCTCCAGTGCCAAATTAACCATTTACCAGATCAGATCTGCCAGTGTATGACCAGCAGCAGATCGGGTAGATTGTATATAGAAGAATCAGGTCTTCACAAGCTCCAGCCCTAGATCACCATTCACCAGATCAGATTTCCAGTGTGTGACCAGGAGAGATCTGGAGAATGATGAAGTATGGTTCTGCAGAAGCCCATCTCTGGATCACTATTTACCAGATCAATCTGCCAGTGTGTGACAGCAGCAGATCTGGGATGAGAATTATCATGGATGAAGCCCTGTTTTATCCCTGTTCAGTGTTCTGCAGCAGCTCCAGCCATTACGCACAGACTCTGCCTCCCATCTGCGTGTGCATTCTCCTGCGATGGGTGAAATCCCCTCATTGCAGGGCACTGCCAGCCGTGTGTTGGCACTGTGGTGCCTAGTGCAATGCAGGCAGGAAGGGTAAGCTTGCTGGTGACAGGAGCTGGGTCTGCCTTGCTGTGACATCACAGAGCTGTGGCAGCAGGCAGGCAGGCAGCAGGGCAGGCAGAGTGGCAGACCAGCCTCCTTTAATAGCTTGGTCATGTGACTGGGAACAGTAGTAAGACAGGTGCCTTGAGCTGAGCCTCAGTAAGGGGCTAGTTGCCTGCATGAGTGTCAGCTTGTGTGTGTTGTGCCTGTGATTGTACTTCCAAAGCTTTACTGCCGTCATAGGACTGAATGGCGTGGGACATGTGCAACCAGGACTCTGTATGGAGTGACATAGAGGTGAGCCTGCACCCCCAATCCCCCCCCACACCCCACTTATACCTTCTGCATTTGGATTTTGCATGCATTTTTTTTTACAATTTTTTTGTGCTTTTTTATGATTATTCTTTTCCTGCTTTACATTGTGGAATAGCCGGATAGATCTCAGCTCCTGCACTAGTGTATGTGGAGGAACTAGTCTCACATTATCTGAGGCTATTTTAAGGCTTTTTACTTGTATGATGCTAGAGCCAGAGTTAGCTGCGTCATCAGTGCCTCTTGCAGTTGGAAACTATTTGCATGTGTCTTTGGCTCTCTCTCCCTTCTCTCCAGTCACATGCAATATGTATGCTCAGAGATATGATATGAATCAGGTTGAGTCTTTCCAGTGGCCTGCTTGGAAGCAGCCATGGCTATTTATATATCAATTAACTTCAATAATCTCACTTATTGCTGCCTGATTACTTGCCTTCTGCTAGCCATTGGGGGAGATGTATGGATTATCCTATGGATCTTACTTTTCTTCTTCCCATCAGGCTTATTTTTTGGACTGATTATTCATATTGCTACCTGTGCCGCTCCATTTATCACTATCCTGCATGAAGGTGATGATGATGATGGGCTGTTTATTTCCATTTTTGTGCTTCCTACTAGAGATAGCAATGTATGGGATGGTGCTGTGCAAAAAAAAAGATGTTGCTGCATGTGTAAAAATAGGTGGCCATACATCAATTCTACAGCTTCTGCTGGCTACAATTCATATAGGGGGTGGTAGGGGGGGATTAAAAGCAAGCAGTTCTGGACTAGTCCCTGGAGTGTGATGATGGGGAAGATCAGTTCTGCATGTTTGCATTCTACAATTGGAACATTGTTCTAGGGAAGGGGGGGACTTTGTATCCAAAAAAGAATAAGAATTGTAAATATTTAGAGATGAGATTATGTATTATTGTGTGCAGGTAGCTATGTAGATTTCTTTTGGAAATGATTAATATAATGCATGCAAACCTAATTTTTTCTAATAGAGCAGACAGAACTGTAAGTGAGCGAGTCCTAATTGTTTTTGAGTAGCCACAGAGTCCTGTGTCTTGCTTGCTTGAGCTGCTCGCATGGGTCTCAGCTGCTGTATCCTCATTTTTCCATCATGCATTATTCTCTGATGCTGCCTAGGAGCTGATTGAGGAGCAGCTAGCATGGAAATACCCAGATTTATTTTCGTAAAAAAAAACCCCCAATGATTGCAAAGTAACATATCAACAGTTATTGATCTGATGATCGCCATGGTTTGGTGCTGGATATCCTATTATTGTATGCATAAATGGATAACTCTTGGTCCGTCTGAGTCATAATTTGCTGCTGGGTTCATACATCCCCGTTGCACACAGTGGCTTTTTTTTTTTTTTTTTACATGGAGCTAATTTGTGGAGCTTGGTAAACTGCAAAAAAAAAAAAAAAAAGCTGATTAAAAGGAAAAAATAAAATGCTGGAAAATACAATCTGTCTGCTGCTCCCCCGAACAGGACAGACCGATGCTCATATTAATAAAGGCCCAGTAGCTCAAGTCCCAGATGTTTCACATTTTAATGAGGACGATTGTGACGAGGAGATGGTGGAGATTGATAGAGCCTTCCTTAACGGCACACATCGCAACAAGTTTCCATCCCTAACCGCCTGCCTTCCGCTGACTACCGTGCAAAAAAAACAAAAACATCCATATTATACTAAACAAACCCCCATTCCGTATCTTTAAGATGGCAGATGACACCTGGCACCCAAGCTTCGCATCTGATGCTCTACAGCCACAGTATGTATAATATTGTAGGATCCCACGGTCCTCCATAACTCAGGTGGTCATTTTTAGGTCTAACCTTATAAATAATCTTAGTTTGTAGCTTTGACATGTGGCCTAGAGGAGATAGGATGTGGATGGTGTAAGAATTGATAAGCCACCTGTTGAGTGTGGTGAGAAAGTGGCAGGAATGTGATGGTGACAGGAGAGGAACGTTATTCGTGTGAACCTGACCTGAGCTATCACCATAACACTACTAAAGGTCAATAGACTAGTAACAGCCCACTTGTTTTTCTCCAATTCACATGTATCTAGTGAATATGTCTTTAATAGTGCTAAGTAACCATTCATTGACCATCCATTGATCAGATTTTATCAGCCTCCAAAAAGTTTTAACCTAAAAGTTTCGGCCAAGTCAATTTTTTTTTGCAGCCGAAGACATAATAAATCAAATAGTCCATCTAGTTACACCATGTACTTTCAGGAAAAGTCCTTCTATGAAATAGTCATTGAGCGAAATTAAAATATAGCACAACTGTGCCCCTGCTGACCCTTCAGCGAGAGGTTTCATGGAATGTGGCAACTGGCCATATCCTGAAGAGACATTTTGATGGCCACAGGTATGGTTGAAAGATTGCTCAATCTGGAAGGCTTCCAAACTTTTGAAGCCTAGTGTAACCTTGATGGCCACCCAGCAAAAAATAGTTGATCTCATGATACCAGTGCTGATCATATGTCTTCGGTTAACAGATGGTGTTAAGAAAGAATTTCACGTGATGATTTTGCATTTTTTTTTCTTGCAGTGCGCTGCTTTGGTTGGTGAAGACCAGCCCTTTGCCCGATTCGTCGAGCTGGATCTTTCTGATGACTTGTAAATGATTTGGATGCAGACAGCTTTTTGGGTGGATTAAGTGGTACAGTGACCAATCTGAAAACATTTCCAATCAATACAGCAACGAGTCATCGAACATATTTGAGGTATGGTACCGACCTACGCTGTTTACCGTCCTGTGTTTTGGATGACTGTGTTTAACCTATATGCCTTCAGATTCAGAGACAAACATGTGCACAGTTTTGCAATATTTGAAAAGTAACTATGATATATCCGAAAACTATTGGGAAATTTTTGAAAAACACATCTTTGCTGTTGCTGAAAGAAGGTGCTTTGTTGACCAGAAGCTTGGAGGTTAAAATAAAGATTGTTCCCTCTGGCTGCTAGGTTTTCTTTGGGTAGGCCTCGTAAGACTAAGGAAATTAAACGTAGGATTCTACAAATATGCTGAATATTTGACTTGAGTAGAATCTGCGCCCAAAGTTTGAATGAAATCAGAGATTTAGGTCTTGTAACAGGTTTCGAGTGGCACTCGTAAGCACTTATACACATTATATTGGCCCAGTGCCATGTGGGTAACTGGAGTGGTGCACGATGCATCATTAAATGAGGAACACCTCTATATAGACATATCAAATACAACTTATTCCTGTCCTGCCCTCATTATTATGGATTAGCAGGTAATACATTTACTCGCACAATATCATTTACATCCATTCTGCTACCGGAATTAAGAGCAGACAGTCCAGGAGCAAATAGTCAGTCCAGTGCCTAAATATTTTATGCTTCTGTTGATGGCTGTTTTATTGCCTGACCACATAAAATCGTATTATCTTTTCTGTTCCTAATATAAATTAGTTTTTATGTGGGAAGCCATTTTGTAGGCATACCACAGTGTAGCTATCAGAGCATGAGAATGTATGAACTTAATTATGTCATCAAGCGTATACTTAACAGGTTCAATGAATGTTGGATGATCTCTCCGACAAAATGGCCGCCTTTACAGACTCATTCAAAAGTGTGTTGCTTTTGGTAGAGAAAGTCACCTTATTATAACCCCCATGTATATAGAACTACTGCCAGAAATGCCTTTATTGATTTATGCCTCTGTTACAAGATGAGGGAAAAGGATCCTCTTCAGAGACAGTGCAAATAAGGACTACTTCATGTCTAAAGTGGAATGCCTTAAAAGACAGCTGCATCAATTGTTGTCCTTGAACTTCACCAGTGCTTCCTTTGTGAGTGTAACATTACACCGGCATGAAAAAACCACAGTACACAAGAGGAGAGTGGCTGGGCCACGTGCCCTATTATGTTACAGCAGTTAGTTGATGGAAAAGCCTTAATTGAAATGGACAACGTCTCATTTAACTCTTATGTCCTTGATAGACTACTATAGACCCAGCCCAAGTAGGATCCTACCTTGCGAAAGAAACGGCAAAGTGGGATGCTATGTGATGTCAGACTATGAGATGACACAAGATTTAGGAGCCCAATGGGTGTGAGCTTCTTAATAAGTTATATCACTTCTCAGAGCTAGAATAGCCAAGTGTATATGCTTAATAAAAAATTCCTAATTAACAAATTCAAAAAAGTTGAGCTTAACATCGACTAAATTAGTTTTTAAGCTTGTTACTCTTCATAACTCTTTGTAACTCTTCATAACTCTTCGTAACTCTTCATAAACTCTTCGTAAACTTTTTGTAACTCTTTGTAAGAGCAAGAACTGCTCACTACTGCCACCTATGTTAGGGTATTGACCTGCAAGGTAGCAACCTAGAGATGGCACTATGGACAAAGTTTTTGTTTTATCCTTTATTATTTTTGCTACTTTATAGCATTTCCTTAGCTGATGTCCTTGTTTAGTCTCTTCAAGATAAATTAGTACTATTCCCCAAAATATGGAAGGGTAAAAAGGGTAGAAAATGGTGATTGTTAATAGCTATAAGTATTTTATAGTGTTGGCTTAAAATTTTGTTAGTGGTGATTTAGTCTCATCACCACTCTGGGTGTAAAGCAATTTTCCAGCAATTCCTAGAAAAATGTGTCCCCAGTTGGGAAAAAACTATTTTATCAATGCTACCTATGTAAGTCAACATCCGACCAATAAAAGAGCTTGTTAGGAATATAGTAGACCAGACACATTGGAGTATTGGCTGCAGAGTAACTGACATAGATGGCACCAGAGATACACATTATAAAGATCTTTACTTTCCGATGAAGCTGCCTATAAATGTCCCATCTCCTCAGCGAGATCCATTCATCTCTAGATCTGCAAAGCTAATCTAGGAACTCCCCCCCCTCGTTCGGCATTGGAGCTACTACATATGTTTTTTTTACCATATTAAGTATATAACTCGAAACACTTATATATCTGTCTTCACTTGACTAAACCCTCGCCAGTAAACGCCATATTTCTAATGAGTAGCTGGAACACAGTGAATAATTTGATGTCACATATTTTAAGGGCACACCGTGGTCCTAGCGGTCAACTTACAGACTACCGTGTAACACGACGTCCCTGACTAAGGACTGGAAGGATTAAGATGACACGTTTCTGTACTTGGCATTGCTTTACATGTGAATAGTAACAGACGTGTAAGCACTTTTTAGTCTCTCCATGAGAAGAAAACCCTGAAATCCCAAATCTACTGATTAATTATATCACAAAGTAGCAGTAGGTGCATCACGCTGCCAATGATTTTCCTGTGCGTACACTGCCCACTCAGGTTTCCCTGTCATTATGTTCAGTCACATGTCGGAGAGCGGCCTCGGCTTCCTGCTCGGTTTTATGTGACTCCAGCTGTAGCTAGCAGGAGGCCGGTTGTTTCCAGAGTCTGGGGAATTAAGTATGTTTCAGTGGGTGTGCGGGAGGCTGCCTCCGGTCAGTGCATTACAAGTAATAAAGTCACAAGACTCAGGCTTGCAGGTATGACAACAGGTATATGTCTCCGTGATAACCCGTGTGCCTGCTCTGTGCAAGGACACCCAATTTACTAATAGACAAAGGTGGCTTTGTGGGAAACTGAGGCCAGAACTGGCACCGCTCTTTCAGAACTTTGCATCAAGCACCCTTGACTGGGCTTTGTGTGAGGGTTTCAGTGTAAAGCCAGATTGCCACAATCGGCTCTGTGTTGAATGGAGCGATGACGTGCTACCAGAAATTGTCACACTTCTTTTCCATGGCAAGCGTAGCACTTTAACCCTGGGCACATTGATGTTTTATGAATTTTAGCAACATTTAATGTAAGTTATGGAGCTTACTCTGAAGGGTTCAATTCTTCCCATCCTTATAGACATCAAGGAGTTGAAGGACATATGACAAGTCACCATATAAACACTCCCTTTAAAGGAAATCTACCACCATTATCAAGGATTGTAAACCAGGGCCTTTATATGCTGGTATTTGCCCCTCTGGCAAGATCCACTCTTATTTTAGCTATAATGCCTTTGTTCTGGCAAACAAAAAAATACTTTAAAATATGCAAATGAGGGCTCCGAACTATAGATGGTTAATTGGCCTGGGGCCCTTTAGGGGGTTTTGCATGATTTTAAAGCCTTTTTTGGAAAAACAAGGACATAAGATGCTAAAAGAAGAGCAGGTCCTGTCAGAGGGTGTGTCCAGCATCTGATTGGGCAGTGTATAATCAGATTCCTCGAAAACGAGAACATTGTTATGGAACCTCTAAGATTTTAAAATAGATGGTGTTTTAGTAAAATAAGCCTATCAGGAGAGGAAAACGACCTTTAAATGTTTTAAGTAAAATGGTAAAAGTTGGCCTAAATCTCAGTGACCCCATATTAAATTCCTACTGGAAGATGCTACTGTTTTCTGTCTTGTAGGGTCAAATACCAGAATCCTTAGTTTCTCTCCTCTTTTTATGATTTTCACATTCCTTTACACTATTATGTGCAGCTTAATAGGATAAGCGAGTAGTTATAACCACTCATAAAAGAGTGTTCATGAATGATCTGATCTGGTAAATGGGTAATCTAGGGCTGGAGATTGTGAAGAACACAAAAAAGTGACAATAGAAAGGCTTCATCTATGATAATCCTTCTCCCAGATCTGATGGTGACACATTGGAAGATCTGCTCTGGTTAATGGGGGATTTGGGGTTGGAGCCAGAACACTGAATACGGAAAATACAAAGGCTTAATGTATGATTATGCTTCTCCCAGATCTGCTGCTGGTCACACACTGGAAGATCTGATCCGGTAATGCGTAATCTAGGGCTGGAGCTTTTGCAGAACCCTGCACTTCATCTATAATAATCCTTCTTCCAGATCTAATGCTGGACATACACTGGCAGATCTGATCTGGTAAATGGGTGATCTGGAGCTTCTGCAGAAAACTGAACAGGGACAATACCAGGGTTTCATCTTTGATAATCCTAATCCCCCATATGCAGTTGGTCATACACTTTCAGATCTGATTTGGTAAATGGGTGATTTTGGGCATAAAGAAGCTTTAGGGCAGATTTTAGTGTCTGACCATTGGAAGATGTCCCCTATGCAGATCCATGCAGTATGAGATGACAAAGGGACATTTATGGTAAATGGGTTACTTAGGACATGAAGACTCTTAGAGAATAAATATGAGTGAATCATCCAAGATCCAATTCATAGAAGCTTTATCGAATTTTTCAAGAGATTCATGTCCAAACCGATGTTGCTTCAATGGTCCTATAAATTGGTATATAACCCCCTCTGTTCTTCTAAAACACTGTTTTTTATGAAAAGCTCTTGTTTCGCTAATTTAAATTTTTTTCAAATTCTCCTTGAGTCCCCCCCAACCTCTAATCTCTGGGATGAATGACAGCAAGATTCATCTGATTCGGTTTCCTCTGCCCTCCCTTCCATCTCCCTCCTTTGATTTGGTGCCTGAGAAATGGCAGATTGGTACCAAAGCTACAAACCAATGAAAAGATCTGTTCATCTCTAATCAGGGGCAAAGATTCAGTCTCCTGTCCTAATCTTGTACCTGTTTACCATAGCCCAAGCACCATAGAAGAGGTGGACCTGTCACCAGATACAAAATAAAAACTCAGCACCTCAATTCATTGTAACTTTACTCCTGATTATTTTATTTTTGGTTTTCTTAACCACCAGATCAAAAGATATGGCCCCTGCAAGTTTTATGGGAATTAGGTCATTCCAGCTTAGGGGGCGGTAACCTTTTGTTTTCAAACAGTGACAGAGACACGCCCTCAGAGACAATGCAGGTTACTGCACCTTTACCTTTAGCTAGTAGGGGCTTATTTCCAGGGGTCATATCTTTTGAACAGGTAGCTAGATATTTTAAAAATAGACATTTAATTCATCAGGGACTCAGCAACAATAAAATGGGGCATATCTTTAAGAATTTGGTTCGTAGTGACATGTCCTCCTTAAAGGGATTTTATAGGATTAGAACAGTGCAGCTTTCTTATGTGTATGCTGAAAGTGCCACTTCTGTCCATTGGTTGTGTCTGGTATTGCAGATCTGCACCATTGACATGATTAAGATGGAGCTGCAATACCCCACACCACCTGTGTACAATTGGGGCACTGTTTATGGAAAGAAAAGCAGATGTGTTTTCCTTACCCTGGACAATTCTGTAGGGTATAAAGCAAGACATCCTCAGTGCATGGCGAGAGCCCCTAATGATGATGACACTTTACATCATGGAAACTGCAAAGAACCAAATGCATAGTTATGGAGGGACTGCTGAGTTATTGGCCCCTGGCTGTTTCTGTTATAGATGGTGCAAATGAGATGCTGCCGGAACGTCCTGCAAGAGAAGTCAGAACTGAATCTTTACCCAGATGAATGACCACGTAGCTCTGCCCCTGCCCCCTGAGGGTTCAGGTCATTAGAACTATTGAACCATGAGTTATGGTTGACCTTTCCACCGTCCAGCATCTACTGCAAGCCTGTTCTAAGCATCTTCTACTCTTCCAGTCCAAGCTTTGCCCCTATTTTTCTGCCAATGTTAATTTTAGGAGCTCATATCTTGCAAATAACATTGGCTTGAAATTCCATCAAAGCCCTTCCCAAAGCCCTACACAAAGCTCCCCCAAACCAGTGACCCATCTAGTGCTGCACCCAAGGACTCCCCTCGCTCTCCTCACTGCCTCTTCTTTGGAAACAGATGAAGAATGGTGTAATGATGGCTGCCTGATGCTCCATCCCCAGCCCTTGGCTCTCGCTGTGCACTGAATGGTCCAAAATTGGAGAAATGACAGCAGCCCCCGCCGCCTCTCACCGCAGCGTCATTACCCGGGCGACTGAGGCCAAAACCACACAAATGATTAAAATCAGATTTGAATGCCACTCCCCACCCCCTCCTGACTCTGTCACATAGTTGTGTCATATAATGACCAAAATCCCTAAAATCTTATTTTAATTTACTCTGCTTTTTTTTTTCCTAAACAACACAAAGGGCTGAGAGCAGGAGATAAAAAGAAAGTGGAGCAGCAACATGTGAGCGGCGTTTACTGTAAATACCCCGGCGCTACCAGATAGTCCAGCTACATTTACACAATACTCCTTACACTAACATGTACACACACTGCTCCATCTATCATCTATCTCATATCTATGTATATCATATCATATCTATCTCATATCTATCTATCTATCTATCTCATATCTATGTATATCATATCTATCTATCTATCTATCTATCTATCTCATATCTATGTATATCATATCATATCTATCTATCTATCTATCTATCTATCTATCTATCCATCTGGATATCATATCTATTTCTATTATCTGTAATTTCTCTCTCATCTGCAGTATCTAAAATATCTACTTACCTGTCTATATCACCTTTTTTCTTTTCTCCATACCTTACTTTAATTTCTCTTCCTTTTTTCCTTCCTTCCTAAATCTCCCCCTTTTTGTCCCTCCCTCCCTTACATCCCACCTTTCTTCCTTTTCTCCTTATTTCTCTATCTTCCTTCCATCCCTTCTGCCAGCATCCTTCGTTTCTTTCTTTTTTCCGCTCGCCTTCCTTCCCTCCTATCTTTAATCCATTCATCCCTCCTTCTTCCCCTCCCTTCTGTCTTTTTTCCCACCTCTTTCCCACTTTTTTCCCCTCTCTTTCCCTTTCTTCCTTCCATCCATCCTTCCTTCCTTCTATCCATCCCTCCTTTCTTCCTTTTTTCTTCCTGCTTCTTTCTTTCTTCCATCCTACATTCCTTCCTTTGTTCAAACTTTCCTTTCTTTCTTTTTTCTTCTCTCCTATCCTCTCTCCCTTCATTCTTTCTTACTCTCTATCTCTCTTTCCTTTTTCTTTCCATCCTTCAGACTTTCTTCCTTTCCTTCTTTTCTTCCTTCCTCCCTTCTTACCTACTCACATGAATAGGTCTTCTCACATTCTGCCAGTATAACAATTTTATATTTGAAAGCTCATAGGTTTATTTGATACATTTGGGGCCACAGGATCCATCTTTTGGCCCCCATTTGACAGTATCCAGTCTTTTCACTGTATAGAAGAGCAGTGATCAGACTGATGGGGACAGTAGAAAACATATACTATGTTTTCTATATACTATATACTATGTTTTCTATATACTATATACTATGTTTTCTATATACTTTATACTATGTTTTCTATATACTATTTTTTCTATATACTATATACTATGTTTTCTATATACTATGTTTTCTATATACTAGATACTATGTTTTCTATATACTATGTTTTCTATATACTATGTTTGCTTTTTACATGGATGCCGCTATATGTCACCTATGTAATGTACAGTAGGCATCCGGAGCTTCCCTCCACATAGTGTACACTGTTATAGAAGCCTATCTGACCCTATTTTGAATACAAATGCATAAATTAAAGTAGAGAACAGCTGACTGCAGGATTTCCAGCACCAACACCTTCCAGGATCAGCTGGAGGACCCACTATCACACACAAGGGGGATGGTAGGGAAGGACTCACTTCCAGCATTCAGCTGCCTCTCTACATCTGGTGTGAATAGGTTCAAGCAAGGTGTCACCCACATCACACAGGCTCATCTTCCTGCACGGAGGCTGCGTACAGCTCTGATATATGTATAGCATTGCACTCATCACAGATGCATAGCATGAAATGATGTACTGCCGTGTTATTGCCATGCTTTATTGGTAGCTCCATTAATCTGTGTCTGCCCATAGGAGTGGCATGAAAGCCTTTCCTTCTATCAGCCGCGTACAGGAGGGCTTCCCCCGGCACACACAAATATAGGCTAAAAAGACTTCAAGGCGCAAATTATATTTTGTGCTTACAGGATAAAAAACGCACCCGCCTAATAAACATATGGACGTCTCTCGCCCACCTTCAGACGGTAATGGGGTTTTTTTTTCCGATGCAGGTGCAGCTGTTATGAAATTGAGTGCGGAGGATATATGCATGTACAGAGGAGATCATTTATCAATGCCCAAAGGGCGCACTACATGCTAAGCTGATGCTATGGAATAGAGAGCTGACTTTCACAAGCCTTTTATGAAACATGCCTACGTCCCCGCTTTTCATCTCCACAACATCATATAGACTTAAACCCGGGCTATGTAACAAGCATCAATCTGTGGTTATATTTACAGTAAGAAAAGGATGGAGGGGTAACAGGAGGTAGCACAAAAATTCTTGTGAATCAAAGCAAATATTTTTTTTTATTGTTATAGCAACAATATATTTTACTACCGTATTTACTCAAGTATAAGCCGATCCGAATATAAGCCGAGACCCCTAATTTTAACACAAAAAGCTGGAGAAACCTATTGACTCGAGCATAAGCGAGGGTGGGAAATGCATTGGTCATAGCCCCCAGTATATAGCCTGCTAGCCCCTGTAGTATATAGCCAGCTCCTGTAGTATATAGCCTGCCAGCCCCTGTGGTATATAGCCTGCCAGCCCATGTAGTATATAGCCTGTCAGCCCGTTTTGTATATAGCCTGCCAGCCCCTGTAGTATATAGCCTGCCAACCCCTGTAGTATATAGCCAACCAGCCCCTTGTAGTATATAGCCTGCCTGCCCCCTGTAGTATATTGCCTGCCAGCCCCTGTAGTATATAGCCAGCCAGCCCCTTGTAGTATATAGCCTTCCAGTCCCCTGTAGTATATAGCCTGCCAGCCCCTGTAGTATATTGCCTGTCAGCCTCTGTAGTATATAGCCAACCAGCCCCTGTAGTATATAGCCTGCCAGCCCCCTGTAGTATACAGCCAGCCTGCCCCCTATAGTATATAGCCTGCCAGCCCCTTGTAGTATATAGCTGGCAAGTCCCCTGTAGTATATAGCCTGCCAGCCCCTGTAGTATATTGCCTGCCATTTCCTGTAGTATATAGCCTGCGAGCCCCTTCCCCACAGTATATAGTCTTCAGCCCCTGTACCCCCGATGCCAGCACAAACACTAGAATGTCATGGTGCCTGCAACGGAGCCGATGCAGGGACCGCGATGGATAGAAGGGGGGAGGGGGGGATAGGTTTCGGAAGGTGAGTAAACTTTTAGTTTTTTTTCTTGACTCAAGTTTAAGCCGAGTTACGGTTTTTTAGTACATTTTTTGTGCTGAAAACTTGGCTTATACACGAGTATATACGGTAAATTCTATAAATATATCATCAAAATCCATCATGGTCAACCAAGGATACTTACTCATAGCTACAGGCACTGTGACTGTGGTAATCACAATAGATACAATAGATGTATATATGATACATAAGGTTTCAGTGATCCCACCAGTTATCCTTCTTACCACTTGTCTTACCATGGCTTGATGGTAGATGCCCAATAAATATCACTTTCCCAAGGTCCTCTGTTGAAATCAACACCCAATTCCCAACCCAAATGAATGAATGAATGACCTACCTCATAGTAAGGTGCACCAGTGGGTTCCACAGTTTACAGAAAATACTATATAAATATCTGAACAGTGTATATGCAACCACTGAAATAGGGCATGATATGTATATACTGGCGGTCCCCTACTTAAGAACACCCGACTGACAGATGATCCCTAGTTACAAACGGACCTCTAGATGTTGGTAATTTACTCGACTTTAGCCACAGGCTACAATTATAAGCTGTAACAGTTATTAAAGATGTCTGCAATTAAGATTTATTGTTAATCCAGGTTCTTATGATAATCCAACATTTTTAAAAAACAATTGTCACAGACACCAAAAATTTTTTTAGCTGGGGTTACAATTATAAAATATACAGTTCCGACTTACATACAATTTCAACTTAAGAACAAACCTCCGGACCGTATCTTGTATGTAACCCGGGGACAACCTGTATATATATATATATATATGTATATATATATATATATATACACATTATATATAGAGCACACTACAGTACCAGTAATCATTCCACTTTGCAACCGTGTGGGGCACCAAGGCCCCACCTGACTTACAGGACTATACGTCATCTTATGGAAACTTCCAGCCCCCCCAGTGTGCTCATTATGGGGTGTCAGCGTGGGGGGAAGCACCAGCAATCAGAGATTTATCCCCTATCCTGGAAATGTATTAGGGTCCATTCACACGCGGTATGCCCGCCGTGCGAGCATACCGCCGTGTGCTGGAGAGGAGGAGGAGGCGACCCCTCCTCCCTCCATAGAGAATAGCGGCGCACGGCCGCAGACACACGCCAAAAGATAGAGCATGCTCTATCTTTTTGCGGTGTGCGGCCGGATCGGTGCCACACATGTGTGGCACCGTATCTGCTCCGCTATTGCTGTCTATGGGGACGTACATGCGGCCGCAAATTTGCGGCCGCATGTACGTCCCTGCAGACGGCCATGTGAATGAACCCTTAAATGGCAAAACCTGTTTGAACTCAGAGATGGGGGAAGTGCAGGAGACATATCCAGTAGTTGGCTTTATGACCCCAATCCCATGAATAAACTACATACATATATTTATGCAGAAATGTGCAAATCTTCCATCACTGTACAACATAGTCACCGGGCGGCTGCAGGATGGGGAGTGTCAGCTGTAACCTTATCCCGCAGAGTTTTCAGTAGCAACATGTAAAAGCAAAACAAAAGTTTTGTTTTTGGTCATGCAAAGTTCAGCCCCACGTCTGTGCGCTGTGTAAAGTACAAACTCTCCGTCTCTCCGAGGACTATGGCCGGGCTGTAAACTGCACTTCCAATGCAAAGTTATGCTGAACTATATACTGCAGTTTTATAGGTCTACAGAGTGCCGATACATTGTATCCATAAAATATCACTGGCTACAGTCAACGGAATCCTAAGGAAATCCGTGGAAACATTCAGAGGTGTCATATAAAGCTCCTCGGCTCCAACATGGCCCCCATCTACCTAATACTGCTTTCTTCTGATGGCAGAGGAGTATATCCCTCTTAAAGGGGTTTTCCAGTGTAGACCGTGACACAGCCAGAGAATAGGAGACTGAAAGACCCTTTAAGAATAATTAATAATAATTCCATTATTTATATAGCGCACACAGATTACACAGCGCTGCACAGAGCTTGTCATATCAGTCCCTGTCCCCAATGCAGCTCACAATCTAATCAACCTACCAGTATGTTTTGGAGTGTGGGAGGAAACCAGAGGACCCGGAGGAAACCCATGCAAACACGGAGAGAACATACAAACTCTTTGCAGATGATGACTTTAAGTGCCTATACATAATTGAGAGGATGTGTACATACTTTATGTGAATGGGAATAGCACTTCAGAAAGCCCATGTCTATTACGGGAAAACCCCTGCACTTTCTGAGGAGGTAGCTGGACTCAATGGAATGAAGAGGATCTGAGTTTCTCTATTTGCCACAGATTTATTGATGCTAAGCAGTTTTAGGAGGTTGTCAGCAGCTATGGCGGGGGTTGTATCTTATAGAAATGTATGTTATATAAATGAATAGGTTCAGGTTGTTGCCTAGTAACAGAGGCGTCAGTCAGCAGGTGACTACCCTGGTGCTCCTGTGGAGGCAGTGCAATAACCCGCGCTATAGAACTTGCATTACAATAACACCTCTCCCGTGTATTCTTATCATTCATTAGCAAGTCTGGTGGATTCTATGCAGAAACTGGATACATTCAAGTTGTCACCTAGCAACAGGTTCAACAGCCAGGAGGTGACTACTCTAGTGCCACTGTACGGAGGTACATGGACGCTCATAACCTACGCCTTGGAATTTCTTCTAGAAAAATAAAACTCACTATAGAGAAGATGTAAAGTCTTTAGCTCTAAATTTAAAGAAATAAGTGTCTGATTGCTAAGAATCTGACAACAGGGACCCCTAGAGATCAGAAGAGCAATGGACTGAAAGTTCCCTTAAAGGAAATCTACCATTAAAATCCATCAAGATAAACCTGGGACACCTACTCATAGATCCAGGCACCATGACTGTGGTAATCTTCTTATAATTATTATCCATGACCTTCGTTCTAAAACCATTGTTAAAATTATGCTATTGAACCTCTCTATGCTGCAGCTTCACAGACTGTTACACTGTGCAGGAGTACTGCCCCCTCCTACTGTCTAAGAAGGAGGGGGGAGTGTTGAGGGAGCAGAGGGGGAAGGGGAGACAGTGTTACAGCCTGTTTAGCGACAGCATGGTGGGGCTCTGGTAATGCCCTCCAGAGCCCTTCTTGCTCATTAGCAACATTTTAGAAATTGATTTTGGAAGGAAGTGGAACCCTTCCACTGCCGTAGCAGGCTTCTATTGAATACACCAGCAGGTAGGGGGGTTGTGCTGTAGGAAAATGAAGAGACTTCACACATCATTGCATCAGAATATGTCAAGTCCAGCTGCAATCCTGGAATACAACAATCATTTTTTTACAGCCCTGCAGGTACTAACAACATACACAAAAGTATGGTAACACAGATCTCCAGGGCCAATATCTAACACAGATTTGTACGGAATAGGAGAAGGCTTTATAAATAAAAAATATTATTATTATTATTATTAGTATTATTATTGGTCAATATTGGTGGAGAACTCTATTTAAGGATGATACTATGTATAATAAATATTAACAAGTAAAACATTTTGCAGTTAGATGGATATTATTACATTATATTATATTAGGAGGTGCCACTACTTTTCTCCCAGAAACTTTCTTAAAGCTGAACACACTAAAATAAATTTGACCGAAAAACTCTTCAATTAGGAAAAGGCAATTAGAATTTTTTTTGAAGAGTTTCTTCCTCTCCAAGTGATTACCTTAAGAGTGTTACTTTACCCTCCCTGAAAAAAAAAATAAAATAAAGTAATTTCCTTTGCAGTGAGATTCTGATTTAATGATAAAACTGCAGTAAATTATTGAGAGATGGGGCAAAGGTCACTCCCTCTACCCTTAGTACACTGAACTGTGAAATAATGGAGTTGGCTGACTGATCGGAGTGCAGTCAATTTCTAATATTAACCCTCGGTGCGCCGGTCCGCTCTGCAGCACACGGGCCGGCACTGAATGGAGCGTCCCCCTCGTGCATGGGAGGGGTTAAATATTATCAGTGGATCTGTGCTAGGTAACATATTCTACTGCAATCAATGTTCTCTTTTTAATTGTCTTCACTTTATTGACTTAGCGGAGAGCATTGTTGAGTAAAAGTTCCATTCATGCCTCCCATAATAAAGTCTTAGCACTGCCATACTCTTGTTCCGTGACCGGCTTTAATTTTTTTTTTTTCCGACAGCCCGTCCTATCGGATGAATGATTAACCCGCCCCCCCATGAAGACATGAGAATGGAAGATATATAGATATATTCTATGTCCATCAATAGATTGTAACAAAGCCGCCTCGTGTTCTTATCAAAGATGTTGTGCAGCAGCTGAGTAAGAAGTCTGCAGAAGTCGCACTTCAGACCGGTTGCTTGTCAGTAAGAGGACGAAGCTACTGGCCGACTGATTGGCTGCAGATCTAACAATATGTGACATCATTGCACAAGTGGTCAGAGAGGTCAAGAGCTGTCACCAACAAAAATACCCCCACCAAACATGCCCCCCATAATCCTCTCCCCAGCCCCTTTCTAAATATGATAAATTTATTTTAATTTATGTTGGGAAAGTTGTTCCTAAAAGATCTGACCTCTTACCAAATAAGAGGTCGGATCCAGGTACATCCTGCACTGGCAGTCAGGTTTATTCATGAGGGGCCGGGTACTCCTCTGTATATTCTGGGCGACACTCCCCTGACACTCCTCCACCACTCTCCTCTGTTTCACTCCGCTGTCAGCGGGGACCTGTAAGAGAAGCCGGCAGCGATTGCGCAATATATGCAATGCTCTCCGCGGTGTATATATATATACAGCATTCTGTCTGCGCTGTCGATAAGCATGGCGCGGCCGCACCACAATATATGCAAACTGTCTGTCATCTATTGTTGTATCTATCTTATGCAGATAATAACCCCCACAGCAGCACCCAGGTGTGTGACACTCTGCACCCAGTGATCTCCTCAGCAGTGGGTTCTCCTGGAGGGGATCCCCCAGTGCTGATCTCCTCCTTCCCCACTGTAATTCTGGCCAGTATTCATCCTCAGACAGCATCCTGCTACATAGAGACACTTCTCTGTCCTGTCTCTCCCCCACACACTTCTCTTCTATCCTGATACATTGGGATACTTCTCTATCCTGTCTCTTCCCCACACACTTCTCTTCTATCCTGATACATGGGGACACTTCTCTGTCCTGTCTTTCCCCCACACACTTCTCTTCTATCCTGATACATTGGGATACTTCTCTGTCCTGTCTCTTCCCCACACACTTCTCTTCTATCCTGATACATGGGGACACTTCTCTGTCCTGTCTTTCCCCCACACACTTCTCTTCTATCCTGCTACATGTGGGCACTTCTCTGTACTATCCTCAAAATCCTACTCACTTCTCTTCTATCCTGCTACATTGGGACACTTCTCTGTCCTGTCTCTCCCCCACACACTTCTCTTCTGCTCTGAACTGCTTCTTTTGTAAATTGTTTGTAAATAGAAGCTCCTGAACTGTAAACAGAGGCTGCAGGTGTTGTTTGTAGTGTCTGTTTAGTTCCGCTGCTGTACTATACAGAGGCTGCAGGTAGTGTCTGTAGTGTCTGCTGAGCTCTGCTGCTGGGGATAAGCTGCTCTGCTTCTCAATATTGCTTCTCAGTTTACGCCACCTTCGGGCCTAAGTGCTTTTGTGCCTAAATTGTGCCTACATGTTGCTAATGATGAATGATTATTAGGCTCAGCAAAACTTCTGGATAGGTATGATAAATAAGGAAACATGCTTATTTTTACTCTGCAACTAGTTTGGTGCAAAAATAGTGTGACAATATGAAAAGGTGCAAAAACAACAGAAAAAACGAGTGATACATCTGGCCCACTATTGATAAAAGATAGAGAGAGAAATACTAGAGAAAGGTGAGACATCATCGAAATGTCACACTTGAAATAAAGAGTTCACCTTGGATTTGAATCTTTGCAGCACTGCATTTCTCACATGATTTAAGGAGGTTTGGAGACCTGCAGTATTGTTGCACCCATTCTACTGGGACTTCAAACACAGTGCTACCTTTTTATTCTTCATAGATAGACAGACAGACAGACAGATAGACAGATAGACAGATAGATAGATAGATAGATAGATAGATAGATAGATAGATAGACAGATGATTGATAGATAGATAGATAGATAGATAGATAGATAGGAGATATGAGATAGATAGATAGATAGACAGATGATTGATAGATAGATATGAGATAGATATATATGAGATAGATATATATGAGATAGATACATAGATAGATAGATAGATAGATAGATAGATAGATAGATAGATAGAAGATAGATAGATAGGTAGATAGGAGATATGAGATAGATAGATAGATAGATATGAGATAGATAGATATGAGATAGATATATATGAGATAGATACATAGATAGATATGAGATAGATAGATAGATAAATAGATGATAGATAGATATGAGATAGATAGATAGATAGATAGATAGATAGATAGGAGATAGATAGATAGATAGATAGATAGATAGATAGATAGATAGATAGATATGAGATAGATAGATATATAGATAGATAGATATGAGATAGATAGATAGATATGAGATAGATGATAGATAGATAGATGATAGATAGATATGAGATAGATAGATAGATAGATAGATAGATAGATAGATAGATATGAGATAGATAGATAGATAGATAGATAGATATGAGATAGATAGATAGATAGATAGATAGATAGATAGATAGATAGATATGAGATAGATAGATAGATAGATAGATATTAAATGTTGAAGTGAAATTTATAGATTCTTGAGAGTCTGATCTCTATTTTGGCTGACATTTATCTACTCATCCATGATATAATGCAGACGTCTAAAGTTTTGTCCAGCAGAAATTGTGCAGATGACACCAAAATAAGCCCCACTGACCCTTGTAGAGTGCAGTCAGCAACAAGCAGCGCACCTTCTCCATCACTTATCCAGAGCTGTCAGTCTCCGTGATGTCTCAGCTGGTTAGGTGCGCCATACAGGCTTCCTATCAGGGCAGAGTCACACCATGCAGAAATTTCTATGATGGACATCTGAGTGTGGAGGTGTTGAGGGCATCTGCATGGGATTTAAATGTAATTTACAGATAAACTATAAACTCACAGGACTTGCTGCATGTGAATGTGCCCTTAGGCTGTGTTCATGTTTGGTGTATGAGCATAGAAAGTTCCCAATCTACAGGCCTCAATGGCGGTACAGAGAGTGTACTGTACGTTTGACCAAATTCGTCTGGTATACATTGTATACAGTGTTCGGCCTCATTCCCATGGCCATGTGCTTGCCCAGACTGGACGAGCACAGAGCTGGGAGGAGGATGGGGAGCGCACTTCACCCCTCTTGTCCCCATTGTCAAATAAGCGTCAAATCTTCCAAAGTATAGGACAATTCCGTGACTCAGTCACGGTGCCAAATCATGTGACCAGATCACTGCCCCAAGCATGGCCATGTGAAAGAGGCCTTAGGTATTGTCCCTGGAGATATGTGTGGAAGCAGTAGGACTGTAAAATATGCAATAATATTACAGGATTGTAGCTGGACTGCAGAGAGGTAGCATACTCGTAGTGCTGTGTTCTTAGCTGTCTTAATCAAGATGTTCCATAGCCCTTCTTCTCGGCTCCGAGTAATGCTTTAGCAAGCTTTTGATTGAATGCTATGGTATGCATTTAGAGCGGAGGGTGTAGAGAACTAAGAGCACAGCAGGGTGAGGACACGCCCCATTGTGCTTGATGAAGCTTCAAACCTGGAATATAATTTTTTACAGTCTAGTTTCTACTAACACCCCATATAAGTGTAAGATAAAAAAAAAAAAATTACTGCCTGTCTATAAGGAGGTAGAATTCATAGACCACAACCAGTAGTACAGTATACATAGAGAAATGCAATTCAGTCCTCAGTAAAGAACTAAAAATAATAATTAAAAAGCAACAAAAAATTATATAAACAATGTTGCGAGCATTTCGCTCTTCTACGCTTTTATGTGTATGAAACATACATTATGGACATTGTACACATTGTCCTATACAATTACAGGCATGTGAATGTGTATTCTCTGCATCCCTCATTAAAGGGACGGGCCGTCACTTTGACATATAACATTGCAAATGTCAACAAAGACTTAATTGAATGTGTGTATTTAACCCTTTGGCTACAGCGACATGAAAGGTGTTTTGTGAGAGGCGGCAGACTAGACGCAATTGTTTGAGAAAGACAAAGTAAATTTAGTGGAGTGTACGGTAAACAAACAAGCGGAGATGTCATAGGGTGGAAACAAAGGGACAAGAAGACCAGGCAGGCAATCTGCTGGCTTATTATGGGTTGTAATTGGGATAGAGGATATGGGCTGAGGATCATATAGAAAGCTCTCACAATAACTATGAGGTGAGCAACATACATGCTCAGCTGCAGCCAAGAAACATAAAAAAAAATATAATGTTATTTCTTCCAACATTATCTGTTAGGTCAATGGTGTTTAGACACCAAAAACAATCTATAAACTAATTCTGTAAGTTAAAGAAACAAAAATTACTCTAGGCTTTATGGCAAAATAGTATGTACAACCACAGAGGTCTCCTATGAGATCTAAGAGTTCCCCCTACACAATAGTTGTGGAATTGACTATTCTGATTCTCTCATTCATAAAATGGGTACGGAAAGTGTTTAGACCCCTTTAAATTTTTCACTCTTTGTTTCATTGCAGTCAATTTGTAAGATCAAAAATGTATTTTTTGGCTCATTAGTGTACACACTGCCCCTCATTTTGACATACAAAACACAGCAATGTAGAAAACTGAAATATCACATAGTCAGAAGTGCTCTTTGCTGTGACACTTCTCATTGGTGTCCAGCTGTGTTTAATTAAACTAATAAGAGTAGGAAAGGCACACACTTGTCACAGCTCGAAGTGCATGTCAGAGCACATGAGATATCATGAGGTCTAAGGAACTGCCCAAGGAACTCAGAGACAGATTTGGTTAAAGGTTAAAAAAGAATTTCTGCAGCTCTCAAGGTTCCTAAGAGCACAGTGGCCTTCATATTCCTTAAATGGAAGAAGTTTGGGACAACCAAAACTCTTCCTCAACCTGCAAAACTAAACAATCATGGGAGAAGAGCCTTGGCGAGAAAGGTAAAGAAGAACCTCAAGATCACTGTGGCTTAGCTCTAGAGATGCAGTTGGGAGATGCTACTGTCATTGCAGCCTCCACCAGTTTGGGCTTTGGCCTCTCCTCAGTGCAAGACATATGAAAGCTGCATACAGTGTGCATAACACATGAAGGACTCCCAGATGATGAGAAATAAGATCCTCTGGTTTGATGAAACAAAGATTGATCTCATCATCTGACAATTACAATCACAACAGTGACACATGGTGGTGGCAGAATCATCCTATCGGATGTTGTTCAGCTGCAGGGACAGGACCACTGGATGCAATTGAAGGAAAAATGCATTCGGCCAAGAACAGAGATATCCTGGATGAAAACCTCTTCCACAGTGCTCTGGACCTCAGACTGGGCAAGAAGGTTCGAAAAAGGTTCAAAAAAAGAACTAAGTTGGAAAGAGGTAGATTGGAATTCCAACATCTCTGATTTTTATCACCCCCATATTAGCCATATTGGGAGGACCCATATTTGTTTTTGGAATTGTTGTAGAATTTGGAAGATTTGACTAATAGTCATTTTATGTGTTAAATTGACTTGCCAACTATCTACATCTCAACTATATGTTGTGGATCTGGAAATCAATAACAGTAACCATGTTGCTTGTATGTATGATATGTACAGTTACTATACAGTAACTCAATATAGTAACCTGTACTGTGCCGATAACTGGATCCCGATCCTGTAAGTCTGTGCTTGTATTCACACTCAAGTTGTAGATTTACTGGATCGGGCAAGCTCCACTGAATACCTTGTCTTGGAAGATCCTCAACTGCAGTGACTGCACAAAGCCTATTCATTGCCCAGGAAATCCATTTACATGGCTAATTAAGGTAATTAACAGGGTAAAGCATTAATCATTTATATTGTTTGCTTTAACCCATACATCAATATAATAATCACCGTAGAGGAACACTGACTGGAAATGGAACTGGATTTCACAGGATATTGATAACTACAGAAAGGGACTCGATGAGTCGAAAGAATCAATTAGTAATCTGATCAGAACACAGCAGTAATTCACTACAGGTAGGCGGATTATATAGATCCAGGTCCTGTAGAACTACAAGCTCTGGTGTCTTTTCTAGAAGAATTGCTGGTAGTTGTAGTCCGCCAGGAGCCCAGTTAATATCGGAACAGCTGCTGTGGCTTGTAGCACAGATGTGTGATTCACAATATGTTAAATTCGCTCTCAGGAAGGGTTTCTACTTGGCACTTTCTAGCTGGCAGACGTCACCCACACATCATTACACTTGGCTTGTTACTATGATATCTTTAGTTTGTGGTTTTATGATGTATAAGAAGATTAGATCGTGATTTAGTTTACTTGGACTTTTTTCTAAGGTTTTCACAATTTTCTCAAAATCTTAAAGTGGTTTTCCAAAAATTCCTTGGGGGATGGGGCAGATGTGGCAAAAAAACCAAACACGATAACAAAGTGTACATATCCTGATCTGGCTCCTGTGTCCTAGGTCGTGACAGTACCTCCGATCTAGTGCACCTGCACCCAACCCGAAGTGCATATGGGATATCGATCATTCTAAGGCCTCTTTGGACCTTGGGGAATATCAGAAGAAGTGACATCCTGTAGTCTGACTTAAAACAAAGGATTTACTAAGGAGAATCCCATGACTCCCTGATGGTTCCATCCCAGCACCCAATGATTTTTACACAATTTCTGTTGTTTTAAAAAGGACCTTTCACCTCGTCACACATGTGGTGATTAACCTACCTTAATGTAAGGTTGCTACATAGATTGTGGAGCACTTTGAATTTTCTTTATACCCCCCACAGTTGCTGAAATTTCAGTTCCAGTATCTGACCACTACGATCCTCTCTACTGTCAGAGAGGAGGCAGAGAAGGAGGCGTGTGTTAGGATAATCTTTTCATTGGGGGTTATTTATTATACGCTTGTGCGCTGCCTGCCGTAGATATAACGCATAGGAAAGTTTGCTGGCTACAGCAAGTGTGCAGGTGCAGGGCCAGGAATGCCCTCTTTCTACTTCATCGCTATTACCTATATAACCAAATGAGAATCCAAAAGTATAATTCAATTGTCCACCTAGGAGGCAGGTAAATGCCGGCTGAGACGCTGTGTGCAGACAGCACTCTACATCATCACACCTCGGACACAAGGTAAAGTTTAGAAAACAGAGACCTGAAAAAAGAATCCAGCAATACTTTCAGATAATGGGACACAGTGTGAGACTCAGAAGATGAGATGTTTGTGGTCATATGTGATGCAGGAAATTGGATTTTGCTATGTTGGTTGCACAGTGTAAATGTCAAGGTACTCATCATCTCAATGTGTTACCCGACCGCTGGTACCAGTCACACGTTACTTTACAATAGGGACAGGTTACCTTTATTCGTTTGCAGGGAAGCGTGTGGAGCCACGCAGTGGGCCTGGAAAGTATTCAGACCCCTTTACATTTTTCACTCTTTGTTTCATTGCAGCCAATTGGTAAGATCAAAAAAGCTCTTTTTTTGCTCATTAATATACACTCTGCCCCCCTCTTTGACAGAAGAAAAATATAAATGTTTAAATATTTTTGCTAATTTATTAAACAAGGAAAACTGAAATATCACATGGTCATAAGTATTCAGACCCTCTGCTCTGACACTCATATTTAACTCACATGCTGCCCATTTCCTTCTGATTCTCCTTGAAGGTTCTACTCCTTTATTTGATTCCAGCTGTGTATAAGTAAACTAATTGGACTTGATTAGGAAAGGCGCACACCTGTCTATATAAAACCTCACAGCTCAAAGTGCTTTTCAGAGCACATGATAATTGTGAGGTCTAAGGAACTGCCCAAGGTGCTCAGAGAGAGAGTTGGGGCAAGGAACAGATCTAGCCAAAGTAACAAAAGAATTGCTGCATCACACATGGTTCCTAAGAGCACAGTGGCCTCCATAATCCTTCAATGTAAGAAGTTTTGGACGACCACAACTCTTCTTCAACCTGGCCATTGAGACAAACTAAGCAATTGTGGGAGTAGAGCCTTGGTGAGAGAGATAAATAAGAAGGTAGAAAGTTCCACAAAGTCACCTGTCAGTGCAGCCCTCCACCAGTCTGGGCTTTATGGGTGTGCAGACAGAAGCCTCTCCTCGGTGCAAGATATATGAAAGCTGCATACAATTTGCAAAAACACACATAAAGGACTTCCAGACTATGAGAAATAAGATTCTCTGGTCTGATGAGATGAAAATTGAACTTTATGGTGTTAATTCTAAGTGGTATGTGTGTAGAATACCACCTGCCAACTACAATCCCAAAAGTGACACATGGTGGTGGCAGCATGCTATGGGGGCAGGGACAGGGCCACTGAAAACCTCTTCCAGAGTGCTCTGGACCTCAGACTGGGCTGAAGTTTCACATTCCAACAAGACAATGACACAGCGAAAATAACAAAGAAGAGGCTTCAGAACATCTCTGTGACCATTCCTGGTCCAGTCAGAGCCCAGACCTAAACCCAATAGAGCATCTCTGGAGAGACTTGAAAATGGCTTCCACCAACGTTCACCATCCAACCTGAGGGAACAGGCGAGGATCTGCAAGGAAGAGGCATAGGATCCCCAAATCGAGGTGTGAAAAACATGTTGCATCTTCCCAGAAGACTCATGGCTGTAGTAGCTCCAAAGCTTGTGATATTTTCAGTTTTGACACTTTATATATCTGTTCATTACTTTCTCTCAACCACTTATGTACCTAGGCCCATTCTTAATGCTGACACTAGGGTATCCCTTTGTGGCCAGTTTACTTCTGGATTACACTTGATAAGCTAGGGTATAATAATCTCTTGTCATAACTCAGCTGTGTCTAGAATCCTCTGTATAAGAAGCTGAACTTTCATAACTGCATCTAAACTAAGAGAATTTCACTTTTGTGATCACAAATTTACTTACTATTTATGGTTATGTTCTGGTTGTTTCTGATCCATGGAAATTCGTTCCATCAGTCTAAAATGTCATAAGATTGTAAAAAAAAAGTAAATAGTCCTCCTGGTTGCTAAGTATTTGCTATAACCATGATCATCACAATTAGGGTTAATCTAACAAGGATATGTTGTATTTAGACATCTGAAACCGGATGACTTAAAGGGGTTGTCCACTTTCAGCATAATAATTGATATTGTTTGTATAATGAATAGTTATACAAGTTTCCAGGATACTTTCTGTATCATTTCCTCATGGTTTTCTAGATCTCTGTTTGCCCTCCTTCCATAGGAAGCTTCTAAGTTTACTTCGGCCGGATAGAAATCAGTCCATGGTCTGTGATGGACATGCAGGTACACGAGCCGTTATATCACAGAGAGTAACCAGAGCCGTGTGATACTAACAGCTCATGCACCTGCATGTCCATCACATGACCATGGTCAGATTTCTATCCACCGGAAGTAAACAATGAAGCTTTCTATAAAAGGACAGCAAGCAGAGATCTAGAAAACGTGAGAAATTGATACAGAATGTATATTGGAAAATTGTATAACTGTTCCTTACCCAAAAAGTATTTGTTGAAAGTGGACAACCCCTTTAATCTATTCCCAGATTGGTGTGGGTTAGACTCAAGCCACTTTACAACTTTGTTTTTGGGGTCAGTTGTGGTGACAGATGGGAACAGCAGATAAGTAGAGTGCCAACTACTGATATCAACGGTCCAACCTCAAGGAATCTCTGGAGGCCTCATGTCATCTGTACAGTACAGGAACAGCCTACAGAGGATCATTAATGTTAAAATTGGCCTATGGGGGTGCTGTAAAAGAAATGAATACTTACGTCAACACATTCCAACAAATTACCACTAATTGATGAGGATCCAAAAAATGTGATCAACTTAAATGGGTTACCTGGGTTTTAAAATGTACAATAGCACCCCCTCAGATCATCTGTTCTTAGCAGTTTATAAATAGAATATAGTATTGTAAGCAGGGGGCTCTTTTCCCTGCATAAAAAAGTGTTAAAAATACTTTTAGCCCAGAGAAACCCTTTAAGATTGTGTGTATAACCCAGCCATAGTGATGTTGTCAATTCACATTGTTATAAAGTCAATTTGGGAAAAGTTTCAAAAATACTTACCGTATTTTTCGGACTATAAGGCGCACCATCAATAAATGCCTGCTAAAATGTCTAGGTTCATATATAAGGCAAACCGGATTATAAGGCGCACCTGATTATAAGGATGTATGACCAGCAGGTGGCAGACCTGTGCACAGTTCAAGGCAGCTGTTGTCTGTAAGTACGGTTCATATATAAGGCGCACCGGATTATAAGGTGCACCTGATTATAAGGATGAATGACCAGCAGGTGGCAGACCCGTGCACAGTTCTAGACAGCTTTTGTGTGTAAGTACAGTTCATATATAAGGCGCACTGCACTATAAGGCGCACCTTTGATTTCTGAGAAAATCAAAGGATTTTTGTCCACCTTATCGTCCAAAAAAATACGGTACAAAAAAAATTCATTGGCAATTAAATGTCTAGTATCTCTCAATATGGTTACGATGTCCTACACAAAGACAGTCATCCCGATTATGGAGATTATATTGGAATATTAGTGAAAACAGAATAAGAAATATCCTATAAGCCCGGTATATAAGAAAAATAATTTCCCACCATATTCCGTCATTTGTCACACATCGTTTCCCACAACTCTACGTGAAGATTCTGTCTTAAAATGACAAATAATAACTATTGGCTGAGGTTTTCAATAAATGTGAATTAAAAAGAGCAATAAACTTTTATGATCTTCTCTTCCCAAGGCTATGTAAACAATGAGCCACCGGTGAAAGAGCGACAAGGCTTCATTATACGGCCATCAGGTGCCATAAAAACAAATGGACTGACGGCGCATACAGTGCAGGTAATGCTTAGGCAAACTTCTACTCAACTATCCGCACATGTTACATTATTATAGTGTATTATTTTATTATACTTAAAGAGGCCAGAAACTCAAATGTACATTCCAAAAATGGGAGTCAATGCTTGAAAGTTTTTTAAAGCAGTTTTTTTTAAGCAAAACAAGAAGTTCATAGAGGAACATGTTGATTTACTTCTGTATTGCTGGAGTCTTACCTCTAGTAACTAGTTACTGTAATTTAGCAAATCATCAGAGATTCGATTCGTAGAAGCTTTTAGAAAAGATTCCCTTCATGTCCAAATCTATTTGGATGTTGCTTCAATTATGATTGAGTACACAACTGACTCTAAAACACAGATTTGTTCTATTGTTTCAATAATTTTTTTTTTTTTTACAAATTTCTTCATCTTTTTTAATTTTTTCTACGGCAGCCCAGGGGCGCCACTAGGAAGTTTGGGGCCCCTGACTGGCAAATTTTGTGGGCCACCCACCCAATACAGTAATGATAACTCGGCCCTTTGTGCACAGTGAGTTCCCTACACCAGGGAATGGAGGAGGGTATTCTGTGACTTGTAGCCCCTTCACCTCCTTGGGGCCCCATGAACACAGTCACGCTAAATCCCCCTGATGGCTGCCCTGCCTCAGCCCCTTTACCCATATCTGAGAATGGTGTGCCTTTCTTGTCCTCTGCAGGTTTTACTTTTGTGATAAAGCTTCTCAACCTGACTTATCCCTCTGTTCTGTCCACTTGGTTCATTGCACTGGTGTCTTCTGGTCCACATGAGTCAGCCACAGCTAAAATGATATAAAACTTTCATCAAAGTCCAGATCTCCATGTAGAGGTCAAAGGGCGAAAAGGAGAGAACTACCGGTACTTAGACAATCAAAATTATATGTAGGTTTGGTGTAACTTTCATTTGAGTAGAGGTGGCATAACTAGAAGAGTCAATTTAAGGATTTGCTGTACTGGCCAAATGAAGGGCTAGATGATAGCTACATGAAAGAAAATTCTGAAATTTTAATTCCTTAGGAATGTTTACACAATCAAGATAATTTTTAACCCCTTACTTTACAATTTTACTCAATTTTATTGCTGTTTTAGCTCCTATCACTCAGTGATGGTCAGTGTAAGATTCCAGAGTATGGGCGGAGACTCTCTTAGCAGATGCTTCATGATTCCTCTGTGCTATGAGATACTGGGTGCTGACAATGTGCTTAGATTATTAGGGTACAGGGTTTATTACACTTTTTTTTAGCTTCTGAACATTCTACTAGTATCTGGCACATAGAAAAAGAGAGATGAGACATATCAGAGATGATGAGATCCATGACATGGATATAAATGACACTCTCAGCTCTGCTAACTCACTTAATCAATAAACCACAGAGTATAAAGACTTTATCTGTCTTTAGCTTGTAGAGTAAGTCTCTGCACACTGCTGTTTGCTGTCAGGAAGTGCCTGTGTCTAAGCTGGTCCTGTAACGCAGTGGGAGGGGCAGGAGGCAGAGAGCACTGCAGTGTGCAGACAAGAGAAGCTATTCATGAGAAGAATCCAACCATAGTCAGAAGATTTACTGTCGTATACAGGGACAACCAAAATTGTGTACATCAGGACTGATAGAGACAGGTTGGAATTATATCTGTGAAATGCTGTATTTATGTTAATAGCAGTGAATTAGAGAATGTGTTATGTTGTTGTCCTGAGTATATTTTTGTGGGAATACCCCTTTAAGTCATGATGATGGCAATGTGTTTCATATCTTATTTATCAAGCATTGTCAAGATCAGCTGACTCTAATGGTATGGGGGTCTCTCAACTCTCCCTTGACAGTAGAGAGGAACATCAGGCGCGTTGAATTCAACCTTTCCCATGGTAAAAATCATGCTGAGTGTTTATTTTTATGGTGCGGTCTTGTTGACCGTATGAACATTTGGTGACAGCTATCTTAAGTGTACGGCCAGCTTTATTCTCAGTGGACATGGCTTCCTATGAGTTTGGCTCTTCTGTGCTTCTTCATTTTGCTGCTGTAAGGAAATTAGAAGGCAAGCTTCAGCGAGCAGGGACTAAAGTCAATGACCACATTCTCTGCAGCCTGTATCTTATGGCCAATGATCTATTTGCTCCATATCTGTACTGAACACTTGAAGTAACAAGTTCAGAGAGGAAGAGATTGCAAGAATGAAGCTAAATCCATTAGCAAATGAACAAATGTTTGTGAACTGTATCCCTGTCCCAGCAGGAGGCCCAGCTGGAAGTGACCAACAATGAAAAGAACATATGTGTGACCGCTCTTCTTCAGGCCATCTGCACTTGTCATTGACACAAATCTCTGGACTTAGCAGCAATAAGCGAGATGATGTATTATGGACAGGACATATATACTGTATACCATTCATCTTCAAAGAGAGAAACCATTTTTGTATTTCGGGTCGTTTTCTGTAGTTTTTTCACCCCCTGCGAATTAACCCACCGTAAGTGCTACATTGATCTATTGATTTAATTTGCATAATTAATCAGTTTACAATGGTAGGTATTATTGTCATATTTATGGCTTGTAGGATTGATAGCCTGCCCTAGGTGTTTGCCCTGTGCTAAAATCAATTTATTTCCCCTTAGTTGTTTCTTTTCCCACAGCCCATTACACTCTTATATACCGAAGATCATAACTGGAACTAGAGATGAACAAATCTATTTGTTGGTTTGTAGATTCATTACGGATCTGCCATTTTTCAGGCAACTAATCAGATCCGAAACTTTTCTGCATCGCTTCGCTGATGGAGAGCTGATACTGTCATTCAGAACGGAGAGAAGATGTCAAATGCATAAAAAATTAATTAAACAAAATGAGAACGTTTATTCAAAAATTTGCATTTTAGAGGATTAGAAGGGGTTTATAAAAATTTCCAGGACAATCGCAAAGGTAACATTGGGGCACATTTACTTACCCGTCATGCGCGATTCCTGAAAGTGCATCGTCCCGCCGGAATGCACATCTGCCACGATTCACTAAGATTGTGCGCTCGATATGCTGCATGTGTCGCTGGTGTATGTAAGTGCATTGTCTTGCGGCACAAATTGAATCTTAAATCCTGCGCTTATTCCCAATCAGTCGGATCATCCGACGCCCTCCCCCCCAATTTCTGTTGCATGAAAGCCAGTGCAGCCGCGGCAAAATTTGATCGCGTGTGACACAATCCTCAGTTAAATACCTGTCACAGCGGCAAAAATCCCGAAAACTTTGAAAATCCAACGAAAGTGCGATCCGCGGACCCTTAGTAAATAAGCCCCACTGTATTGGACCAATTCGATTAGGACATGAACCGAATCATTCGACAAAGCTTTTACAAATCAATTGTTTTATGATTCGCTCATCTCTAAAAAATTCTATCTTTGGGTTTTCATGGCATGAAGGACCTTCCTCCTCTGCTCTGCCTATAAAAGGAAACCAAACAATGGGAAGTCAGCCAAAATTTAAGGTGGTTAGAAGGTGGTTGTGGTTGGAGTTCTTGCTGGTATAACATACAAATGCCATGCTCCACTGGGAGACATATGCAAATTACTTCTCCTCCAAAAGAAAGAATTTTTGCACCACTAGGATCATATATAGGTAAGTCACCATCTAGCTATTTCAAAAGACTTAAAACATGACAATTGGGTTTTATGCAAGCTACAGTAGAAGCCTACTTGTAGACAGCGGAGATACAGAATGATGGGACTAGGGAGATCTGGAGGAGAGGTAATTTACATACTTGTTTCCATGATGCATTGCCAGTAGCTCTTCTATTTTTGGCTGTGGTCAAGCCAATGGTGGGGTTTAGAATGTAAAAGGGGAGGTATCTTCTGCTGCCAGATACTTTTGACTACAAATGGTTAGTCCATGGTTTTTTTTGAATTTTTCTATTCTCTGTTATAGAATTGTCATTGCTTTATGCTTAGAGTTCACTAGACGAGCTATGTACATGAATATGTCTTTGCATGGAGATGAGAACCAATAACCCTCAGATTCATCCCTGAAGTATCTCACTCAGCTTTGGCTGAAATCCTTTTTTATGTTTCAAGGTCCTTCAATGGTTTGTATATTGACAATTTTTTTTCCTTTTAGAGGAGTCCTAATTTTCAAATTAGAACCAAAGAAAATACTACAAAAATGTTGGTTTGGGGACCTGAAAAAAACTCCATTGTTCTCCCAAACTGTATGGACAACTTTATCTCCTGTTTGGTTTTCTTACTTGTTGCCTAGTTTAGTGTCACTTTAAGAAGTACTGCATGTAAAGTCCCTAAAAGTAGATATTGTTAGACTGTATGGTACTTTAAATAAACCCATCAACAAGTTCCTTTAGTTAAAATAATGAGTACATGCAGCATGGGACACAACGTTGTTCTCCGTTTCATATCAGTAATAATTACCCTAAAGTTGACCGACTGTTCTTTCTTCTTCAGTGATGAGAAAAATAGAAGGGTCCAATCGTTCTCGTTTATGTCATGTCTCAGCTACGTGGACATTCTTCATAGGCAATACTCCATATATATATATATTGAGCAGACCTCATCCCGTACTTGTATATTTGGCATTCAGAAGTTACATACTAGGGAACCATACTGCTTATATTGGCCTGATAAATGCATGAAATTTGAGGTCTTATTTTATAGGGCCAGGATAGAAGATTGCTAGAAGATTGACCCCTGGGGTCCATATAAAAAAAAAACCTGATTCTGGACAACCTATTTAAGGTCAATTAATTTACTAAAACAGATGTGTCAGACATCTAATATTCCTCTCGTCATATATATAGGGGTGAATTATCAAATTCTGCTGCATGGTGTGCCAGTGCATGTTCTTAACCCTGCTCCCTGGCATCTACCAGATCTATTAGGAGGCACCGGCCTCCTGACGGGCAGTTGTACAGTAGGTCCAGCCTGCCGTAGAACTGCACTATAGCCTGTGCCACGGTTTAGGTAGTGAACAGGCTCGGTGTAGGAATGACCAATGCTGGGGAACTATGGTAATGGGCACAATCTGTTTATGTCCCACCACGCCAAGCGGCGTAAAGGAGGTAATTTCCTGGCCGTACGCCAGAAATTGCACCTATTTAAGAACTTGTACACAAAAAAACTGGCACGCAGCCCTGATAAATCCTCCCCAATAGTATGTCTTCCATCATCAAGTTCCATTGTCAGAGAGGGGTTCCTTTGGCCTATCAGAAAAAAAATATTCTAGGGCCCCCCTTCATCAGTTCCTGTGAAAAAACCCCACTATCTGCTGTCTTGTACTATTTAAATTGGGTTCAATTTAGGTTAGAGAAGGGGCCCAGCAGGCTGAGCGGGTAGCACTTCTGCCTTGCAGCACTGGGGTGCTGGGTTCAAATGCCACCCATGACAACATCTGCAAAGAGTTTGTATGTTCTCTCCGTGTTTGCATGGGTTTCCTCTGGGTACTCCGGTTTCCTCCCACACTCTAAAAACATACTGTTAGGTTGTTTAGATTGTGAGCCCCATGAGGACAGGGACCAATTTGACATGCTTTGTGCAGCGCTGCGTAATCTGTGTGCTCTATATAAATAAAGGATTATTATTATTATTATTATTATTTACTACTTTGGTGGTCCAGCTCAACACTGTAAAGTCCCATAATGCATCATAAGCTCATAAGACCAGGTAGTTATGGCTATGATTAGGGGTAGAGAAGTTTTTATATTTAGTCATCATGTGTAAAATGGTTCTCCTAACCGTTTTTGGTGAAGTATAGTAGGATGCTATCTTGCGATTGGAAAAATATTGTCTGCTCTAATGAATTCCACCAAGCCGATACAGTCTTTCAGAAAATCAATGGTGTACTAAGGACCTATTGCAGGCAGTATTGGTTCCTTTATAATACCTCTAATGAGGGCTTGGGTGTGCTCTACTATATAGGGGTATAGGGACATACATCATTCGGTTACCTTGTAAGGACTAAACTACATACAATTTTTTCCGGTGGACCACTGCTTGATGGTTTTCCCGGTGTATACACCAAACGTGAAACCCCAAGGTTATGAGTCATAATGAACTACTTTATTAGGAAACACACAATTTAGGAAACTAGGAACAAAATTAGGACTCACGCAGCTAAGCTACGTCTATGACAACTTGGTTCTTGCACCACAAACCAAATTATACATGGTCACCAAAGTAACCAATTTGGGGTATTTGCCGACAATATTTGCCCACTTGTCTTGAGGTACAACCCCCCCACAAATATGAAGTCAGCTCTACAATACAGATGTACACAGATCCAGGCAGTTTATTAAAATCTCTTGTGAAGATTTGCTCTGATAAGACCACACCTCTTCATTAAAAGGGTTAATGAGTTGCCCGGGGACCAATCTATAATGAGATTAGGCTGCTTTAATTTCCCATGTGTGAATTTTTACTTATCTCACCTTTTTCAGACCCCACTCAACCAAACAATATGAGGCTAAACAGAAGGTCTGTTTGCTAAGCGGGTGACAAAAATATCTCCTGATGTGGACTGAACGTGAGCTTCTACATATCTCAGCCGGCAGCGGGGAGGGGGCATCGCACAGATATTAGTATCCAGGCGGCAATCCAGTAAATTACAAACCAGGACAAATAGTATTTTCTAAAATGTTTCATTTTCACACTACATTATGCTTAAACATGGGCTCATTAATGGCTTTCATTTATTCTCTGCTTCTATAGTTTCTAATAGAAAAATGTTATGATTGTTTTATACTGCACACTAAAAATTCTATCTATATCTATCATCTATCTATGTCTAATCCTATCTATATACCGTCTACCTCATATCTATCTATAGTATCTGTCTAGCATCTATCTACCTTCTATCATCCAGTTATCTATCTATCTATCTATCTATCTATCTATCTATCTCCTATCTATCTATCTATCTATCTATCTACCGTCTATCTCATATATATCTACAGTATCTCTCCAAAGTATCTATCTATCTATCCACCCATCTCTCTCATATCTATCTATCTATCCATCCATCCATCCATCCATCCATCTATCTATGCTTCTACTATCTATCTCATGCTCATGCGCTGTGCAGCATTTATTCCCTGCCTGGTGTAGAAATAAAAGCAGCACTCCCGGCCGGCCGCGCAGAGGTCCTGATAAATCTGCCGCACTGTTTTCTGACAATATAACCCTCCTTTCCTCGCCACCTATGCCGCTATGGAGCTTTGTCCGCCAAAAGTCTGCTGCTCTATAGACTGTGGCCTTTCCAGGTTACTGGGGTTCAGCACCCATTCATGTGACCATTGTATGATCATTGATCTCTTTATGGAAGAGTCACATGCAAACTCCAAAAATGTTCTGTTTGTGTGTTCTAAATGTATAAAGAAAACATGATTTCGTTCTATCCTAATAAACATATATATTTGAATTTGTGATCCAGGCCGGACAATCTAGATAGTTGTTGGTCATTGATTCTAATTCTCAGGTCCAATAATACTCTCCGGGTAGATCATCTGTATAGGTTTAGTAGCGATCGGAACCCTCAAAATCACATGTATGAATTGGGAGCGATACAAGGGGTGTCACATTTGGTAGTCATGGCTTGACTTATTGCTGACATGCAATACCAAGCACAGCCACTATACTATGCCTGGTGCTATGCTTAGCAAGGAGCAAAGACATCAAATCACATGTGGTCTCTTCAAACAGCTGCTCAGTAAGTGTGCATGGCGTGGGCCCCCATACCGACCTCATACTTATTCCTCATCCTAACATCTATATATCCTAAGATATATATCTATATTTTAAAACAAAAAATTGATGTCTATTCACATTGTATATCTCCCCATTTAACTTTAGCATGTTACTCAAACAGAGGCAAAATTACATTTTCAGCAGATATTATAAGTAGTTTTTAAAAAATGATATTTCATCATTGTATTTTTTTTTTTTTTGCAATTTATTAAACCAAAACTGCATACAAGAGAGATGACTATAAAGCCGCCCCAAGGGAGACATGGAGGTATATCTCCAGCTGTTTCTATTTCTCATGAATCTTTGTTTATGAAGAAATTCGGAAGATTTGTGCTGGAGCGGAAAAAAAAAAGGGAAAAAAAAAATCAAAAGCACTTTGTTAGCATTTTTCATTTTGTTTGAAAATGGATTTAAAACTCAGCTGCATTCCAATTTATAAAGCGCCAATGATTACGTTTGCCGGCCTAAAAATACTAGACGTCTATCTATCTATAGTTAAAACATACATATATATATAAGGTTTTAAGTAGTGCCTTGAGTGTAAGCAAAAAAAAAAAAAAACTTTTCCCCCTGAAGATATGAATATCCCTGGTGACCATATTAAGTGTTGCCCTACTAACTTCTCTGTTATAAATAGTTTCCCCATAACGTTCAACCTTGGTCATTCGGTGTTGGTGGAAAAGCTGGCGCCCTTCGAGATTGTCATGTTAGGAATGCCCATACTCCCTGTCTTCTCTCCTATTACAAAATAATAAGGGTCTCTATAGGGTGTGTTTCGTCGATGTGACCTTGAGACAGAAAAAAAAAAAAATCTGGACGCGTGGTTGTAGTCATGTCAAACAACTGAGAGTAAATTCCAGTCGACGTGAAATCGAGGTGGTTAACGGAAAGTGGAGAAGGATACGATAAAAATACGTTTACAGCTATTGTATATTATATTCATGGCTGACTATGGATGGAGGCGTCACTGGATTGGTTCCTTGGGACTCTTAACCCACAAGAACAAATGAATGTGAATATATAAAATTCTCCATTTAAGTGTAAGAAGTGATTATGGGATGTAGAGTTTATGGCTTTTATTTTGCAGAGGTTTCTATTAAAACGGTGGAAGGTTCATCGTTTTATTTCAATGACACTAGGAGACATGTATAGACACAGGGCTCATGCAGGAGGACCTTGTTTTTGGATGGCACATGTCCTCATGCATTTCAATGGGTTCATATAAACAGGGGCAGATTTACTTACGATCCCGGTGCGTTGTCCGACGTGGATTCGGGTCCGACGCGATTCACTAAGATCGTGCGTCCGAGTTCTTGCATGTGTCGCTGCTGCGCCGAGGTCCGCCGGAGTTCACCTGCTACTTCCTGGTGCATGTGAGTGCTTGATCTTGCAACACAAATCCTTTTATAAATTCCGGGGTTTGTCCGAATCTGTCAGGTTGTCCGATGGCCACTCCCCCAATTTCTGTTGCGTGCAAGCCTGCGCTGATGTGCCAAAATCCCTTAACGTGTGCCAAAATCCCGGGGCAATTCGGCGCAAAACGGAAATATTCGGGAAACCAGACAAAAGTGTGCCGTTTGGACCCTTTAGTAAATGAGCCCCACAGTTGTAATTTTCATGCCCAATGTATGAGCTGACTGTCTAAGCTACAAATTTTAGAACAGGTCCAATTCCTGTCCGTATTTGCGCCTCTAACAGTCTTTGACCGGGCTTCACATGACGACGACACACTGGCCGCAAACAAGGGACCAGGGATCATCAATGCCGTCACACTTTTACTTTGTTTTTTAATAGTGCTGAGCAAATCGGCATTGGGGCAAGGTTATCTTAGTATGATGCTGGTTTTTGGTTACATTTTAGTGACTTTTTGGTAGCATTGGGGAATTTTTGTGTGTTGCTACTTTTTCAAGCAGTGCACTGGAGTTCGCAGTTTAGTAATAATCCTGGTTTGCACCTAATTCGTCTTTGTATTTGTCCTGTTTCCAGATTTTTGCGCCTGATTTACCATTGTTTTGTGCCTAAAATGTTGCAAATAATTGACTAAAACCACTTCAGTCCTGATCATTTATAGTAAAGACAAAAAAATGTGCACCTTTTTGAAAATTTGCACCTAAACGTTTCTAAAAAAATCTGCATTTGACCATAGGTGTAACTAGGAGCATCATAGGTGTAACACATATAGAACACATACACACACATACAGTACCATATACAAAGGTACAGCATATATAAATACACATTGGTGCATATTTATCAGGGCCTCTGCGCCATGTCAGCCCTGAAATAATCGCAAATGCTTGCTTATTGCTAGCACTTGCAATTATTTTGCCCTCTCCGCCACCTTCACGCCAGTGGGTCATGAAGGGGTGTGATGGGGGGGGGGGGCACAATGTGAAAATGTCATTGTGCCCGTCGACTAAAGAGTTGAGTACATCCATGGTAAAGAAGAGAAGAAAAGAGGAGTCCTAAGAAGAATCATGAAAAAATGGAAATGGAAACATGGAAATTTTTTTTGCATGCAGCGGGACCCTAGCTCAAAAAAAGGTATAAAGAGATGTCATGTTGTCCCAATCTACAGGGTGAGGGATGGCTTTCAGGTTTTTATTTTGAAGTACATTTTTAATCAAACATGGTCCACTGAAGAATCAAGTTAGAATAGTTACTTTAGAAAACCTTCTCCTGGCTCTAGTTAAGAACACAGTACATGGCACTTTCCCCCTGAAGATACTTTTTGTGCTGATTCTAGTGGTTTCTTTGGCATTAACTACCCTTTGAACATCTCAAACAAACACATTCTGGCACAGCTCACATATAGGGGCAGATTTACTTACCCGGCCCATTCGCGATCCAGCGGCGCGTTCTCTGAACAGGATTAGGGTCCGGACGGGATTTATGAAGGTAGTTCCTCCGCTGTCCACCAGGTGGCGCTGCTGCGCTGAAAAGCATCGGAACGCGCTGGAATACACCGAGCTGGACCAGGTGAAGGTAAGTGCTTCCCAAGCGACACATTTTCGGTTATTAAATGCGGCGGTTTTTCCGAATCCGTCGGGTTTTCGTTCGGCCACGCCCCCCGATTTCCGCCGAGTGCATGCCAGCGCCGATGCACCACAATCCGATCGCGTGCGCCAAAATCCCGGGGGAATTCAGGTACAATCGGCGCAAATCGGAAATATTTGGGTAACACGTCGGGAAAACGCGAATCGGGCCCTTAGTAAATGACCCCCATAGACTATTTTATATTATTTGCCAAATTATCTCATACCAAGATTCAAGAGTCAAGATTGTAGAAAAAATATCACAGAAATACAACCTTTATTGTGTTTTTGACTAAATAAATTGCACTTGGTTTATATATTCAGACATATCATTAAATACTCTCTATGAGGAACCTGAATAAGGAAGCCATGGCACAAGTTGTATCTGATCGGGGAATTTCCATTGCCTGGCAAAGTCGAGAATGAGAGCATAGCTGTGTCTGACTATAAAAAAACCCAAGGAAGAAGCCAACAAGACTACTGGGCATTTGCAGAGTGTTGAGACCACATTAGTTAGCCACATGAGACAACTGTTGGCCAAAGGCTGTTTTTACAAACTCCTCTACAAAAGGCCTACTCTGCTTGCTTAATGCCAATTTTTGGCTAGTGTCTTATCTTTTAAATGTTTTTTTTCTGGAAATTCTGGAAAACCCAACTCCCGCTTCCCACTTTGCTTTGGTACATCCAATTTTCATTCAGGATCTTATCCTTGTTCCGCGGGGTCACAGGACCTGCTCTGGCCCACGAGTGGCCTCCTCAGATATGGGAACAACAAAGGAAGTCAAGTTCCATGGTCAGAGGAAGTGTTGTCTTGTGGTCCAACGAAGGTATTTATTGGCCGAAACTGAACCTGGTACCCCCAAGAACTTCTGGCCAGGAACACAGAAAAAAAAACAGGTGAGTCACAGAAATCAGAAATGTGTAAATATTTTATTTTGGCCAACCCGGTCTGCGAACCCTGATGGCTTTAGATGACTTTTAATCTGATGAGCCCAGTCAACTATAGCGTGTTCCAGATTACAGATATCAACCATTGTAATTTCTCAATACAAAGGTTATCTATAGTATAAGAAAAGAAAAAAATCCAAACAGCTCCTTCAAGGTTGAACAGTTTCTTCTCCTCATCTTCATTTTCTGCCACTAATAACCGTTCTCGTGTGCCATAAAGTAGCCTATGATCTTTCCTAATAAAGACTTCATGACTGTCCATGTACTGATCCAAGTAGTTTTCTCAATCAGCATCAATAAAGACACATCAATAACGTGATTTGTAGGACCGTTTAATGTTATATTGCACTTATGATGTTCTGGTTAAAATTCATTTAATATTCAGTAAACTGAAATGTAAACACGTCCCCACGTGAGAAGCCTCGTAAAATGATGAATAATGTTTATGACACCACAATGGAAACACAGTGGCAATGTACTACAGAATCACTGAAGAGAGGAGTCATAAAAATGTCATGGCCATGCTTTACAACTACTCCAGGAATCATTCTGAGCTCCTGCTATTATCTACTGCACCTTCATGGGCTTCCAATATGTCAGGGGGAAAATTGGCAAGTAAACTGAAATAACTCCTAACACTTCTGTAGACTCATTAGACATCAGATCACCTTCTCTTCCAATACACAAACTAATAAATATTAACTTCTATGCATATTGACATGAAATTCATTGTTTGCACCAAACATAAGTCCAAGTCCTAAAGGGGTATAGGCTATCAAAATCTGGGGTGGGGTGTTTTAGTGGACACACCTGGTCCCCGTACCGTTCTTCTGTTCAGGCCCAGCATAACACTTAGCAGTGACTTCATAACTGTAATATAACTGCATATAGAGGCCTATTAGTAGGGAATAAAGAGGTTTTAAAGGGTCTCTCCAGAGGCTAAAATACATGTCTGCTTTCTTCAAAAAACACCACCTCTCCTAAACATGAATAGTGAACAATATTGCAACTAAGCTAAATTCATTTCTATACAGTTGTGTAAAAATACCACCAAAGAGCAGCCATGTTTTTCAACCTCTGGACAACCCCTTTAAGGGGACAACCTGCCAAACACTGATGTCCTTTTCTAACACTGGGGGTCTGTTGGCATCAAAACATTGATGTGTGGATCATTTTGGTAGTCAGGCTAAATTAATTTGCATTTCACATACAGTATTGACTGTCAATGTCCTACCTTTGCTGTAATTATTAGTTATAGCTCTGTAGGGAGCACAGCCTTTGTCCACACAGTAATCAGGGATGACTACAATATCTGTGTACCCCATCCCCCACCTAGATCTTTAGACAGGATATTCCTGAAGAACAGCCTAAGGAGAATGCTACTCACATTGACTATTACACTACTGTCACTGACTAAATACTAGCCCAACATTGAGTGTGAGTGATTGATTACAGGACTTAGCACTAGTAACACTTATCTAGTTATGGGAGCAGGATGGCAACTATGCAGGGCCTGGGGGAGAGCGGTTTTTGTTTGGTTACTGGAGACTGAGAGTGATCAAAATATTCTTGAAGGCATTTTAAGTTCTACTATACAGACGGCCCCCTACTAAAGAACACCCGACTTAAAGACGACCCTTAGTTAAAAACGGACCTTTGGACAATGGTAATTTACTTTATTTTTGCCCTAGGCTACAATAAAGAGCTATAACAGGTATCTGCAATGAAGCATTATTGTTAATTCTTATTAACAATAGCTAATGACAATCCAACATTTTTAAAATCCAATTGTCACAGAGACCAAAACATTTTTCTCTGTGGTTACAATTATAAAATATACAGTTCCGACTTGCATACTAATTCAACTTAAGAACAAACCTCCAGAATCTATCTTGTACATAACCCCGTAACTGCCTGTACTATGAATGATCAATCCATAGCATAGGATATTTTCAGTTGATTGGTGGTAGTGCAACATCCAGCACACTCGGCTGATCAGCTGTTATGGCCTGAAGAAGACAGCCCAATAGGTAGTGTATTGGCTGTCCAGCCATATTGTAAGTGTAGTTCTTGTAGAAGTGAATAAGAGCGGTTTCTGCTGGGTTTTCCTCTGGCTTCCACCGTAGCATAGAACAGAAAGAGGGCATTTATCCAGACCGGATCCAAGATGAGCACAGGGTTGGGAAGAGGAGGGAGAATTGGGCAGTGATGCATATTTGTCAAAGTTTAAGACAAGTCCTATGCTTTGTGGCACAGCCGTCTGACATGATCACGGTGCCGTGACCTGGATCTATAGAAATCTATGGATTTTCCTTCTAGCCCACACAGTTGCTAAGATATCAATAAAGATATCTGACCATTATAATGGTCAGAGTAAGAGCAAAGGTAGGAAGGAGTGTTATGATAATCCTCTACTTGTTAGAGAAGATTAGCATAATACAAACTCCCTCCCAGCACCTCCTCTCTGACAGTAGAGAGGATTACAATGGTCAGATACTCAGACTGATATCTCGGCAACCTTGGGGCCTAGAAAGAAAATTCAAAACGCCCCTGAATCTGTGTAGCAGCCCCAATATAGCTCTACAAAAACCACATGATGGTTGGGGAGCCACCTTTTTAGAACAGTCCATTGACATGGGCTGGGATGATATACACAATTCTGATATAGTACATTACACGCCCTAATATTATTTCTTTGTCATATTACTGTTGAGTCACCATAAGAACAATAAAAAATACATTTACTGGCTCCCTACCATCTTGACCATTCACTTCTTGAATGTTACCGTTTTACTGGTCTCCACACCACAGATGCTCAGTATAAAGCTTAAATAGCAGTAGCATCGGAAGAACTTGCGTTGTTGCTACCTTATCTGCCATAGGTTTGAACTTTATTGGTATTCTGTGGATGCCAATACAGTTTAAAGCATTTAGTCAGGATGCTGGAAGGTTAGCATCTCACTTCTCCCCAGTTCCCCAAGTAGGCTGTTCTCTTACAACCAGTTTGTGAGAATCAACTGCATCCAACCACTAGTTGCCCCCTTCTCCAACCTTCAGGCCCCCGGTTATTATTTGTGTTATGGGTAAAATTGAACCTGTTTCCTTTCAATAGTGCTCATTTCTTAATTGACAATGTGACAGTATACCCAGTATACCCAGGGACAAGAATAATCCAAAAGTGCATTGTGCATTGAAGGAACTTTTGTACAATTTATCAGTAAATCCAAGATACTTTATGATTCTTTCTAATTGCTATACTAAAAAAAAAGGAATTTATAACCCCAAGAGATAAAAACTGAATTATTGATTGTTCCTCCTTAGAGCTGATCATTGATTGTCTTCAGGGAACATTCACCATATATGACATGTGATAAAAAGCAACTTGGATATATGAACCTATAGACCTGTACTTGACACCACAGTTTATCTGGATGGAGAATTACCGGAATCTCACGTTACTACTCGGCAGGGTTGAAGACCTATACTTCTTCAGGTTTTAGCTTTTGACCTGTAATGTGAGTCTACCCACTGGTCACATGTAACCTCATCCAATGTGACATAATGACATTAGTGGACAAGTCAATTACTTTCACAAAGTGTATACAAGCAACTTGGGAAGAGAATTCAGAACCTTCTGCAAAAGGCTGAGCATTGGACATGGTTGGGAATGCTCTTAACCATAGAGCAAGACATTTAGGGTTGAGGTGGTATCACATTGGTCAGGATGTGTGATGGAAGAGCAATGAAGGAGGTAGCCCTTGGAGAGCATGGAAATAATTTAGGAGAAAGTGTTATGACTGATTTGCTGAGTGTATATTGTGTAGAATGAACAAATAGAACTTCGCTGCAATGCGATGCCTCAGTGAGCATCTGTCCATTTTGCTTTCAAGATGGAATTAATAAGAGATTACAGATATTAAACTAGATTAGGAGGGAAGAAAGTCCCAAGATAAAAACCAAAATGAGTGGAGAAAGAGACACTTGTGCTATTTGTGTTGTTTAATTCATGCAAAATTCAAGTTAAGTAAATGACCATTAGCCGTTGCTGCACCAAAACATTATTGTATGTCATGGTTTGGTCAAAAATACATAGGGAGGGCTCACAGATGTATACATGCTTTGTAATACTGCAGACACCTGCTGTGAGTTGTAGTGATTGGTGCTGCCACATATTGCAGCGGTTATCCCGTTAGGCTGGCGCCTCATGTGACATTATTGGTAGTGAAGATCAGCTATCTTGACACCTGTGAACCTCTCAAGGTTGTTAGGCCCGTCATTTGGAGTTGTCTATTATTTATTACAATCCTATGACACTTGTATTTCAGTATTTTCAGTATATTGTATGAGTAATCGGATCCCTTAAGGTCCAGACTGCTTGAACATTTTTTTTTAAAGTAAATAAATAAGAAAGATGACTTTATAACCCCTCAAAATATTCTGGAAAGTCATGGGTCGATTATTACGTCCTATTACGTTGAGGTTGGGCTGTGGCTGGCTGCTGATCTCCCACTCACCCTTCAGACGGAACCAGCATGGAGTTGCAGTCTAGAAGGGGCATGTGACCAGGCGAGACCATCACCTGAGACCCTCGATGGCACGTGAGGTAGAGATCACTGTGAGTGACATTGAGGAAAAGAAAGGAGGACTCCTGAGATGTCCTTGACCCAAGCCCCAGGCCACCTACATGAGGACCAGCTGCAGTACAAGATGGCGTTGATCGAGAGGAAACCGGAAGTAAGAGGAAGAGGAGGTTACCTCCCCTGCTACCCTACACACAGACCACTAAAGGCATGGGAGCAGTGGAAAAGGAAAAGGTCAGCAGGCAATGTTGGCACTGCGGTGCAATGTCTGAGACCCACGGCATTATCAGTGGCCTCTATACCACCCTCTAACCTTTGGTAACACTCTGATTGTACTGACCTTAAGAATAAATGGGATGTTTCATCTGGACTACAAAAAAGCATAAACACGAAATCATGTAAGAAAACAGTACAAATGGGCCGTTTCACTGCATTTGGATTTTTCCAAGTTTCCCAATACATTGCATAGAATATTAAAAGGTGCCACTACAAAGTACAGTTTCACCCACAGTAAACAAGCACTCATATGGGCCTGTAAATAGAAAAATAAAAGTGTCATGGTTTTTCGGAATGTGAGAAGTAAAAAAAAATAAACAGTGAAGGTTTGGTGCTTAAGCAGTTAAATAAAACTATGGAAATAAGGACCAACGGTATCATTAAAGAAAAGAAGCCTTCTCAATGAAATTCTCACCTATGCGGCAAATTGAGTCAAAATGTCCTCCAATTCTAGATGATTAACTCAGCCCATTGCTAAAATAAATATGTAGTTGGTTTTGAAATGTATTGAGAAAACCATCATTTCATAGAGAAATCTTGTACATTTCGGCTAGCTTTTGCTATTAAGCCGCTATCAGCAATGTCAATAAAGCGGCCTGACCCCGGTAGTGGCTGACTGAACGCTCAGTCACTTGTAATAAAAGAAACTTTAAACTGTTGACCGCAATAAAACTTTAAATCCCTACACATTTACCAGCAAATCTTAATTCATTTTAGTATTTTTGAGTGGGTTAAGAAGATGTCAAAATTTCTTAACTTTGTATGATACAGGGTCACACTTTGTTCCCAGGAATTTACTTCCCTAAATTGTGACATCAATGGCTAGACCTCCTGATTCAAAAACTGAACTTCAAGATGTGAGAAGTTCCAGATGTTCAAAGTTTGATAGCTTTCAAGCTGGTCTTACACCTTAGTTCAGACCATAGTTTTGATTAACCAAATATCTAATGTCTAATGTGTAGATTTGCACATACCCTAAGTTTCTGTTCTAGTTTCAGGGTGCGTCCCATGTGACTTTGGGATACTACTAAATTGGCAGCCAAACAGCCAATAAAGCAAATTGACACTTCTAGCTGCTAGTCACAGCTGTGATTGGCCAGGGGGACATGTTCAGGTTGATAAGAAACTTCAGGTTCACTCATATCTGCCATTGGCAGATGTCAGTAGTAGGATTTCACCCTCCAGACTGCAGATGTTGGGGACACTAAAGATCAGGTAGCATCCAAAACATAATCCAACATCAGAGGAGTCAACGGACACTTATCATTTGGCTATACCAACCAATGGGAATCAAGGAATCGAGCCAGAATTGTATCCCATTCCCATTGTGTACAATAACAGGAATTCAGATCGATTTTAAGTGCTCCAAATTACAAATTTGGTCTAGGTAGACCTTCATTGGATATGGATTGTGAAAGATGCAAAAAAGGGGAAGGATCTGATTGGCTGCTCTAAAATATGACAAGGAGAAGTGATGCCAGTGCTTACTGGAACCCTTTATAGTGGTATAGCATAGCCTCGATTAGATTCTCTCATTTACTACATATGCACTGCTTGGCTGAGTGTGCATGTAAATAAGTTGACAAATGTTAGGTTAGACACACACTCGTCATTATTTCTGTTGCTTCCCTAATACAATTGTGAATTATATGAAATAGGATCATAAGGACTGGTGTTGGAGCGTTGACCGTTGCACATAGTCATGTTGGGGGACATGACACCCTCTAATACATAAGAAGACTAGATTTTTATAGAATGTTTTCTTCTTAATTGTTAGTATATGAAAATAAAGTATACTGATGCTCCCCCTTCTACATCAAGTGAGTGATCAATATGTGACCTTGTATGGTGCAAATATTAAAGTATATAAAAGTAAGTTCTCGTGTCTAGGAATGCCTTCAGCTCTGTATCAATGATCTTATACAGGTACATTCTGGGTCTATCCAGATTCTACATTACTGTACCTGAAAGTAAATTGTGTGACTTCATCATGTGACAGCTAGAGAATGTACATTAGTTGTTGGAATTTACAACAGAAATTAAAGTTCCTGAAGGCTCCACAAGGCTTCAAGAAATATAACTTAGCTACTAGTGAAATTCATTATCGGGCAATAGCAAAACAAAACTAGATATCTGGTTTATTTGGTCTATATTATATAATTTGTTGGTGACAAATGTTGGACATTTACATAAAGTAGTACTTTTCCAACAGCTATGTCACTCACCCCACAATAGTACAGTGACATTCCTCACTCCACAATTAACATAAATACTTGTATTGTTGCGTAGATGTTCATTTAAATAGATAGAGAGGATAGCATGAGAATGAATAAAGCACTTGTCATAAGGCTTCTTGTAGGTCATGCTTGATGTCAAGGGAGCTGCCTTACAAGGTATCTAAAAGAGGCATAGTTTTCCTTATCCCCATCCTGGAAAATGTATTTTCATATTTTCCCAGAATCAACTAGTGGAGTGTCCATGGCTAACTCTCTACACGCCTGTCAGTCAGTCTGTCAGTCAGTAATTGTCAGTCTCCGTAAGGAGAACTTTTACTTCCTGACCCTAGTCATAAGCCTCTCAAACCAGTTCCCTACACTGTACTGAGGAGACCCAACCAGGTTGAAACAGCGCTGTCTACGGTTGGGGGTCTGTTCCTTCTGGAATAGATGTTCTGGTTTGGTTTTAATACAGCATCATGTCATAAGGCCTCTTGTAGGTCATGCTTGATGTCAAGGGAGCTGCGTTACAAGGTCGCTGAAACAGGTGTGGTTTTCCTTATCCGATCCTGGAAAACATGTTTGCATATGTTTTCAATGAATTAAGAAGACATGGATGGATTGGCCATTGACTTTACACAGAGAAATCCTGGTGGCTGATTAGTCATGAAACTAGTTTAGGAGGCCATTGGTGACCTAATGTCATTGCCCACAATCTCAAGTGCTTGTGGCCTGATCTAATATGGACATGCACATAAGCCAGACCATGTCATATTTCCCAACATCGATAACCCGAGGATGTATGGCTGAGCACTTGGAATAGGATGGAGTAGGCAGTGCTACTCCTTATGTTGACTGTCAATAGTCATCAAAAAGAGTTTAATTGGTGTAACCTCAGTCTATGATAACTGTATTTCCTACACTACTACTGAGTATGTGCCATATCTAGGAATGAGCAGGCCTGTGATAGGTGCCTGTTACTCCTTAAATGACGCTTGCTCCGGTGTGCTGCATCGTCATCTGAGATTGATGATCCTAGGGTAAATGATGGTGGTTATGCCTAACTGCCATTTATATTCTGCCAGCGGTAATTTAAAGAGTAAACACCAGCGTTTACCAAGGAAAGGGGGGAAAGCCTGACACACGTACTTTGGGGTTCGGGTGCACTCATCAACTCCAGCGAACTTTCCAACCATATTGGTATACGATTCGCTGAACCTTCCAACTTTTGTTGGTCCTGCCTGCTGCCAGTATGATCCCAAATAGAACATCGGCAACTTTTCCATTATACTTCTACGTAAAATTCTGGCCACATACCTTTCTTATATCTTATCAATTGATCTAATACAGTATAAAAAAGCAGTCTCAGAATCAGCACATGCAATAAAATAGGGTTAAAAGGTGATTGGTCATGCCCATGGATGAATTGGAGAAGAAACACAGCTTTGTCAATGGGTATCTGTAGATTGATGTAAGTTCTCTGACTTGTAATTCCTGAACACGATTTCTCAGAGAAGACAGAGAAGAGGCGGGAGGTAATACACCTGATTTATAATAGGGCACTTTCTAGGAAATTGGCATTACATTTACATTTAGACTTAATTTGGTCTGAATTAGTGATGTGTGAATTCTCAACCCATCACGACATATTAATCTCGGTAGTAGACTAATATCTATCTACACATTGGTTTATGAAACCGCCATAGATCATTTGCAATATCCTAACCGTAATCTCGGTTCTTCTTCTGAAGAATGAAGCAGATGGGAGAGAAGCGACTGCATTATTTAAATGAAAACACTTTTTTCTCCCTTTTTTTTTAAAAAAAAAGAAACAATTAAACATATAGTTCTGTATGATTGTATCTGCTTAATAAAACGCCTAAAGATTAAATGCGCAAAGGAAGGAAAAAGAAAACCCCCAATGCTTTTTAATTGGAAAAAGACATAAAAACACTTCTTATTGTACTTTACTTTTTAAATCTGGAGATAAAGGAACGACAGAGATATCTTTTAATGTCTGTATTTAGATGAGGCTCAGTGATAAGACGGCTTTTAAATTAGAGAAAGCAGCGATCATAAACTAGGTCTGTACCGCAGTATGTAAAGACATTGACTACGCCGAGCTGTGTATGAGGATTTTCTTAACCACAATTATATGTCTCCTCTATTACAAAAGCCTCACCTCAGCTGTGCACAATTGCTCGAGAGATGGTCTTAGTTATGATGTGCTGTGGATTGCAAGACTGATACAGGCTAATCTAGTATGAAGGGCAAGAAGGCTGAGCTGATCCAGCACAAAAAAAAAAATATACAGCCTAAAAATATCCACTGTTTGCCTGGATCTAGGAGAGAAAATAAAGAAAAAATGCAGAGGAAACCATAACAGATAATTATCTCACGAGATCAAGCCAAGTAGACAGGATTGGGGGTAAAGTAGTGCGTTCCTTAGCTGAAACAATCTTAATCATGTTAACTATTTATGATTAAAGGAGGTTACAGGCTGAAGATATCAACAACCTATCCACGAGATGGGTGGGTGAAGAAGACAGGTCCGTAGTTGGGTGGTGGTGGTTTAGGGTTATATTTAAGGCTTGGTTCCCTTTGAGGTAAATAGAATCTGAGTCTGTAGTAAATCTGGACACCCACATCAAATGCCAACACTGTCCAGTGTGTAGCGACTCTTCTATCAGTGAGGATCCTGGATGTCACACCCCCACAATCCTATAATAATGACCCGTTGAGTTTGAAAAACTTAATGTACCATCAATTTCCTGTTAAAATGCCTCTCCACTGTCTGCTGATCAAACTTGAACCATATTTGACTAATCCCACAATTTCATGTCATCTGTAGAGAAACCTTGGTAATTTCCCATGCACCACCACCGCAGTGGAAAATGGTGACAACATAGGGTAGTGATTGAAATAAATTAACGCTCAATATATGTAATTTTTTCTTGTTTGTTCATTTATCCCTAATATTATTCATTTATCCCTAATTAGTACTGTCTGTATTCTGTCTGCTGCTGTAACGCTGTGAACTTCCCCACTGTGGGACTAATAAAGGATTATCTTATCTTAATGATAGAAATATCAAACACTTTAGAATTATGTAGCCAATTTTTGTTTCAAAAATGTATAAAAGTCCCAAACTTTTACCCCTTTCTAACAATTCAATCCATTTAAGAGAACCTAAAGAGCTTTACCGAAGTTTGATTGGTATCCTCTATCTACAATATAGGAGATAAAAATCCAAAAAAAGGTGGAAGGATGGTCTACCAACCACCAATGGGAGTGCTGGAGAAACCCAACCTCTATGCTAAGCAAAATCCCATACTCCCAGAGTAATGAATGTAGCAACAGCCCAACCTGCCGTTTCATCAAATACTAAGAATAACCCCATTCTTCTGGAGGTCCCAATATTGGACCAACAATATTCATCATATTGTTATCCCCTATACCATGAATGTGGCATAAGAATCAATCTAAGCACAACCCCTTTAAGATGGCCATATGACCTCTGGTAGCAGCTTATCTGAATAGAATACATGTAATTCGGTTTGGTAAAATCTATATATCCAATCATTTTTTCCCAACTTTTGATAAGGCAATATTCTTCAAAAATAGAATACAAACTAGATGGTGAGTCTCCCAACAAAATCAGCAGCTCCTCCAGCCGTAACGCCTTTTATAAGAAAACATATAAATATACAGTTTTTTCAAGATGGAGAAGACAAGTAGTTGTTATTAATACACAAGTTATGCACAGGGTATGTTCATATTAGGTTCTCTATTCTGAATCATTTGGACTCTTCTATAGCCTCTATAGGACTAGTCCTTCAATATTCATCTATAGTGGAAATAGTTATGTCCTTCAAGTTAATATAATACATTTTGGCAGCTAAACTTTAATATTTAATAGAAATGACCTTAATCAGGAACATAACTTGAAGCAAAGGGGTTTTAAGGATGATTTGTGATAGTGTGTCCTAGATAAGGTTGAAAAAAGATGTTGGTCCATCAAGTCCAACCTATAAATCTTGGAGTTTTCATCCAGAGGTAGTTAACAAATATGCTACATGGCTGATTCCAGTTGCCCCAAATTAGGGAACTTTTCCTTCCTAACCCCAAATATGTCCTATCTTTCTATGGGCTACGGAATGGTCCTGTGCCCCATATGTGTGAGGCACCGTACCGTTCCCGTACTGCGGCGTGAGGCCATAGAAGTGTATGGGGGACGTATATACGCTGTTTATGCGTCGGTCGTATGGGGGACGTTTGTGCGAATGTAGCGCTAATAAGGAATATACCTTGAAACTTATGGATTTGAGGGATGATTTGTAATAGTGTGCTCTAGATAAGGTTGAAAAAAGATGTTGGTCCTTCAAGTCCAACCTATAAATCTTGGAGTGGTGATCCAGAGGAAGTTAACAAATATGCTACACGGCTGATACCAATTGGCCCAAATTAGGGAACTTTTCCTTCCTAACCCCAAATATAGTAGCCAGAATAACTCCTTGGAAATATTAACAAACTGTTTTATTCCCGTTGAAGAAGCCTTCAAGAGGCAGCAAGGGTGCGACAGAGGTGTCTAAAGGCTGCTCAAAAGGGTGGGGTCAGGAAATTGGCGGTTCTGATGGCATCATTGTAGTTCATTTGCATGTTTTTATAACTCAATTTTTTTTAAAAGAAGACTGTAAAAAAGAATTTCCAGCACCGATCCTGAATCAGGGTGGCATGAGGAATCTGCCAATGATGTTGCTTTTGTAAGAACATTCCAGACAGTAGACTTAATTTAATCATCGAACTCCAAAAAAAATATTTAAAAACATTTACACCTGTGAATAATACATTATTTTATATTTTTTAGTATACCGTCCCACAATATAATAAATTACCTCTGAATGACGTACATTATAGATCTGGATTATGAAAACTGGAAGAATAAAATCTATTCAATAAAAGAAATGATATAATTGTAACTACCTATTCACTTTAATGCTCATGGCATCCAGATGCCTAATGCAGGCCGGTGATAGATAGTCCAATCACTTTCTAATTAAGCCCAACTGTGCTTTATATTAGAGAAAGTGCTATAAACATTATGGCGTAATATGTCTAGAAAATATTTAATACTTTCTATTGTAGGATTTCTCAGAATCTGCTCTGCAGTGGTCGCATTTAGCGATGTATGGTCATTAAGGTAACTGTAATGGTCTTTAAATTCACTTAGAGTCAGCATGAATACGTGTCTTATGACTGCTCCTCTAGGATCACCTGTTGAATTATTGTATCATATGATTCCCCGCTGTAAAAACTTGCATAAGTAACATGGCCTCCTGTTATGGCAATAGCAAAGACTTACTGTCTTATCCCATTTAAGGACACTGTTTGGCCAAGTTGAGCATGCATGTGTATGAGGGGAAGGCGGGAGGGAGAAGGGCGTCCATGAACATGGATTCGGTTGACAACTATGTAAAGTGTATGGCCACTTTAAATGTATGTACAACTTGTTGTGGCTCTGCCAACAGTTCCCCTTCTGACAAACCACTCAACTAATATGTAAAGCTAGTCATATAGATAAGATACAAAACAGATGGCACCTGGCCAACCCGTGCACCATATACATAGTGTTGCAGATGACAAACAGCCAAAAAGTTTAACATGAGCTCTATGTCAGCAGATTGGAAGGTCATCACATAATATTCTCACACAAATGTTGGTCAAAATATTTTTTTGCAGGGTCTGCTTATACAGGCATTAATAAACATTAACCAGCTTTAACTCTTCGCATCTTCAAATAGATGTAACTGATTCCAGTAAAGTAGCCTCTTCCATTTCAGATGAGTCGTTTTTGTTAGTTTCAGCACCCAATATGCTAATTTATATTCTTAAGGGCACATTCACATGGCCGTCTGCGGGGACGTACATGCGGCCGCAAATTTGCGGCCGCATGTACGTCCTCATAGACAGCAATAGCGGCGCGGCGCAGATACGGTGCCACACATGTGTGGCACCGATCCGGCCCGCACACCGCAAAAAGATAGAGCATGCTCTATCTTTTGGCGTGTGTGCGGCCGTGCGCCGCTATTCTCTATGGAGGGAGGAGGGGCCGCCTCCTCCTCCTCTCCAGCACACGGCGGTATGTCCGCACGGCGGGCATACCGCTGTGTGAATGTACCCTAAGGTTAATTAGGGTGTGCCAGCCTGTCTGTATAATCCAATTGCATGCTTTCTATTTCCGACTGCCTCCTGGAAAAGGGCAGACTGGGAAAAGAAAGACGGACACAAACTTAGGCTACATTCACACGACCGTATGATTTCTCCAGTCCCGTATTTACGGGCCGTATATACGTGACGTTTTTCAATCGGTATGCAGCACGTATGTAACCCGTATTTTATACGTCCCCATAGACTTCTAGGGCATATGGAACTGAAATACGGGAGAAAATAGGACATTCTCTATATTTTTATACGGCTAGTATACGGTACGGTACGGAACGGAGTTAACAACGGCAATATAAATGGTCAGACATATTGTCCATTGAAATGAATGTGGCCGTATGTAATCCGTAAAAAAACGGTACGGTACGGATACGGCTGTTTTCATACGTCCGTGTGAATGTACCCTAAGAGCCCTAAAACTAAACCCACCACTGAAACTTCCCAACCAATTCACTTAAAACCACCGTAGGTTTGGGCAAGTAATTGGGCAATGGTCCATGCTTAACTTTAAGTCATAACAACAGACAATGACAAGATACACAAGAGCTGAGTCAGAAACCTGGAGGACAACAAAGTACCAAATTTAGACATAGGGATAAACAGGAAGCCAAACCAAGGGGTCAGATGAAACCAGATATAAGTAGATAGAATACATGCAAGCTCCGCCAAGCGTGAACTATAACAAGCACTGTGGATAGGTTTCCAAGACCTTTTATGTGATGTCAGAACCCTGGTTGCAATGCTTATAGGATAAGCATTGTGTCCATCACAACAGTTTAACTGTTAGTGAGAGAAGACTACTGGCTGTGTCCATAATAAATTAATGCTTCTCGGATGGAATAGACAACTGTTCAGAGAGAACAATGTTAAATGGCTTTTCCCACAAACAAGTTACCCACAGGATAGGGCCTAACTTGCTGATCGGTAGGGGTCTTGAGAACGGGGAGCCTGAAGTATCCCTGTTGGACCCCTTTTCACTTCCCAGGATGAGCGGAGCAGCCAGTCGCGCATGCCCATCTGTCCTTTTCATCCTGTTCCTCTCTATGGACCTGATGCCGATTGCTCCATAGCTCCATACTCGGGAAAACCCTTCTAACCAGCTCATCCTCAGACACACTTTGTTAAAGAACATCTACCACCAGGATGAAGGATTGTAAATCAAGCACACTGACATACTGGTGTGTATGCCCTCTGGCAGGATCTTCTCTTCTGTTAGCGTCTTATACTCTGGTTTTTACAAAAAAAGGAGTTGAAAAATATGCAAATGAGCCTGAGGGGCTCTGCGCTTCATAGGTGTGAATGATGCCTGGAGCCTCTCAGGCTCATTTGCATAATTTTAGACTCTTTTTTTCCTTAAAAACAAGGGTATAGGAAGCTTAAAGAAGAGCTGGTCCTACCAGAGGGTGCACACACAAGCATGTAAGTGTGCTTGGTTTACAATCCTTCATCCTGGTGGTAAATGCCCTTCAACTAAGGATAATCCCGACATAGATATTATACCTCCTTTGTAGGCACTATTACATATATACTGTACTTAAAAGTGTTTGCATCACACCATGACACAGGTATCTTTTATAAGACTCCAGTCCTTTGTACAGACATCTGATTTCATGAGATTATGTTTTGCACGTGTGTTCCTTTCATTCCTCAACCAGAGTTTATTCCATTCCATAATATATCAATGATTTTTTTGTAACAAACTCATCATATAATCTACAGCATGATCCATGTTTTCAATGAGCATCTGGTCAGAAAAAAAATACAAGCAAAAGAGTCATGTCTTTTGTACATTGCCAAATCATACCATGCCCAGCAAACAAGCACTGTCATCTTCTAGTGGACCATCTGTGCAAGAAAGCATGGTCTCCAGGAGCTGTAAAAATACATCTCAAACTGAGATTGTAAATAATCTAATTTTGCCACCAAAGTGATTTAATTAGAAGTAGAAACATCATAATGTACATTTAAATAATGTTGCTTTATAATAACAATATTGTTAGATGATAAATTCCTTTAGCCCGGACTAATCTGCAGGGGGATAACGTCATAATATCTGCAAAATACTTCGATACCTCAAAATATCAGATTCACTTTACCCATCAAATTTTGAAGACTCAGAGTGGTATCTACCCTGCTTACACTTTACTTCCATACAGTCCATGGTTATATAATGGAGGTAATTCCCACTTGCTATCACATCATGACTCCACAACATATGACCATGGGACATGGATCGGGGAGTAAGAGTTCTCCTTATAGAGACTGACATATAAGGCCGCCGTGTAGGCATGTTGGGTCTTGTAGCCATGGATGCTCCACTAGGCGATTGTGGGAAAATATGTAACGTTTTCCAGGATGGGATAAGGAAAACCACGCCTCTTTTAGCTACCTTGTAAGGCAGCTCCCTTGACATCAAGCATGACCAGTCTCCGTAAGGAGAACTCTTACTTCCCGACCCTTGTCACAAGCCTCTCGCCAGTTCCCTCCACTGTACTGAAGAGACCCAACCAGGTCGAAACAGTGCTGTCTACAGTTGGGAGTCTGTTCCTTCTGGAATAGATGTACTGGTTTGGCTTTAAACCCGAATAATGTTGTATTGTTTCCTGAAGGTCATGCTTAAGGGAGCTAAAAGAGGCATGGTTTTCCTTATCCCATCCTAGAAAACTTTGCATATTTTCCCATCGGACATGGAGGAAGATGTTGGTTCCTTTTATTGTTAGATTATAACAATGGTTACATAGTAATTGACAGCCCCTGATTTTGGAGGATTGAGATTCACTCAAGCTCTGATTGCAATGGGCTGGCAGTTGGCTTTCTGTGCCATCCCTAGTCCATCCTGTTGCCCAGACAAGGCTCGGGAGGGGCTGAAAGGAGTAACTCAGATGGAACCTGAAGGACAGAGAGTGAGACAGCCAATTGCTGATCAGTCCCTCCATCTATCTAGAATAATATCACGGTTGATCTCTACATGAACAAACAAAGCTTGAAAAATAAGTTTGCACAAACAGGACTGCTCTGTCTAACTTTTAAGGCAAGATATTCTAAGCCCCAGCCCCCCAAAACACGCATGCTTACATGTTGATGTGAATCCTAAGATATGTGCTTCTTTTACTTTCTTCTTTTACTTTTTTAGGAACTTGTTTTTAGGGAAAAAAAAGATTTTAAAAGCTATGCAAATGAGCCTGAGGGGCTCCTGTATCCATAGATGTCAATGTAAGTGTACTTGGTTTACAATCCTTGAGCCTGCTGGTAGATTTTCTTTAAAGGACATCTACCATCAGGATTATGAATTATAAACCAAGAACATTTACATGCTGGTGTGTGCCCTCTTTGTCAGGGCCTGCTCTTCTTTAAACTTTTTATGCCTTAGATTTTACAAAAAAGAACTTCGAAATGAGCCTGAGGGGCTCCACGCTAGAGTTCCACACATAGAAGTGAATGGAGCCTGGAGCCCTTCAGGCTAGTTTTCATAATAATTTTTAAAGCATATTTTCTTATAAATCGAGGGCATAAGAAGTTAAAAGAAGATCAGATCCTAATAAAGGGGGCACGCACCAGCATGTAAGTGTAATGGGTTTCTAATCCGTGATCCTGATGGTAGATTTCCTTTAAGAAATTGATACCCTATTCATAGTCCGGAATTTCCATAGACTTGAATGGGGAATTGGAGCAAGAAGTGCAATTACCTAGGCTGGCCACTACACGGATTATGGAGCTGACCTTCTGCCTTGGTTCCCTGTATTGATTCTAGTTTTGGATTGTGCTTTACATAGTATTTTTGTTTGGGTTCTTTGAATCTCGGTATTATGCTCCGCCCCCCTAGACCATGGAATCAGAATAACGTATGGATATTATTTTGGGGGAGTGTTCCTTTAAGAAGTCTTCTAATCACATAAAAACTTAACCTTCCTTTGTCCTAAGGTAAAACATGACAAGATAATCTCGTCTTTTTTATCCCTACCTGACAACCCACCTATCATTTCGGCTGCAACACCCTCAATTTTCATGACCGCACAGATAAGAATAATAGATGTATTAAAGACCTTTTATTTATTATACCTGGCCAAGTTTATTGCACCTTAAGCTCCTCATCCTGACGTGTTCATGACATATGATATAAAGCTCCTAATGCATATGCTAAACAGAATGGAAAAGAGAGGCACTATATTTTGTGAGATCACCAAAATCATCTATATCCTGCCCAAATACCCACAGCTGTTCCCTTCTCGCTCGGAGGAAACGTCTGCATGTCCTTTAAATTCATTTTACATCAAATCATCACTTTCATGATTTTTTATTTTTTTTTGACTATTAAACATCAGATAGTTGGCTGAAGACATGGTATTTGGAGCGGTTACATTGCCTGCGTCTCATGGAACTATTAGTGTGACTAATTACAATTGATACCTTCACTGGTTTGCTAATGTGATAAGGGAATAAATAAACACACCATAAATAGTACATAAGCTGGAACGCAGAAGAGCGACCCAGGGAGCTTTACACTTGTCATACGCACAACTGCTGGATTTTCATATACATTCTCTAGGAGAAATAAAAGATAATAGTAATAATAATAATAATAACAAGGTTATTGGATATTACTGTGGGTCTCCATTGAGTATCCAATCCTCCATTTCATCCTATTAAGAGATATTTATTAGGACTTGTACACCAAGCCCTGAAATAACCGAACCACCAAGAATTGCAATTATTTTACCCTATTTTACACCACCTCCATGCCAAGTGGGAGTGAAGGGGTGTGAAGGTGGCATGGCCAGTGGCAGCTTGATCGGGCACAGGGAAATTCTAGCCCGGTACCCGCACATTCACTACGGCAGGTGACTTTACGGCAAGCCTGAAAGTAGCTGGTAATAACTCAAGTCTACGCTAAGCAAGCCCTGAAGTAGAATTATACCATAGACCACCACTCGAAGCATTGGTATAAGGTAAATGTCCCTCAAAAAAAATAAAATTTTTTTTACACTTTAGGCAACTACCAAATGCTCGTTCCCAAGGATCCCATACTAAATGTATGCTTGGATCAGCTGTCCAGGGGTGGAGGAATAAACTAATCTCAGACAACTCTACTACGGTAGTGGCTTATGTCTCTTCAAACATAAGGGTCAGTGTGATCCTTCCCCCATGATAGTTGGCTTGCACCACCAATGCTTTCATTTGATTGTCAGCCTTCCCACCAAAAGCAGTAGACCAATCATGAATATTTTCTGCATGTTCAACTTTTATGTATTGTAATATTTGTTATCATTGTACAAACAGGACATACAATAAGTAGCAGGTTACTAGGTTAGCATTGGAGGATTTATCTGCCATCGACATATACATCAAGAGGCTTAGGTGTAAAAATATGCCACAGCCTAAGAACTTTCACTTGTGAAGCTGGCTGCAGTGATTGGGCAGATGCGGGGGAAGGAACGTCCTGCATGGCCCACCACCGGCCGAGCCCACCTTTGAGCCAGCTCCTCACAAGGCATTGCAATTATTTCAGGCCCGGGAAACTGGCAAGCACTGATAAACGTCCCCTACAATGTTTCTAGTGGAATGTGATTCGGCTCCTAATGTGGTTGTCTTCTCATGGACATTTGGGGTTTATTATTGTATAATAACATGAGCCCACAGAATTCTCTGGTACTATGGTGGAACAAACAATGTCAGAGGTTGCTATTTAAAGCTAGTGGAATTCACAGAGAATGGTAAAGTATTTGTCCATAAAGGGGTTGTCCGACTCTTTTCAAAATCCTGCAAGCGGACTGGGGAAGTATTTTTAAAAACACAAAGCTTTACTCACCTCCTCCGCCGCTCCTGGTGTCCCGCGCCGCTGTCTCACCATGGCCGTTTTTGTTCACAGGGGCAAGGAAGCTCCACTGAGTTCGGCTGTACGAGGTGGCCACCCATTCCCAGCGCGGTATCATGCTCTGAGATATAGGGATGAGTGGGTATGGCCAACCATTTCATCCGGCCAGAAGCCGAACTCAGTGGAGCACGGCACAGCACAGTGGAGGTGGTGAGTACAGCTTTGTTTTTTTATTAAATACCTCACCAGTATGCAGGATTTTGAAAAGAGTTGGGCAACCCCTCTAATTATGGCTCTATCACAAGCCATAATCTGCTGGTCTATTAGTGATCATTTTAGAGGAGCATATATGTACATGTGTAATTGTGTTTCTTTACCATAATAACTGCGAATCTGTGAAATAGCAGAGCTCAGGAGCTGGTCACAGCAGAGAAAGCAGAAAGCTTCAAGAAAGACCCCTTCTTGCCACACAATAACATTGATTGTTGTATAACTGTATATACATTTTTCATCTATACACTGCTCTGTAACCATATACCTTCTCTTCGTTACAGCTGTGTAGCGCCTACCTTCTGGAAAACATTTTGACATGAACAGAATCTGTAAAACTTTCTATAGTTTGATTCCCCATTCCTTCAGATCCTTACATTTATACATAACTTAGTTCAAAGGAGGGTGAATATATTCCCATAAGGATTAGGAGATAGCCAGACACTCCTGATTATAACTTAAAATTAACATACATGTATATCAGGAGCCTCCCAGCCCTAGGGACAAAAAAGATCAGGGGAGCCGTGCCACTGTGCATGACTATGGGGATTTCAGAGGAAGTTGTAGTATTTTACCTATAGCTAGCATTATACGCAACAAAAACTAAAAGTATATCATAATTTCCCTTCCTTCTGAGAAAATTCTGTTATCAAGCACTTTTCTGGTAGATGAGGGCGACGTGTAACAAGAGGTACATATTAAGAGGCCATCATTACTTTCACACATAGTGCCTAAAAATAAAGCAAATTTGAAGAAGATTGCAAAATTGTTTTTTTTCGGGGCAATTTTCTCCCAGCCCTGCAGGTGGGCATCGGGCCTCCATTCCTATTCCAGCACACGGAGTCCAGGGTCAGCTGGTCATTACTGTTATTTTATTTTTATGCCATTACAGTATATGCCACTTTGAGCCGGCATCTTATCAGTGCTTTGTGATGACATTTTATACACCAGTTCCTCTCGCATACTTGTTGCCTAAGGGAAAGATACTCAGTAATCTATGGTAAATGCTGTTCTTTGGGAAATCTGTCTTTTCTGCATTACTATGCATCTTGCCATATTCAATAAGATATTCCCATTTCACAAACTGCAAGGATTAGGTCATTTTATATATAAATTTCTCCTAAGAACACAAAACCCTACATTGCAGGCTTCTTGTGCTTTCGAGAACTTGACCTGTTTGAGCACAAAAAAAAAAAATAAGGAAAAAGCCGAAATCATTTGCAGCTCATAGAAATTGTTATGGTGCGAGAAAAACACTGCATTGCTCAATTAGCTGCCAATATGCAAATGGGAGGGAATCTTTTTCTGGGAATTTCTCCTCTCGCAGGAAGCCGAATTAGACCTTTTAATCTGAAAAAGTAATCAGCGTCCTCGGGTAAATTTGATTTCTATCACAACAGACTGATCAAAATAAAAACTAGCGGCTCCGTTAATGCAATTTGTTTTTCTGTGATTATTCATTTGCAATATTGTAAATAAGTCTCTAAAAATGGTCCACGTTCATGAAAACGGCAAATGATGAGACTGATGAGGAGGAAATGATAAGACGGGGAATGGCTGGAAGAGAATTACATCGCTGATGGTCGTTGGTTTGGTGTGACCTCCAACACTTGACTTTCAAAAACACAGTGGAAAACCTTAAAGGAAACCTGTCATCAGCAACTGGCCTATTAAACCACTACAAGGAGCGTAACTCCTTCTAGTTTTTGTTCCTTTCAGGGCCCAGTGTGGTGACATCATCCAGAAAATCAACTTTGATTAGAGATGTAAATTGGTTGTATAAAGTCAGGGAGGTGGAGAGTTTAACACTGAAGTCAAGGTGGGGAGCTGAGCCTCCCCCACCGTGACTTACATCATTCATTGGACTTTAGGAGATCTGGATAGTGATGTCTTTGGATGCAGAACCATTAATTACAGTGAAGGGACATTTTGAGGTAGAGAGATTCAATTCAGTATTAAAATTTCCGCCTCTACACTGGGTTATTAGGTCCATTTCTGATGACAGGTTTCCTTTAAATGGGTTTTCTGCTCACAACAGGTTTTCCCCTATGCACAGAATGGCCAACCCTTGTTTACCCAAATTATTAGAGCTGTTGGTCACATATTCGCCGTGCTGCCCTTTTCATCTACCTTAGTTCAGTTTTTGGCTAATTCCGTCAATGTCATAAACAAAGTGGCAGTATGCAGGCTCAACCTATCTACTGAATATTTTGGGGCTTATTTACTAAGGGCCCGAGGACGCACGATGTTGGACTTTCCGATGTTTGGGGTTTTGCGCAGCTGTGACAGATATTTAACAGGGGATTGTGTCGCACAAGCTTTCATGAGACAGAAATTGAGGGCGGGCCATCGGATGATCCAACAGATTCAACTGAGCGCAGGATTTAACTTTCACATTGTGGCGCAAGTCTAAGCACTTACATACACCAGGAAGAAGAAGGTGAACTCCTTCTGACCTGAGCAGGGAAGTGACACATGCACGATATCGGGCGCACGATCTTAGTGTGTCGCGGCATAGTGCATGATCTACTAGGGCATGGATTGCAGAGGCTACTGGGGCCAGGCTACTACACACCCCAGTAGCAGTTAATTTACATATTACTAAAATAAAGTTTGTAACAAGTTGGGTTAGGTTGCAGGATTATTAAATTATAAATTAATGCAGAGGCAAGCAGGAGGAATCTACCATCAGATCTTCTTCTGGTAGTAGATTCCTCATGGTAGGTTTCCTTTAAGGCCTATTGCCCATGGGTGAGTTAATTCCAAGAAACTCATGAAAAGGATTTCCCGGACCAAACCTTGCATACTGAACTTAGCATATCAATTCAGTTTAGTGGTTCAAAGGTTTGATCCAAGAAATAACACTAGTGAACAGAACAAGGATCTCTGACTGGACTTGGTCATGGGCAACCAGTCTAAGGGAAGTAATCTTCAATTGTGGAACATGTGGCACATCCATACTTGTCTATGAAGAAACCTAGTAAGATAGCGTTTAGCCAACACCTTACAGGACTGCTGCAGCCATGCACTCTTTCTAGGATTTTTTTAGTCCCATGCTTAGGTTAAATGATATCATCTAGATGTAAATGTTCTAAATTGTATGAAATTTATGGAAAGATGAAACTTAGAGTGGAAGTATATAACCTTTTATGGGACTTTGATCTACTACAATAATTGTTTCAGAATATATTTATAGCCTTTCGCAGATCCTAATATTGATTCTAATATTAATACTAATTAGCATTTTACTATATGGTCATATGATATATTTTGTCATGTATACAGTAGAATTGTAACTAGACATCACCCTATGAGGCAGAAGCTATTATCTATCCGGACTCGTATGTTCTTGACACTGTGCTCGGTGTTTATAACTGTGTTGTTGACTACAGGACTTAGATATAAGGAGTGGGATGAAACTGTCCATTGCTCGGTCCGGCTGCCAAAGTACAGTTGGACCAAATCTAAAAAAGCCATTCTGTTGTTAGTCAAGTGAGATACAATTTTTGTGAAATATTCGATGACGTTCTTGTAGGGAGACAAAGCTTCTCATTCATTGCAAGAGTAGTGGGAAGTTTCTGTGTTGGGGGAAGCTCATTATTTGTGCAGTTTGGGTAAAAGTGGTGAAAGAGGTCAAGTGAAGTTGATAGATATTGATATCAAAGACAGCAGTTTTGATCGAAAGGTACAGAGCCTTCTAATGCTTAAACTTGGCTGAGCAGCTTGACATTGAAGCCAAACATGACTTCTCCAATCATAAGTTACAGGAGTTTAAAAGCAATGTTCAACGTAATAATGGGAATATTCCGAAACTGAAACCTAAGATAAAGATTTTGGTTACAAAAAGGTAAAATCCCTGGTCATCAGGAGGGTTTATCACATATTAATATGACTAACATGACTTTATGATATGACTCATTTGGGTTAACTTGGGTTCAGGGTTTTCACCCATAATGAACAATGAATAAAAGAAAAGGTTATCTTGATGTATAACCACATTAAAAATTATATATAAAACTGTATACAATAGCCTATGTTATGGTGATTTTAAAAATATCTTTGTCAGCATTCTGAATCATTTCAGTAGGTTACATAAATTTATTTCACATTGCCTGGCTCCCTGCCAGCAGCATGTGGTGAGTCCCGGGGAAAGGGGCAGCTGCAGCCTGTGTGTGCCTTTGTCTCCTCAAGCATTTTTTCTCTCTACCACGCCAACCACCTACCTCCTATGCCTGCTCAATGCACTAGTGATGGGAAGTCCGGCTCTTTATACTATGCTGGATCATTAGGATCCACTCAGTGTGAAGAGACTCTTCAGGCTCCTGAATGGGTACCTATGTAATTACATAGGGAATCCTTTGTAGGCAGCCAGCCACCGATCCATACTCCCCTTTCAACATGAAAGTTTCATGTTAAAGGGGGCATGGTCACAGCATTGGGGCGGGACTAAATGAGCCATTGGCTCTCAGGGCAGAGCCAACTCCTCTCATGCACCTGAAAGAGACGACTTTCTGTGCCAGCACATTTGTGAATGACCCATCACTACAATGCACATGGCAGGAAGTGGGGAAGGGCGAGGAAGTTGGATGAATGAGGAGGGAAGGAGACAGACACATGCACACACAGGCTGCAGCTGCCCTCCTTAGAGACTCACCACATGCTACATTTTTAAAATCAGCCTAACATAGGCTATTGGAACCTGTGTGTAGCCCGTGGTTAGGCCTCTTGTCTCTCCCTCTCAGTTCAGCATACCCTCTACTGGGGAGTACAAATCCAACTTTTTTATCCTTCTTTTAGAAACACAGCTCTATAGTAGTGCCCTTTCTACATACATGTACCTCCTATTATTGCAAATGTTGTACTAAGTTGCATTATATCCCCTATGCACAGGATAGATGATACTAATCTGATCAGAGAGGGTCCTATTGCTAGTGCCCAACTGATCACAAGCATAAGGGTGTCATTCTCACTAGTAGAAGTAGTCAAGCTCAGTGCTCAAAAAAGGATGCTACCCGTATTTGGCTCCTCACTTTCTTCTTTCCACAGTTATGGCATTTTTTGTTTTGAAGATACTTCTCAAAAACCTTTTTCAGCAGCAGTGAAGTTGGTAGAGAAAAAAAAACTCTTCCTGTGTATGCCTGGAAGCTGAATTAAGTTTAATCTGCCACAGTTCCCAGTTAACAGTAAATCCAATGAGGTAAATCCACTTACACTGCATAGTGTATACATACAGGATGTATATAGTGACTAGCCTGGCAGCTTTATCACATAAGGGAGCATAACTGTAAAAAGTAGTAGAAACCAGCAGTGAAACAGTTACATGAAGATGTTAGGCTTTCCTGTTAATAGCTTCTCTGTATGTGTAGAAAGTGTACCAAGTATAGAAGGTGGGGGAGTGTGCTGCAGAGAAGTGTATGACAGTTGCAAATAGAAAGTTCTGCAGAATCACAGACTAGGGTGAGCAGTATTCTGCTGTACTATTCTACTTCTGTTCCCACAGTGCTACACACATAAAGTGCTGTCACATGACCTCCCCCTCATCCCTCCTGTGTGAGTAGGGAACAGCCGTCCCTCCTTCCCATTAAACCGTATCTCTAAAAAACCCTAGGTAATCACAGGAGAAATTAGCACAACCAGGAGAGTCAGCTAATATAGAGCCAGGGTAAACTGAGGAGGATAGCAAAGAAACTATTGCACATCAAGATAATAAGAAAAGTTGTGCTACTTCCTAAGAAGTATTGGTTTGTGAAATAAAAATTATCAGAGTTGTGCTTTAAGATTTTTTAAAGTTTTTTTCCGGAAATTTCAGAAAAATCTTCTTGTCACGACATAAAATGTCATATGACATATGACACAGTGGAGAACCAGAAGCAAGCGGATTAATAAATACTCACCTCATAAACTTCACATCATAAATATTTCCAACAGGACACAAAATATAATTTTATTGAACTTTTTTAGTTTGTTGCAATAAATTCCATGGTTACAAAAAGACCCATTCATTCCGATAATGGCACCAACTGCGGCCCTATAAAATAGTCAAGCCTTGAAAACTGTATCTTTCTTTACATCTGATTTCCATTGGATACAATTTCCTAAAACCGCTTTCATTTAGATGTATCATGAGACTAATACTAATGCAGGAGAGATACAGCGGCAACTAAACTTCACTACTCACTAAGGTACAGTAGAGGATGAAAGATGAAACCTAAAAATGTGATCCTACAATATGACATAATACCAGAGGATTAAATGAGAAGTTATAAAATGAGCAGTATAATACTAGGTATATCTGACTACGTATTATATTACTAAGTAGTTTGCATGTCTGGCCCAGTATGAGGCTGCCTGTTGCGTTTAGCTAGCAACAGTGGAAATAATGATGAAGGAGATGAAAGCGCTCATCTAAATAGAGAACACAGCGAGCATCCAAATTGTATTATACTTTGTTTTTTGGGGGCTCATCTGGGATGAAAACAAAATTAATAAATGGAATTGTGAATGTATCTCAAGCATTAGTCTTCGGATAACCCATGGATCTCATTAACCCACTAATGTGAAGGCTGCAACCTTATATTGCTATTGAAAAACTGACCTTGCATGTATATAGCAGGCACGCTTGTACCAATTCCATGATGGCTCATATTGTTGCTCTATTAGATCACTGTCTCTGCTCATTTAGCCAAAGCGGCATAACATGAATGTATAAAATCTGACGTACTTCATTCATCACAGAGCAAAAAGATGGAAGAGAGGTCAGCGGAGGAATACTCGGAAATTCAGAGTTGGTTTGATTCTCTTTTCGCTATTGTTCCAAAACATGAGCAAAGGGGTCTTTTTCATTAAAAAACAGGGATTATACAAATCAAATGGAATATTATACCACTATATAGGGATATGTCATACACAATTGTGTTGGCAAAGGAAAACAAGATCTAAAGTCAGGACTAAAGTCAGGAAGTACATCATTATGTCACTAGTGAACTTCAATGGCACCCAAAGCAAGTGCATTACTACTGTAACATAATAGTGACCATACAACTCCAATAAATGTTAGCCACTGCTCAAAGCTCCCCCAAACTCATCTCTGCCTACTTGCCAGGCTCTGCACTAAACCATAGGAAGAAACTGGACAGCAAACAAAAAGACGCAAGAGTAGTTAGGGAAATCGGGTCTATACCATGATGGCGATGGGGTACAAAATTGTGAGGGAAAGAATAGTCAATTACAAAGCAAGGGTCAGATTACATAACACTAAGCACAATGGAGAAAGTAGTACTGCACATAGCAAGAGACCAGTATACCCTGCACCGACTTGAATCAGGAGTGGGTATATGTGGAGTTCCTGGGTGCCACCATGGCCACTTATTAGTTTAGTCTTTCATTAGTCAAACAGCACCCGAGACACACACCCAACTCTAAGATGTAACAATGCCCTCTACAGAGTAAAAACATGGGTGTGAACTAATCATGAAAGTACATGCTGCACATGCATTTCTCAAATGCCTGTGAAAAGGAGGATTGGGCTGCTGGATTCAATGGGGCTTATTTACTAGGAGTCCAGCGGCCGCATTTTCGTCGGGTTTCCCGACGTTTGGGGGATCACGCCGGGGATTGTGTCTCACACGATCGGATTGTGTCGCAATCGCGCCGGCTTCCATGCGGCACAAATTGGGGGCAGGCCGCCGGACGATCTGAGGGATTCGGACAAACTGCTGGATTTAACATTTAAATTATGTCGCTAGACAATGCATTACATGCAACGGGAAGAAATCTGGCGGACCTGAGCGGGGAAGCGACACATGCAGGATATAGGGCGCACGATCTTAGTGAATCGCGCTGGAGTCCATGAGCGTGGATCACGACAGGACCGGGTAAGTAAATGTGCTGCAATATGTCTGATCCCTTGATTATCAAGGGAAATGTCTGGAAGCCATGAAATCCCTATTTAGAACTGAATCACACTCTGCTGCACATGAATGTGGGCATTGGAGAGATGTAGCGGTCAGTTCATTCGTTATCATCCATCTTAGTTAGAAAACCACTAGATGTTTGAGACCTACCACCATCTACTTGTTTTATCTGTTTTTAGGTCACCCTTGGCCAATCACAGCCATGCCCGGTTGCAAGGGGCTCAAACCTGCCAACTGGCTGCTCTGCAGTCTATCACACAACATGTCTGGGTTTTGTCCTGCTTCGGTGGGGTGACCCAAAAGCAGAACGCCAAACTTAAAGTTCGGGTTCACTCGTCTGTATTAGACACACTTTGGGGCACAGTTGTTCTCTCTATTTGGGAACTCTAGTGTCAGGTGGGTGGTACCAGGCTCCATGTCAAGAAGGTCCACCTGACACAAAAGAGCCTATCAGAAGCTGAATCTAAGCGATTGTTGATTTGAGCGCGATGAGATACGATTGTGCGGGAACCCATTGATGGACAACCATTAAAGGTTTTAAAAAGTTATTTTTAGTGTTTTAGATAATTTCAAGTATTTTAGTCAGTGAAAAAGAAAAATAATAGCTCTGAAATTGTGGTAAAATCCCTTCAGGTAATAACAGAAAAAAGCAAAATACTGAGGTCTAGCTGCAGGACGAAAACAGATTAAGACTTCAAGGAAATTCCTTGTCAGATTATCTAATCTAATTGGCCGAAAACTAACCACAATGAGACGCTTCCTCATAAACAATTTGAATATCTTATATAACGTTATCTGCACTTTTCCCTTCAGCTTTGGTAAACTATCGATGTAGGTAAAATTAGTAACCGTTTTAGGAAACAGCTAAGAATAACCATAACTAATCACTGCTGAAACATACAACATGCAGGGAGGACGCTGCGCCACTTTTCTGTCTGACTTTACACTGAAAAGAACGTGAAAACTGCTTGTACATGTATTTATATAGTGTCTGCGCCGGTTTTGTGGACATAAAGGGGCGTATTAGTGACACATTTATTACTTACGTGCGCCACAATGAACAGATTCCATGTAAGTATAACACTACCTAAATATTTTTCATTCTAAATGAATGTACAATCTGCTCAGCTCCTCCTGCTTTATAACATGTTGCCTGCAGATAGGACACTATGTACAATCTACTCAGCTCCTCCTGCTTTATAACATGCTGCCTGAAGATAGGACACTATGTACAATCTGCTCAGTTCCTCCTGCTCTATAACATGCTGCCTGCAGATAGAACACTATGTATAATCTGCTCATCTTCTCCTGCTCTATAACATGCTTCCTGCAGATAGAACACTGTATACAATCTGCACAGATCCTCCCATTTTATAAGATGCAGCCTGCAGATAGGACACTATGTACAATCTGCTCAGCTCCTCCTGCTCTATATCATGCTGCCTGCAGATAGGACACTATGTACAATCTGCTCAGCTTCTCCTGCTCTATAACATGCTGCCAGCAGATAGGACACTATGTACAATCTGCTCAGCTCCTCCTGCTCTATAACATGCTGCCTACAGATAGGACACTATGTACAATCTGCTCAGCTTCTCAGCAATCTTTCTGTAGACAGGACATTCCATACAATCCTCTAAGCTCTTTCTGCTCTATAACATGCTGTCTACATATAACTTTTCATTTTCATGGTTACAGGTTCACTTTAATCCCTCGTTTTTTTTCCTATAACGTAAAAAATGGCACAAATTGTTCGCACTGATCCGGAGTCACACGCTCGGAGCCGGTTCCAGATCACAAGAAGCCAGACTGACTTGCGTGCGGCGTCTGAGGGGGGTGAAGAAACTGCCCCATGTTTGTTTGTTCTGTTTACTTTAAATGCGGAGAATGGCAGCGGTATTGTATCCAAGGTATAATACTACTAAACATATCTGCCTCCATTCTTCTGCGTCTAGCTCCCAAACATGAACACTTCTGCTCGCTGACAGCTTCCTTTTGTTGAATCTCCTTAGAAACACAAATCTGGTTCCTTGGCAGCGCTTGCTGTAAGTGCTATACCACATGCCCAGACTAGTTCTCACTCACAGCTTAAATTCACAGTAAGTGGCAAGAAACGAGGTCACCACTTCCCAGACACACTTTTCACTCTTATTCAGCTCCGGGAGCCATTGTTCCAATAATTATTATCATATTCTGCTTCTTGCCTCCCGTCCACATCTTCTCCCATTCTTCTAAGAGCTCATGAGCTGCTCACTAAACTTGTGTTGTGTTATCTGATACTCGCATTGTAGTGCGCCGAGGGCAGGGAATGGCTACACAATAATGGAATCCTTCCTGCTATTCATAGGCCGGTGCGGCATGGAAAGTAACACTAAGATATACATAGAGAGGCGCCGAAAGAGACTAAATCAGACGTAGAAGAGCAATATGTGCCTCGTCAAAGTGTAGTAGGAATTCGGAAATATCACAAATGTACAAACTCATCTCCAATACACCTGTGACTTACACTGGGTATGGAAAGTACAGACTGCCCCGACTTACAGATGACCCCAACATACAGACGAACCCTTCTGCCCACTGTGACCTCTGGTGAAGCTCTCTGGATGCTTTACCTTACTCCCAGGCTGCAATGATCAGCTGTAAAGCAATTATAGCAAAACATTTTGAAAACCCAATTGTCACTGGGACAAAAAAAAAATTGTCTGGAGCTACAATTATACAAATATACAATACAATATATTCCGACTTACATACAAATTCAACTTTAGTCCAAACCCAAGGAATCTATCTTGTATGTAACCTGGGAACCGGGTTCGCACCCCCTGAATTCACACCCCTTTAAATGTTTCACGTTCTGTTTCATTGCAGCCAATTGGTAAGATCATACAAATTCTTTTTTTTTTGCTCATTAAGGCTCAATGCCCCCCCTCTCCTTGCAAAAAAATAGAAATGTAGATATTTTTGCTAGTTTATTAAATAAGAAAAAGTGAAATATCACATGGTCATACGTATTCAGACCCTCTGCTTGTACAGCCATTAGTCTTCTTGGGAATATGTTTTTCACCCCAGGATTTGGGAACCTCTGCCTCTTCCTTGCAGATCCTCTCCAGTTCCCTCAGGTTGGATTGTGAACGTTGGTGGAAGCCATTTCCAAGTATCTCCAGAGATGCTCATTTGGATTTAGGTCAGGTCTCTGGCTCGTCAGAAATAGTCACAGAGTTGTTCTGCAGCCTCTGCTTTGTTATTTTAGCTGTGAGCTTAGGGTCCTTGTCTTGTTGGAAGGTGAAACTTCGGCCCAGTCTGAGGTCCAGAGCATCTGGAAGAGGTTTTTATCCAGGATATCTCTGTATTTGGCCTCATTCATCTCTCCTACATCTACGCATGGGCTAACGCCACGTGTAACCACACCATCAAGGAGGATCAAAAGGAAATGGACATCATGTGAGTTAAATATGAGTGTCAAAGCAAAGGATCTGAATACTTGTGTCCATGTGATATTTCAGTTTTTCTTGTTTAATAAATTATCAAAAATATCTAGATTTCAGGGTTTTTTTTGGCCGGATGGGGTAGAGTGTATATTACAGAGGACCTGTCACCCAAATTTTCGGCACTAGGAGCTACTTACTAAAGTAAGCAGCTCCTAGTGCTTGAACAAACGCTGCAGTGTTAGAGTGATAGCGTTACCGGAAACCTCCGGTAAGTCTATCAAACACTGCGGCGGGGTACAGTGTAATCATCGGACTGCTCGCAAATGTATTCATGAGGTGGCGCTACCTCTTCCCCGGACCGACCCGATCGCTCCATAGTCCGGCAGTCACCGCCCCTAGCCACGCCCCAACACCGCCCCCTCATGAATACATCGGACAGCTTTGCAAGCTGTCCAACAATTACACTGTACCCCGACGCTTTGTTTCCGGTAACGCTATCACTTTAACACAGCTGCGTTTGTTTAGTAAGCAGCTCCTAGTGCCGAAAATTTGGGTGACAGGGCCTCTTTTAATGAGCAAAAAAAAGAGCTTATTTGATTTTACCAATTGGATGCAATGAAACAAAGAATAAAAATTTAAAGGGGTCTGAATACTTTCCCCAATCACTGTAAATTTTAGGAAGCCAGTGACAAGTAGCTTACACTCACTTTATACAAATCCCATTCACATGCTGTAAAAGTAACCTAAAGTGGAAACTTATTTTGCAAACTAAGGCTAGGTTCACATGACGTTTAGTGCCTCCATTTTAAGGATATGTTCGTTAAGCAATGTGATAGATCTGCCTGAAGAAATAGGGATTATTTTTTTGGAATTAAGGTATTAGTCTGGTGAGGCATTCCAAAGAACTGGTGTAATTTGGGAGAAGTCTTGGATAGTATAAAGAATAGTATAATCCTAGATTATCAATGTATCCTTATAATAAACACCTAGGGCGTACCAGTAAAAATTGACCTCATCTAATGATTGGAAGCCACCGTGGTTCAGGGTGTTTACCCCAGTGATGTCACTGTCCTGAGCATACTCTCTGCAGAGGTCGGGGGTGGGTGCAACAATTTTCATCTGTCCTCCATAGGCTCCAATGTTGTCACTCATCATGGAGCAGGATGGAAAGACATAGCTTGCTGTGTTTTTCACAGGATACAACATATACTGGGCAGACAGAAACGTAATTGATGAATCCATCTGCCAGTATATGTCTATGCAGAGGAGAACCAGTACCTACCACTATATGGTCACTGTTTAGTGGAATATTGGTACATCTGGGTTGGGGGCCCACACATCCTTCATTCGTAGGCTAGGGTATAAGTTGTAGATTGTGGGGCTTTGACCTGGGGAGAAATGTTTACACCTACTGACTACAGTGCTCTCTTACCAATCTATAACTGATCCCTATCAGGATAAGGGATCTGTTATTTTTATGGTGCATGAACCCATTTAAAGGTGTTTTCCCATCCATACTTTTATGATACTTTATATGCGCAGAATATGTCATAAATATATGACGGATGCAGGTCCTACCTCTGGGACCAGCACCTACTTCAACTGACCATCTTCTTGAAGCTTCTTAAAGCTGCACATTTACAGTCAATCTTTGTTCAACTCTTTAGGGGCTCTGATCTTTTCTACAGAAAGCACTTCCTTCCTCCACCAACTCAAAAAGAGGTCATTTTTTGTTACCCTTTTAACAATTTGACTTATTGGTGGTTAGAATTTTAGTTAGACCGCTCTCGAATATTATTTCTATGCAGTTGGGTGCGAAGGACGATCTATGGCAAAGACAAAGACCCTATAGGGCAAAGACCCAGTCTATAATAATGGGCCACAGGATCCAGTACAAGATAGACACTAGACACTAGGGTTATTTTTACAGAATACTTTACAAATACTAATTTCTTTTTATGTTTTTATGCCTCCTATGGCTGCTCATACAATATATTGCAAGACTAATGATCTAACAGCGAGGTAGGGGGAGCCGTTAAATGACTTACCTAGGAGGTGGTTGGTGCTGTCACGTGCCCAGCTTTACTTGGTACTGTTCCTATCCCTGAAACTAACACTACTAACATTACAGCCAGTTTTAAAAAGCGTAGTTGTCACATTAAGTCACTGGGATGGCGTTGAGCATACCCCATTGTAGAGAAATGTCTGCCAGTACATGGAGTCCCTGCCAATCTGTCATACAAGGAGACTCTCTAGACGACTCTAAGCTGGGTCTCCAGGTAAGAATATCTCCACAATATGTCAGGCCATCATATTTTTTTCAAATAATTTATGAATGCCATCTGCTTTACAGTATGTAAATTATACACGCAGAGGTTCTGTATGGACCTATAATGTTTTATAGTTTCTATTTTAGGAATCAAGTGCATGGGACAGAACTGAGTTAGGGTCATGAGGGATTCTACGCAAAGGAAAACAAAAAGGCTAAAACCTAAAAGACTGGGGGACATATGAAACCTTAGTTATCCATGAGGATGAGGATGATCTGATTAGTCTTCAATTAGTAAGTGATGGAGGATCCTGGCAAATACAACTATATGGTGGGAGTAATTAATGCACCCACTATTTGTTTATAAATCGATTAAGCAATAAACCAATAAACCCCAGATTTACTTGGTTTTACCCAACCCGTACACAGCTCCGAACTGACTAGAGGTATCAGCCCTTACAAAACTGTTGACAGATGAGTGTCTGGTTTGGCAGAAATCCTTGGTCATGTTGTAACCTTTTGACAATGCCCGGTACATGTTCGGCACATTGTTGTATGGAAAATGGCACATTGTATGGAAAGGGTACATCGGTAAATTTCTGCTTTCTGAAAATGTCATGAATTTAAAAGGGGCTGCCTCATAAGTTAGCAAAGAGGCAAAATATTCCTTATTCTATCCTGGAAAACATATTTGCATATTTATTCCCAAGAATACCCTGGTGGAGCATCAATGGAAGACTCCACATGCCTTTATTGGCAAGTTTTCCTTAAAGTGTCACCAGGAGTGTCATTTTTAGCTGGTGACAGGTTCCAACAGCCTATGCTTTGCTGTTTTTAAAAATGATGGTATTATGAATACCGCCACAACGTTAAAAAACTTTTTTTCACATTACCTGGCGCCCTGCCAGCAGCATGTTGTGAGTCATTGATTAAGTGGAGCAGCTGTAGAAACCTTTGTCTCAGTCCCTTCTCTTCCACACTCATCCACCTCCCTACCCTGTCGTTTATATTGAGCAGGCAGGGAAGGGAGGGGGATGGTGTGCAGCACAGGAAGAATGCATGAGGAGACTGCGACACAGGCACCCCCTCCAGGGACTCGCCACAAGCTGTTGGCAGGGAGCCAGGTAATGTGAAATAAAATTTTATAAAGTACTGAAATAATTCAAAATTCAGATAAAGGCATTTTGTTAAATCAGCATAGCATAGGTCATTGGAACCTGTCAGCAGCTAAAAATGACATACCTGGGGACAGGTTTGTATCAAGGGGTCTTCTTACTTCTCTTATCCAGTATACAGCCGCTCGCTTGGCCATATCAGTTCCTTACATTACATTGTGCTGAAGAGAACATCAAGCTGTATACAGTTCAGATCTTGCTGAAAAGTCATGCTCAAAGTTAAAGGGGCTGCCTTAAAAGGTAACTAAGTGGCAATGTTTTCCTTATACTATTCTGCACCTTGGAAATAATATTGGCATATTTATTTCCCTATTTCACACTAACACCTTGGAAGTGAACCTTCTTAAGTGCCTCCGTTGAATTGTTTTCAAGGCCATCATGGTAACGAACGTATCTCCTCCCCGTGACACTATCATTATTAAAGTATATTGTATGAGCGTCCCGAGGGAGCTTAAAAGAAACTTTAACAAAGGTTTACAGAAGTTCGGAAACAAAAGAAAAATGAATAAAAAAATGTTACAAGTCTAATCATTCCCCTGGGCATTCAAGATATATCATCAATGATCTCTAATAATCAATAGTATTTATAAATAATCCTGTAAAAAATAACCTTAATGCCTAGTGATGGTTCGAGTCTTCTCCAAATGGGGTTGTCTTCTGCTGGATCTTGGGAGCCCATTATTATGTATCAGAACCTGAGACCCATAGGATCATCTGACAATGGTATAGCGCTGACAATGGTATATAGTAGTAGTAAGAGATAAGAGGAGCCGATGTTCCTGTTTAGTTCAGGGTTCGGTCAGATGACCCGAACATATTTCCAGATTGGCGTCCAAACAGCCACCCCTAGAAACTAGCCATAGCTTTGATTGGCCTAGCGAGTCCTCATGGCAAATCATAGACGTGGCTCATTGCTATGGGTGTCATTCTTCTGTATTGGTTGTTTGTTTACGAATCCGGCAATATGTCCGGGTCGCATGCCCGAACCCTGAACCCAAACGTGAACATCGGTATCCGCTCATCTCTAGTTGTAGTGTGCTCAGTCATACAGTTTAAATGTCATAGTTTTGGCAACACTGAAAAACCTCTATAAAGTATAAAGAAACTTAATAAATTATGTACAATACTTGGCATAAAAAAAATCCAAAATAGTCTATCTTTTCCTGGGATTCTCAGTTCTTCACGGCTGATCGGCTTTGGGCGTGTATATAATTATGTGTTGCTAAACGGGATAATAATTTTAATATTCAAAACAAAGCATCAAAATCCTAGCATAAATGTCAGTGAATCATAAATGTGATAATCCAGAGGACGCAATGATCTATTGGGCAATAGAGTAAATCAATACAAGCTGATTTCTGTCCAATTTCAATCAAGTGTAAATGAAAAGCGTAAAATAAATATTTACATGGTGTAATACCTTGATTATTTTTCATGGGAAAACTCAAAGGAGGAAACAAGTTGTAACCATTAGTACGTGGTCTGTGTAATATTGTCTATGGGCTCTGTCTAGGGGCGTCACGGAAAGAGGGTGCGGTCCCAACCGAGTCCAGAAAACTTCCCCATAAGAGAAGACCACTACTATAAACTATACTTTGTACTGGTAGAACATGGTACAGATTCTGCCTTTTCTTCACCCACATTTATGACCTGTTTGAATAATAATAATTCCTTTATTTATATAGCGCACACAGATTACGCAGCGCTGCACAGAATTTTACCAAATCGCTCCCTGTCCCCAATGGGGCTCACGATCTTATCAAACCTACCATTATGTTTTGGAGTGTGGGAGGAAACCGGAGGGCCCGGAGGAAACCCACGCAAACAAAGTCCCTTAATGTGTATAGGGTTCAGCTACAATACCAAGAACGGCCTCTGTAGAATGTAAAGTGCTGTAAAGTCACACCACCACCACCAATTATATACTAAACCTAGAATAGGTGATCAATAAAAACAATGAAGGAATACCCCTTTAAAGATCACTTTAAAGGAAACAAAGAAAAAAAGTCAGAAAGTCTTGAATTTTTTGAGAATTTTTACTTTTTGGTGATCAATAGCTAACTATAGAGTCATGTTGAACCTATTTTATGGTGCTTTTATACATTAGAGAACTTTACATCATGCATACGCAATGATAGAGGTGTGCATTTTAGTTTTGTAATACTCGTAGATTGTATAAAATCATTGCATAGTAGGGGATGAGACATTTGGGAATAGGCTGTGGTTATCTGGATCTGGCACTTGTGAGTGGGAGCCCTTGTGGAGGAATTTCTCATGGTATGGATGCCATTAGACAACCAACTATCATATGAACAGGGCCAACATGTTCCCCCATGATTTTCCTATGTGAGAATGAGCCACCAGAGACACTGGGGGCACTTAGAGATCCTGTTCTCGCCTTATGCTACCCCTACTGTTTTTGGGTGGTATACGGCGACATTCATTTCAATGGGCAATACGGTCATTGATCTACATGGTCGTATTGTCTCTCGTACTGTACTGTGGCATAAAAAAAATATAGAGCATGTCCTATGTTCTCCAGTATTTCTGTTCTATACACTCCATAGAAGTCTATAGCAATGTTTACAATATTATATATACGTGCAGTATCCAGGGAGACCGGAACCAGTGGGAGGGGCATTCTGTCAGCCAGCCAGCCAATAGTAAGCCAAGCATCAGCCAGCCGTCATTTGCCAGCCCATCGTATTGTATACGGATATGCTACAAATACAGTGACATACACATACGACACAAAACAGGGCTAAAGAAGTTGTATTAAAGGGACCTAAGGTCCTGTGATTACAAATGTATCTCTTTTCCTTTGGAGAGATGGGACAAGTTTATAGATAGAAAAGCCCTTAATACAATGTATAAACTTGATTACAGCATTATTACAATATTCTATCTTTATTAAAATGTATTTGGAAGGTGGATTTGTTTTGCGGAAGGTGTTAGTGGCAAACAGATTATTATTACTAAAAAGCCTCATTCCCACTGCTGTGTGCTCGCCCCGGACTGGATCCCGGGAGAGCACCGGGCCTGGAGGAAGAGGTGGGAGGGGTAAGCACTCTTCACCCCTCCTCTCTCCATAGCCAGACGAGTGGCTGTGCCTCATATCTGCCGAGGTATAGGACAAGACCTATACGTTGCAGCTCAGCTGCCCGACTCGGTCGCAGTCCGTTGATGCACCGTGTGCTCACCGTGATCAGACCGGGGACCATGATCAGATCACAAATCATGCGACCAGACCACGGCGCCCAGTATGGCTGTGTGAATGAGCCCTAACTACAGTAAGCTATTTGAGAAAAACTTGTTAAAGTTTCACACCATCATTTTGACTGATTTTTGATTCTGCAACACTACTGTTAATATTTTTTTGATTTATTCTCTTGCCACTTTTAACGTTCTAAAAAAACCTGCAAGTTTTTCAATTGACTCTTCCAAGGGTTAAAGCCAATCTCAGCCGGATGACATAATCCAGACATGTACTGGCACAATCAAAAGTACTCAAACGTACATGTCTTTAGCTGCTGGATAATGAACATTTTGGTGCCTACTGTCAATCATGACACTGCCAAGTTTAGAAAAGTTTCTGGAGATAGCATACGTTATGCCCTGGGGACCTGCGCCATGTTTCATTTTTGGACGCGTTCCAGGATGCTTCTCTCTTCCCCACATTGTCACAGACACGTCCTACATGGAGGATTCGATTTCTCTTCATTCTAAATTAGCAATTGGCAAGAAGGAGTGAAAGTGAAAGGTAGTCTGTATTCTGTGGTCCTGCTTCTCTTACCTGACCTGAATGATCTATTATGTCTACGAACAAAGTGCAAATAAGTACAACCCCGTAGTAACTTAATAGAGATTGGATTTTATTACCTGTTGTGTAATAGCATGTTCTGTCTCGATGTTAATTGCTTGGCATGAAGAACTGCAATGTTTTATAGTTTATTAGGGGCAATACTAGATAAGACATGTGATAGGTGAAAGAATACTTGTGTCCTTTTTTATGAGAAGCTGTAGATTTTTATGTTAAATTATGATATCTAAACCGTATATGACATAGCCACGGGTTTTAAGTAGACCCGGTTACTATCTGACCTGGATCTGGGTTGATTTGTCTCTAAGCTTTGATGTAAACCCCCATAACCCATAATTAAAATCCCCACCTAAAACACACGTGATCGGTGCTGGTATTGATTGAGGGTGTTAACTCTTTAAACTCGTTTATATCTATGGAGCATGAGCACACCTGCACGAACATGCCAGTGGTGCTGTGCACAGCCTTTCTGCGGAGGGTCGTCGTTCCCGATGATTTTGGGGAGGGTTGTTTCTCCATTGATTTAAATGCTGCAGACGACTGAGAGACAAGCTGATTGGTGTGAATCTCAGTGATGAGACCCGCACAGATCACAAAATCTAGAGGTCCAATGGTCCAGTCACCTCAGTCAGACCCCTCGTTGCTCCATGAGAGTAACGGAGATGAATGGAGCAGAATGGTCATGTTTGGCCGTCTGCTCCATTACTCTTCCAGAGCAATGAGGGGTCTGACTGAGGTAACTGGGACCCCATTGGACCTCTCGTTTTCAGGATCTGTGGGGGTCTCACTGAGACCCCAAGCGATCAGCAAGTCCTGTGGATAGGGCCTAACTTGATTTGTGGGAAAACCCCTTTAAGTCAGAGAGTAACTGTGAACTGGAAAATATATAGGTGGTAAAAAATTCCAGATGAGCAGAGGTCTGTCCATCACAGTTAGTTAACTGTTGCTGGACCAAGCTGAGCTGCAGCGGAACTGGGTGTGGTGCAATCATTCCCAAAACAGCAGCAACATTAGCCACAGTTTGCAAACACAAAAACACAGAGGAAAGTCTCCTAAGTCAAACTCTGCCGGCATGGGTGTTACAGTTCTACTATTTCACCCAAAAATGTAGGTTTCCACTGAACATATATTTTGTGGCAGTTCATAACAGAAAATGTGCAAATTCTTTTAATGATTCCAGCAATTTTATAGTTCAGCAAAATGTCACTTACAGGCAGGTTTACAAACTGATTGTTAGTGTAATGAAGCTGCTCTAACTTACTAACACAGTGAAGCAAAGTAACAAGGCTGGGAATTTATGATCATGTGACATTTTGATTTGAACATGTGTCAAATTTATAAACTGACGCAGTCCACTTTGTCCACTTTTTAAGCCACCCCTTTCCTTTAGTGACACCTTTTGATTTGTTAATACCCCCATGTGAAAGCCCTGTTGAATCCAGTTGAATCCAGGTTAAATCAAATCAAATGACAAAGGGGCACTGCCAGGAGAAAACAAGGTTTAATCATCAGAGGAGACAATGCTTTTTTATTGTGAGAACTGTGAATCTGTGGAATAGCCTGCCTCAGGCGCTGGTCACAGCAGGAACAACAGAAAGCTTCAAGAAGGGTTTAGATGCCTACTTCTAAATAACATTGACGGTTGTGATCATATAGAATTATTTCATCCAATCCCTTCCCTTTCTTGGTTGAACTTGATGGACATGTACGGTATGTGTCTTTTTTCAACCGTATAAACAATGTAACTATATAAAGTTCCATTAAAAGTTCTTCATGATGCAAATTGCAGCAGTATAAAATCACTATTAGAAAATCCAGTGCACATTTATTGGTTGTCTTACATAAGCATGTAATCATGCCTTGCCAAAATTGCATTCCTAAAATGGGTTAGCAGATGTTATCTCAAGTAGTAACAGTGCACAAAGAGAACTCCAAGCTCACAATATCCAGTAGGCAGATCCCCTTCCAGATAAGACTGAATGTGCATTGTGATGCTATTAATGTATGTGGGTGGTTGAACTAGACATATCACATATGTGAACATTATAGATTTCGATAATCATAAGGTTTGTACCAAAAATCATATTTACAGATACTTAAAGGGGTTGTCCGGGAACAGAAAAATGTTATATATGGTTAGGGGGGAGGGGCTATAAAAACAATAAACCTCTTATATTTCCCCGTTCATCCTGCAGCACCACCCATCAATGCCGTTCTCTGTTTGTACATGTCACACTGCTCTCATGACATTCATGCCAAGATGATCCTGGCCGTGATGGGCGGCGCTGCGGGTAAACAGATGTGGGCAGCAAGGGGAGTATAAGTGACTTATAGTTTATGCTGAGAAAGACTAATTCCGGAAAATATCTTCTAAATACTCTGCGTTGTGTCTTACTTCTGCAATTCCTTCAAGAAATTTATGACTAAACTGGCAACTGGGCGTTACCATTTGGGTGTGTGTCCCTACTCTGTGACTACATCCTATCACGACTAACAGTCTCTGTTTTTTTATGGACACATTTCCTAAAACAAACCAGTTGAGCTATAACATGACAAGAGTACTTGCAAAATGTTTATTGAATTTCTCTAAGATTTTAATATTTTTTAATATTGGTGGCTTCTCCCGTTCTATGAGGCCCAGGGGCGTAACTTGAGGGGATGCAGAGAGTGAGGTCGCAACCGGGCCCAAGAGGCTAAGGGGGCCAATAAAGTGTCACTTTCACATATGAGAGGACTAGTACTATAACCAATACATTATAGTCGGGGGCCTGGCACAGACTTTGCACGGGGGCCCATTACCTTCAAGTTATGCCACTGATGAAGCCCAATGTCAGAGAACTAAGCTGCAAAAACCCAGCACGGCCAATATACAGCAGTTGACAGAACCTTCTGCTTCCAGATCTGTACAATGTATAGTATCAGCCATGGAGACAACAGAGGAGGATTGTATCCTCAAAATGTGCTGTAAGGCCCAGTAACCTTACAGGCCCATATAGTATCTTTCTCCTATTAGAAGAAATCAGTACCAGGGGCATAACTAGAAGATGCAGGTCCCCATAGCAGACTTGTGTATGGGGTCCCCCTTCCAACTTTTAAAATGTATATATTTGTATACTCACATATGCGAGTTACAATCACATATTTATACACTCATGTGCACACATATACAGCATATGCACACTCATATAGTGCCATATACAAACATACAGCATATACACACACATACAATATATACACACACCATATAGAGTATACACATACAGCATATACACACACCATATAGAGTATACACCTACAGCATATACACACACCATATAGAGTATACACATACAGCATATACACATCCCAGATTCAGCATGTATGCATCACATAAGTGTTATATACATATTATACTGTACAATGTGCAGCATAATATGTATAGATTTGTGCACATCCTCCACTCTTTAGTTTTTAAGGTCTAATGACGGGGCCCCCTTATCCTGCAGGCCCCATAGCAGCCGCTATGGCTGTTACCACTGTAGTTACCATAAATAGTGCATTATAGTTGGGGGTCCAGGTTTTTCTGAGCTGCTGCTATCTATCATCGTTTATATGAGACAAGACTGGATGCTATGGAGCTAAATTGCCAAGACTGTAGGATTTAGTTAATCATCAAACAACAGTAGAGCTGCGCTGTGTAGAAAGTAAAAATCCTCTTTGGCTTTCTGCTGTATTGGTGTAATATACATGACTGATAAGTAGTCATGCACTATGGATTGCTATGATTGCTGTGAGTTACTGCTCACTATTTTATTTATGTTCAGGAATATTCCCATTAGTGTCCAGTCATCTTCATTTCATGAAAAAACTCCTTTCTCCTATTTGTCGAGGCAATTTTTCAGATGTGAGAAATGATGGGGGTTGTGAGTTACCTGTGTGATCAGTGTGGTAAGGACAAGAGATTATGATCTAATGCTTTCTAATGATGGACCGGCACCAGCACCGCCGTTTCCCTTCTCCCAACAAGCAATATCGTTGTGAAGAAGAATTCAATTATTTATAATACTAAACTAGTTTAGGAGAAGCCATGAATAATAAAATTGCAAATGGCATTTCACAAGGCAGGTGACTGCATTAATATCCCAGGCTGACTTTATATAGCTAATTAATTGATTAAGTCCACAGCTCCATGTCGCTCTCAGAAGGTTACGGCTCCTCTCCGGATTATGCTGCACCTCTACTGGAGCAGACTGTAAATGGTGTCAATGATAAGAGGTTGGGGGTTGCTTGGGCTTAAAGATGGGCAAATCTATTTGATGGTCATAGATTCGGTATGAATCTGCCATTTTTAATACCATAACGGCATATGACGTAGATGTACACCGCATGCCTGTTACGGCTGAATGGAGGGGGCTCACCGGCTGAGCTGCTCCATTCATAGCTGCATTATGTAGCTAGCACCTGCGTTTGGTGTCAGCACTAATAGCATGTTTTAACCACTTAAAGGGCATCTACCACCAGGATGAAGGACTGTATGCAAATGAGCCTGAGGGGCTCCAGGCTCCATAAGTGTTAATGGAGCCTGGAGCCCCTCAGGATTATTTGCATACAGTCTTTCATCTTGGTGGTAGATGTCCTTTAAGTGTAGGCATCAAACGTGATGGCAGCACTCAAGTGTTGCTTGGGTGCCGCCATATTGGATCCGCTATCATTTTGAGTCCAAAATAAAACATTTTTCTGTCCCTGTGACAATTGGATTTTCTAAATTTTTTGCTGTCATGCAAACAGAGATTATCAACAAAACTTTATTACAAACATCTTATAGCCAATCAGTTCAGTCTGGGACCAAAGTAAAGTATCCAGAGAGCTTCATCAGAGGTCCGTCTGTAACTAGGGGGTCATCTGTAAGTCTGCAATATATATGTAAAAAAAATTAAAATAATGTAAAAAATTAAACATTAACGTATATATAAAAAAATCAACAAACATAAACATGTTAAACAACATAAAGTAGAGTCGTCACACAGTGAAATCCACAAAAACAAAGCACACAAGAATATTGCGCCAATGCATTTTTGCGTCAGATTCACACAATTGAAATTTTCTTACTGCTTCCAGATACACGGCATGGGATATAAAACACTGTCACTAAGACATGCCCTGATACAGCTCTGTACACAGGAACATCAAGAAGTTCTGGGTTTTTGAATGTTGGTTAAAAAACAGCTCACAGAGGAGGAACGAGGGAGGGAAAATCAAAAAGATTGTAAAAATTGTCAAAACGAGATTGGATCATTACATGGGAGATCTGTACTTTAGAGGACTTGAGGAATCTCTAACACAATTGGAGCAACATTTGGTTCAGACAAAATCGACCCAAACCCCAACCAAATCTTTAGAAAAATTTAGTGAAGCTTCAGCAAATCAAATCTTTGATTCTCCTGACCATTAAATTCTAATGTAATAGACTGCACAATAACCACAATTACACAGTTGACTTCCGTTTTCCAGGATTCAATAGCTGCCCCTATGAATGATCTCATCCGTCTACCAGGGTGGACCTTCTACCACCAACCTATAGTGAACTGGGCAGCACTCAGTTCCTCACCCAATTTACTGTACATGACCTGCCCTTAATAAGTTCCCCCTTAAATGATGTCATCACTTACATCCCATTCCAGTATCTGAGCATTAAATATAGGCAACATCCACTTGCACAAATTCTTACCACAAACTAGTTAGGGGGAGGTTACAATTTAGACTATCCTTAGAATAGCATCAAAGGGGCATATTTTTCAGGGCCCCTGCTGCACGTCAGCGGCCGTCCGCGTGTCCCAGCAGCAACTTTTCACATGCGATAAGTCGCCGGCTGCGGTTTTTCTACGCCAGGCAGGGTAAGAGCGACGGCTTATGATAAATATCCATTAAAGTGTCTGATTGGTTGCGGCATCAAAAAATGTAGATATCATGTCTGGAGGTCCTTCTCTTCATTATCACTACAGGACAGTATGAAACTTAACAATTAGTTGAACACCTATGTTATAATCCAACACTGATCCTCCTAAATAAGGCTGCCTCCAACACACAAAGAAGGCATCAAGAAGCCCAAGCCCCATGGGGTGTAGTGACCCACACCAGGAACTATGGGGCAGATTTACTTACCCGGTCCAGTCACGATCCAGCGGCGCGTTCTCAGAGGAGGATTTGGGTTCTGCCGGGATTCACTAAGGTAGTGCGCCCGATGTCCACCAGGTGTCGCTGCTGCTCTGAAGTCCGTCGGAGTTCATGATTCTATTCCTGGTGCAGGTAAGTGCTTGTCGAGTGACACATTTTTTTAAAAAAAATGCGGCGGTTTTTCCGAATCCGTCGGGTTTTCCGACGGCCACGTCCCCGATTTCCGTTGCGTGCATGCCGGCGCCGATGCGCCAAAAACCCGGGGCAATTTGGCGCAGATCGGTAATTTTTGGGAAACCCGACGAAAAAACGTGATTCGGGCCCTTAGTAAATGACCCTCAGCTCCTGTCCAGCTACATGGTCACTACATGGAGAATGGAGTTGCACTTCTTGCGTTTTCGAATATGTGAATGATAGGAACCCCCACTAAACCTCTAGATATGCCATCAATATCTTACAGGTAGAATCCCATTCAAAGGACCGCGGCAACTTTATTGGTTGTACTTCATGACATATACAACCATGTTTAACACAGGACCTTTCAGTAGAATAGCCCTTTAAATATTGCCAATGCTAGTAAGCCCATAATTATGATTGGAATCATTGGCAATTTGGGCATGCTTTGTGTAGCGATGCGTAATCTGTGTGCGCCATATAAATGAAGAATTATTATTATTATTATATTTGGCCGGCGGACTGGTTATTTCACTGCAGTTGGCAAAATAAGTAAAGTTAATAAATGAAAAAAATCTTCGCCTCTAATCAGCAGAGATGTGACTGTGCAGGAGCCGGGCAAGTCTCTAGATGTAGGACAGGAGGGGCTGTTGTAGTTTTTGTGTGTAAATCTACACATGAACTTGTTGCCACTTGGTTGGCGTTAACTTTACATGGAACTAGTGTCTAGATCAGACTTCTATATAGAGCCATGCACGTGTACATTATCAGAGGTTTATTGGCCATGGGTGTTTTTAAAATGACGACTTTCCATATATTTTGGATTAGGAATTTTAAAATTTGTTTTGCCCGGTCCAGGTTTTGCAGCTGCTGAGTACACGGCCATGTACAGAAGCAGGTCTGACAGGTTATTCTCCTGCCTCTGACCTCCCAGAACTTTGAACTTTGAGTTGGTCATAAATCAGCTTAAAGGAGAAGTCAGAAAGGGACTGGGACCACTAAGGGGGTAGGCGGTGAGCCCGAAGGCTTTGCTTTTGAAGTAACCCGCTGTTGTCTATGGAGTGTTATTGTTTTTGCAGGAGCTACACAGAGCAACATTAATAATGGATACCACAATATATAGCAGGAGATGCTGAGAAGATTGTACACAATGGGGGTCATTTACTACGGGCCCGAATCACGTTTTTCCGTCGTGTTACGCGAATATTTCCGGTTTGCGCCGATTTTCCCTGAATTGCCCCGGGATTTTGGCGCACGTAATCTGATTGTGGCGCATCGGCACCGGCATGCACGCAACGGAATTCGGGGGGCGTGGCCGTAAGAAAACCCGACGGATTCGGAAAACCGCCGTATTTAAAATAAAAAAATTTTTTTGCTTGACACGCACTTACCTGCAACCATGGTAGGACGGTGAACTTCACTGCACTCCGACGGAATTCAGCGCAGCAGCAACACCTGGTGGACATCGGGCGCACTGCCTTAGTGAATCGCTGGAAGACCCGAATGCTCCACTGAGAACGCGCCGCTGGATCGCGACAGGACCGGGTAAGTAAATCTGCCCCACTGTTCTATCTGTAAGTAACATGCTATAGAGCAGGAGGACCTCAGCATATTGTACATAGTGTCCTATCTGCAGGCAGCATGATATAGAGCAGGGGGAGCTGAGCAGATTGTACATAGTGTCCTATCTGCAGGTAGCATGTTATAGAGCAGGGGGAGCTGAGCAGATTGTATATAGTGTCCTATCTGCAGGAAGAATGTTATAGAGCAGGAGGAGCTAAGCAGATTGTTCATAGTGTCCTATCAGCAGGTGGCATGTTATAAAGCAGGAGGAGCTGAGCAGATTGTACATAGGGTTCTATCTGCAGGAAGAATGAGGAGCAGAGCAGATTTTACTCATTTTAATAATTTGCATATTTCTAAAATAAAGTTTTGGCACAGATGGAGCAGCTGAAAAATAAAAAGAAAGTTGCGGATGGACATAGTTTTACAGAGTTTTCATACACTTATTTATCTGCATAGCACATTTTGCTATAAAACATGCCACTTACCTTCTTTGACTCTGCAGATCTGGACACCAAGAGGCAATAAAAAAGCCAATTCAAGCTTTACTATCACTGTAGATGTCCATGATTTTCCATGAGTCCTGAAACCCTCCCTGAAGTCCAGGACCAGGACCTACCCGACTGGTCATGGCGGTCTCTCAGTCTTCTGCACCTCCGGCCCTGCCTGTCACTGTTAGAAAAAGTGAAGTCCTGGCTCCATAACCTTTAGTAATTCCAGCCAGGATTAAGGTGCCTAAAAACTTTTTCAGTTTTTAATAGTTCATCTCAATATTAAAAAAACATATTTCTTATTAGACAAAACTGCTTGACTCTCTATTTACTTCCATACTTATCATTCTTTTCTAATCTGCTTAATTTCTGCAGAAATTTTTCTTGCTAGAATGACCGCCAGTTGAGCCTCTTGCCTCAGGCAGCACCACCTGCATCAAGATGGGGGCAGCACCAGGGGTGCAATCACTAGTTAAAACTAGTCACTGAGGTGTCAGATTACATAGAGGCTCTATGTCGAGGGGCCATGAGGAGCAGTGAGTCTCAGCAGCTGGGTCTCTTGCATCAACTTTGAATAGACCGCAAATTCACAGACATAGACTACAGAGAGAAAAGCTACATAAAATGAAGTTACAAAAGTGTTACTCCTCATGCTGACACTATTGGCCACTTTTGAAAGATAAGATGTATCCTAGTAATTAAACCACTTTAGGCCCAGGTCCCCTTAAAATCCTAATCATCATTCACAATAAAGATCATACATAGTACATGGATAGACCCTGAGAGGAATACACGCTCATCGATTCCCGATGCAGATCGTACCCTTCAGCAGAGCATAAAACCGGACTATGCTGTGAACGCTTTACTTTGACGTATTACACAAAAATAATAATTTGTCCATTAGCATGATCCTATAAATAGTCGTAAGATTGAGCGATGAAATTGGCCATGTCTGGAGCTGCTTGATGGATTAGCATAAATATTAATAACCAGGAGGTAATTTTAGGGAGTTATACTGAGGATCCCTATGTAGTGGGTGCTTCTTCTGCTCTAAAAGGATCTGTCTGTGACTCCAGCCATGTATTGAAATACATCACAGTGCGACCTGTGTATCGTTTTTTCTCGTGGCGTTTTAGTTTGGAGCCTGGTGGATGGAATGGGAAAGGGCAAGTTGCTAGACAGGGTTAAGACTATAGTAAAACTCATATTCCACCCAGTTATAATAATAATTCTTTATTTATATAGTGCACACAGATTACGCAGCGCTGCACAAAGCACGTCAAATTACTCCCTGTCTCCATGGGGCTCACAAACTAAACAACCTAACAGTATGTTTTGGAGCGTGGGAGGAAACTGGAGGAAACCCACACAAACATGGAGCATGGAACAATACAAACTCTTTGCAGATGTTGACCTGGGTGGGATTCGAACCCAGGACACCAGCGCTGCAAGGCAGAAGTGCTACTCACTCAGCCACCATGTTGTCCTTAAGAATTCAAACTTAAATCATGTGACTAAACTTTTAACCAAATTGTATAAATTCAAAGTGCAGGTGATCATAGTAATCTTTGTCCTGTTTTTTTTCCATTTTGTGCTGCAAATGGTATAAATCAACTGTCCTGCCATATTCACACTGACAGCTCGTAGATAAGGAGAAGCTGACAAACCTATTTTACAGAGCTGAACTGTCAAGTGAAATAATCTCTTGAAATGAAAAGAGTTCATTTTAAGCCTCCTCTCCTTATCTGGCATCTGTGGTCTTTAAGTCAAACTGTCACCAGGAATGTCATTTTTAGCTGGTGACATTTTAAAAATGCCTTTGTGAACAAATTTTAATTATTTCAGTACTTTACATAAGTTTAATTCACATTACCTGGTTCTCTGCCAGCAGCATGTGGTGACTCAGCAGCATGTGATGTGGGGAGGGGTAGCTGCAGCCCTTGTGTGCCTGTTTCAGTCTTCTCATCTCCACACTCATGCGGCTCCTTTACCCCACCCTACTTCCTGTCATGTGCATTGAGCAGGCAGGGGAAAAAGGGGGGTGGGGTGGAGTAGAGGAAAAATGCATAGACACAAGGACACACCCCAAACCCGAGATTCACCCAATGATGTTGGTAAGGAGTCAGGCAATGTGAGATAATGTTTTATAAAGTAGTGAAATGATTCAGAAAGCTGGCATTTTTAAAATCAGCATAGCGTAGGCTTTGCTTTAAGAAGGCTAATAGAAACACTGCTCACTATTGGAAAGGAAAGAAACAGAAAATGGGACAAGGAAGCTTTTTTTTCCTTTTATTTCTGACTTTTTCATTGTTAAGGCAAGACACCATAAGATAAATGATAGCTGAAACGTCTGTTTACAATGGGATTGGCCCATGATCTTATTAGTAGTGCATCACTCTATGTTGGTATTATTTAAAGGGGTTTTCTGACTGTTTTTAAAATTCTTCAGGCAGGCTGGGGTAGGATTTTTAATAAAAAGCTGTGCTAACCTTGTCCCATTGCTCCCGTTGTCCCGCACCGCTGTCTCCCCATGCCCCTGTTTGTTTACAAGGTCACGGAAGCTGTGCTGAATTCAGCTTCCGGCTGTCCAAGGTGGCCAGCCACACGCACTCGGTTCTATCCCCAGCACATGATACAGCACTGGGAATAGGGACGGGTGGGCATGGTTGGCCATCTTGGACGTTCAGAAGCTGAACTCAGCGCAGCTTCTGTGCCCCTGTAAGCAAAAAGGGGCATGGCCCAGCAAGACGGCAGCGTGAGACATTGGGTGACAGAGGAGATATATACATTTTTGTTTTTAAAAAATCCTTCCCCAGCCCCCCTCCAGAATTGTAAAATCAGTCGGACAACCCCTTTAAGTCCTGTATGGTCATGCTTAAAGGGAATGTATAAATTACAAGACTGTCAAGTTTGTGCAAGTGAAATGTCAGACCAATCCTATGTTCTTGCACCATCCATAGTTTCTAGAGCAGGATTTTGTAGAAACAATAACCACTGTTGCCGCCTGCTCCTTTGTACTGTTGCTGACCTTGACACCTGACATGTCTTCTTCTGCCCTTTGGTTTTCTATTTATGATCCTGCATCACCTGCTTTGACCTTTGCTTGTTTTCCGAAAAGCTTTGCTGACAGCCCCGGTCCCGGGATCAGCTGTCTACATTCCTCCTCCTCTCGTACTGCATATTTCATGGCACTTTGGATACTTTGTCTTGGATCAATTTTAGTCCAAGACATTGGACCTGTGAAACAATATCTCATCAGTCTTCATCACATGAGCAAGGGACAGATACTAGATTGTTTCTCTTCCAAAACGCAAACTGACCAAGTAGAACAATATCAATGGAGATGGGTAGCTGTTTCCATCTCAAAAATTTTAAGTAAATCATTATGTCTTATTTAGTTATCAGTAATATACCAGGATGAATTAACACACGAAGCACTGGAAGCAATTACTTGGGGCCTCAAAGATCATTGACATCATCAGGACACTAATACAGTTTGGAGCTATGGCAGAGCATAGGCTTCCTGCTCTTCCATTACCACACCTGCTATAATGGGGTATCTTGTTCCAAATTTTACATTGGAGCCCAGTAGCTTCAATGAATGATAACACCCTTACACACTTGCGAGTGTGAGGCGTCCAACATGCAGCACATTCGCAGCATGTGCTAGCTGGAACATCTGGCCTAAACACCAGTACGAAACTTAGCAAGTCAGTACAGTTCTGGTTGCTCAGCAGTCTTGCTGGACGTTCCAACCAACACAAGTTGCGATTGTGATGAAAGTTGGACACAATGGGGCACATTTACTTACCCGTCCCATCGCGATTCCCAAGGTCTGTTGTCTGACGAGGAGTCAGAGCTGCCGCAATTCACAAAGATCTTTCCAGTGCATGTAAGTGCATGGCTTGTGACACAATTTTGAATATTAAATCCTGCTCTTAGTCTGAATCAGTCAGGTTGTCCGACAGCCCGCCCCCCGATTTGTGTCCCATGAAAGTCGGCGCGATTGCACCCAAATGCGCTCGTGTGCACCAAAGACCCCAGTTAAATGCGGCGCAAATCGGAAATAGTCGGGAAACCCAACAGAAATGAGATGTGACCTACATGGTAGGTCATAAGCTTTGAGCTATGGCCTCAATTTCAGACTTCCAGATGGATAATGAAAAGTTGGTCAAAAGTTTTTAATGGGAGTGTTTTTATAAGTTCTACAGAAATACACTGGAACTGTTATCCCAGGTGAATTTGGGTCATCCGTTCACTCTATATGTTTGCTTTGGGTATGTGTAAAAATCTTGTTTTGTGTTTGGGTATGTCTTACTTCTTCAGAGAAGTCAGAGAATCCAACTGAAGAAACAAGAGAATAAATAATGTACAGTCTCCGAAAAGATGATGTGACATCTGGAAGATCAAATATCACTCCTCGGTAGACTTTGGAGAATAGACTCTTCTGTACCATGGGAATTAACACTATCTGCTCACAAAGCTGTGCTCATCATGTATAATGCATCTGTGTATTTATAGTAATCTATTAATAGCTAATACACACAACAAATACCAAAAAAAAAATGTCACTTCAGATTTGTTTCCTAATTTTCTCGGTGCCGGAAGATTTCATATGTAAATTGGACTATTTATAATGTGCCTATTGTGCAAAATGTTATGTATCAAAGACATGTACCTTGTCAGTCCATGTCAGAAGGACAAGAAGGAGCAAATCAAGACAATTAGAATAAGAATGTTAGCAAAAAAAAATCTATTCACTGAAGCAACCAACAAAAATAATGAAGTGTTACTAGGCATTATATATTCTTATTGTCATGAAAGGAAATAGAAAAGGAAAGTCACCAAAATACACAACAATAGACATATTATTACAATGAACATTGTCAAAGTGTGTTTAACTCTTGCTAATTGGTATCATGGAAGATTAGGTTAAATAAAGACCAGTCCAATCTATAATCCTACATTGTTATTTTCAAGAAAAAAATCCCTAAGGATGATTAATTGAATCACCTGAATAATTGGTTCATGGATGGATGCCGGGCCTGAATTAAAAATATCAATGGTTATGGGGGAAATGTGGGAAATGGGGTTATGTGCAGTGTTGAAATAGAAATTTACTCTGACTCCCATATTTGGTTTTGGGAAGGAATTTTTCCCTCTCCACTAGGCCAATGGCCATCATGTCTGCCTTCTTCTGGATCAGCACTGTAGGATTATCAGTTCTTCTATGATACAGCCCAAGAACAACCCATAATACTATGGTGTTGATCCAGAGGAAGGCAAAAAATCCCATAGTGGCTGACGCCAACAGTGGGGGAAAAATTCTTCCAGAATACAACATAGCCGACCGAATATATCACTGTATCATTCCATCCCAAGAATCTAACTCACATAAACTAGCTTTCAACAAAGTCTTCCAGGTCCCTCTTGAAGCTTTCAACCTTCACAATATTGAGTTCCATTGTCTCACTGATCTTAGAGATGACACTCTTAGTACCAACATATTTTTGCACAAAATCGGTAGTAAAATAGTTGTACATTGTAAATACACAGAGGGGAGGTTTTCCGGTCTGTGCGCATCGTTGTCTTGTCATGATGTTCTTCATACCGGGGATGACGTGCCCAATATACTAAGAGTACTAGTCACTGAAGAAAATTATGAATGGGGAGTTATAGACTATATAAAACATTGTTTTAACATAGTTCATTACTCCAAATTCATAATTTATTGACAAGTGTTCTCAACCATATCTAAGAAACCCCTGTGATTCCAACAGAATAGGCTCCGGCCTGTCCACCTGAATGAATTCTACGTCAGGTCTGGCCTGTTGCACATTTGTGCTAGGTTCGGGAAGTAAGAGTTCCCCTTTGTAAACTGGCAAATAAGGCTTTGTAAGCGTGAGGAGACTTATAGCCATTGGTGCTCCACTAAGGGATTCTAAGAAAAACCAAGCCTATTTTAGCTACCTTGTAAGGCAGCTCCCTCAACATCAAGGAAACCTAATGAAATGATGCGGGATTAAAACCAAACCAGTATATCTATTCCAGAAGGAACAGATTCCCAAGTGTAGACATCACTATTTTGATGTGGTTGCATCTCTTCAGTATAGCATAGGAAACTGGTTTGGCTGAGTGGGTTGACTGGGGTCAGGAAGTAAGAGTTGCCAATGTCTTGGTAAGGAGAAATCTTACTTCCCGGCCATTGAAATGTGCTATAACCCGTACCAGTTCCTGGTCTTGGTGCAGGCTATAGTGAATGCGTTGGGCCATGCCCCACCCAACCCCTCCACCCTTACCATCTAATTTTTTTGTTGAAAAGATAGTGACAATTCAACAATAAATTTTCTAACAACGCAACCTATTGACAAAAGTAGCAATGTAAACCTGTTAGACAAGAGCTCAAAAGAAAGACCTATGTACAGACCGTGATTTATAGATCCATTGACTTGTTTGACGAAGAGACATTCAAGAAAATATAGCCCCTTCTTTATTCTTTAGTGGCTCCTTATATCAGATTAAGCTGCTTGCTAACCTACTATCTTCTTAAGTGATCAATAAAATTATACTAGCTAACCAGAGACACCCGGCGTATCTCCTTCCAGGAAATATCATGTGCTGTGTAGTAGAAACTTCTACTGCCCAGAGATAGCCCGAGCCGATCCTGCAGCAATCATAAATACTAAAGAATTATAAGGATGCTGGGAATGGCTCTCATTTATAAGATGTGTCTCCTGTAAAATGGAGCTCTCAATTGCGAAGGCTGAAACCTCCTCAGCTTTATTCTGCTTGATGTCTGCACACGTTTTTCAATAATGCATCTCTAGTGACTCATATTGAATAAAACATATTCTGGAGCTAGACAGTGTCCATTTTATCAGCATGCTTGATAGTACATTGGTCAATATTCACTTGGTTAAACAGATGGCATCACAGTCTATAGATTTTTATAGCGCCGAATGCCAACTTCAATTGCCAACAAACCTGACGTATATCCAGCGAGTGTATTTTTAAATGACTAACAACATCTATTTTATTTAGGTCTAGCCAGTGGCTGTGGTGTAAATGATGCCCCGGAGACTGTAGAATGGAAAATAAGAGCCTCAAAAACAGATATAGATTCCAATTACCTACTGGACAGCCATCAGATTTTAACATGGATTTACATGGCAAGTGATAAGACAAGCATTTAGAGGATCTAGAGATCTATAAAAAAAAGTTAACTAGGTGGCGTAGAAATACATTCTCACATTCCCTTTAAATTATATTTACACACTGATGTAGCTACTGGTTAGAGATAACAGTCACGTTTATTGTACAAAATGAAGTTATCTCACTTTAAATAGGGGACCTATGGCACAGTTCATGCTGAGATTTCTGGTTAATGTATGTCAGAGCTGCAGTGGAGACTGACACAAAGGTGGGGTAGAAATAGAAGATTATAAAACATTGCAGGCTGGGATCTTCGAGAGGTCAAATAGGTAAGCATTGAGATTGTAATCTGGTTCCTTGCTAATGTTTCTTAAATTATGCTCCTTCACTTTAGTTTTTAGATCTGGTTCATTGGGCAGAACTGTGATGTGTCTACAGTTAAAATCCAGTTTTTACAGAGACCCGCCCCTTTACCATCATTGGTTAAGACTGCTGCTACCTCTCTCTGATTAGCTGTTGTATGTTTTAGAATATTAAACTAATAACTAATAGTTAAAGGGAAAATATAACAACAAACCTACACAATAGACCCCATACAGTATACAAGATTGTAATTGTGTACCCATGGTTCTAGTGTGTCTCCTGTACATTACAGTCCAAAAATTACTCTGATTCATCCTCTTTTACTTTAGAGATCCAGTCAAGGAGGCAATAGAGCTCTTGGATCCAGTCAAGGTCCTCCACCTCCTCATCGTTATTTTGCCTGGTAACACCGGACCTTCAAACACCCAATAGTACTGTCCCCAGGACCATGTCACTGCCATCCAGTTTGAGATTCCTGTGCATTTGCGGTGTGCCCGTAAGCTTGCCGTTGGCTTGCTCATCCCCTGCTGGCTCCACAGGAATTGTGCATGACAGCAAGTGACATCAAGCTGGCTATGTATGTCAGAGCACGAGCAAGCCGGCACTGAACTAACAGGTGCACCATGCATTGGGCAGAAACTCAAATCTGGACGGCATTAACGCAGAGCTGGGGCAGTACTAAGGGGCATCCAGATGGATGGTTTTACCAGGCAAAGGGGCCGTGATGAGGTGAGGGAGCTAAGCTGATCCTAGAGCTCTCGTGCCTTCTTGACTGGGCTTCAGAAGTAAAAGAGGATGAAAAAGAAGTCATTTCAGACCGATGGAGCACTGTACAAGAGAACCACGAACCATGGATACACAATTACAGTCTTGTATAATGTGTGGGGTTTATTTTGTAAGTTTTTGGTGACAGGTTCCATTTAATAGAGAAGAGCAAATCATCCAAGAATAGATTTGCAGAAGCTTTGTCTAATTTTTCAAATTATTTGATTTGGATCCGGATCAATTTTATAAGATTCATCAGAAGCGATTGAGAGAATATCCTGATTGCATTGGCTTCAAATCTAAGAGGCTAGAAAACAGATTCACCCATATTTGGTAACTACAATATTAGGTAAATGGGGCTTAACAATGAGGTAGTTTGGTTAGTGAAATTACAGGTATAGGCCAGCACGCTGCCATGTTAGGGTTAACTCAAATTAGTAGAACACTGACCAAAAATGGTGCCACACATCCCTACAGGATTTATGTGGTACTGCACCTTTGCTTTATTGTGTTGAATGTAGCCACATTGGATAGAAAAATTTCACTTTTCACTGGATTTCAGTAAGCTTAGCTACAATTCTGCTTGGGACCCAAGAAAAAAAAATTAACCATAAAAGAAAGATGTTATAAATACTGAATTGAAATTTCGAGAATATTGATGGATAATGTACACTATTGTGTATTGGGAACTCTAACCATGTGGAATATATGACTTCTTTGTTTCCAGCCAATGCCCCTTTAAGTGAGCCTCTAGCGGTATATATTGCAGTGAGGAAATTGAGATAAAGAGAAAATTAGGCAGTTTCACCTTGCAAACTAACAAGCTTGTATCAAGGTGTCTTCCAGTGTTATACGAGTGCAGTAAATCAGATTAAGAACATCCTGATTTAAGGCCAGTATGGTGCCGCTCAGTTTTACGAACAGAAGCTTTGAAATGTGGCTTTCCATTGAATACGCGATAGTCTTCATTGAACAGTGGGAAGGAAGATTTACTGCGTTCTACTTTACATATGTTACTGCATTGATTAAAGAAACTTAAAACCAAGATTAACAGACTTATAATTCAAAGGAAGAGGTTAAATCTATAGCACCGCAGAGAGAAGCATCCGGCCACTCACTTTAACATTCTATCACTATTGTAAATTTGCTGCACAACAAGTCCGACATTGGAAGAGCTTCGCTCTTTGTTGGTAGGAGACAGCAATACTTCTAGTTCATCAATAAACGGAGAAAATAAGTTTAATATCAATCCAAAAAGTGCACTGTAGTATTACACTGATAAAAAAAGCTAAAATTAATATGGTTTTGAATTGATGGTCCATTTTAAGGCTAGGTTATTTTTGTATGATCGGAAGGAATTCAAATTTTGGGAAACAAAGCAGTGATGATTGCTTTTGAGGAGCATGTAGCAATTACATGTGCTAGTAATTGAACACGTCAGTGTGATACCACAGATGGAAAAGGAGATGGGTTTGTACGTGGATGGTGGAAAGTTCAGTTAAAAAGTTTCAGGTATAGAGAGGACACGATGTTCACCACAGAAGAGAGACAGACCCTAGAGTTCGTTAGGGTTGATGTTATGTGCAGAAGTACAGCACATGGTTGGGTATCAACAGTATAAGGAAAACCAAATCTGCTGATGGTTTGTCCAATGTAGGCAGTGTGGAGGGAAAATTGAAAAGGACCCAGGAAGGAGTCCTGGTCAACCCCAACAGTGAAAGGAAGAGGAGAACATAGATATCAAGAAAAGGATATAATGAATGTTAAGGCAGAGAGATAAGAAGAAGACCAAGAAAGTACAGTGTCCTTCAGGCCAGTGGACCATCCTGAGGAGGAACTGGTGGTCCAAAGTGTCAAATGCGGACATGATCCAGAAGAAGGTGGAAAGATTAGTCACCTTTGGATTTTGCAAAGACACCTAATACATTAAAGCTTAGATTAGATTCTTACTGCATTTTTCAGAGAAGAACCAGCTACTTTAGATTTGTCTCTTTAACTACTCACGGCCGAGTAGTCAAGTGATGATCTATGTTTGATCGCATGGCCAGACAGCTAAGAGCAAGAAGTATAGTTGAAAGTTCTTAGAAAACTCAAGGTCCAGATACATTTCTAGTCAGCAAGTTTAGAATTACCAGCGACTCAAACTTAAGACTACAGCTATAATAAGCTCTGGAATAAGGATGGGAAGCAGTAGGCCAGCTTTTGAATTCTTTTGGAAGAGTTGGACATGACTTGTGATGGACTCCTGAGCATGTTGTAAACCATCAATCATGTTGCTACATTATAAACTGGCAATAAAATCTGAGGTCTCATGGATATGACAGTGCACATTTCAGTCTTGTAATGCTGTGACACTGTGGGGCAGATTTATCAAGTGTCTGAAAGTCAGAATATTTCCAGTTGCCCATGAGCTGTAATTGGTTGCCATGGGCAATGGGACTTTCAGACACTTGATAAATCTACCCCTGTGTTTGTGAATCGCCTGCAGAACAAAAGTTTCCCCAAAAAGTTTTGCCAAATACTCCCCTTCAACAGTAATAAATGTAAATATTGTATAAAATGTATTGGATCTGATGTAAACTATGCACAAACCACTACTGCATGCATGGACTCTAAAAGCCATTGGGGCACATTTACTAAGGGCTTTGCGCCACTTGGCGACGCACTTTGGTCGGACTTTTCACGTTCTTCAACGGTAAAATGGCTTGACAAGGTATTTAAGTAGCAATTGCATTGCGATTGTGTCGAGCACGTCCCTCTTTTTGGTGCAGTGGCGCCGGCTTCCATGCAACAAGATTTAGGGGGTGTGCCATTGGATGATCCGACTGATTCGGACTGAGCGCGGGATTTAACTTTCAAATTGTGTCGCAAGCCCAAGAACTTACATGCACCACTAAAAAGATGGTGAACTCTGTCGGACCTGAGCAGGGAAGCGACACATTCATGATATCGGTAGCGCGTTCTCAGTAAAACTCGGCACAGTGCCTATAGTCAGACAAAGAATTAAATGTCCCCCATTAGCTGCATTTTTAGGAATTGTTTGATATGGATCCAGAATATATTTACGAACCTTCCTCTAAAAACAATCAGACCTGCTGATATCCAACTACCTGATCATTCTGTTTCTCATCATCTTCCATTGAGGGACAGTTGTGATGTCCCCATACACATTATATGGTCCAATGATCCTGTGACATTGCGGGGTTCAAGGAGCATCTCGTGTCTAACATTATTAAAGGGGTTGTCTGAGAATTACTTACAGGTGTTGGAAATGTAGTAATTTGGAGTAATTTAGTTCCAATAAATTATATTGTGAGTTGAAGTTAACGTTAGTATCAGTGAACTTATTGACCAGTAAATTTTTTATCTTCTGGAACAGTCTAAATAACTAATAATGAAATGCAACATCATAAAATGTCAATATGATTATTTTCCTATTGCTTTATGTCACACAGAGGTGGAGGAATTGGTGACATTTTGTTGACATATAATGAATGTCCTTATTTAATCAAAAACCAAATATAAACAGTAGGGAAGATGGTTTGTCAGATCTACCCACCACATCTATAAAAGCTGCTCTCTACACATAGAAGCAAGTTGTCCAAAAGGATGTGCTACCACCTCTGCATATAAAACAACTCAAACTCTACTATTTCCTTTATTATTCCTAATATTGACCTCTCGTAATGGGTCGCTAACAGTATATCATCTCTAGAATCCTTATATGAACATGCATCTTTAAGGTCCTTCTCTGGATTTGTAAAGAAATTGTCCTTGTTCCAAAGAAACTTTAACAAATATTTGTAGCTACGACACTTTCTATCCAATTTTGAATCTCTACCCTCTCCTAAATTGTCCACATAAGAGATTTACTTCTACTCTCCTAGCAGGAAGAAGATGGGCATGTCAGAAGCCTACTCTGCCCTAATTAACAACTCACATCCAATTGTTACTAATTTTAAAAAGAATAATAGATTAAAGGGTGTTATTATGAACATCAACATAAGACATAATCCATCTAAAACTCTGTCTTGTGTAAAAAATTTTGGTTGCCCCTGAATCTGACCCTGAATCCGCTGAGTTTAGTGTCGGCAGCTATATTGTTCTTCAGTCTGACGCTGCAATGAGCTCCTCTTACCTCTAGCCCTCACCCTTGTATTCCAGGATGAGCTCACTAGTGATGGGAATTCCGTCTCTTCTTAGTGAGCTGGCTCATTAGGCTCTGCTTACTAAGAAGAGCCGGCTTTTCTGGCTCCTGAATGGCTCCCTATTAAATATATAATAGGGAGCCGCAGGCCAGTCAGTCACCAGATACCGCTCCACTTTTTACCTGATTGTATCAGGTTAAAGGGGGCAGAGTGAGCCGGTTAGGGGTTAAGGTAGTCATCAGCTCACTGAGGGGAGATGGCTCCTGTCATTCACCAACAAGAGCCGGCTCTTTGTGGCGGCTCCTTTGTGAACGACACATCACTAGAGCTCACACAGACACTGACTCCCTGTTGGCAAGCAACAACACATTGTGAGGAGAGTAAAGCTATAAGCTACAGGCATATAAGGTCTTTATCCAGGGGATGAGAGGGAGGCATAAAACAGCCCTATGTATGTTGATAACAGAGCTGAGAATGCCTTGTGCAATATGCACCTCATGATCTCATCAACTCTGATTTGTCTCATTTCTCTTTCTATGTGTCAGAAACTAGTGAATATTCAGAAGATAAATGAAAGTGTATATAAACCTGCACCCTGATAATCTAAGCACATTGTAAGCATGGCTTCCATTCATATATTGGATCGGTCATTGGTTTTGTTCTCTATTTCTCTAATGATAATAATGTTTCATCTAGCTAGGGTAGGTGCTCATCTATCTCTACAAACTGCTATTTGCTAAGCGTGCAGCAATGGGGCTTTCTTGCTACTGCTGCTTGGTTGACTGGCTTGTCACTACTTCTTCAGCTTTTATCATGGTCTCTGTTTAAGGTAGATGCCACCTACTGTATCCACTGACTTCTAATTTAGGTTGACCTCCCTCCAAACTTCTTACTCTGTCTCCCATTCACTTGTGCAGGCTACATTTCTACCGAAATGGGAAGAAAATCCTTAGAAATATTAGGATTCTCTCCTCATGGATCATAACTGGTGGGGAAAGCTACATTAATGTTTTGCCCTTGGGCTTGATTTATTAGGCAATGGCAGGTAGGCTAACAGAGGGACTTGCCATTCCCGTTCCCTCCAGTCCACCACACCTTGTGGACACTCCTTGGGATACTCAGGTTCTGGGATTGTCCTCATTGGGGAGGAATACAAAGTCTGTTGTTAGAGCAGACAACGGCAGAGCTTGGTTGGAAACCACAAATGTGGTTGCTGCCAGAGTCTATGTTGACTGAATGGACTGTCTGAATTGTTTATTGCTATTCTGTTTAGTTGGCGCCCGGACATGTAGGTGTTTATTTTATCTGCTGCATTTGAGTACCACTGTCGGAGAGAAAAAAACTCAACATATATAATCAGAATCACAACCATTTTATGCACCATTTACATAATTTATAAAGCATAAAAGTAGAGCACATCCTGCCACAGGGGGCAAACAATATCAGGTAAGTGTGCTTGGTATACAATCCTTCATTCTGGTGGTAGATTTCCTTTAATATCCCCCACCTGCGTACCTCAAAGCGGTTCCCACCTCTTTGTTAAATACAAAAGCGATCTCTGAGAGGTCAAACCTGTCTAAACCTAGTGGAGATTTTAGCTTTAGTCTCCACCCGTATAGTAGCAGAGGCTATAATTAATATGGGGTTGGAGTGTTTACGCAGCTCCCACCTCTTGCCCACCCCATTTCCTCCGCGATTCACTAAGATTGTGCGCCCAATATCGTGCATGTGTCGCTTCCCTGCTCAGGTCTGCCAGAGTTCACATTCTTCTTCACACAATTTGAATCTTAAATCCGACGCTCAGTCCGAATCAGTCGGATCGTCCTAACGGCACGCCCCCTGATTTCTGTTGCAGGGAAGTTGGCGCAGCTGCACCACAATTGGATCACGTGTGACCCAATCACAGCACTAACCCATGTTAAATACCTGTCTAAGCTGTGCAAATCCTGAAAACTGAACAGTCAGACGATCCGCGAGCCTTAGTAAATAAGCCCCATTATGTATAAATTGTGAACCAGAGGCCAGCTATAGTAATGTCTATACAAAAAGGGTGTAATCCAAGTCTTTTTTAATATGCAACAATAAGTCAAAGGTTTTTATACATTTTTCAGCTGGTGCCTACGGACTACACCATTTTTGTATAGTTCCTATTTCCTCTTGGGACCGGACCAAGGATTTCTGTTCACAGAGCACAGCATACTAAGGACCAATCTACCACTGCGAGGATGAGCCACCATTAGGTGCGACCCATGTGTGCCTCTCTTTGCCCCCGGAGATCAGCAGATCCTCTTACCTTGCCGTGCTCCAGTGACGGTCTCCTCCCTCCAGCAAGTGTCCCCGCCTCCTAGGGCGTGCGAGCACCGTCCGTCTAATATTTAAAGGGCCAGCACACCAATGATTGGTGCTTTCCAACCGCCTTCCCAGATAAATTCCCGGCCTCTTCCTGTGCCCCCTGTTGGATCTTCGTGCCTTGTGCCTTAGAGAAAGCTTGCTCCTGATGTCCCTTGCGTTTATGGTGATTTCCCATTGTGACCTCAGTTCTGTTCCTGACTTCGCTCCTTTGCTGACAGCCCTGACCTTCTGCTACGTCCCCGACTCTGATCCCATGCTGTCTGTCCTGACCTTCAGCCTGACCACTACTCCGTGCCTTCCTTCTGATTGGCCACCACCGGGTGACCACCACCGGGTGCCACTTAGACTCCACTCCCAGGTGTCGGCTTACGTCTTCGTCCTCGGTCCACTACCCCTGGTTCCAGACAGTAGTAAGGTCTACTCCTCTCCAACTTCACCAAGCTGAGCGTGCGCAAGCCACCCCGATTCTAAAGCTGACTAATAGTTATTTTTTTACACCATCACATTTTCTTTTTAACCCATATCAAAGTCATAGCTATGAGATATATACTGCAATCTACATGTGCATCTATAGTAGACCAGGTATGAGAGTTTCCTCAGATTGTCCTGCATAAACCCTTTAGTTATTGATCAATGAAAATTAAATTCAATGTGAAGCTCCTGCTCTGTTTTATTATTCCCTGTTTTTTTTTCACAGTAGAGATTTTTTATTGTTAGCTGTTGGCTTAGTGACATCAGCTTTAGCGGCTCTGAGCACTGAAGCGTTGTACATAAGTATATGCCATAAATACAGTACACGCAATACTGAGTATATTCTATAGAAAGCCATTTCTTATTGTTGTTCACAAAACCTTATTATCCAAAGTGCATTAACCATCCATTTATTGGAAATGAATGGAATTTTTATATTTACAAATAAAAAGTCAGCCAGGGGAATAAAGCCACCTCAAATCGTGGCGTTAAAAATAGGAGCAAGGAAATAGTAAAAACGATGCCGACGCGAAGGGTTAAGTGCGTATCAGTATCCGTTTTAAGACGCACTTGGATGTGGTCTCTTGCCAGATCATTATAGATCATGGAAATTGCAAGAATTTGCGTTTTAATGGAGTGTTTTCTACAGTGCGTCTCTGATGAGATTGTAAAGGAATCCTAATTATGATGCGATGTAACAGAAATAAGACGATATTCACTTAAAAGCCTCCGTCGCTCTTCAATTTATCATGTTTAAGACCTCCCAGGCGATTCTGCAGCCGGATTTTCTAGATATTTGGACCTGGCCCACACAAGGGCCTGAGACTACACAAGACCACACAGAGCTCCAGAGCTTCACCATCACAAATCCCTTATAAGGTATCACGTTTTACAGACAATATATTTCGAAGAATAGTTGGTGATTTGCTTTAGGATTGTCATTTTGTCCGCGTTTTAATATTATCACGTCATGAACTGATTATAGAGAATATAGATGCAGCTCCGGGTTTTCACATGTAATAATATCTCCTAACAATCTAACAATGTGTTTCCTATTTTCTTTATAGTTTGTATTTCTACATTACATGAAAGGAAATTTTATCATGTGGTTAATGTTATCCAATCATAGTATTCTAGCTGCAGGCAATGTGTTCTAGAGAAGGAGGAGCTGAACAGTTTGTACATAGTGTCCTATCTGCAGGCAGCATTGTACTAGTGTACCATCTGAAGACTGCATTTAATAGAGCTGGAGAAGCTGAGTATAATGTACATATTGTCATATCTGTAGGCAGCATGTTATACAGCAGAAGGAGCTGAGCAGATTGTACATAGTGTCTAATCTGCAGACAGTTTGTTATAGAGCAGGAGGAGCTGAGAAGATTGCACTAGTTTCCTAACTGTAGGTAGCATGTTATAGAGCAGAAGGAGCTGAGCAGATTGTACATAGAGTCCTATCTGCAGGCAGCATGTTATAGAGCAGAGAAGCTGAGCAGTAAGTACAAAGTGTCTTATCTGCTGGTAGCATATTATTGAGCAGGAGGAGCTGAGCAGATTGTACATAGTGTCCTATCTGCAGGCAGCATGTTATAGAGCAGGAGGAGCTGACAGATTATACATAATGTCTCATCTGCAGGCTGCATTTTATAGAGATGATCATATTTTACATAATTTCCTAGGGCATAGTGAACTTTTTTTGCCATAATTATGCTTCTATGATACAGAAAAAAATTGATAATATTTAGATGTGCACTTAAAGTTATAATAATACATTTAAACAATACCAGGCTTCTTGACAACCCTGCAAAACAAAACAAAAACAAAAAAAAACAGTGAGGACTCTCACTGTAAATCACTGTGTGTGAGTGAAGTAATCAGGACTCTTACTGTCAATCACTGTGTGTGGGCAGGATAATAGGGACTCTCACTATCAATCACCGGGTGTGGGTGGAGTGTTCAGGACTCTCACTATCAATCACTGTGTGTGGGTGGGGTAGTCACTACTGTCACTGTCAATCACTGTGTGTTGAGTGGTAGTTAAAGCTCTCACTATCAATCACTGTCTGTGGGCTGGGTAATTAGAAAATTAGGACTCTCACTATCAATTACTGTCTGTGGGCAGGGTAATCAGGACTCTCACTATCAATCACTGTCTGTGGGCAGGGTAATTAGGACTCTCACTATCAATCACTGTCTGTGGGCGGGGTAATTAGGACTCTCACTATGAATCACCGGGTGTGGGCGGAGTAATTAGGACTCTGTCAGTCACTATCTGTGGGAGGAGTAATAAGGACTCTCACTGTTAATCACTGTGTGTGGACGGAGTAATGAGGACTCCTACTGTAAATCACTGTGTGTGGGCGGAGTAATCAGGACTCTCACTATCAATCACTGTGTGTGGGCGGAGTAATCAGGACTCTCACTATCAATCACTGTGTGTGGGCGGGGTAATCAGGACCCTCAATATCAATCACCAGGTGTGGGTGGAGCATTCAGGACTCTCACTATCAATCACCACATGTGGGCGGGATAATCAGGACTCTAACTGTCAGTCACTATGTGTGGGAGGAATAATAAGGACTCTCACTATTAATCACTGTGTGTGGGAGGGGTAATCAGGACTCTCACTGTCAATCACTGTGTATGGGCGGGGTAATCGGGACTCTCACTGTCAATCACTGTGTGTGGGTGGGGTAATCAGGAAGCTCACTGTCCATTAATGTCAATCATAATAACCTAAATGTCACAGAGCACAGATTCCCTCCCTTTATTAGATCATTATATCTATTAAATATCTTGGTTCCTATCTATGTACATTAAATTTTTACATTGTCTTTGAGTTGGACTCACAAAGCCAATAAGTAACTAAAGTGGTTGCAGTCATGACACTGTATTGTGATGCCAAGTAGATACAAATAAGAGTGGAATATATTTTCCTATTTTACTTCTCCTGCTATTAGGATCCACTTAATGTCTAGATATAAAATACTGACTAAATCTGCAATTTGTGAGTAAAGCCTAATGGCACGTGACATAAAGCAGAGCTGAATTCTTCGGCAGGATTGTTTGTACATGGTGATAATTCACTGGGTTGTGCACAATGTTTATTGGCAACCCCCATATAAAACCACAGTAACAAATTGTGATATGAACACGGGTTGTGCCAAATGACAAACTCTGAGTACAATCCACCTCCAGGAGGTTGTAGAGGTGATTACAGACCGGTCATCTGCTATTTCACTAGACACAACACCGGGCTAAGCAATGAGCTAAAATTATAGGCTACGTGTCACGTTATTTATCATAATAATGTCTCTAATGTGACTACAAAACAAAACCAATCAATACAGCGATGATTGCTCCGTCCGCTACAAAAGAAATCTTAATTATATTCACAAAAGGTACCGCGCTATGAGATGTGGATGAAATGAATACCGACCTGGTGAAAGGGTGATACATCGCCAAGGAAGAAGGAATTATTACACTTCTCTGGCGCTAAATCCACACAACCGGCGCTATAAATTACTGGGAATATCAGGGATAGATCACAGCTCTTCCAGATGTGATTATTAACAACTGTGTTGACTAATTCATAGCTCACTATTAAGGGGGCGGTTCATTAGAGATCAGGGTGATGAGCTAAAACCCAACATCAAGCTCCTTGGCTGATTTTGTTGGTGAGGGCCATGGCCACCCAGGTACTCCCTAAAATTTTGGTAGAACATAGTGACAATTCAGAAAAAAAAACTTTTCAAATAATACAAGGGCAGTTTAAAGTGATATTGTGGTAAATATTATTTGTCTTCAACCAAAGGCCCTGGGTAGTTGGAAAACTGTCCACCATTACAAATCAAATGTTTGTAATGGTTTGACATTTGCTGCCTACATACGTATGTTACCAGAACCATGCTTTCTAACAAAGTTCCTGTTTGGCTTTTGGATCAGCATTTTATGGACCTTTGGAGGTGCTGGAAGTGTTCAGAGCAAAAACATATGCATTTCATGGATGAAGGTACCTCTATTATCTCTATAAGGCAATATCAAACTTGGTCTGACGTCTAGGTGCCCAAGGGACATCTTGAAGTCTTATGCCAACTGCCATCCAAATTGTCCATATCATGCGAATGAAAGTGCCCACCAACAGTCAACCAACAGTGCCTAGGAGTCATCCAACAGTGCCTAACAGTCATCCAACAGTGCCCAACAGTCATCCAAGAATGGGAAATTGATGGACCAGCAACAGGCGAACAGCAAGGACTAACTGATGCGAAGGAAGAGCAAAAGGTAACATGATCTGAAGATGGCTAACTGCATGTTAGATGCATACCCGGAGAAGATATAACACCAAGATGCATCACGGGAAGAAATGCAAGCCAGCAACACTAATTGTTTGGTTTACCTTGGTATTGACTATTCTTTACATTGAAACTGCAAATGGCTCATTAAATCAGTTATGGTTCATGGCATCATGAAGATGCTACTTTGATACTTACCATATATATATACACACATTGGGGCTTATTTACTAAGGGTCCGAATCGCGCACTTTCGTCGGGTTTCATGCCGATTTCCGATTTGCGCTGAGTTGCCCCGGGACTTTGGCGCACGCGATCAGATTTTGGTGCATCGACGCCGGTTTTCACAAAAAACAAAAATCGGGGGGGTGGGGGGGTGGGGGAAGGGTTCAAGATACATGAACCGAGATGAAGCAGGTGAACTCCAGCGGACCTAGGCTCAGCAGCAACACCTGGTGGATATCGGGCACACAGACCTTAGTGAATCCCGGCAGACCCGAATCCTCATCGGACAACGCGCCACGGGATCGCCACTGGACCGAGTAAATGTTCCCCATGGTTTCAGTGCACCCATCCCCATGGCTCTTCGGGGTCCTACAGTAAGCCTTTGAGCCTGATTCATCTTTGGCAAACAATGACAGTTTTTTGCTCTTCTCACAGGTGAACGGGCGAGATTCTAGGAATGGCATTGTACTTCCCACTTGAGGAGGCTATTCAGGCAAGGGGTAAAATATCTTGACCAGTTCCCTTTAATGAAGGAGACATTTTGGCCGTACTGCAGTGCCGATATATCACAGCTTTATCATTTTTTTCTAAATTGTTTTACACAGACATTTACACTCCCCGGCACTGGGAGTTCTTAGCTCGGTGATTTATATGGCATATTTACTAAGGACTGTTTATTATTTTGTTCAATATGGGGGTGTGAAGGAAATAAATCACCTGACATCACATTGTGGTATTCTACCGTCTGCGGATTCTACCTCAACACCGTTCGCTCCGTGTTTAGTGCAGAATAAATGTTATGTGAATTCCTTTCATGGATACATTAACCATTTTGCATCTAAATAAAGTAATTTTTCTATTTTATGACACGCTTCATGTTTGTTACTTGACTTTATGGTGTACAGTCTGTTCTAATGGCTGTTTTCTAGAAGTACACATCGCCCAATCCAGAACGTTCTCGTTGAATTGTGAGATGTGAGCTGTTAAATCCCCATATCATTTCCATTGAGATATTCAAGTTGGAAAGAAAACTTTACATCAGCTTTTCTTACAGTTGTTAAAGATATTCTAGGAATATATCAAGGGGAGAAAATCATCTTCAGAATTTGTGTCCATAGATTAATAATACACATAGTGAATGGCGCTCTCCTCAACTTGGTCTGATTACACAAGAACACTACTACCCTAGACAGGGTCAACTCCAGGTTTCAGTAGGCCCCTGGGCAGCAGAGCCTCAGTGGGCCCCTTTGCAGTGAACTCACGTGGTGGCATTAAAATTTCAGAAACTAAAACAATCTCCTACTACCTAAAATATTCCCTAGTTTATTATACCAAACAGCCCTCTCAGGGTTGTTATATATAAAGCCCCCCTCAACCCCCTATGGATCCATTAGAAACATCCCGCACACCCCCATGGATTCCTTATGTGCAGCCTTATGTGGGCCCCCGGCAGCCCTGGGCCCCGGTACTTGCCCAGATCTGCCCAGTGCTGGTGCCGGCCCTGAACCTAGACATACATGAATGGCTTTATTAGTAACCAACCAATATTCTGCTCTGCAGTGATGAGGGGCAAGAACTCAATGCAACAGCATTGTACCGATGGAAAGGCTTCTAGTTTGGCATATACCCTAAATCTACACAGAAAATCTTGTAAAAAGCTGGGGTATTGACTAAAGAGGCACCTTTCTGAAGAAGAGCTAATTGGCATTCGGATATAAATCTATATTTATATATATCAGAAGAAAAACGGCAGCACTCCAATTCAAGTGAAACAAATGGTGTTTATTCCATCCTCTGCAACGTTTCAGCTGTATCCCATCCTTTGTCAAGCTTGACATTAGGGTAAGTGATGAGAATCAGATGGGCAGCAGTCCAACATCCGACACCTATCGTACAAGTTTATAAAATTTGGGTTTGGTCGAGCTCAACCAAACCCCAATTTTAATGGGTTTGCATATTGTGCTATAACTAAGGTTTTGGTTAGCCACTGGAACTATGGGTGTTGTGTTCATGCATTATGCATTACTCCTTTCTTAAAGCACCATGTGTTGATTTCAAGTATAGTTCCAAATGTTAACTAAATAATATAAAAAAAAAAGTTGGACAGTACCAACTTCAGAAGGTCCTCACCAGGGTAAGACTGGCCCACTAGAGTACCAGAAGATCCCCTGGTTGCCCCTGGCTTTAGAATAATACTAGACCCCAGAGATACAGCAGAAGACAACCTGATTTGGAGGCTGGTAGGGGCCTGTAAGGGTGGGCCCCTATGTCAGACAGTGGTCCTATCCTCAGATACCCGGCAGACACCCAATTCCGTATTCTTTGCCCCTTAAATGAGGACTGAAACATATCAAGATGTTTTTGGAAAACACTAGTTTATTTTCTGTAATTATATTTTGTAGGTTATCTATTACATCACTAATTTACTAAAAATCATATGGATACATTATAGAGAACCATAGAAGAGAACAAAAAATCCAAAAAAGAGAAGAGAATACGAGTTGCCCCAGCATACCCTCACCAATGTAACAGCCTCCCCTCCCTAATGAGAGAAAATGAGGAAGTTACTTGAGGCCATTTAAATGGTAGGATGATTCAATGTTACATTTTAAAACGGCGCTGAAGTATTTTTTCATGTTGCATAAGTTAATTTTTTATTTGGGAAGTGACGACCTTTTTATCCAGTGATGAAAAGGGTGTTTTTTTTTTTTAAATGCACATGCTCAGAGCAGGTGAGTTTTTTGTGTTTTTTGTGACTTTTTAGGCACAAAATAAAAACAGATTTAGTGCAAACAACGTCCGCACACCCAAAAACTAAGTCAAATAACGTGCAAAGACTCAAAACCACTATGTGACGAATTTTAGCCTGCACCCAAAAAAGTTTCAAATAACAGACAAACCTATTAACTCTGCCAAAAAATTTCCCCCAAAAATATGATAAATGTCCCCCCTGATTACTTTACTTATTATATTACGTATTACTTTTTTAACAAATGTCGCAGAAAACTCTCCAAAAAGTTGCAAACAGCTCCAAGCTATTTCTTATACCAGGCAGGTAACGATTTATGCCAAAATATGAGACACTTTTTAAAAAAAAATTACAACTTTCACATCTGGAATTAGGAGATAACTCAGGGAACACTGCCTAATACTCAACCATGGAGAGCTTTGAAGGGAGATTGTTTTAGGCTCAAAAAGTGTGCCACAAAAAGTTGACATATTAGATACATGTGCCCCCATCAGTTGTTCTGATGAACAGAATTTCTATATTTACATAGAACCTAAAAGGTTTCCAGGTTAATATCATATTTATATCTATGTATATGATGATGTAGAGCAAATGATGGTCGCTATTATGAATCAGAGCTAATTTTGTGCAAAATACACACAGTTGGTTTAGTCATGTCTGAATAATACTGTAACCAAGGGTTCTGTGAAGCCAAAAGATTCGGGAACCATGACCTGTGGCCAGGATGTCCCTGGATCAATGGGACACTGTCGGGGCAGCTTTTACTTATCTCACCTTCATCTTCTTCAGAATGTAGATAGAGGTGACTGCTGTAGGGGAGATTGGAGGAGTGAGCAGCAGACACGGTGACGTCATTACACCGTGTCTCCCGATTCAAGCAGTGGACCACCGCACGAAAGTTTTTTCAAATATATTTGGATTATTTTGATCAAATTACCCTTGTCTAAGAGTCGTGATTGCCCGTCTCTCGATTCAAGTTTTTAAAAGAAACTAGAAAAAAACTACTTGCCTTAGCAGAAACCCTACCCCAACAAGCGTCAAAACAGATGATGACTCAAGCAAGACATCTCATCCATTCCCAAAATCCTATTTCTGTACATTCGACAACCAGCCATAAAGCCTTCCTATCAGAACCCGCTGCAGGTGTTTATGTTTCATCTCCTTTGTCCGTTATCTTCGTTTATTACCATATTCTAATTATACATCCCAGTAAGGAAAAAAATAGTCCTTGCTGTCTTTCCAGCTTACACAGGCAATTTTAAAGACAGAGCGTTTGTGGAGCGAGCGCTAAGTGCTGGATGACTTCAATGTTAAATACAAGCTGAAGACTTTTAATTACAGCGTTCCTGGAGGTATTTTTAAAAAGAGAAATTAACTTTGTCAATGGAATGACTGGGAACAGAGCGCCGAGCCGCACGAGCCGATACAAATCTATTTCTTGTAGGAATTTCAAGTGCAAGTGACCGGAGAGCTACCTGCGAAAACCCAGCCGGAGCATTCTAACCCTCCATTTATTAATAACATAGCAGCGTTGCTAAGATTAACTTCTTGGTTACAAAACCGATGATTAGTAAGAGGCAAAGTCTCAGCCAGATCATCTGTTGGTGATCCTAGTTTACTCGCTAATGTCTGACGGTTAACTCCTTCTGCGCTGGAAGGGGTTAAACATCTCTAATATGGATTGTTTATGCTTCCAGAGCGACCAAAAAATCTACCAACGTACACAATCGTGGCGATCTATTTCGCGGCATCTCAGTGAAATAACTGGAACGTAAAGCAAATGGTCAAATATAAACATGTATTTTATGCGTATTAGTTACAGTACATTTTATTTAAGGAAATACATTTTTAGTATTTTTTTTGCTCCAGACGGCTAAATTAGTCCAATCTGTTGTTCTTATCCTCCTCTCTTGGCAGAGAATCTAGGATGAGATTTTTGAGGATTCTGTGTTATGTGCAAGGACGGAGGAACAAGGAGAGTTTGGGAGGGGAAAAGTAAAAGGAGGCTTGAAAGCAGCGCAGTAACTATTACACAGTTAATTGTACTTGTCTAATTCAATAAGCTTGTTTAAACAAAGCAGGTCAGCCATTGATCCTAGTACATGCAAATGAGGTTACCAAAGCATTGCCATGACAGCCTCGGCTTTCCCAGCACAAAGCGGCCAAATATGGTTTCAAAATAAGGATTAGCAGAAAGTAGATTAAAGTTAACTAAATATGCAAAAATCTAGCCCCAGAACTGGTTGACTCAGGAATGGAGTAGCGTTCTCAGAGGTGTCATGCTGCTGGGGTATTTGATAGCAAAAGATTAAAGGGTCGATGAATGGAGTCAGAAGCTGTTACAAGAAAACAGCCTTGTTTACAGCAAATTTACTGACGACGGTTGTAGAATTAACAAGGACAAAGCCTTCAGAGCAATTCGTCATGTAGAGCTTCAGGCCCCTCTACAGGGTGTTATTTATAATCCTTGTGTATTAATATTGGGCAAAGGGGGCCACAAGGCTCCTTCATAAACACAGGCCTTAGTGTCACTGCCTACTAATGACAGTTTCACCATATGTTGCCCAAATATTCTAAGTATGATAGTCATCTATGACCCGTGCCCCACTGAGCGTCTGCTCTTCCATACAGTTTACAATAAGGGGTGGTAGTCCCACAGGCAGGGGTGAACCTAAACTCTCTGCTGCCTGAGGCGAGCTGGAGAATGGCGCCCCCTCTGCCCTATCCAGTAGTAATTTATCAGGTTATTTTTTAGTAAGCAGGTATTCCATACAGTGTCTCACACCGGTGCTGACATCAGGTGTGAAGAGACATTATTTTTAAGGGGCAGGTCCTCTGATGTGTTACTCCCCATCTTGCTGCAAGTGGTAATGTCTGAAGTAAGAGGCTCAACTCACCTCATGGATGGTGCAGTCCTGCCCACAGGGTAGAAGGATATTAAAGCATTACATAGGACTTTGATATGATGAATGTTGCTCCCTAAAGCATTCATTCTAAGAAATATGGTCAACATAAAGTTGGGCACCCATACTGCACTGCTATGCACACATACTACTAAACTAAAGGTGGCCATACTCACTAGACCAGATGATGTTCCTACGTTATATGTGGAGGTAAGATAGGAACGGGCAAGTTAAATTTCAACGTGCCCAATCCTTTGTTGACAGAGAAGACAAGCCACCATTACAGTTGTCTGGAACTAGCTTATTCCTCTTTAAGGATAACGGTGGTCAACGTGTCGAAGAAACAATGGACTTTTTTGGCACTTCTGGTCACCGAACCATCATTTTTGGATGTAGAATTACTGAATGTACACTGGTAGAGTCAAAAACATGCAGTTAATGGTTGTCATAAAATGAGTCACACATCCTAAGTGAACAATTCACAGCCAGGCTTCCAGGATGAGGATTAGTCCTGCTGGCTCTGTTTGAAGGACTAAAAACAGCACCTGCCACGAATGTGTCAAGAGTTTGTGGCTGTGATGCTTTGCTCCCTGTGCTGTGAGAATGGAAGCAACAAAAGTCGGTAAAGTTAAAACATTCATCCAGTTCTGCTGCCAACTTCTCTGACTCTACATCTTATCTTAAAAAGTTGGGTTGTCCCAAGTATTTATGTTATCCTCCATCCTGTGGATAGGGGATAACTGGCTGATCAGTCAGGGTCAGACTGCTTGGACCTCCAACGATCGAAAACCAATTGAGAGAGGAGGCTCTCCAGAGAAAAGGAATTCCGTTCTTACTAATGGTTACCCGTGGATAGGGGATAATTTAGGACAACTCTTAAGGCTGTTTGCACAAGAATGTACTGCATCTCAGCAGTGATGTCGCATCAGTCTGACATCTGTTTCAAAATCATGCACTGTCCAACGATCATGCACTGTGCCGCGATTCACTAAGACCGTGCGTCCGATGTCCTGTATGTGTCGCTTCCCCGCTCAGGTCCGACAGAGTTCACCATCTTTCAAGTGGTGCATGTAAGTGCTTGGGCTTGCGACACAATTTGAAAGTTAAATCCCGCACTCAGTCTGACGGCATGCCCCCCTGTTTGGGTCGCATGAAAGCCAGCGCAGATGCGCCAAAAAAACTATCACGTGCACTAAAATCCCAGCGCAGACGCCTGTTAAATGACTGTCCAAGCCGTGCAATCCCCGAAAATGGCAAACAGTCAGATGAAAGTGCGATCCGCAACCCTTAAGAGTGTTGCTCTTATGTTTTGTTCTTTAAAGAAGAGAAACGCTCATTTAAACTGAATCATTCTCAGACTGATCATATAAATAACTTTAAATGAGTTTTTCTTACCATTTAACTGAAAACATACAAGGCACATACTGGGTAGACTCAGGTTGCCTCTCTGACAGATCTCTCTATCTCCTATTAGGAAATTTTCTCAGGCCACAATTTAATAATTCAAAAAGAATGATAAAGAATTGCTTCAGTAAATGAGGCTCAATGAGTTTCACTCTCTATCAGTAGAGAGATAGCGACATGGCAAGAGAAGTGGGAACCTAGACGTAGGAAAGTACATCTGACCATATTTATAAATAAAGATTAAAGTACAGGCGGTCCCCTACTTGAGAACACCCGACTTACAGACGACCCCTAGTTACGGACCTCTGGATGTTGGTAATTTACTGTACTTTAGTCCTAGACTACAATAAACATAAAATTGGCTAGAGTTACAATTATAATATATGCAGTTACGTACAAATCCGACTTACATACAAATTCAACCTAAGAACAACCTAAGAACAAACTTATAGAACCAATCTTGTACGTAACCCGGGGACTGCCTGTATTGTATTTTTCTCTGAGTAGTAGACAATTATTTAGGTATCATTTTAATAAATCATTACCATGCTCTTGCATTGGGTACCCACTGTACATCTAGTACAGGGCCCCCTATGTACCAAGGTGCATCTAGCACCTCTCTACCACTTAACAGCTATGCCCAGAAACTAATTTACCTGATATGGACTAAGCTGTAATACCAAACTCAACCTGGGACAAGAGTGGAGCTGTTTATAAAAAAGCAAAGCAGCCGGGTTTTCCTGATGCAATTCCTTCACAAAAAATGTGGAAAATACTGAGAATCATGGTAGAAGAAAATTTAGGCAAGAAACTCCATTCTTCTGGGACAAAATTTCACTGTGTGTATATGGTACTTGGTATTCATATTTGTATATGTATATTAAGAGCTCTAATAGCAAAGATCAGTGGACCTGTACCCAAACACTCACCTCCACTGCTGGTGGCACTGATAACAGGTGATTTCCTTTAAATGCCACCGTTAAAGCCGCCGGCATTAAAAGCATTAACATCCACAAGACCTATTGCTAGTGTTAAAGAAAATCTACCAGCAAAAATAGAAGACGTGATAAACAAGGGACACTTACTCATAGATTCAGGTACAGTGACTGTGGTAATCTTCTTATATCTGTTATCCATAGCCTCCTTCCTTCTAAAATCAACTTTTTAAATTATGCTAATGAGCCAGAAGGGCTATGGGTGTGTTACAAACGCTTCTCTGTGCTCTGTCTTCACAAGCCTTTGTTACACAGCAGCTGCACATCTCATTCTCACACATCCTGCATATCCTGTAGACTTTTTATTAAAAATATGGGGCCACATTTATCACTTTTGTGCGCCTAAGTGTAGTAGTTGCGCCTAAATTCAGGTGCTCTGTTTTGCCAGAATTATCACAAGCTACAACCATCTGTGATAAGTTCATTTCCTGCCTCTTATTAATCACTTTACTTTAACACAGTTTAGGCGCAGTTTTGGCGCAGTTTAGGCGCAATGTTAGATTCGGGCACTTACATGTGATCCTGCTACAAGCTCCTCTCTGCTTCTCCCACAGCCCAGAATGAAGATAACACTCACAGCAGCACCCAGGTATGTGACACCCTGCACCCAGTGACCTCCTCAGCAGTGGCTTCTCCTGGAGGGGATCCCCCAGTGCTGGTCTCCTGCTGCACCCCTGTAATTCTGGCCAGTATTCCCCTCAGATACTGTGCAGAATTACATGGGGGACACTTGTTTGTAGTATCTGCAACATTCTGCAAACTTTTGCAAAGTTCTGCAAACTTCTGAGCTGTCTTGCTGTGAGCTCAGCGTTTTGCAGAATATTTTGTAAATAGAAGGTGATGAACTGTAAATAGAGTCTGCAGCTCCTGTCTGCAGAGTATCTAATGTATCTATTATATGTTCTAGTGTCTGGCTGAGCTCTGCTGCTAGAAATGAGCTCTTCTGCAAAGGGGCTCAGTGCTTTCTTCTCAGATAACGTCACCTTCGGGCTGGAGTGTTTTTGCGCCCGTTTGTGCGCCTAATTGCAAAAGTCGCACGTGATGAATATCATTAGGCGCAGCAAAACATCTGGAATTGAACGATAGATGAGGGAAAGCTGGTTATTTTAGCTGCGCGGCTAATTTGACGTTTAATCGCAAACAGGGCGCAAAAACGGTGCGCCTAAACGAAAAGGCGCAAAAACAACAGAAAAAACAAGTGATAAATGTGGCCCATAAAGTATAAAACATAACAATATATAACATAAACCAAACATAATATACTATAAATACTAAATATTTTCAATAACTTACCTGCTGGACCAGCCCCATCTGCACCTAGCTAAAACAATAACTTAAAATACACCAATATGAATAAACACTAAATACCAAAACCCCCACCCAACCGATCAAAGTGCTCCTTTAAGTGGGAAGTGCACCTTTAGAGTGTAACAGCTTTTGAAGAGAGGCTCTGATGACACGCCCATAGCCTTTCTGGCTCATTAGCATAATTTTAGAAGAAAGGAGGCCATGGATAACCTGCATCTAGGAGTAAGTGTATCTGCTTTATCATGCTTGATTTTGATGGCAGATTTTCTCAAAAAGTAGGGGGTGTGAGCCCATCTATAAGAACCCAAACTTTAACCAAAATGTTTGGCATAGACCAAGTCAGCTCCGCTCATCACTACTTAAGACTGATCTATAAAAAGAAGCACATGTTCTATGTTACCTTTGATTTTACTTGTGTACTTCTAACTTTTTACTTGTTTGGGCCAATAGCCACAAGTTCTTGGAGATCATCTGGAGCGTAATATCAGGTTCTATCAGCAGCAGGCTATTGATAATTATAGATTTTGCATTGGAACCTAAGACAGAAGTAGGGGGGTAAATATAGAATGGTGATTTATTCAATATGGAAAAGAGCGCTGAAGTATTGAGAAGGTTACTCACACGAGGCTCCGGTTTAAAGTCTCCCACTATAAATTACATTCAGACAAGATTTGATTTAGCAGGTGCTAATCCCTCACCCTTAGAACGACATGTACTTTCTTATGTGGGACAACACTCCCGACCTGTTGGCAAACTTCCTATACCCTATGTAGGCTCATAAAAATAAATTCGACTTCACATATAAAGGCCTAATGTTAGAGTCGGCTCCAGTCTTACCATGATATATGTTTCTGGAGAATATCAATAGTGGGAAAGGGGCGACGTTTTACTACTTCTATCCGTCTGGCTGTAAAGTAATGTTGCAATAGGTGATAATCAGATGAAATGGAGTCCGGTTAAGTGATACCGACCGCTCTGTGTTATGAAATGAATATGATATTTGACCACTACACTCCACTAACATAACTAGTATAGTGTGCATAGAGGTGTCATGCAGCTAGACTTCACTACCCGGTAAAGAATCATAGAAACAAAAATCTTAATGCATTTCACTATTTTTAGGTTATTGTATATATCAAAACTGCAATATGGTCTCTATGTCAGCACTTACTTATTTTTTTAGATGGATAGATTTTTAGTTTAGATTATAGATAGATTTTAGATAATAGATAAATACAGGCAGTCCCCAACTTAAAGACAGTCGACTTACAGAAGACCCCTAGTTACAGATGGACATTACCTCTGGGTGCTTTACTTTCGTCCCAGGCTGTATTGATTGGCTATAAGGTGTCTCTAGTAAAGCTTTATTGATAACCTTCGGGACATTTTCATGCCGGCAGCCATGTCACAGCACAACAATATCAATCATGGTTAAAATTAGGGGAAGGGGGTATGAGGTGGTAATTAAATGCAAGAGCCGGAGCGTTGATCTACTTTACACCCTCCGGCCAACTAATGCAAGAAGAAAAGGAGGAATTTCTTCTAATTTCTTCATCGGTGTGGGTCCAGCAAGGTGTGTTTGTGCTAATGTTAAAAACCTCTATGATGGTTCTGTCATTGGTTTGGGAGGCATTCAGGTCTTCCTTTCTAACATTTGGGACAACTTAGCCATCTAAATTCCTAATCGCTGAAGGTCCAACAGCTAGGACCACCACCAATCAAGAGAATAGTAGAGTGCGTGGGGGACTGTGAGGATGGGCACACACAGTGAATCGGAAGCTTCACGTCGTAAGGTTTGGTGAAACGTTTATTTGATAAACAGTCTGACAGTCCCCCACGTACTCTACTAGATTTCGATCCAGACCTTCCTGCCAACCGCATCTCGATTGTCTTAAGGCAGCACCTAAAGATACCCTCACCAGACCGTGACAAGCGACAAATAGTGTTGTGCCTAATTGAGCACAACCGGATCTGGTAAACCTCCAATCATATATCTTAAATACCACCATATTATACATTAACAATACTACCCTATTAGCGCTATTTGGTCTCTCCTTGTCTGCCTTCCTTTTCTCTCCATTCAAGAGAATAGGAACTTCACTCATAAGAGAGAACAGGAAGCCTGTTCTCCAAATTGCTGGCGGATCCTGTTCTCATGATTGGTGGGGACCTCAGCGGGTTGACCCTCATTAATTAGGAACTTATTCCCTATCCTATCAATTGGGGATAACCTCTCAAAGTCGGGACAACCCGAACTAAAGAGCAATGAACTACTGAACAGTGGGGATCACTTTTTAAGGTATCGTCGAAAGGGCTCATTAAGAAGTGGTCAGTCATTAGTATAGTATGGGTTTAACATGAGGAGTATCATCTGTCATCCCCAGAAAGAGAAATGAGTAGGAAATAACTGCATGAAATCTGCATAAGAGACAGAACCCAAGGACAAGCATTCACAAATAAGCAATCCTAATATATGTAGCCTTGTTATTTTGATTTTGCTAATTCCAAATTAAGAGTCCTAGTGTTTCAGAAGAGAACCCATGCAATGTCCAAATCATCGTGTTTAGGCAAAGTAAATCTTAACAACTTCACCTTGCCGGTAATGTAGCGTCATTCATTTATCTCTCTCATCCACTGTTTAAACATAAGCACTTATAATCTAACACTTCATTACACAAGCCATACAACCTTCTGAATGTCACTTTGATGTAAGGGGGTTGTAGGTTTGGTGCTTGAATTTCTTGATCAAACATCTGTGCTCAATTCTACGACTAATGCTGATTGGACTTAAATAATCTAAATCACATCACGGGGAAGCATAGAAATGAGTCTTAAACAGCCAGGACCCAAAAGTTTCTAGGACATTAGTGGGAAATTTCCCAATTTTAACTGTGATTTATTTATTTACACATGTAACGAGAAATGTAATTATTTATTTCTATCACAAGAGAACCTATGACTAGAGATGAACGGACCTGGGGGCTTGGCCGAAAAATCTGTTTGAACAGGGGCATAACTAGGAGACTTCTGAATGGGCCCGCTTTCCCCTTAAAAAAATAAATACATATTTGTACACACGTGAGTTACAACCAGACACAGTATATACACAACATATATACATACTGCATATACATACATATAGTACCATGTACCCTCATGCTTTACATACACAGACATATAGCATATAACCATCACATATGCACATGTAAATAGAGCATTTACACATCACATACACACACATACAAAAGATACATGCATACATACAACATAAAGAAATCAAGCATATACAGACATACACTATATACACAGCACACTCTTAGTGCATATAAGCAGCCATTATCCAAGATGCCGGGGCCCCTTGACACTGCAGGCTGCTGTGGCTGCTACCGCTCTAGTTACATCCCTGTGTTGGAAACATTGTAAGTAAAACCCATGCATGGTGCAGGTGTGCACAGGCAACATCGCTTTAAATGCATATGCCAATGCTGATCAGGGTGCTACCAACAAGGTGGGGGGGGGGCGGTTTGAGCTGGAGCAAGGCTGACCAACAAATCGGCACATGTTGGTCAGACTTAAACTGAGAGGTAACGGGCTCTGCGTGCTGTTTTAAAGAAGCCCGGCTCGGCCACAGCCGCTGACAGTGTGGCGCGGTCTGCCGGCAATGAGAATAAGCCAGGTTGCGGCCGCTGTTAGTGCGGTGCGGCCACACCGCGGAGAGCTGGCAGCCATGCAATGCTGCCGGCTTCTTCTACAATGTGTCCGTTGGAGTGGGCGTGCTGGGGGTGTGTCGGTGTCACGCCCCCTAATGAATAACGCTGACTGCCAGTGTGCCGGATAAACGATGCGGCCTCTTACTTGGTAAGAGGTCGGATCGTTTTAAATCCATTTACTGCACATAAATTAGAAAAAAAAACGGCTAGGGAGAAAGGGGCTGGGGGGAGGATTATGGGGGGAACATTTGCTCTGTGGGTTTTCCGCGGTGACAGGTCCTCTTTAAGTTTGGAATTTTATATTCAGGTTTCCACTACTTTTCACTGACTTCTTTTCTTAGTTTGTCGACGAATATAATGTTTCCCATCAGATCCAAATCATTTAAAAGTGGGTTCATCACTAAAATGTACTGTGAGACACCTCTCCTCTGACCATAAAACATGCTCCTCAAGGTGAGTCTAGACTTTTGTTTATTCTTCTAATGTGAGGTTTGGTCACTGCAGAGTGGAGAGCCATAGATGACAAATCCCTAAATATGAAGATCTATGTAACCATTCCTGGCTTGGATACCTGTTAGCTGAGCGTTCCAACCTTTACACTTAGGACTTTATTGTTTTCCAGATGCCAGAATAACAATGTTATAATAACTTGTCTATCAAACGCAAACAGGATTTCCAGTATTACATGTGGAATAATGGTCCTTTGTATTTGGAGAAAGATCAGCAAAGTTACAAAGAAAATTAACCTGAACCTGTCTATAAATTGTATTTGTCCCACTTTAGTCCTAAGTAGAGGTGAAGTGCAAATGAAGCCATTTTTATAACTTCCTACAGTAGGTTGTACTACAGAAATACAATAGGATTGTGGGAGGTTTTGAATATAACCATAGGGCAGATATCTATTTCTTATTTTGCAGGATATGGTAAGTTGTCTAATTGTTGGAACGTTGAAAGTATAACCTTTCTAGAACTTTTGAAAAATTCCACCAACTGGATATTGATAATCTGTTTTATAGAAATCCCCTTTAACTTTGCTAGATAATATAGTGTGATGCTCTGAACAGACTGAATAATATTTTAGATTGGCCACAAAGTTTTCCAGATAAATCTTCACAACCAATTCCCTATTCAGTACCATCTCTGTGGACTTGACCACGGTGATGGTATCATGGAGACTCCGTCATGTGGCTATATGCTACATTGAAGAGAAACACATGTTAAAATCTTATTCTAAATCTAATTCTCATTCTAAGTTTATGCAAATTTTGACTTCAATGGGAAGATGTTGTGGGCATGCTCTGTACCCCATGCAGAGGTCCCTATGCAGGGAGGGGAAGGAAGTGTCACCATTATTTGTGAGTAATTATTTCTATCAACTTTAGTAGACAATGGAATTACTAGAGGGAATTTATCAGAAGAGAGCAGATCTGTTTTAGTTGCTCATGACAACCAATCAGAGCTCAGCTTTCATTTCCCCACAGCTGTTTATAAAATTAAAGCTGAGCTCTTATAAAAGTATCTTTGTGCTGCAGCTTCACAGGCTGTTAAACTGTCTCCTCCTCTCTCTCTGCTCTCTGAGCACTTCCACTTCCCTCTACCGGATGCAATTTAACTATGGCAAAGGAAATTTTGGCACACAGCACTATGAAGGAGCTCTGGGAAACGCCCTAGTAGCCCTTCAGGTCCATTAGCATAATTTAAAAAGTTGATTTTAGAAGGAAGGAGGCCATGGATAACAAATATGAGAAGATTATCACAGTCACAGTGCTGGGATCTATGAGTAAGTGTCCCTGGTTTATCCTGCTTGATTTTGATAGTAGATTTGGTCATAAGAATACCCCTCTACCCTCTACCTTTTTCATATGAATAGAGTCTAAAATACTCTGCTCAGTAAATGGATATATCTGCACCATGAAGAACTTACTCAATAAGGAAGTCTAATGTTCACACTGTTAAAATATACCTTAACCCTCTTTTATCACCTGGGTCCCATATTCCCTATCAAATCATAGCTATAACGAGGCCATAAACGCCTTTATACCGCTATTATATATTGTTCTGTTATTTAAGTTACACCATTTACAAGAAGCGCGGCTCGTAATTAGGGCTGAGAATGCACACAAAGGTATTTACCTCAACTTATACACCTCCTGGAAAAAAAATTTATTTGACAGCTCCCACCGGAAAATGCCTCCAGAGATATATATGTTGTGCTTCTTTTTTTAGTATAGTCAATAAGATTTTAGCACTTTTTATGCATAACTAGAAGTCGAGCTTTAATTCTGACACCGCAATTAGCCTTCCTGTCAAGGTAATCTATGGAGAACGGCTGTAGGTCCTATCGAATCCCTAGATAGAATTTGAGGAACATATTATTTGTTATATTTATTGGGGGGAGGTTTGGGATGGGGATGTTTTTGTTACTAAAATGCATCTTATTATAATACTTTATGTCTTTGGTTATGGCTTTGTGTAGTTTTTGTATAGTATTGTGCATTTTTATGACATTAAAAGGGTCAGCATTTCACAGATATAAGTCCAACCTGTCTCTATCAGTCCTGGTGTACACAATTTCAGTGGCCCCTAGACACGACCCTGTAAGTTCTGACATTAGGGTCGGGCCGCCATTTTGGATTCTTGTGTGACAGCTATGCTCTGAGTCTTTCTGCTCTAAACCTGTAGCCCAACCCCCTGCACAGAGCTCAGAGATACTCACTGATTCACTTCCTGCCAGGACATTGTGATAAGAGATAAACTACAAACTACAAGAAGATAAGTGATCCAGGGGAAGGTGGAGGCCGGCACATATCAGTGAGAATAGAGATGTAGCAGTGCTCACAGTGTAAAAGTTAGCCTCTGTGTAATAGGTATCTCATGCATCTCTGATCTGTCTCTTCTCTTTCTCTATGTGTGTGTTAGTACAATGTCAGAAGCCATATGAAAGTGTATCTATACCTGTACCCTGATAATGTAACCACATTGTCACCCAACAGAACTTGATGGATTATAATGTGTCTGCTCTGAGAGGCCCCCGCTCACACCCTGGGATTTTGCACTGAGCAGCCGAGGGAGTGATAGGAGCTTAACAGCAATTAAACTTAGTAACATTGTAAAGTAAGGGGTTAAAATGATCTTTATTGTGTTAACATCAGTAGGGGATTGAGATGTGAGAATTTTCTTTAGTGGGAAAACCCCTTTAAGAGAATAAAAAACTGATGAATTTGTAAATTTTTACATGAATTATTGTTTAATTATATTATAATTCTTTTAAAATTACAGGACATTGATTACTTACTATATATAGCTTGGGGGGTATTTATCATGACTTCAAAGCATCCAGGGGGGCATGAAGGGGAGGTGCAACCGACTGGGCAGTGGGTCGAAACCTCTTGATGTATCCGGCTGTGCTGATGGGTCGATGCTGAGCGCCGACGTATGATAGCCCGGCCACTGCATTTTCGCAGCATGATACGTCAAGAGGCTTTAGAAATGGGACCTGCTCTATATTTGTGGTCGCCCAGCTAGGTCATTGTGGAGTGTCACACGAGATCGGATTGTGGCACGGCTGCGCTGCTTTCATGCAACAGAAATTGGGAGCGTGTTGTCAGTAGATCCAACTGATTCAGACTGAGTGCGGGATTTAACTTTCAAATTGTGTCGCAAGCCCAAGCAAGCGGGGAAGCGACACATGCAGCATATCGGGTGCACGATCATAGTGAATCGCAGCAGAGTGCATGATTTTTGGACAAAGCGCTTTCCGGGAACTCCTCCAGACGGGTGACTAAATGTGCCCCACTGAGTGCTCAACGCACCATGACTGGGTGTAATAGATCTCTATTGGGGCTGGAATATGGCTACAATTTGTGCAATTTTATCATGAAACCCAATATGGTCAGGTTCATGGGGCCTAAAGAATTCCCCTACCTGAACCACAGATGCTTTTAGGTATTGATAAATATGTGTGTCTACATTTTGAATATGATTCTGTAACTATTTATTGAAAACCAATTTGACATGCTTTGTGCAGCGCTGCATAATCTGTGGGCGCTATATAAATAAAGAATTATTATTATTATTAACTATCAAAAAATAGAGCAAGAAGAGGTTCCTTTACCTGTTCCACCAATATCACAGGGGTGTCATATGGCATGGGTGCGTAATCTTTACTGTGACAAGAGAAAATAATCCATCACTTTGAAATCAATAAAACTCCCTAGGAAAGGATTCAGTCAAATTTGGGCATGCAGCACTAGGGTTACTGTTTAAATGACTTAAAATTTGAGAAACCCTTTGCATCTCTGTAAAGGAAATCTACCATGAAAATCCATCATGATAAACCAGGGACACTTACTTATAGACCGGAGCACCGTGACTGTGGTAACCGTCTTATATTTGTTATCCAAGACCTCCTTCCTTCTAAAATCAACTTTTAAAATTATGCTAAAGAGTTAATGAGCCCTCAGCACAGCAGGAGGATGAGATAGTGTAACAGTCTGTAAAGCCAGATCACAGAGGTGCTAGGGTAGCCCCTATGCCTCATTAGCATAATTTTAACAGTTGCGTTTAGAAGGAAGGAGGCCATGGATAATAAATACAAGAAGATTAACACAGAACCTGGATCAATTAGTAGGTGTCCCTGGTTTATCCATGCTAGAGTTCCTACAATTGAGTTCTTTGGGATTAATTACTGGCGCACATCATATGGTAAATCCATGTCTCCATTTTTTAGGCTTCTATAAATGAACATAAAAAAATATAAACATTCCAAAAATTTGAAGAAAGAAAAAACTCAGTTATATCCTGAGTGTAAAATACTGACTGTTACCCGACATTCTACCCTTGTAATGTAAATTCTATTCAACAGTATTTCCTACTCCTTAACAAACAGCCCATATTCCAAAAAAAATTGGAATTGTCCGATACCCCAAGGAGCAGCTGGGAATTTGAGGTTTCCGGAGCATCCTGTGACCTGTCAGGGATCTGCTCACTGTGCTGTGATGTGCTATGTACAGGGTTATTATTGGAGCTCTCCTGCTTATCAAGGAAGCAATTCCAACAATAACATTGCATCAGCGCACAATCCTTCAGCGGATCTTTAAAGAGGCAGCGAGACAAAGGGGGCATTTATTATTTCTCCTGCAACAGAAAATGGCGGATTTGTGCCAAAGAAAACTAAAAGAAAAAAATTTAAAATCTAAAAGGCCTTTTGTCCCATTTATGAAGGCTTTTAGACCATTTTTTTGGCCTTTCTATGACTTGCCTTTGGGGAAAGTGCGGCGTGTCTGTGAGCCAGAAAATTAAGGAGGGCGCACCAAATTGTGGCTCACAGTTTAGACCTGCAAGTCTGAAAGTAAAACTTGCCACAAATTTATCACAACAATGATGAATATGGCACAGCACTAGACTAGTGTTATTCAGCTCTGCACTGTAGGAGCTTGTGACACATTAATACAACCCCCCCCCCCCCCAATTGTCACAATAGCCAGTAAGAGAAACTGAATACTACCTGGAAAAAAGGGGTTTAGTTGAAAATCTCAATTCTTAATAGACTACACCATTCCCACCATTAAAAGTTTTGGAACTTATCTGCAGGCAGCTTGTTATAGAGCAGGAGGAGCTGAGCAGATTGTATAGTGTCCTATCTGCAGGCAGCATGTTATAGCGCAGGAGAAGCTAAGCAGATTGTACATAGTGTCCTATTTACTGGCAGCATGTTATAGAGCAGGAGGAGCTGAGAAGATTGTACATAGTGTCCAACTGCCGGCAGCATGTTATAGAGCAGGGGGAGCTGAGCAGATTGCACATAGTGTCCTATCTGCAGGCAGCTTGTTATAGAGCAGGAGGAGCTGAGCAGATTGTACATAGTGTCCTATCTGCAGGCAGCATGTTATAGCGCAGGAGGAGCTGAGCAGATTGTACATAGTGTCCTATCTGCAAGTAGCATGTTATAGAGCATAAGGAGCTAAGCATATTTTATTTAGTGTCCTATCTGCAGACAGCATGTTATAGCGCAGGAGTAGCTGAGCAGATTGTATATAGTGTCCTATCTGCAGACAGCATATTACAGAGCAGGAGGAGCTGAGCAGATTATACATAGTATCCTATCTGCAGGCAGTATGTTATAGAGCAGGAGTAGCTGAGCAGATTGTATATAGTGTCCTATCTGCAGGCAGCATGTTATAGAGTAGGGGGAGCTGAGCAGATTGTACATAGTGTCCTATCTGCAGACAGCATTTTCTAGAACAGGAGGAGCTGAGCAGATCGTACATGCAATGGGCGGCAATGGGCACATGGCACCGTGCCATCCCGTAGCCCATGTCCTATCTTTCCCCGGAATACGGCGTCGTGTGCCATATATCACTATGTGTATATCACTGTACTCAGGTAAGGTGGCCACATGTTGTGTGAATGTAGCCTATATCATGATGAATTGAGTTATGACTATGCTGGAAGGTAAAGAGGACACTTAAATAAACAAATATTTAAACATTGTCCAGACACAGAATTTTTAAACATTTTTGTATTTCCCAAACTTTATTCCCTGGAACTATCTGTCTTTCATGTAACTTTAATAGAATGGGAATAAACTTGCCTATAGGACTGTTTCCAAGATTGCTGCATTGACCGCTGATGTAAAGGTGCTCCATGTCCCATGGGGGGAGGAAGGTAATTAGTAAAATCATTTACATGGCGAAAAATCTTGTATTTGTTAAGATGATTTTGGCCCGAAGAGATCTACATTTTATCTGTACAAAAATAGTTCACGGTCATGCTGCAAATCATGAAAAAAGACTGACTAAAAGGGACAATTTATTATATGCAGGAGTAGATATGCAGGATGGTCGCTGCAGGATGCCCTCTGACGGTCCACTAATATGCTGGCTACGCCCCCTTTCACACCCCCTCCACGCCCCTCCATGTCCACTAGGTGTGCAGGTGCCGTTAAGGAGAAAATATTCACAATGACTCGCAGTTTCCTGGATATTGCTTTAATTAATGTCCCCCGAGTTCAGGGCACATCTGTTCATGCGCCCTATGTTTAGAACATGCGTGGTGAAGCAAGATATACAGACCTTCGCTTCAGTATATACAGTCCACAAGTAGCATCAGGCTTAAGCAGACTGGAGCTGGTGGACTGAAGATACTGGACCCCTTCTGCCTTTACCAGCTTTTCCAGAATATCAACCCTGTCATGCAAATTAACCCACCAAAAATAAAGGCTTAATTACAAACTATGATTAAAAAACATTGACTGTATATCTATATGCTTCCTTTCCATGCCTGCAATGTAACAAAATCAGTTTGTAAACATATATTGAACTCGCCTGATGCAAGTCAATCACCGTAAGTAAGTCCAATGAAGCCCTGCATAGTCAGTGGTTACTGCACTGCCCTGCCTCCTTGTTCCTGATTAACAGGTCTCACTGCTACAGAAGATGCTGCTGTGTGGAACATTGAGAGGGATCTCTGTTACATCACTGGCCACTTGTCACGTGGCCAGGGTGATGTAATCTAAGGTCATGTTACATTTGCACAGTCTACCCTATGTATGGATCTGATCACATGTAATTATAGCATGTCTCCATGAAGGATGGGGACGAGTAGATATCCATGGAGGCATGCTGTGATCATGCCTAAATACTATCATGTGATCAGATACATACATGGGGTATATGTTGCAAATGTAACTGGGTATAGGACATTACATGATATCACCCTGGTTACATGACATGCTGAGAAGAAACATGGGACATTGGGAGGTGTAGATGGGAGGGGCCAACCAAACAGGACACACCCCGTCTGATGCCAGGTAATATAAGACAAAGTTGATTTATGGGGATTTAAGGGAAGCAATTTTAGTTAAAAGTGTCAGTTAATTTGAACCATTTAAAGGGTTTCTCCAGGAATCCTCCAAATCCCCTTAAAGAGACCAAGCTAACTAAAAATCTTCCTTCTTGATCTTCCCAGGAGCCTTAGAGAAATAATTAGTTCTCAAATCAGCAAGAGACTACCCTGATGCTGGAATCTGGAGCTGGACCTGTTTCATGAACCACAATGAGAGTTGAGCAAAACTTGCAAGGTTCACTTCGCTGAAGCTTCGACTCATTTTTCAAAGATTTGTTTCAAGTCTAAGTTGAATTGGGCCAAACTGAAGCGTCCTCAAAATCACAGATTGTTTTTTTTTATTTCTTTAGTAAAATTTGTGATGACATTTTTTAGGATTTTTTAAAAAATCTAAAATTTCTCTCACCTATCCCTCTTCTCTCATTTATGGAATTCATGACATCTCATCTGATGCAAAGCACTTTAGCTTCTGTTTCGATTAGGAATCAAATCTACGAATCGATGAATCAATTCGCTCATCTCTAGCCACAACCCCTATAAATATGTTGAATTCAAAAAAGTTGATTTTTGCGTAAAGTACGGAAAGCCGCACCGAGCCAGATACTCACTCTGCAGAGGTTACTGATGGAATCTAGTAATTCAAGGATGTTTATAGTCTGTAAATGGTGGGGCTCTTGAGTGACATAGTACCTTCTATGATGTACTTATGACCTAACAAGGAATACATGAGACAGCTACCTAAATGCCATCATGCTATAATGTTCTAAGAGTATTTTTGCAATACATAAATTTATCATTTTTTTGACTAGAGCAGTTTGGGCATGGGAGTTTCCTAAATATAGATATATATTTTGTACGAATCAGGTCAATCTAAAAAAAAGCATCAGGTACAGGCGGTCCCCTACTTAAGAACACTCTACTTACATACGACCCCTAGTTACAAACGGACCTCTGGATATTGGTAATTACTGTACTTTAGCCTTAGGCTACAATGATCAGATATAACAGTTATCACAGGTGTCTATAATGAAGATTTATTGTTAATCCTGGTTCTTCTGACAACCCAACATTTTTAAAAATCCAATTGTCACAGAGACCAAAAAAGTTCTGGGTGGGATTACAATGATAAAATATACAGTTCCGACTTACATACAAATTCAACTTAAGAACAAACCTACAGACCCTATCTTGTATGTAACCCGGGGCCTGCCTGTATATAATAAAAAAGGGTGACCTAAGAATCGCCAAACCAATAATCAAACCGATAATTATAAACGTAACCTTTTCATCAGTGATGAAGCCAAAGGTATTATTTATGGTACAAGCATGTATGGGAGACATTCGGTCAAAGCACATGCCAAAGGGCTCTATAATAGAAGTCTCTTGGCCCCGGGATCTTCTTACCAATCAACAATGGTATTCCCAGAGGCATTACATGGCATATTATACCTCGTTGGTATGAGGCTCGTCCATAGTTACTTCTATTCTCTAGATCCGTCAACTGCATGAATGTTCGATTGTCTTACTTGCTGACAGAACCTGACTCATTTCTAACATGTCTTCTGCAACTGCCTGTCTCCAGCATAGAATGGCATCCACGGAGGGGCCGGGAATGAGGAGGTAAAATAAACAAAGGGCTTATTACATGAACTGTCCCCTGGATATTAATCAGAGTGTGTCACAGTCACGAGAAGGGGCAGATGACAGAAACTGGATTGTGTCCTGCATGGAAACTTTTTGTGATGTTCGAAAAATTGGTGAAGTCGGCTGTAATTCTAAAAAATATACTTAAACAAACCCAATGATGAACTTCTCAAATCTTCAAGCAACCAAGTAATGGTGGCCATACACATCAGATAAAAAAAAAATATACTAAAAAAATCATCTGCTTCGACTGACTTTAGGCACCGCTATGGGTTCTCTAATCATTCCCTTTAAAAGTAACATGTTAAAAAAAATAATCCAGGCAATAAATAATTGATCTAGAAATTAATCTTGATCAAATGACCCCTGAGCCATATTTAGTCCTACTATAAGATTCACAGCACACTACTACATCACAATCATCACAAAATAAATCCGATTTTTAAAAATCTAATGTAGTTTGTGCTTAAATTGACAACCGCTTCTGCAGCAGATATAATCAGGGTTTTCATTGGGTCTCATTCGAGTTGGAATTGTGTCAGTATTCCATATGGAAAATTAGCTTTACGTTCTGGAAAGAACTGTTACCCAAAAGTTGGGTATGTGGCCTCCCACTCATATGGGTCAGAACTGTAGGATTTTGTCTGGACCGACTTCAATCTCAGTACTGTGAGCTATGATGCCTACAGATCTTTTTATTCAGATATTTGTTCTACTGTGGAAGAACTTAAAGATTACCAATAGGTACCTCAACATATATACCCAATACCAACTGGATGGCCCACTTCCCAGACCTCTTTTAAAACATTTCTCCACAAATTATGCAATTAATGTACCAATCACACTAAACTTCACTACTGAAGAAACCTGTATAGGAAATGGAAGGAGGTTGACCGGCACTCAAAAAACTTCTAAGATCTCATGCATATGATCTTGCTTTTTTGGTGCTAAACTTCACTAGCAATATTAGCCAAAGTAACAATATTTACCAGTCACATGCACTAAAAAAATGTGTAAATTAAAGAGGATTTTCTTGAATTCCTGGGACCTGGGATGGCAAAAGAAAAACACTTCCTCTGAAGTCACACGTGATGTGATCCAAGAAATCTACGGATTAGTGAAAGAGTTACTGTATTATCAGTGGGTATATCATTATGTATATCCGAGGTGAGTGCTGGTGACCATGCACAATTTTCTATTACTATGTCTAGGGTTGAGCAGATCCGAACCTGCAATATTTAGCCTGAAATTTGGGTTCATCGTTCAGGCTGTCGTCGTCAACCCCCCCCCCCCCCCACGCCCTCAACACCCACAATCGGTGCCGTAACAGGGAGTGATGAGTCTAGGAAGTAAATAGCGTAGTTTAAAGAGTAATAATTGAGACTGGTGCTGGCCATACATTCGGAAGTGAGCATTCAGGTTCAGGTACCTCTTAGATTTAGGTATGATTGAACAGGTCCACTCATCGCTAGTCGTGTAACAATGATCCTCTGGATACTGCACTGTGGAAACCTTACTAATACTCTGCTTACCTGTGAATATCCAGAGCCTCTGCACTGCAGTGTACATTTCTCCAAACTTTAGGGCACAAGTATTTTGGAACTGTCTGTAATAGGACTAACTGGGGACTTAATCTGCTCCTACCAACGGGGGAAGGAGACCAAGAATTGGGACTTTTTTCTAAAGTTACCAGAGAAGAAAGGAGAGTGACTACGGAACTGAATATATGAACAATATCTGGAGCGCACAGAGGGGAATGAAGATTGACTCTTGAACTTAATTTAGGATATACTAATGGTGTCTTTGGTGCTGGGGAAAGAGGAAGGTATACTGGATGTATGTCAATGGCAGTGCTTGATGTAAACCCTACCCATCCCACCATGCAGGATATATGGAAGCTCCGGCCTCCTGATGAATCTATCAGGTCCTGGTATAGAACTGTGATATTATGGTGTAAGCTAATGCCTAAGTTATGGGTAGGAAGGACACGTGCCAGACAACTTTGGTCAGTATTGTTTCATTCATACCCCTGCATAAGGGGGGAAATAGTTGCAAACTCTGATAATCCCCCCCCCCCCATTAAGTGTGCAACATCCCTGCCAATTCAAGGCAGAAGAGTTGTTGCGAATAAGCCCCTTATATGTGTCCCCCCCTGGTAGTGAGTCTGATCAGCTCCCCTGCAGGACAATACATATATGCTCAGGTAATTGTGCAGAGGTAGATTCTGCCTGGATAGGCAAGGGTTAAAGCAATGTTAATGTTATTATCCAGGGACACATACGACAGACTCTAAGGGCTGCCCCAGGGAGAACCAGTACCTCAGCCTCTCCCTCCATATCATTTCTTGCCAACACCACCTGCTGGAGGCCTGGTCCCCTCCGGTCCCCATACCAAGCACCGTGACATCAGCGTGCCTAGGCCGCAACCGCCAGCCACTCCGGTATTCTGGGCCCTGGCTGCCTCCAGGCCCCAAGAAAAGGCTAGGCCCCGGTGGGGGATGTTGCAAGTGCATTTAGCAGAAGGATATTTCCTCATCCACCATTATAATAGCTGTTCAACCTCAGAGATGTAAATTTCTGGCTTTTATTTCAGTTTTTTATGACATATATAGAGATAAATCAATATGAGATAGGTGGATGGATGGTTGGATAGATAGATAGATAGATAGATATATAGATAGATAGGTATTAGATAGATACATAGATAGATAGATAGATATGAGATAGATGGATAGATAGATAGATAGATAGATAGATAGATAGATAGATAGATAGGTATTAGATAGATACATAGATAGATAGATAGATAGATAGATAGATAGATAGATAGGTATTAGATAGATACATAGATAGATAGCTAGATAGATAGATAGCTAGATAGATAGGTATTAGATAGATAGATAGATAGATAGATAGATAGATAGATATGAGATAGATAGATAGATAGATAGATAGATAGATAGATAGATAGATAGATAGATAGATGTGTTATAGTCTTTTAAACACTATAACTTTGCTGTCGGTATTTGCTATCATACATAGAATAGTTCTCATACTTCCGTCCTTCTTTGCTTGCTATATACAGGACGGGGCTATCACTTTATCGGACAGGCCACATTGCTCTGTCATCACACCTCTTAACTAGTTCTGTCTGTTACCTCAATCAGCTGCATCCACCACAAGGGAAAATTCAGGAAAAAAACTAGGACAATGTGGGTGGATGAGTGCAGTCTGTCGGAAATCCCAATCCCAATTACATGAAGTACTTTTAACTCAACATCTAGAGGGTCTGGTGACTGCGGTATTGTCACATAATATCTTATATCAGTCATAGAGATATAAATATGTATTATGTGCATTTTATATGCAGCAGATATGGTTTTGAAATTTGTAAGAGCGACCATTTATGGGGTTTGTTGTGGGGGTATCTACCCTAAAGGGGTTTGCTTGTGATTCACAACACATTTCATCCCATCTATCGAAAAGGGGAGAATTTCAAGGTGAAATTCCACACATTGACATTGACAAACTAGACATATAAAATTAAATTTCATCATATATTTTGTCCACACGGTGTGGAGTAAATGTGTTTATCCACTTTGCTATCGCTGTGGACTCTGCCAAGTCCCGCCCATATTTACATAGTGTAAAATCTGCAGCACGTGTGCCCTGTGTGAATGTAACCTTAGGGGTCAGACTGGGGTTGGCTTCAGACAGGGTTACTCTAATAATTCCATGAAAATGTTGGTATCTTCTACACTAAACATGTGCATGCGTCCTTTCACTACGCCATAACCTCTACAATTGTAATTATACACCGGTGAAAACTTTTGGAAGGAAATATTTTGTGATATCAACCCAAAAAAGGACATAATCAAGAGGATTCTATCCAAATATTTCCCTTGTTATATTTCCTTGGTCTGTTATAGAAAAAAATGGAGGCCAGATGATCAGTGTCAGACTGGGATGTGTAGAGGTTACCAGTAGATATTCTTGCTAAGAGCCAATCTCCATAGATCTGTATGCAAATATTATCACACATCTATTCCCAAAGCCTAAAATCTAGTTAACACTAATTTCTTTCAATAGCCCTTGACTTTTAGGCCTCCTCGGAGTCCTGTCAGTAACCTGTTGACTAACTATAGGTCCTCTAAGCTTTTTGAGCCATATTATTGAGACTCTATGGGGCACATTTACTTACCCGTCCCGTTGACGCCGCCGATCCGGCGAGGATTCGGAGCTGCCGAGATTCACTAATATCGTGCATCCAATTTCCTGCATGTGTTGTTTCCCGGCTGAGGTCCACCGGAGTTCACCATCTTCCTTCCGGTGCATGTAAGTGCTGATCTTGCAACACAATTTGGTTTTTAAATTCTGCGGTTTGTCCGAATCAGTCGGGTTGTCCAACGTCCACACCCCCCAATTTGTGTCGCATGCAAGCCGGCGCCAATGCGCCAATCCGATCGTGTGCGCCAAAAACTCGGGGCAATTCAGCGCAAAACAGAAAAAATGTGAAACCCAACGGAAATGCGGCCGCAGGACCCTTACTAAATGTGCCCCTGTATGTTGAATATCTGTGGGAATTACTTGAGGGCACTTTTCCAAATACCACACGTGCAGGGGCTACAGGCCCACCTCGCACAAAAGCCCACCATGGGATTTGCCTGTTTTCCTATAGGCATTTTTGAGCCTGCGGATGATTGAAAAATGGACATCGAACATCGGTGATCAAGAGCTCATTTACTTTAATGAGGTCTACTGGGCTTCCATTCTGGGCCCACAGACACATTTTGAAAGAAGACACAGACACAGGTTTTTTGAAAGTATCTGTAATGGAAGCTAATTATGGAGGTGACCCTAGCCACGCACAGTCTTACTTTGCCAACTATAAAGTAGATAATCTATAAAGTAGGTAAGCCTTCACAATGAGATGACATGAGCCTACAGAAGAGAATCATCTCATGAATTTTCAGATGGAAAGCAATAACTTAAGAAATAATATTGTTTATGCACAGTGGGGGAATAGGAACAAAATGAGATAAAACATTAGAGGACGGTTTAAAGTACAACGTGACCTAAGACAAAGTTCAGACATTAGCTCCATTCTTTCCTGCCAGCAGAAGACAAGGTAAAAAGGCAGGATTTGGAAATGTTTGGTAACCATCCCTACGGGAGCTGAGATACTGTTCACATTGGGATTCAAGATGCAATATCAGAAGTAGAAGAAGAAAATATCTGATAGAAAAATGAAATCCCAAGAATGTGGTAAAAGTAAGGCCATGCAATGCCTACGCTACGTGTGTCCACTGTGGAAGGGGGATTTTTGGCATGGCTGACTTGCTATGGATTTATGGCTGGGGAGAAATCTGTACTGTTAAGTCTCAGTAGCTTGTGCTAACCCACAATGAAATATTAGCAGCATGTCCTCTATATAAATCCTACCCACATGCTATAATAAATACTTATGGTGGAAATTGAGCTACAGGTTTCGAATCCATAAAATGTTATGTATTCATGTGGATTCTGATTGTGGAATTCTGTCGTTTCAATGCAAAGGTTGAACTGTAGCCATACCAAAGTGAAATCACTGTTGAGGCTTAGGCTCTTTACATGGACATGTGCTGTTCATTTAGATCACAGGATATGCAAATCCATTGAATTGATTAAAATAGGAGGGGCATACAATGTTGTGGTCATTGTTTCAAACCAATTATTGCCCTTAAAAATCGATGGGGGGAGATTTATCAGAAGTGTCTGAGGTAAAACTGTTCTAATTTCCCATGGAAACCAATCAGATCTGAGTTTTAATTTTGCAAACAACTGTGGGAAAATAAAAACTGAGCTCTGATTGGTTTCCATTGGCAACTAGAACAGTTCTGCTCTCAGACACTTCTGATAAATCTGATAAATCTCCCACAATAATCTCTCCCTATGCACCAGACTAAATGAGGCTGGATATACGTCACCCATAGACGGCACACGTGTGCTCACCGTTCCGTGCCCGCTCAAAAGATAGAGATTGCTTTACAGGTAATAATACCTGTATTTATATAGCGCACACAGATTATGCAGCGCTGCACAGAGTTGGCCAAATCAGTCCCTGTCCCCAATGGGGCTCACAATCAAGTGTGGGAGGAAACCAGAGGAAATCCATGCAAACAAGAAGAGAACATACAAACTCTTTGCAGATGCTGACCTGGATGGGACTTGAAATCAGGACCCCAGCGCTGCAAGGCTGTAGTGCTAACCACTGAGGCACCATGTGGCCTTAAGAATCGCCATGCGGTGCAACCTCCTATGCAAAGTTGAGAGGTGAGCAGCCAGGATGATCGCCGGGGCTACAGCCAGGTGAGCACATAACCATGTGAATGTCCCTTTAGTCTGATCAAATCATGGACTAAAACATGTCATCCATGTGTTGCCTGTAATTTCCATTGAAACCAGATAAATTTAGTAAATTTAGTAAAAATTTGGTAAAAATGATCATAACAGAGCAATAACATTAATAAAATATAGTAAGTAGAGTTTTATATCCTCTAAAACACAGACCATACATGTCTATAACATACTGACGTGTGAATATAAGTGACTCTATCCCCACTCTGAGCCTAATGGACCCTGTGATACAGTGTTTAGCGTCTGTACATCTTTCTACCAAAGTAGTTGCACAGGTTCAATGTCATCGCGTCTGATCCTTAGCATCGCAAGCCTCCGACACTCCATATCCATGACTTACTAGGGTCGGTCCTGGAATACGCATCTTATTTGGTTCTCCTAATTCACCTTGTACAACGTGTTCTAAACCTTGTGCCCAACTTTAATAAGTTTAATCTAAAAGCTTGAGTGGAAAAACAAAATGCAATATGGCCTTTAAATGTCAAGCATCCAGACTCCCCTCCCCGAGTCCTCCCCTTTGACTGTTAAACTTTTGATAGAACGACTGATATTCCTGAAAGACTGGATTAATATCAGCAGCAGGTTGTACTCAGCGATGCCGTAAATAATCATCACGTGGCTTCTGTAGCCTGTTCTGTGCTGTCAGCGCTGGGTCGGTCATAATAGTATCAGATAAGGTCTGCTCAAAGTGACATACTACTAACCAAGTAGAGAGCCACATGACTTTCTCCGGTTAGTTATACTACGACCTTCAGCTGAACTTTGGCTTAGATTTTAAGAGCAGAGTGCAAGTACTGTATACCTCGGTGTGCCGAAGACTCGCACCAGCAATAATTTACCAGATCATTAATTCCACTTTTAAATGAAGGCTGCAAGGCAGAACTAAATATGCAAATCTTCTCCGGTTTTACCTTAAACCCACATCTGTGCATAGAGCTATTTGTCTACCATGCCATCCATTTCTAATAATCTAAAAGAGAATCATCGCAATTCCAAGAAGTGCATGAAAATCCCTTGTAAATACTGACTTCATTACAGTGCGGACGGATACACGGAGAGAGGGCGTCTCTACATCTGTCTCTGAGCCAGATTGTCACCGACGCACTCAACCCCTGGCGGCTCGGTGACAGGTTTATTTTGCGATTTCAGAAATAAAAAATACTTTGTGTTTATTTTGTTGGTTGACAGTGCAGTTTGTTATTTTGATGCTCATCCGGGTCGTGATTAATCTCGGAATTAAAAATGTCGACGTCACACTAAATGATTCAAAGTGGCGTCCGTCGGGACAACATAAATTTTATATCAACATTATGGTATAGTAGAAGAGAGTAGGCAGCACTCCAAATATGATGTGAGAAAAGTGGTTTCTTTTATTCCATGTTTTTAGGGTACAGCAAAGTACAGCAACTTTTCGGCTCACTTGGAGCCTTTTTCAACATTATGGTATAGTGACTACAGTCCTAAATACCACATGCAAGGGGTTGGAGAATTAACAATGATTCTTCTCGATCTTATCCAAAAAGACTGGCAAAACATCTGTAGACAGAACTAGTCATGGTCAATAGTCAAAGCTAGAATTTTGTTTTGTTGTTCAAAAACAGGCAAAGAATAAAAAAAGGGTCTCTCAGTTTAGTGATTCTGGTGCCCTTAAATATTCAGGTGTAGTTTTTGAGTTTTTTAAAAAATTTTCAGTACTAGGCTGTCTGGCTTAAAGGGGTTGTACAGATGAGATATTCCTATTCCTGTCCCCTCCCTCTTCCTCTACAATTTTTATCTGAGCTGCTGACTGATTCTGTGTACTGTGGATAATGTGCACTATAATATACATATTATGCTGTAAATTTGCAGAATAATATGTACATAATGATGCATATCGGATGCCCGGGCCCCCTGACACTGCTGGCCCCAAAGCAGCTGCTATGGCTGCTACCGCTGTAATTACACCCCTGGCACATCTCCTACCCTTGGGTGGTGTGTGGTATTGCAACTAAGCTCCATTCATTTCTATACACCCGAGCTGCAATACCATAACAAACCATAGTCAGGTGTGGCACTGTTTATGTAAGAAAGTAGCCATTATTTTCTACCTGTTTAATATAAGAAATGTGCCATTTTCCCTGATGATCAGAGAAAATGGTACATTTCTTTATCCTCTTTAATATAATGGAGGATCTTAGCACCCTATGGTCAACAGCTAACATTTTTATTTCGGAGGGACCTAAGACACATAGGAAGACAAGTGTGTCCATGATTCTTATAGCAACAGTCCTGTTTCCAGGGCTGGAAATGAAAGGGGGTTTTCAGAATTAGAAATTTGACAGAAGATGTTCTCATATCTTGGTCAAAGTAGAGCAATGGTTGTGTGAAGGACCTGCTCTGTTCTTAATTATACACATAATCAAGTGATTTTAATGCATGTTGAGTAATTCCTAATTTCTCCAATGGAAAGTCAGTATCTGGGCTGTGTTATAAGCTATTAAAGGGTTTCACGGAACCCAATACTTGTAACAACCTCTGCATAGTATGGATCATTAATAGTGTACTCAAACCACATTCTCTTCATAAGCAAGAAGTTTAGGTTTGGTGTTCGGCCCACACCCATGATCAGTGCTGGTACTGGAGCGCCACTTACTTTCTGATCGTTGCTCCACAATGAGATCACAGGGAGCATTGATCCTTTGGAAAATGGTGGTGTGTTCAGGGGCGCCACTAGGAAGTTTGGGTTCCTTGACTGGCAAATTTTTGGGCCCCGCACAAAATAATAGTCAGACTCTCTGTGCACAGAGAATTCCCTGCACCTGGGAAGGGAGGAGGGTTTTCTGTTACTTGGGGCCCCTTCTCCTTCTCAGGGCCTACTGAACACAGTCATACTAACCTCCCTCCCTGATGGCAGCCCTGGGTGTGTTACTGATGGAGGTGCTACGGATGGTGGTGATCCGTCAGGTTCATGCTCATCTGTACCTAAACTTGAACAGGTCCTATCATTGACTCATTAATAGTTGTTTTCGGCAGGGTTGCTAGGAGTCACACCTCCATTGTGCAACTTGATATGACCTTATATTGTATGTTTTATGCTATGATAAGGCCCTGCATAACTTCTTATGACATAGGTCAAATCGCCTGGTTGTATCTGAGTTTAGCCACTATACTGCAATACTAAGTTCAGCCACTATATAATGCGCAGTGCTGTTCTTGGTAAGGAGTAAAGAGGCCATAACATCTGTTCTCTATACAGCTGGATGCCTGTTGTGAGACACCTCATATTGATGACCTCTATATTTGTGTCCCAGATTTTCTGTAGCAAAGTTTAGTTTCAATGTCTGATACAAACAATAAGTGACTGATCCTAAGCCGACACAGACGTAAAATTCAATTACTAAACTGTTAGTACAGAAGCATCAAGACAAACACTGCAAAACATATCAGGAATCCTTCGGAGATCCGTAATACCAAATATAGTTCTCTTTCTTTGCAAAAGATAATGGAAGCATTTTTCTCCGGTAATAATTCCCAATTAATTAGTTCTTTAGGACAAATTCTCTCTGTTTGGGGACTCTCCCGCTACCACCACTAATTTCAAATTCACTTCTAAACTTTCTAAGCCGCACTTCTCAGTCTTCATCGAATTCCATTTAGCTCAAAAATGCTTAATATTAGCAAATTGGCCCCATTGGGAAACTGGTCGAAAGAAGTTGGAGTCGCTTAAAAAAACTACCAGTCTTTCGTAATCACTTCTGGTTTGGGGTTGTCAGTACGGCAGACGGTTAACCACTTAATTACTAATGAGGTCACCATGAGGGTAATTAAGAGGATATGTACCGGCCTTCAGATGAGCATTTTGTGCTGAGAAGCAACATATTTAGTTCTTATGATGAAATTGTTCAGTTTATCTCCCAAATAAGCTGCTCATCTCGTCTCCTGGTGTGTTTTGGAGCCTTAGGCGATTGTGCCCTCCGGAAAAACCTGGCAATCGAGGAGATGAGATCATGAGATGCTAGTGAAGTTGTCATTTTCATACAGTGCGGGCATAGGGTGCTGCATAAACAGGAGCATCACAAACCCACCGGGTCACCTGCATCTCCAGGATCATTTACTGTGTTGCCGGGGAGAAGTTGCATTCTGCATATTACAATCCATTTGACTACTTATTAGAGTTTGCTGATGGACTCCACAGCCCTACATATTCCTTTATGGTTGAACCATACTCCCCCGCCCTGGATATTCCTTTATGGTTGAACCATACTCCAATGCCCTGGATATTCCTCTATGTATGAACCATACTCCACCGTCCTGGAATTTCCTTCACTGTATGCTTGAACTATATTCCACCACACTGGAATTTTCTCTACTGTATGCTTGAGCCATACCGGACATGTTCTGCTATACACATGTTTGTGACACAGACATCAGCTACACAAGTACCTGACATGTTCTGCTGTACACATGTGAGAGACACAGACATCAGCTACACAAGTACCTGACATGTTCTGCTATACACATGTGTGAGACACAGGCATCAGCTACACAAGTGCCTGACATGTTCTGCTATACACATGTGTGAGACACAGACATTAGCTACACAAGTACCTGACATGTTCTGCTATACAGATGTGAGAGACACAGACATTAGCTACACAAGTACCTGACATGTTCTGCTATACACACGTGTGACACAGACATCAGCTACACAAGTGGCTGACATGTTCTGCTATACACATGTGTGAGACACAGACATCAGCTTCACAAGTACCTGACATGTTCTGCTATACACATGTGTGACACAGACATCAGCTGCACAAGTGCCTGACATGTTCTGCTATACACATGTGTGAGACACAGACATCAGCTACACAAGTACCTGACAATTTACCAGTGTTGCCGGGAGACGTTGCATTCTTGAAATTACAATCCATTTGACTACTTATTAGAGTTGTCTGTGTACTCCACCGCCCTGGATATTCCTTTATGGTTGAACCATACTCCACGCCCGGATATGGCTTTATGGTTTGAACCATACTCCAATGCCCTGGATATTCCTCTATTATTGAACCATACTCCACCATCCTGGAATTTCCTTTACTGTATGCTTGAACTATACTCCACCACACTGGAATTTTCTCTACTGTATGCTTGAGCCATACTGTTTCTGCCACTTGTCTTTTCTTGTGTAAAAGGTCTTTTGATGAGAGGAAGCAATAGGACATTGTCTCTCCGCCCGACCCCTTCCATTTATAACTTCTATACAATGACGTGAGACAATGCTCGACCTATGCAGAAAGATGAGATCCCACAGTGCCCTTTCCAGCCTCCCAATGATAGATGGTAATCAGCCCGGCCGTGTGCATTAACAAAGCCTTGATAGGTGAACATTTGCCACCATACGATGTACACATTATTATTTGCATTACAATGTCATTGTTGAAGAGACGCTGCATGCCTGGAGGTTATGTTACAGCTACTAATTGTGGCCAAACATTGTCAAGTATAGAAACAAGTGCCGATCAGCAAATTAGTGACAGGAGGACAATGTCTAGGATTTCCATCAATGTGAACTGCCACTTAGAAGAGTCATTACTGGTTGATATTCTTATCACAATCGTAAACCAACATATAACGCCCATATATGGTAAAATGTACATCAATTTTCCCCCGCAAAAAATATATACCCTCTTTTGGAGCTGAACATAGATATATACAGGGGACCCAACTGATGATCTTTTGGTGCCCCTATGTACTCATCTGGCGCTCATAGGGAGAATTTGCCAGATCTAAATATTCTGCATGTAGAATTTTTTGATTCTGCTTCTGCGCAGGTTCAGACAATAGCAGATTATAATATGGGCTGTTTTGGGGGCGGGGCCATACCCACGAGCTGTCACGGACTGGGCACCGGCACACGTGAAAGAAATAAGAGGCGCTGCCACGGCGTGCAGACTGAGCTGGCACCCGATCACATGAAGATAGAAGAGAGGCTGCCTGGGGCGTCGTGGAATGGTGAATACTCGGTTTATTTTTTACGGGCAGGCTATACACTAAAGAGACCGGCTATATACTACAGGGGCTGGGCAGGGCTATTACTACAGGAGCTGGCAGGCTATATAAATAGGGTTGGGTAAGTAATATACTCAAGGGGTGGCAGGCTTTATACTACAAGGGGCTGGCTGGCTATATACTACAAAGGGACTGGCAGGCTAGTAACTAAGAGGGCTGGCAGGCTATATACTAAAGGGCTGTCAGGATATATACTGGGAGAGGCAGGGCTATATACTATAAAGGCGGCAGGCTATACAATCAAAGGGGCTGGCAGGCTATATACACGGGGGCTGGTAGGACTATACACTAAAGGAAACAAAGGCAGGCTATAATTGAGGCTGGCAATATACTACACAGCGGCTGGCTATATATTACAGGGAACTGGCAGGCTATACACTAAAGGGGCTGGCAAGCTATATACTACAGAGGCTGGCTATTTACTACAGGGGCTGGCAGGGCATGTACTACAAAGGGCTGGTGGGCTATATACTACATGGGCAGGCTAGCTTATGATACTACAGGGGCAGGAAGGCTATATACTACAGGGGGCTGGCAGGCTATAGACTACAGGGAGTGGCAGGCTATACACTATAGGAAGCTTGCAGGCTATATACTGGGGCAGAGGCTATATACTACAGAGGTGGCAGGCTTTACATCCGGGGGTAGGTGGCTGGCTATATACTACATGGAGGTGGCTGGCTATATACTACAGGGGGCTGGCAGGCTATACACAACAGGGGACTGGCAGGCTATATACTACAGGGGGGCAGCAAGCTATATACTACAGGAGGCTGGCAGGCTATAAACTATAGAGGCCTGGAAGGCTATACACTACTGGGGGCTGCCTGTATACTAAACATGAGTCAATAGTTATTCCCGTAGTATTTTTTGGTGGTAAAATGAGGTGCCTGTACTTATAATCAAGGCGGTTTATATGGTAACATTACTTGCCAGGAGCATATGATGAGTCGCTGGGAGGGGCAGCTGCAGTTTGTGTTTGCCTGTGACTTCTCTCCTCCACACTCATCCAGACCCCCCACTCACTTTACATCATTTGCACTGAGCAGGCAGGAGAGGGATGGGGGAAAGTGTGGAGTAGAGGAAGAATGCAAGAGGAGAAACAAGTACAAGCAGTAATGGTAATGTGAAATAGACTTACATAAAGTACTGAAATGATTCGGAGGGCTGACAAAGGTATTTTTAAAATCATCATAGCATAGGCTACTGGGACCTGTCACCAGCTAAAAACGTCCTTCGTGGTGACAGGTTCCATCTAATGATTATAGTCACATTGGTTTTGTGGTCTATAGAACCAGAGAACCACATTTAGAAAATTACAGTGAATCTTCTCTAAAAACAAATACATAAAAGAGCAGTTTTTTTCTATTTTTCTCTATGAAAGCTGTGAGCCGGCCATACTTTTTTGTTCAAAATTGGGTAGTCTCACTGTAGTTGGGAACTGAATTTTTATGTATCTTGCATTTCCAACTTTCCAACTATGTTTTTTAACTGTATGCATTTTCGTCGGGTCTCCCGACAATTTCCATTTTGGGCCGCATTTAACAGGGGATTTTGGCGCACATGACCGGATTTTGGCGCATCGGCGCCAGCTTGCACGTGACACAAATGGAGGGCCGGGCCGCCGGACAACCCAACGGATTCGGACTACGCGCCGGGAAGAAGAAGGTGAACTCCGGCGGACCTCAGCTAGGAAGCGACGGATGCAGGAACTCGAGCGCATGAGCTTTGTGAATCGCGCCGGACTTCATCTTCTTTGGACCGTCCTAATCGGGAAGGATCGCGACAGGACCAGGTAAGTAAATGTGCCCCCATGTTTCTAGATGTTATAAAACCAAAAATAAGGGCGTCTGAAGTGAAGTGTTGATTTACAATAATACCTCAACTACGATGTAACCAATCGAGGACTGGTAAATTATCTGTTTGTAGAAATTAGCCCACAAACGTTACTAGAGATGTTCCAGAACATTCCGTGATATTCCAGAATGCAACATTTTACCCTTAAAACCAAAATACATTCTCATTGAATGGAATGAGCCTAATTACACTTTGATTAAATGATCCCATCAAATTCTCGAGTTCTTTGTAGGTCCAACCCCTAACCTGCCCTTCTCTCCTGTGTCTATGGGTCCAGCAAGTAAATAGAGCGCACTCTGGTAGCCCCGGGGTATAATACATGAATAAATCCTGAATAAGTAACTAGTCACTGAGGATATGAAAGCCTCTGTGCCCGTGACCCCCTCGCCTGCATGTTTTTTTTTTACTGGATAAATGGTCAGCGGCACAGAACACCTCGCAGAAGAAGCCGTGTGCGGCTGTTAATGAGGAGACCAACCACAAAATAAAGTGTGATTTGACTTTAATGACTTTTTTTTTATCATGGGACACGTCGCTAATAAGTTATATGACAGAGCAAAGCAGAGAGCTCCGACCGCTGCCCAGAAAACACATGAAAAATGAAAAGGAGCTGCAAAATATAGAGACGGCCCTGAATGAGCTCCGTTATGGAGAAATAAGATGCGTCAACGTTATATAGACCTCACATTCTGCGGAACATCATTATATAGACCTCAGATGCTGCAGAACATCATGATGAAGACCTGTCATGCAGAAGAGCAGCATCATATAGACCTCAGATGCTGCAGAACATTGTTATACAGACCTGACATGCTGCAGAACATCATTATATAGACCTGTCATGCTCTAGAGCAGTGATGGCGAAACCTTTTAGAGGCGAGTGCCAAACACAACAAAGACCCGCTTATTGTCGCAAAAGTGCCAACACAGAAATTAATTTGTGATTATACTCCTTCTCTGTCACAGTTTAATTGATACCAGCACTCTGAGGACACCAATAAAGCAAGAAAATAGTCCCAGGTAGAGCTGTCATATAATATCTCTGTGCACGCAAGTCCTGGGCTTTCTGGGACTGCAGGAAGATACCTGGAATCATCCTGGTGGATGGCCTGAGGGCCCACAGAAAGGCTCTGGTGCCACTCTGGCACCAGTGCCATAGGTTAGCCATCACTGCTTATAGCATTAATATATAGACCTTAAGATGCTGCAGAACATTGTTATATAGACTGTCATGCTGTAGAGACATTCATATAGACATCAGATGCTGCAGAAATCATTATCAAGACCTGGCATGCCTCAGGGCATCATTATATAGACCTGAAATGCTGCAGAACATCATTATATAGACCTGACATGCTGCAGAGCACATTTAATAGACCTGTCATGCTCTGAACATTATATATATAGACCTTAAGATGCTGCAGAACATTGTTTATAGACTGTCATGCTGTAGAGCATCATCATATAGACATCAGATGCTGCAGAACATCATTATCAAGCCTGCATGCCTCAGGGCTATTATATAGACCTGACATGCTGCAGAGCATCATTATATAGACCTGACTACTCTAGAGCAGTGATGGCGACCTATGGCACTGGTGCCAGAGGCGGCACTCAGAGCCCTTCTGTGGGCACCCGGGCCATCGCCCAGCAAACCAAGACAGGACTCAAAGAATTTCCTGAAGTTCAAGCAACTTAAAAGATGCTGCTTTCAGTAATATTTTGATAATCCTTCGCTACTTGGGACTGTAGGAGAGGGAGAATTAGACAGGGCCGAATTATCTTTGGAGGGGACCTTCTGCTGGCCCCACGATCTTCTGAGCACAGAGGGACACTGGAAAGAAGTGATGTAAATTTCCATCTTTCTACTGTGTTGCTGTTCTCAGGAGGCCAATATGATTGAAAGTTGTTGAACAGGGAGCAATAAGTTACTGCTTAATTTTTAGTTGGCACCTCGTGATAAATAAGGGGGGTTTGGGGTTCAGTTTGGGCACTGGCCACTAAAAGGTTCGCCATCACTGCTTAGAGCATTAAATTATAGACCTTAAGATGCTGCAGAACATTGTTATATAGACCTGTCATGGCTGTGTAGGGCATATCATATAGAATCAGATGCAGAACCTCATTATCAAGACCTAGCATGCTCAGGGCTCATATATGACTGATGCTGCAAGCATCATTATTATAGACCTCCTGACATGCTGCAGAGCATCATTATATAGACCTGTCATGCTCTAGAGCATTAAATATATAGACTTAAGATGTGCAGAAAATTGTTATATAGACCTGTCCTACTCTAGAGCAGTGATGGCGAACCTTTTAGAGACGAGTGCCCAAACTACAACAAACAGCCTCCTTATTTACGACAAAGTGCCAACACAGAAATGTATAATTTGTGATTTACTCCCTTCTCTGTCACAGCTTTCATTGATCCAGCCCTGAGGAATAACAATAAAGCAGGAAATAGTCCCAGGTAGCGCTGTCATTTTAAAATAGCTCTTTGCACAGCAAGTCCTGGGCTGTCGGGACTGCAGGAAGATCCCTGGAGTCATCTCTGGTGATGACCTGAGTGCCCACAGAAAGGTGCCGAGTGCCACCTCTGGCCCAGTGCCATAGGTTAGCCATCACTGCTCTAGAGCATTATATATAGACCTTAAGAGCTGCAGAAATTGTTATATAGACTCGGACATCCTGTAGAGCATATTCATATAGACCATCAGATGCTGCAGAACATCATATGAAGACTGGCATGCCTCAGGGCATATTATAGAGACCTGACATGCTGCAGAACATCATATAAAGACCCCCACATGATGTTGAACATCAATATATGTAGAGCATCATCATATAGACATCAGATGCTGCAGAACATCATTTGAAGACTGGCATGCCTCAGAGCATCATTATGACCTAACATGCTGCAGAACATCATTATAAAGACTCCGCACATGATGTTGAACATCAATATATGTAGAGCATCATCAGATTATAGACATCAGATTGCTGCAGACTTCATTATGAAGACGCAGCCTCCGAACATCATTATATAGACATTCACATGCAGCATACACTCATATATACAAGCTCACATGCCAAGAAACATCATATATAACACTCACACAGCCAAATAAATTGTTGTGTACATCTCATGCGCGAACGGGAAATGACTACACCTGTCATGCTGACAAATCAATCACATCATCATACATGATACACACATAACAAAAAACGATGGGGGCATGTTCATACCAATAGGTACGGCACTCGTTGCAAAGAAGTTTAGTTCTGCGTCAGCTGAGGTGTGAATGGTAAAATTCTATGGTAAACTATACAACTGAAGTTATGACTGGAAGCCTTCTTCTTTCTATGAGCAGGACACATTTGTCAATGATTTACGAATGGACTCAAACAAGCCAGCTAAGGCTTATATGACTAACTTTTGAAAATGATTGGTTGACTAGTAGGTGTTACAGACACCAAAGAGACCTGATAAACCACATCAACTAATGTCAGGTCTCCAGACCTGAAGCCAAAGCGACTAGGAACGTTGCAGCAGCACTCTCAGACAGACTTTACGCCCTAGCTACTAGCAGGGGTTAGTTTAAAGGGGACCGTCATCAACCCCACACGCTGTGTAAGCCACAAAAAAGTACCTCATATGTGCGGTTTGCTTGTTCTGGCCATAGGTATTTATGAGTTCCATGTAGCCTGAAATATGAAGTTATACGCTATGTTCTGCATCCAGTCCAGGGGGGTGGGGTTGGTTGCACACAGCAGTGACAAGCGAGGCATCAATCCACCATGGACCAGCAATGATTCCAATCATGAGATCTGTTCTGTGTTCTAATACTTGTCCCTTTAAGCCAGTTAAGTACTTGTGACTCCAGTGCCATTAGTGAAAATTTTGAATGATAGGATGTTCTAAAATCTCCCCATGACAGCAGTATTCTTTGGGGAGCAGCACCCCAGCAATAGCATGGTTGTTATGACTTTTAAAGGGAAACTTTCACTTTAACCACATCCGCACTATCCAAACCATATTTTTGAAAAATGGCTATTATACAGCAGTGACAACTATCCCTATATTGTTCCTACCCATTGCCCTGTAAAGGAATAGATGCGTGTTTCCATCATAATACAAAGGGACCAGTGGTATAAATGAGTATTATAGGTGGGTGGACCTCAATACAAGATGTGTGCACTAGGTGTTGTGTCAGGTTTGTAAATTGTTTGAATCAAAAAATGTTAATAGTGAACTTGTTAAAATGAATCCTGTATTAAAGGGGAAGTTTGTTTGTTCTTTCTTCCTGTTTTAGCAGTGGTGTGCATATTCGGTTGTCTCTCCTGTAGATCCATTGCAGCTTATAATAAGGAGAAGCGTGGCTAAAGCCTTTGAGTAAGTTGTAATGGGTTCAACACATTCCAGTCAGCTTTTCTGTGTCATTGCCAGTGTTGTGGAATCATCCAACATAGTCAACTTGAAGTAAGATTGAAACGAACTATATTAAAGACAAAGACGGCAGAGAGTTGATCACTGACATCAAGGTCCTTACCTAGATCCCTGTAATTGATAGGCCTGCAACCAGGGGCCTAATAACACATGCTCTACCTCATCGGCCTTTGATGACCTCTCCCCATAGCCGCAGAGGGTTGGGGGTTCTATGGATTGCAGGTTGTCACCGACGCTTAACTTCAGGTTGCCGTAAACTCTCAACTTCTATGATAATTATACTGAGCAATGTTACATCTTGTTTCAAGTTTGATTTGGATGATGCACCCATCCACTGGGCCAGTGAAAAACCTGAATCTAGAAGGTCTTATTCAACATTCTATTAGGTTTGTGGTATAGTTGAGTAATTCTGACTGATGGTTCCGATAACTGTTACAGGCAGGAAATAGCAAGTCTAGATAGTCTAAATTCCTTGTAGAGGATGCATCATCAAGTGGAAGATCTTAGTGTGTGGAAAAGAGTAAAACTACAGCTGTATTAAAGTATATAAAACTTTTCGTCGAACTACCCTCCGATAAGCAAAAATAACCAATTCTCTCATTACTATAATTAGCAATCAGACAGGGTGGTTTAAGCAGCGCAGCAAGAAGTTTTCGCCTTGTTGCCCCCCAGGCTAACGTTGCATTTGGACATGTTTTCTGGTTGCCAGGAAAACAGCGTATATAGATACCATCTAGTCGATAGGGCAGGCTTGAGGACCTATAGTGATGTCACAAGACATGTGATCACCGCGAATTGCTTAAGGTCATCACATTTACAAACATACTGTCCTGCATCCATTTGAAAGTCCTTAGTGTGATGGCAAGAGACTTCAGTGAGTTGTCACATGATGTGACTTACCACATTGATTGTAGATCGACCAACCAGGCCAAACAAGTGTTCCTGTCTGGATTCATTGCTCGAGCTGATTGCTACAACCTGGAAGTGACCACCCACATCAGGAATAGCTGAATCTGATCAGATTTGTGTAAATGATACCCATATATATATCAGGCTACTAAGAAGCAGCCGCAGGCAGCATGATGACAGGTTATTGTGGATTGTTAGAATCAAAGTCTCCCCAACTGTGCTCCAAAACTATTTTTTGCCCTCCTCCTCCCGTATATTGCCATCTATGACACTTTTGAAGACTTTCTTATTACTGCTCACTACAGGAGAAGAAAGGAGCGTGAAAACATGTAGTATTACAAAGTTTAGTTTTATTACTTGCATAATAATTTTCTGAAGAAACAAATATTCAATGTACAGCAAAATGTCCATGTAGTGTACAATGCCAATATAACCGTTGCCCCTGTCCATAAAACTTGTATTCGTATTAACTGTATCAGACGCATTTTTATAGAATATATGGTATAATGTTAATCCAGTTATATGATGTGATTAATATGCTGATTCTCATGCACAGTATAAATCCCTGCCTGGCTGGTAAATCTGTGTCGAACCATCCTGCAGGCCATTAGACTGTTGGACTTCGGGCTAACAATGACCCAGTAGGTACTGTACGGACAGAAGCCAAAGATCCTGCACATGCTAAGAGGCACCCCGAAACGCGTTTTTAATTGAAAATCTTATTCCATCAGTGCACAGGAACCACTAACTGCGGAAAGACACACCCACTGAAGCAGGCGATTCTAAATCACATTTTATGCTTTAGGTCAAAAAGTTTTTTTTTTTCTACTTATATCTGGAGTGTCTGTCACTGACACTGCGTGGTATTGAGATTTAGTGCTTTTGAAAGTGTTGTCTCCTCATGTCACTTCTGTCACTGTAACACGTTATCAGCAAGGCTGATTTGTTATGGTTAAGTCAACTTGTCATAGAAGAGGCAGAAGCAGTAAAACAGACAAATACTCCAGTCGCTACTATTCCTGTCAGATTCAAAGGAGAGGATCAGTCCAAGGATCCTCCACGTGAAAAAAGTCTTCTGCCTCCCGATGTGTTAATTAAATAACATTACACAGCACCCGATCAAAGCCAGACTGTCAGGACTGCTCTACAGGAGGCGTGATGGACTTTCAATGTGTTTTACATTCCGCTATGTCATCTGCTTATCCAGCACATTGATATTATAAAAGTATGTATGCCAGCATTAGATAGTAGAGTTTACCAAGCGCTGCTAGCTAAAACATAGTTTTGAACTTTGTTATGATTGTAGTATTTGCTTAAAGGATGAAGCAAGTGCACCATACCTTTTACAGGAATGGTGGTGAAAAATGGCTGAACATTCTTAGGACTTAAAGGGGTTGTCTCACAATTAACAATAATGTTTAGGTATCTCGAGATATCACTTAAGGGGCCAGGAATGACGGTGGGGGGTGGTTGAAAAAAGAATGCAACTTACCCCATCCAGCTCCTGGTACCTCTGTTCTGATATTTCTTATTTTTCATCTTCGCTATTCAGTGGGGTCATGGGGCCATAAAAATTAGTGGCCTCCGCGGACCAGGGGTATAGCGGCTACATTCCCATGGATGTATGGGGGGGGCATACGTTCGTAGGGTTGCTGAGGGTGAACCACTCCCTTTCCATTAAAAATTAAAGCTGCATGGCCATTCCAACAGCCCATTACATGCTTATAGAGCAACATGCTCACGGGGAAGCCGTGTCTCCTACGAGCTCGAGGCTCCATAGCATTATGGGGAGCTTTGGGAAATATGTTGCTGACGTCATGTTAATGCCCTCTAGGCATATGAAGTGAAGTCATTCTAGAAAATGAAAGTGTATGTATTGTCCTATGGCCATTCAATGACGAGATGCAGCACTGGGGACTGGGTTCACAGTCCACCTGGTCAACATGCGGAGATTTTGTATGTTTCTCCCCCTCTTCGTCCGTGTTGCAAATGGGTGCCCTCGGTTTCCCCCCCTCACATTCCCCCCACAAACAACAACTGGTAGGTTGATTGATTGTGAGCCCCATTTGGGACACGACCGATTTGGAACAGCTCTGTAAAAAAATAATAATTATAGTACAGGGGTTTCTGATTGACATATGACAAGTATGTAATGACACAGCCAAGTGGTAAAAGTACATGTTGTGTTATCATATGGACATGGCAATGTATCATGGGGCTTTTAAGAGATGGATGCCACAGACACTTGCATTCCATTTACTACAATTGCCTGTCAAGCACGGTTCCTGCTTTAAGACATCAAGATTGATCAGTAGCTCTTCTAAACTAAAACTATAGTAATATGTGACCATTTCGGTTCTTCAAAGTCACAAAAATGTGCATCCAAGACTAATAGACATGGGGGTCGTGTCACGACCTTGGTTCTGCAGGTTTTATGGATTATTTTAGGCATAACTTTGAATATTTGTCAGAAGGTTATGTTCATCGCAACAATACGTATTGGTATCTCCTTACATCTAGTTAAGAAATTCTGCAGGTTTTCTCACGGGCCCGCAACATACCCTGATATAGAACACAAATTCTGCAATGGAAATGTTGTCCCTGATAAGCAACACACACTGAAAGTAGGGAGGAGCTTTGTAATAACGAACATGAGAAATTATTCTTAAGAAGGATATTTTTTACAGTGACACTGGAGTACGGAGGGTCGTACTTTAAACCGCACAATGGACTGTTATTATGGTATTTCTCAGTAGTAACAATGAAAAATTTGAACCAATTACTAGATAAACAAATATGAAGTGCTGGCAGATGCTCCAAAGTGGCCCCTGTCAGGCAATAATATGGAAAGAAAAATGATGGGAAGGGGAAACATTAGCATATTTTGGAGCAGGGTCATTATGAAGGTGAAGTAGAGCTCTGTAGACTAGTTTTTGCCTCTCTAAGGGTACCCCAATAATTGTACCAAAAAAAGTGTGGGGAAACCGGGAAATAGAAGCAAAGGAAAAGTGCTGAGTTAGGAAAAGGACCCAAATTGTGGCACTGACAACTCATAACTAAGGCACAATAAAAAATAAAAAAAAATAAAAATTGCGGAAAAGTCATCAATAAGAATGAACCCTAAAGAGTGCGATCTATCAAGATTTCATTTTATGCAAATATCTCTTAAATTCTGCAGGCACCGATCATTGAGTGCTAAACTGTGTAAATGGCACTGTTGCCACTGAACATGCCGGGGGTCCCAAAACTGGTGCACCCTCTGCCGCATTCATAAATTGCCGCTTGTGCCAACACTAATCACAGGCATTAACGGGCACAGGGAGGGGCTACAAAATGTTGGGGGGGGTGTGGCTGTTAAGAAGGAAGGAGCTTTTTAAGAGCCGGGTCAAAGAAATTATACTATGTGGTGTGGCCAGTAACCGAGCATTACCCTGACGGGAGGGTGGTGAGGGCATAAATCAATTTAGATACACAGCTTATGTTACAATGGCAATCAATGCAAAAAAGTATTTACAGTCTCTAATGGGCACCACTTGGCATCACAATGTATGGGGGCTGCTACGGTCTGTAAGGCCAGATATAAAATAACTTGCAGCTTACAAAGGGCTCTTTCTCTAGTTACAGGACATATTTAGGGGAAGCCCAGCAAGTCCAGTCAAGGAGCGGGCACTGCAAGTTGATTTGCAGACCATTTAGCACGAAGTACATGGATTAATGCCTTTTAGCATACACTGGAGGTCATCTAATGTTAGCCTGTGGCTACTTAGTCTTATCTCCCTAGTGCACACTCAGTACTCACTTCGTAGTCACTCTGTCAGTGCAAATAATGACAAAAACTAATAACGAAAATTACAAAACAACAATAATGACAAAAGGGGGGTAAATATAATACAAAAATAATAACACCAAAATATACATGTCAACTGCAATTATATTGTTCAAAATAACAAACATAAGGAACACTTTTGGTGTATGGGTGTTTTTTTTTTTGTATTTAAGGAGGGAGGGCTTCCATACTATTACTCCTTTTCTACTGGATCGTTCCTTACATGCATCAAGATACGCCCAGTGCCAATATTCTGCACTTAAAGGGGATGTATAAGTTTACAAATCAACAGGATTGAGGGATGATAAGCGAATGAGTGGGGTCCAACTGATGAAGCCCTCATTGATCATGAGAAGGGGACTCCCAGATATCGTGAGAGCAATCGATTAAGGGAATCAAGTGTTGGGAAGTCGGCCTAGCACCCCCCCCCCCCCCCCCCCCCCCCCCCCCCCCCCCCCCCCCCCCCCCCCCCCCCCCCCCCCCCCCCCCCTCAGCACTCATCTACGCCAACACCTCAATTCACTGTCTAAGTAAATGCGGAGATACCTGAGTGCTGTTGCTCAACAAATTTCCGACAACTCTGTTAATGAATGGAAGAGCAGGACGAGGCATCGACCTTGCAGCTCCATCAATAGTAGAGACAGGGCCCCCATTCTCCAGATTGTCTGGAGCGATACTGGTCCGTTCGCATGATTGGTCTGTGACTATATTTATCAGCTTGTTATCCCCACTTTTTGGAAACGTGAAAGAATCTCAGGTTGGTTATAACCGTGGCATCTTCCATAACCACAAAGGATTTAGGCTGTGTTGCCAGACCTAACGGGTACACTTATAACCAGTGCCAAGAACTTCCTGGGCCATTAGCTAATGCACCGAGGATGGGGGGTTACAGGCCCTGCATGACCACTTGACTCTCCACCCATATCGACTAGAAATTGTGGCTTTTTCCAGTTTGTATGCCTGTAGAGCTTGTGATAAATCCCCAATAAGAAAAGTGTGGAATAAGAGTCTCAAATTTCCAAATTCCTTATTTGGTAAAGAGGAAGGAACTCTGACCTCAGATGCTGCAGAACATTGTTATACAGACCTGACATGCTGCAGAACATCATTATATAGACCTGTCATGCTCTAGAGCATTAATATATAGGCCTTAAGATGCTGCAGAACATTGTTATATAGACCTGTCATGCTCTAGAGCATTAATATATAGACCTTAAGATGCTGCAGAACATTGTTATATAGACCTGTCATGCTGTAGAGCATCATCATATAGACATCAGATGCTGCAGAACATCCATGACCAAATTCCCTAAAAGGAGAAAACACTATGATTATCCTAGAGCAGTGATGGCGAACCTTTTAGAGGCCGAGTGCCCAAACTACAACAAAGACCCGCTTATTTATCGCAAAGTGCCAACACAGAAATTTAATTTGTGATTTATACTCCCTTCTCTGTCACAGTTTTCATTGATACCAGCACCTGAGTACACCAATAAAGCAGAAAATAGTCCCAGGTACAGCTGTCACTTTAAAATAGCTCTGTGCACAGCAAGTCCTGGGCCGTCTGAGACTGCAGGAAGATACCTGGAGTCATCTCTGATGATGGCCTGAGTGCCCACAGAAAGGGTTCTGAGTGCCACCTCTGGCACCCGTGCCATAGGTTAGCCATCACTGTCCTAGAGTGATGATTCTGTAAAGTGCATCATATTTCATCATTGTAATGTAGAGCATCATCATATAGACATCAGATGCTGCAGAACATCATTATCAAGACCTGGCATGCCTCAGGGCATCATTATATAGACCTGAAATGCTGCAGAACATCATTATATAGACCTGACATGCTGCAGAGCATCAGTACAACCATGCTTGTTGTCCCTGTTGTAAAGATTGAAAATATAAAACTTTAATAAAAATTAAAGTTTAAAAAAAAAAAAAAAACCTCCTGCACAAAAATGTATTTTTGGATTTTGCCATCTTCTGGTGCTAATAACTTTTTAAAACTTTGGTACATGGAGCTGTGGGTGGTGTCGTTTTTTTTTCGGATTTTGAGGACGTTTACAATGTTATCATTTTTAGGACTGTGCGACCTTTTGATCACTTTTTATAGAATTTTTTTTTTTTAAATGGCAAAAAAGTGCCATTTTCGACTTAGAGATAGGGCATTTTGGGACGCTGCAATACCTAATGTGTTTATGATTTTTACTGTTAATTTATATTTATATCAGTTCTAGGGAAAGGGGGGTGATTTGAATTTTTAGGTTTTTTTATTATGTATTTTTTTTTTTAACTTTTTTTTTTATTTTTACTATTTTTCAGACTCCCTAGGGTACTTTAACCCTAGGTTGTCTGAAAGATCCTATCATATACTGCTATACTACTGTATAGCAGTATATGGGGATTTTACTCCTCATACATTACAATGTGCACATTGTAATACATGGGTTAACCCAAAGTATCTTCATGAGATCAACGCTCCCTGATGACGTCACGGGGAGCGGCGATGGGCGCCGCCATCTTTTTGAAGCCGCCGGCAGCTTTGGCAGCTGTGATCAGCAGGAAAACACCCGCGATCGGTGCTGGCATCGATCATGGGTGTTACCGGTAAGCCTTTGCTGCAATATGCAGCAAAGACTTACCGGCTATGGAGAGGGCTCGGCCTCTCCATGCACCGGGACCCGGCATGTGACGTAATACTACATCACATGTCGGTAAAGAGTTAATCAATACAGACCTAAAAATAATGACTAAAATCTTAGCTTCCCAGCTAAACACCTTCCTGGCTGACTACATTCATAGGGATCAAGCAGGATTTATTCTCCACAGACAAGCTAATGATCAGACCAGGAGGGCCATTGATATAAGCTCAGTTATGGAAATGGGATGGGATGGGGGAGGAAAAAGACAGGGCATGTTCCTGAGCTAAGATTAACAAAAAGCTTTTGATTATCTATCCTGGGAATACTCACTATATGTCCTTTCTAATATGGGATTCGGCCCCAACATTTTTTAACTTACTGAACGGGCTTTATGCAACTCCAACGGCCAGGATATGCCTTAAGGCAGTGATGGCGAACCTATGGCACTGGTGCCAGAGGCGGCACTCAGAGCCCTTTCTGTGGGCACCCGGGCCATCGCCCCAGCACACCAGACAGGACTCAAAGAATCTTCCTGAAGTTCCAAGCAACTTAAAAGATGCTGCTTTCAGTAATATTTTGATACTTCCTTCGCTACTTGGGACTGTAGGAAGAGGGAGAATTAGACAGGGCCGAATTATCTTTGGAGGACCTTCAGCTGGCCCACGATTCTCTGAGCACAGAGGGACACTGGAAAGAAGTGATGTAAATTTTCCATCTTTCTACTGTGTTGCTGTTCTCAGGAGGCCAATATGATTGAAAGTTGTTGAACAGGGAGCAATAAGTTACTGCTTTAATTTTTAGTTGGCACCTCGTGATAAATAAGGGGGGTTTGGGGTTCAGTTTGGGCACTCGGCCACTAAAAGGTTCGCCATCACTGCCTTAAGAGGAGATATATATAGCAAGAGGAACAAGGCCTCTTGACGGCCCTGTTTGCCCTGGCGAATGAACCGCTGGCAGAATTAATAAGACAAAAGCAGAACATTAAAGGTATTAAAGGTATTCAAATAGGGAACAAAGATATTCTCCGACGATATCCTCTTAATCCTCTCTACCCCCCTTGTATCCCTCCCAAATTTATTTGAGGTCTTGGGGTGATTGGGGAAAAATTTCCAGGTTGGTAGTGAACCACACAAATTATTGGCCCTAAACGTAGGTCTCCTTGTACAAAATGAGAAATTAATACACCTGAAATTCCCTTGGGTTCCACATACACTTCCATATTTGGGAACCTAAAATTGACAGCCAAGGTTACCTCTCTATATAAAGCCAATATCCTTACTTTGCAAAGTAAACTGGAAAACGACCTTGAGTCACAGTCGCAGTGACCTCTATCATGGCTGGTACATATAGCAGTTGTCAAGATGACACTGTGGCTCAGCATCTTAAATCCATTTATGACCCTCCCTATTAGGCTCCCAGACAAGGAAATAAATTTCAGGTATAAATTTTGCAATTTATCTGGTGTGATAAACACCCTCGGATAGAACGTAATATGTCCCAAACATACAATCATGCAGCCAGGTTGTCGCAGATTGTGACCTCTCAGATTTCTCTTTTATACTCTTATCTTACAACAACCCCAGGTAAATTACCTTATATGCTGCGTTGGGAGGAGGACCTAGGGGTGGAATTTGATTTGCCTAAATGGAGGGACCTAGCATCATCCATGACTCAGCTATCGAAAAACACATCAATAGTGGAAGCCAGCTATAAAGTGCTCATTTGATCCCGACGAGAATGGGTCTAAACACGAATGGCATGTGCTTTAGAGGCTGTAGACAGGAGGGCACGTTCTTTCATATGTGGTAGACCTGCCCGATATAGACCTGACATGCTGCAGAGCATCATTATATAGACCTGACATGCTCTAGAGCATTAATATATAGACCTTAAGATGCTGCAGAACATTGTTATATAGACCGGACATCCTGTAGAGCATCATCATATAGACATCAGATGCTGCAGAACATCATTATGAAGACTGGCATGCCTCAGAGCATCATTATATAGACCTGACATGCCTCAGAGCATCATTATATAGACCTGACATGCTGCAGAACATCATTACATAGACCTGACATGCTGCAGAACATCATTATAAAGACCCCACATGATGTTGAACATCAATATATGTAGAGCATCATCATATAGACATCAGATGCTGCAGAACATCATTATGAAGACTGGCATGCCTCAGAACATCATTATATAGACATCACATGCAGCAATACATCATTATATACAACTCACATGCAGCAGAACATCATTATATACACCTCACACATTGCATAATAATTGTTTGTGTACATCTCATGCTGCAGAACAGGAAAATGTACACCTGTCATGCTGACAAAATCCATGGTTGCTGTATGTCCATTGAAACCAGTAAATTTAGTAAATTTAGTTAATTAAAATGATCATAACAGAAAATTAACATAATTAAAATTATAGTAAGGTAGCGTTTTATATCCTCTAAAAACAAAGGCCCATACATGTCTATAACATACTGACCGTGTGAAGCTAAGTGACTCATCCCCACTCTGAGCCTAATGGACCCTGTGAACAGGTTTGTTAGCTCCTGTACATCTTTCTACCAAAGTATGCACAGGTTCAGGTCATCGCGTCTGATCCTAGCATCGCAACTCCGACACGCCCATATCCATGAATAACTAGGGTCGGTCCTGGGGAATAACCGGCAAAAATCTTATTTGGTCTTCCTAATTCACTTGTACAACGTGTGTAAACCTGGTGCCCAACTTAATAAGTTTAATCTAAAGCTTGAGTGGGGGAAAAACAAAATGCAATTTGGCATTAAATGTCAAGCATCCAGGACTCCCCTCCCCGAGTCCTCCCCTTTGATGGTAAACTTTTGATAGAACGACTGATATTCTGAAAGACTGGATATTATAGCAGCAAGGTTGTACTCAGCGAGGCCGTGAAAAAAAATCATCAACGTGGCTTCTGATAGCATGTCTGTGTGTCAGCGCTGTGGCGCGTCATAATAGTATCAGATTAAGGGCTGCCCTCAATGACATACGGTACTAACAAGTAGAGAGCCGCATGACTTTCTCCGGTGTTATACTACGACCTTCAGCGAATGTGGCTTAGATTTTAAGAGCAGAGTGCAAAGGTACTGTATACCTCGGTGTGCCGAAGAACTCGCACCAGACAATAATTTACCAGATCATTAAATTCCACTTTAAATGAAGGCTGCAAGGCAGAACTAAATTATGCAATCTCTCGGTTTTACCTTAAACCCCATCTGTCATAGAGCATTGTCACCATGCCATCCACTTTCTAAATCTAAAAAGAGAATCATCGCAATTCCAAGGAGGCATGAAATCCCTGGTAAATACTGACTTCATTGACGGTGAGGACGGATACACGGAGAGAGGGCGTCTTCACATATGTCTCTGAGCCAGATGTCCCCGAAGAACTCAACCCCTGGGGTCGGGGGACAGTTTATTTTTGCGAGATTTCAGAAATAAAAAACTTGTGTTTATTGTTGGTTGAACAGTGCAGTTTGTATTTTGATCTCATCCGGGGTCGTGATTAATCTCGGAATTAAAAATAAAAAATGTCGACGTCACACTACATGATTCAAAAGTGGCGTCCGTCGGGACAACAAAAATTTTATATCAAAACATTATGGATAGTAGAAGAGAGTAGGCAGCACTCCAAATATGATGTGAGAAAAGGGGTTCTTTGATTCAGGTTTTAGGGTACAGCAAAGTACAGCAACTTTGCGGGCTCACTTGGACCGTTTTCAACTTATGATATAGTGACGACAGTCCTAAATACCACCTGCAAGGGGGTTGGAGAATTAACGATGTTCTTCTCGATCTATCAAAAAGACTGGCAAAACATCTGTAGACAGACTAGTCATGGTCAATAGTCAAAGCTAGACTTTTGTTTTGTTGTTCAAAAACAGGCAAAGAAAAAAAAAAAGGGTCTCCTCAGTTTATGATTCTGGTTGCCATTAAACGTTCAGGTGTAGTTTCTTTAGTTTTTTTAAAAATTTTCAGTACTAGGCTGTCTGGCTTAAAGGGGTTGTAACAGATGAGATATCCGATTCCCTGTCCCTCCTCTTCCTTACATTTATCTGAGCTGCGATGATTCTGGTACTGTGGATAATGTGCCACTATAATAGTACATATTATCTGTAAAATTTGCAGAATAAATATGTACATAATGATGATATCGGATGCACGGGCCCCTGACATGCTGGCCCCAAAGCAGCTGCTATGGCTGCTTACCGCGGGAATACACCCCTGGCACACATTTCCTACCCTTGGGTGGTGTGTGGTATTGACAAACTAAGCTCCAGTCATTTCTATAAACCCGAGCTGCAATACCATAACAAACCATAGTCAGTGTGCACGTTATTAAGAAAAGGAGCATTCTTGCTACTGTTAAGATAAGAAATGGCCATTTTCCCGAGATCAGAGAAAATGGTACATTTCTTTATTCTCTTGAATATTAATGGAGGATCTGCACCCTATGAGTCACAAGCTAACTTTTTATTCGGAGGGCCTAAAGAAATAGGAAGACAACGTGGTCCACGATTCTTATTTTTAGCAACAGTCCTGTTTCCAGGGATGGAAATGATAAGGGGGTTTCAGAATTAGAAATTTGACAGACGATGTTCTCATATCTTGGTCAAAGTAGAGCAATGGTTGTTGTGAAGGACCTGCTCTGTCTTACTTATACACATAATAAGTGATTTTAATGCATGTGAGTAATTCTAATTTCTCCAATGGAAAGTCAGCTCTGGGCTGTTATAAGCTATGAAGGGTTTCACGGAACCCAATACTTGTAACACCTCGGCATAGTATGGTTCATTAATAGTGACTCAAACCACATTCTCTGCTAAAGCAAAAGTTTGGGTGGGTGTTCAGCCACACCCATGATCAATGCTGGTACTGGCGCGCCCTCTTACTTTCGATCGTTGCTCCACAATGAGATCACAGGGGCAACGATCCTTTTGAAAATGGTGGATGGTTCAGGGCGCCACTAGGATAGTTGGGTTCCGTTTGATGGCAAATTTTTGGGCCCCGCACAAATAATAGTCAGACTCTCTGTGACAGAGAATTCCCTGCACTGGGAAGGGAGCAGGTTTTGTTCTGTTAATTGGGCCCCTTTCTTCTCAGGGCCTAAGGAACAACAGTCTACTAACCTCCCCCCCTGATGGCAGCCCTGGTGTGTACTTGATGGATGGTGCTTAAGGAGGGTGGTGATCCGTCAGGTTCATGACTCATCTGTACCTAAACTTGAACAGGTCCTATCATTTACTCATTTAATAGTTGTTTTCGGCAGGGTTGCTGGGTTGATAGGAGTCACACCTCCATTGTGCAACTTGATATGACCTATATTGATGTTTTATGCTAGATAAGGCCGCATAATTCTTATAATTAGGTCAATCAATCGCCTGGTTGTATTGAGTTTAGCCACTTACTGCAATACTAAGTTCAGCCACTATATACGCGCAGTGCTGTTCTTGGTAAGGAGTAGGACAGAGGCCATAACAATCTGTCTCTATTACCGGCCTGGGATGCCTGTGTGAGACACCTCATATGATGAACTCTATATTTGTGCCAAGATTTTCTGTACAAGGTTTAGTTTCAATGTCTGAACAAACAATAAGGACTGATCCTCAAGCCGACCAGACGTAAAATTCAATACTAAACTGTTAGTAAAGAAGCATCAAGACAAAACACTGCAAAAAATATCAGGAATCCTTCGGAGATCCGTAATACCAAATATAGTCTCTGTCTTGCAAAAGATATGGGAAGCATTTTTTACGGTAAAATAATTCCCAATTAATTATGTTCTTTAGGACAAAATTCTCTCTGTTTGGGGACTCTCCCGCTACCCCACTAATTTCAAATTCACTTCTAAAACTTTCTAAGCCGCATTCTCAGTCTCATCGAATCCATTTAGCTCAAAAATGTTAATATTAGGACAATTGGCCCATTGGGAACTGGCGAAAGAAGTTGGAGTGGCTTAAACAACTACATCTGTAATCATTGGTTGGGGTTGTCAGACGGCAGACGGGTAACCACTTAATTTATTAATGAGGTCCATGAGGGAATTAAGAGGATATTGTACAGGCCTTCAGATGGCATTTTGTGCTGGAAGCAACATATTTAGTCTATGATAAAATTGTTCAGTTTATCTCCCAAATAAGCTGCTCATATCGTGTGTTTTGGAGCCTAGGCGATTGTGCCCCCGGAAAAAAACTGGCAAGGGGAGGAGATGATATCATGAGATGCTAGTGAAGTGTTCATTTTATACAGTGCGGGGCATAGGGGCCTGAAGTTAAAACATGAGCATCACAACCCACCGGGTCACCTGCATATTCAGGATCATTTACTGTGTTGCCCGGGGGAAGTTGCATTCTGCATATTACAATCAATTTGCTACATTATAGAGTTTGCTGATGGATCTCCACAGCCCTACATATTCCTTTATGGTTGAACCATACTCCCCCGCCAGGATATTTCCGTTATGGTTGAACCATACTCCAATGCCCTGAGAGTATTCCTCTATTATGAACCATACTCCACCGTCCTGGAATTCCTTCACGTATGCTTGAACTAATTCCACCACACTGGAATTTTCTTACGGTATTGCTTGAGCCATCCGGGACATGTTTGCTCGACACATGTTTTGTGACACAGACATCAGATACACAAGTACCTGACAGGTTCTGTTGTACACATGTGAGAGGACACAGACATCAGCTACACAAGTACCTGACATGTTTGCTATACACATGTGGGAGACACAGGCAACACTACACAAGTGCCTGACATGTTCTGCTATAAACATGTTGTGAGACACAGGCACATTAGCACAAAAGTACCGACATGTCTGCTATACAGATGTGAGGAGACACAGAATTAGCTACAAAGTACCTGACATGTTCTGCTATAACAAGTGTGACACAGACCTCAGCTACACAAGTGGATGACATGTTCTGCTATACACATGTGTGAGCACCAGCATCAGCTTCACAATTAACCGACATGTTCTGCTAGACACATGTGTGACACAGACATCAGCTGCCACAAGGCCTGACATGTTCTGCTATACACATGTGTGAGACACAGACATCAGCTACACAAGTACCTGACATGTTCTGCTATACACATATGTGAGACACAAACAACAGCTACACAAGACCTGACATGTTCTGCTATACACATCTGTGAGACACAGACATCAGCTACATAAGTACCTGACATGTTCTGTTATACACATGTGAGAGACACAGACATCAGCTACACAAGTACCTGACATGTTCTGCTATACACATGTGAGACACAGAAATCAGCTACACAAGTACCTGACATGTTCTGCTATACACATTTGTGAGGCACAGACATCAGCTACACAAGTACCTGACATGTTCTGCTATACACATATGAGACACACAGACATCAGTTACACAAGTACCTGACATGCTCTGCTATACACATGTGAGAGACACAGACATCAGCTACACAAGTACCTGACATGTTCTCCTATACACATGTGTGACACAGACATCAGCTATACAAGTACCTGACATGTTCTGTTATACACATGTGTGAGACACAGACATCAGCTACACAAGTACCTGACATGCTCTGCTATACACATGTGAGAGACACAGACATCAGCAACATACGTACATGACATGTTCTGCTGTACACATGGCTGCATCCTGGAGCAGTTTAATGTTTCATACACACACAGGCTAGAGGGGGCGCCAGCGCCAGGAGTGGCACATCATTATGCAGGCTGTCAGTCATGGGTATAGGAGTATCTCATACTCACAGGCTGCAGGGGGTGTGTCTGCCAGCACCAGGAAGCACATGGAGGAGCCATTACGCCATTATACCTCACATCATTATACAGGCTGTCAGTCAAGCACTGGGGGTGTGGCTGTGCCTCCCACTCATGAATAAGCCGGACAGCTGAATATGATAATGACTCGTTGGACATCTCTCAGGTCATTTGCATACAGCTTTAGGACCTGATTGTTTAAGTTTACAGTCATGTAGAGAGATAATGGAGAGATAGGGGCAATGCTTTCTAATGACATTTTAGAAAAATAAATTTAGTTTTGGGGGTCAATTTGCCTGATGGGTTCTCTATAAATAATAATATCTCTTTAAATAACAATCTGCTCAACTCCTCCAGCTGTATAACAATCCACCTACAAATAGGACACTTGGTACAATCTGCTCAGCTCCTCCTGCCCTATAACGTTCTGCTTGCAGACCGGGCACTATATACAATCTGCTCAGCTACTCCAGCTCTATAACAATCCACCTACAGATAGGATAGACGTGTGGATCTGGGATGGACCCTCACTTTATTTTAAAATAACTTAGACAAAAGAAAACAACTTAGACGGTGTCTGGACAAAATACACAACCACATAAATAAATTGGTCAAAATGGCCACAGCTTTATTTAAATCACTGGAATAAACAATCAGAGAAGGAGTCAGGTGACATGCTAGGGGTGGGATTCCCCAATACCCCAATCTACAGCTGCCTGACATACAGCCCCCAGCAAGACAGCAATAAAGGGGGCGGCACACTCTCGCTGCAGAACCGGAACACTTTTACCATTACCAGAACTTTGAGGCTGCAACTTGCAAAGCTCAACCTGTTCACCACCATGAGGTTTTACATCCCCTATAAGCTAAAGTAGTCCACCAATAGCTTGCTTGCACCTTCCACCTGACTCCTCCACCACAAAATAAAATGTCCAGGCAGAAATTTTAAAAATGGGCGACCTCCGACTCACAAACAGTCATGCGACAGTGCTCAGGGGAGGAAAAACCCCTTACATCAATACTGGTAGCTAAAATTCATGGGTTATAGGTTCCCCCTTACCACCGTCATGTTCCCACTTTTCCTATGGCTCCATAGTTCTCACTATGTACAATCTGCTCACATACTCCTCAGCCATAACAATCCATCTACAGATAGGACACAATGTACAATCTGCTCAGTTCCTCCCACGCTATAACTTTCTGCCTGCAGATAGGACACAATGTACAATCTTCTTAGCTACTCCAGTTCTATAACATGCTTCCTGCAGATAGGACACTATGTACAATCTGCTCAGCTCCTCCTGCTCTATAACATGCTGCCTGCAGATAGGACACTATGTACAATCTGCTCAGCTCCCACTACACTATAACATGCAGCCTGCAGATAGGACACTATGTACAATCTGCTCAGCTCCCACTGCACCATAACATGCAGCCTGCAGATAGGACACTATGTGCAATCTGTTCAGCTTCTCCTTCTCTACAAGATTCTACTTGCAGATAGAATAACATGTACAATCTGCTTGGTCCCTCCAGCACTATAGCATAGAGCCTGCAGATATGACACAATCACTGCTTACCCACTTCTGTTCTATAACATGCTGCCTGCACTAATCAAGAAAGAAGTGAAGTTGACCAATAGGGGACTGTGAGACATTTTTATTTTTTAATACCATTCTGAGACTCTTTCTAATTTTTAATTATTAGTCGGTCATTCCCTTTAAACAGCTCTGATTATTAGTTTCTCTATGGAAAGATTTTATTCTTTACTGATCGATAAACTCTATAACTTTAGACCTTGGCCTCCTTGCACTTGTGAAGGTCTTTCTTTCTTTCAACATGAACTATCATTTTCATCTGTCAGACAGATGTGTTACAATGTGCTGTAAGAATGGACAAGCTAAAAGTGTTTTTCATGTAAAATTACCTAATGAGCTTTCCCTAGCTGCCGAGCTGTTGTCTGGAGAAGAACTGGTGAAATAGTCATTTATAACACAAGAAAATGTTCTTTTAAGTCCATAATTTTAAGATTGTTTTATTTTTTTGTCATTTACAGGAGTAAAATAAATTTCACCTTTACATAGTGACCCAGTAAACTGCAGAGAAGTAGACACAGCGAGGGGTGTAACTACATTGGTACCAGACATTGCAGCTGTTATGGGGCCTGCAGAATAATGGGGCCCTTTCATCATATTTGACACTAAAGAATGGAGGATGTGCACCTTTTCCCGACGTGTTACCCAAATATTTCCTATTTGCGACGATTTTCCCTGTATTGCCCTGGGTTTTTGGCGCACGCGATTGGATTGTGGCGCATCGGCGCCAGCATGTACAGGATCGTGAATTCCGGTGGGCCTCGGCAGACGTCAGCGCAGCAGCAACATCTGGTGGATGTCGGAGGAACTGCCTTAGTGTATCGCCGGAAGACCCGAATCCACCGCAGAGAACGCGTCGCTGGATCGCTAATGGACCGGGTAAGTAAATCTGCCCCATTGTATAGTATCATATGTATACAAACATATAAATGACATATATATGCTGTATATGTGTATATGCTGTATGTGTATATGGTGTATTGTGAGCATATGCTGTATGGGGGATATTTATCATACGCTGGCGCTCGTGCGCCAGCGTATGATAGCCCCGCTGCTGCAAATTCGCAGCCCGATACATCAAGAGGCTTCAGCGTTTAACCTACGCCAGGCCCGTATGAAAAGTCGCCGGCAGCAGCGAGTGCGCAGGTGCGGGTACAGTAACGCCCCGCGCCGGCCCACTCCTGTCCGGCCGCCCCCCCCCCTTCACGCCCCTTCACGCCTCACTGGCGTGAAGGTGGCGGATTGGGGAAAATAATCGCAAAAGCTAGCAATAAGCTAGCGTTTGCGATTATTTCAGGGCCTCTGCGCCACTGGCGGTGCGCAAAGGTCCTGATAAATATGCCCCTATGTGTGTATATATGCTGTAATTCTGTATATGGAACTGTATGTGTGTATATGTGATGTGTGTATGCTCTATATGTGTGCAAGTGTATAAATGTGTGTATGGGTAAAGAACTGTATGTTTATGTATATAGGTATATAAATTTGTTTGTATATATGAGTCTAATATGTAGGGGGGCCCATTCAGAAATCTGCTATAGGGCCCCTCCTCTCCTAGTTACACCCTTGGACACAGCTTTTTAGTTACTGTGCAGGACCCCCAGGGGAAACAACTCTGGTCTGCATGGTTAGACATGAAAGTGCTCTAGGGACATGCAATGTCGAGCAAATTAATCCTGGATTTCTTATATCACATATCACATTCATGATTCTTGATACCTAAACTAAGTAGAGCCAGCTCTGGAGCCTGGTTTTATGACATGCCACCAATTTGTTGGTAGAGATGCTGTATTGAGAGTATTGAGAGTAGCATCATTACCGAAACCAGACAAACTTATTATCATAATTTCTGCCAGATTTGTCTGTTCCATATTTTTTATTTTATTTGTCTATTCCATCAGTTTTATTTTAAGAATCCATAGCTTATATTCACAGAAAATGCCATTTTAAAAAGTAGCTGGCACACTGCCAGAATTCTCCCCCAAGTCACAGGGGGCATCTCTTATCTCAGCCAACATCTCTGGCAGATCACTCATGCCTTCATCCCTTCTTCTGATGTCATTCTCTTTCAAATCATCAGTGCGCTGCCTGAGCACTCTGTACAAGGGAGAGGGGAAGAGGGAGGGGGAAAGGAAGGAGGTAAGGGAGGGGGGAAGAGGGAAGTACAGGAAACACTGGCCAAGTCACTCTATGACTCACTTAGGATTGGAGATGCCCCTGTGTGACCCAGGTTAGCTTTAGCTATGAATTTTTATGATAAAAACAACTTTTTAAACCATTTGAAGACCTCTGTAGGAACCAGTCAGTGGGTTTTAAGTTAAAAAAAAACTGATGACAGTTTCCCTTTAAAAGGTAAACACTAAGGCTATATTCACACTGCCGTTGCCCGCCCGTACCGTACCATAGCGGGCAACGGCAGTGTACGGGGAGAGGAGGAGGAGGAGGTGAGCGCAGCTCACCCCCGTCCCTCTCCATAGGAATTAATGGCACACGGCTCCGTACTACGGATAAAGATAGGACAGGTCCTATCTTTTTCCGGGTACGGAACGGTACGGTGCCGCACCGTACCGCTCCCGTAGGGTGCCGTGCGCCCATTGCTGCCTATGGGGGACGTATATCGGCCGTATATACGGCGGCCGTATATACGTCCCCCATACATCAGTGTGAATATAGCCTAAGAGTTCTCAGTCTAGTTGATCTAGAACACAGATTATAGAATACACATTACGCTATGTGACAGTCCCTTTAGCTAAATTACATTTCTTGGAAATTTTGAACATCAGGCAGCATAAGGCATTGCACAAATCCAAATTACTTGTATTTTATGGTAAATTTACTAAGATGATATTTTATCATTTCGTGCTTAGCGATGGATTGTGCTTTTAGTGTCACTGATAAAGCGATAAGCAGCATTGTATAGTTAAGAGCTGTTATATTGTCAAAGTATATACAAGGCTTAACCAAGTTTTATAGTTGCTCCTTCTCACAATGAAATGGATTGTTTTACATTCTCAACATGTTGTAGTCAGTTTCCACCTGCCATGAGCTGGTCTGAATTCCTAAAGTTCAAACCACTTAAGAAGAATGACATCCTCAAAGTGAAATCGCTGACAAGGCAAAAGAAGTCAAATGTTTTGTTTATTTTTCTGGTGAGATGGAGATAAGGAGCAGGATATTGGTTGCCAGCAGAAAACTAGGCCCAATTACTCTAATTAAAGTTACGGCAGAGACCCAACCAATTGAGGAAGCCAAATTGATAGAAGCCTCCATGATAATTGTTTTATCTAATGATCACATATATAAAGGTTCGGAAAACCATCATAGATATTTACATAAATTCTACAAGGGTTCAAAATGAATTAGGAAAGTAAAGAGTACATGCATATTGGATCAATGTGTCCAAAATCAAGACCAATTTGGCAGTTGGTCACAAGATTTCAGCCACTTAAATGCACATTAATTGGTCAAATGTGCTGATATCTACAAGTTTGGCCAAACATCTCATTTGGATGGGTCTACTGGATTTCTGACCAACTTTCTCACAATGACAGATCATTGTAGCATATTTGGAAAAAGGTAAGTCCTTAAGTCCAACCTGTAAATCTCACATTGTTGATTTGGAGGATAGACTAATAAGGCAATCAGAATCACAAATGTTTTGTTCCTTTAATATTCCTTTGATATTTCACGAAAATTTACAAAGATGTGGCCAAAATGACTCGAACCTATAAACCTTACATACATAATGTGATGGATTTGTCCAATGTTTCGACTGTCCAGTTGGTCAATACATTTTAGCCAACTAAACCACCAAAGATGAAAATTGATTGAATCCGCCTATTTCTACAGGTTTTAAGGATCGTCTGATATTTATGGGGCCTCAGGACTCTCTCCCAACATTTCTCCAGTAAAATGTATTGCTAAGGGAATACCAAGTGGACAAGTGAGCATTCAACTGCTGCATGACATTAAACCTACTCAGGTATGAGGGTTCCTTTAAGTGAATTAACTCACCTATAAGAAATGGAGTCCACCTACCTGACCTTATACAAAATGGGATTTTTCTAAGAATTTCAGGGGTAGTCAGGTCATTATGTCACATGGCCACCCAGCATTGAAGGATGTGATCATTTATCACCCATCGTTGTGACTTAATATCCTTTGGTTACATGGATGACCCATCATGACTAATGATGAGTGGACCTGAACCCAGATTTCAGCCAGAAGTTTGTTTTCAGCCATAACTGGTATCACCTGTGATCATTGCTGGCATTAATCGCAGGTGTTAACTCTGAGAGGAGCAATGATCCTCAGGAAAATGGAGGTCCACACCTGGCCAGCATTTAAGTTTCTCGGGTAACACCAGCCAGTGGGAATTGCAGGTGTTATTGGTTTATCAGTACCTGAACCCATAAAGAATGGGTACATTCATCTCCAATCATGACAATGATCTAGACACTGGAGAGAGTTTCCTTAGAAAGTTTGCATTCCCAACACAGGTAAGGCAGCTATACACATTGCATTAAAGTTGGCCAATCTCTCTAAATGTAGGGGGAACCTGCCAACCATCTAATCTTCATCTCCATATTCGATACATTGAGACACAGATATTTTCCTACAGTTGGCCACATACTTCATAACTATTGGTGCATAGTTACTTTACTTTAGGGGGGACCGGCCAACCATCTAATGTTCATCTCCATATTCGATACATTGAGACCAGATATTTTCCTACAGCTGGCCACATACATCATAACTATTGGTGCACAGTTACTTTACTTTAGGGGGGACCGGCCAACCATCTAATGTTCATCTCCATATTCGATATATTGAGACCCAGATATTTGCCTCCAGCTGGCCACATACATCATAACTATTGGTGCACAGTTACCTCACTTTATGGGGGACCGTCCAACCATCTAATGTTCATCTCCATATTCGATATATTGAGACCCACATATTTGCCTCCAGCTGGCCTCATACGTCATAACTACTGTTGCACAGTTACCGCACTTGACCCAATGATTGGCAACCCTGAAATAATGCTGGAGACATTGGAGAATGAATTATAGGTAATACATAGATTAAATTATAATTCACACCAATAATCTTGTAACTATACAGAAGATGAAAGTCCTGTGATTCCGGTAGCTGGTACATCCTACCGAATTGTTTCTTTGCTTATTCATACAATCTTTATTTTGGAACTGTATTCTTTCTAATCCATGACCATTTGCCTAAAAGCTAGCATGTGTACTCAACAAGGTCCTTCACCTTTACTCTAAATCAGCCAAAGAAAATGGATCTGACGGCTAGAAAATGAGAGAACTGCTTGGTCAGTGACTGGCATCAACATGGTCACTGCCCCCAGCCCACAGAGGTATCAGTCAGACTGACTGCAGACTGAATGGCTTAAGTGCAGCTTGATCTTCAGAATGATAAGCAGACACAACGAGAGCGAGAGGAGATGAAGAAAATAATGGATAAAAATAGCAACTTTCCAAAGAAGAAGAATCTTCCCTGTCTGGTTCTATTATATGGCCAACACTGACACTGCAGAAATATAACATGTACAAACTATTCCTGAGCTCAGGAAAATACATACAGTCTGTAACGAGCGCTATAGGGTAAGACAGCGACATGTTCGACCACCTACAGCTGGACTGCATCTCAGGCAGCAGCACAATACTAACCCGAAAGATATGTCTCAGTTGTGTGATTAATACTTCTACTAATTGTGCAATATAGACGTCATCACTGACTATTCTGTATTGTAGATGGAATATAGTCTACTGAATATCTGTCCATGTTTTATAGATTATTATATATCTATCTATTTATGTATCTCTCGATCAATATCTATCTATCTAAAAATCCAAAAATAGGCAGCACTCCAAGGGTAAGTTAATTCCAATGCGACATTTCAGTGGTGGCACCCACCTTTCTCAACCATTGGAATAAACGTTGCATTGGAATAAACTTCACCTTTGAACTTTGAATTACCTTGGAGTGCTGCCTATTTTTGGATTTTTATAAAGCGGTCCACACCACGGATCCTACGGCTGTGCACTCACTGCTCATTTGCTGTGCTGCTTTGGATTATTCTTAATTATCTACCTATCAATTTATCTATCTATCTATCTATCTATCTATCTATCTATCTATCTATCTATCTATGTATCTATATCTAGCTACCATTTATCTATCAAGTCCACATGAATTGCAGCACGTCAAAAATAAAATAAAAAATCGGTGAAGTTTATTCCAAGGACCAAAATGTTGCATCCAGCCATGGAACAAACTTCACCAATTTTTTTTTTTTTATGGAGGGCTGCCTCTTCTGTGGACTTAGGGCCACATTTATCACTTTTGTGTGCCTAAGTGTAGTAGTTGCGCCTAAATTCTGGCGCACTGTTTTGCCAGAATTATCACAAGCTACAACCATCTGTGATAAGTATATTTCCTGACTCTTATTAATCACTTTACTTTAAAACAGTTTAGGTGCAATTTTGGTGCAGTTTCGGCGCAATGTTAGATTCAGGCTCTTACATGTGATCCTGCTACAAGCTCCTCTCTGCTTCTCCCACAGCCCAGAATGAAGATAAAACTCACAGCAGCACCCAGGTGTGTGACACCCAGCACCCAGTGACGTCCTCAGCAGGTGCTTCTCCTGGAGGGGATCCCCCAGTGCTGGTCTCCTGCTGTACCCCTGTAATTCTGCACAGTTTCCCCTCAGACACACTGGTGATACTGTGCAGAATTACATGGGGGACACTTGTATGTCGTATCTGCAACATTCTGCAAACTTCTGCAAAGTTCTCAGCTCTTGCTGTGAGCTCAGGAGTTTGCAGAATGTTTTGTAAATAGAAGGTGATGAACTGTAAATAGAGTCTGCAGCTCCTGTCTGCAGAGTATCTAATGTATCTATTATATGTTCTAGTGTCTGGCTGAGCTTTGCTGCTAGAAATGAGCTGTTCTGCAAAGGGGCTCAGTGCTTTCTTCTCAGATAACGCCACTTTCGGGCTGGAGTGTTTTTGCGCCCGTTTTTGCGCCTTAATGAAAATGTTGCAAGTGATGAATATCATTAGGCGCAGCAAAACATCTGGATTGGTAAGATAGATGAGGGAAAGCTGCTTATTTTTGCTGCGCGGCTAGTTTGGTGTTTAATCGCAAAAATGGCGCAAAAACGGTGCGCCTGAATGAAAAGGCGCAAAAACAACGGAAAAAATGGGTGATACATGTGGCCCCGTGATGCTAATGGTTCGGCCCAGGAACCAAATGGCTTAGCACCCTCCTTTAATTGGGTCTTTGTATTTGTCAAAATACATTATTTTAGGCCAGGAAACTGCTACGGCAAACTGCTGGAAAAAAACTGAAAAAAAAATGCGCAAATACCCCAATTTTCTCAAAAAGTCACTAAAATACAACCAATAAGGGTGGATCAGACTAAGATAAATGACCCCCATTATATTTTCTATCTATCAAACCAAAATTGTCATCAGAACCACCATAATAATAACTGTTACTGTGGGTTCTAATTCATCAAGAGGTTTGACACTCCGTTCATTATATAATAATCAAAAAACTGTCAGCGCTCCAAAAACTTAATTAAAAGTGGGTACTTTATTCCCCCAATAGCACTTTGGTGAATAAAGTACCCACTTTGGGGCAGATTTATTTTAGGCTGATGCATGTTTTTTGTTGTATTTTAGTGACTTTTTGGCCATATTTGTAAATCTGCACAATTTTTGTGGCTTTTTCCAGGAGTTCTTTGTGTAGCAGTTTCCTGGTTTGCGCCTAATTTGTCTTTGTATTTCTCCTTCCTCCAGATGTTTGTGCCTTATTTAACATAACTAAAAGGACGCAACTAATTGCACAAAAACACTTCAGTCCTGACCATGCTTAGGAAAGGCAATGGTATAAGTTGCACAAAATGGTTTGACTTTTTGAAAATGTGTGCCTAATAAGGCTCAAAAAGATCAGAACCAAAACTACAAAGACAAATGAGGTACAAAAAATAGACTCACAAAAGACCACAGAGAATGGGGAAATAAGATGAATGACCCCCTTTTATAAGTTTTTAGAGCGCTGACAGTTTTTTGATTATCTATCATATCTGTCATATATCTATATATCTATCCATCTATCATCTAATCTAACTATCTATATATCTATCATCTGTCTATCTATCTAGTGTGGGCAGCATGGTGGCTTAGGGGTTAGCATTACAGCCTTGCAGCGCTGTGGACCTGGGTTCAAATCCCAGGGTCAACATCTGTAAAGAGTTTGTATGTTCTCTCCGTGTTTGTGTGGGTTTCTGCCGGGTCCTCCAGTTTTCTCCCACACTCTAAAAACATACTGGTAGGTTGATTAGATTGTGAGCCCCATTGGGTACAGGGACCAATTTGGCAAGATCTGTGTAATCTGTGTTCTATATAAATAAAGAATTATTATTATCTTTCTGTTGCATGTCTTTATGGATCTGTTACTCTCACCATACACTTGTCACAAAGCCAAGTTAATCTAATATTCACCTGGTTCCAGTAATTGGATACTTAAATTTGACCTTTCATGGATTGCATGATTCTGGTGTGAACACAACCCTATATTTTTGGAAGGAGCTTTAGACAAAAGGCCACATTTATGAGGGCTTGTATGCCCGAAATGTGGCGTAAAAGCCATGAAATAATTCCTGGTCTAATTTCCCCATTATGCCACCTCCATGCCAAGTGGGTGAAGAGGGGTGTAAAGGGGCGGATCAATTATCTGCTGCAGGGTGCTCCTGCCCTCTTCCTGCTCAGTGCCTGTCAGACATGGCCTAGTAGTTCCCTGCTGGCGCAGCACGACTGTCTAGCAGATTTATCAGGAGAGCAAGGGCATTTTTATATGCTGGTGAACTTAATAAATAATAATAATAATTCCTTTATTTATATAGTGCACACAGATTATGCAGCACTGCACAGAGCTTGTCAAATTGGTCCCTGTCCCACAATCTAAACAACCTAACAAAATGTTTTAGAGTGTGGGAGGAAACCAGAGGACCCGGGGAAACCCACGCAAACACAAAGAGAACATACAAACTCTTTGCAGATGTTGACCTGGGTGGGATTCGAACCCAGGACCATGGAAAGGGCCTAACCTTTGTTCAAGGGAAAGCCCCTTTGATGCCAGCATATGAATAATGTGCCCCATCATATTAGCAATCATAGTCTAAGATCACGGAGGTCAAGAGTTTGACATATAACAATCGGAGTAATATCCCAAACTGCCAAATTGCTGGTACTGTATACTAACTGTGCTGTATTACTCCATGAGGACAAACTGAGCCAAACATCTTTATCCTGCATTTGGCTTTATATATATATATATATATATATATATATATATATACTGTTTATGTATCTACCTATACCATCACATCATTATCAGGATATAGAAATATCTAAGCAATTATCTTTACACTGTCTTTTCTTGTGTAAAAGGTCTTTTGATGAGATGGAAGCAGTAGGACATTGTCTCTCCGCCCGACCCCTTCCATTTATAACTTCTATACAATGTACGTGAGACAATGCTCGACCTATGCAGAAAGATGAGATCCCACATGTGCCCTTTCCAGCCTCCCAATGATAGATGGTAATCAGCCCGGCCGTGTGCATTAACAAAGCCTTGATAGGTGAACATTTGCCACCATACGATGTACACATTATTATTTGCATTACAATGTCATTGTTGAAGAGACGCTGCGTGCCTGGAGGTTATGTTACAGCTACTAATTGTGGCCAAACCTTGTCAAGTACAGAAACAAGTGCCGATCAGCAAATTAGTGACAGGAGGATAATGTCTAGGATTTCCATCAATGTGAACTGCCACTTAGAAGAGTCATTACTGGTTGATATTCTTATCACAATCGTAAACCAACATATAAGGCCCATATATGGTAAAATGTACATCAATTTCCCCCGCAAAAAATATATACCTCTTTTGGAGCTGAACAGTAGATATATACAGGGGTAACCCAACTGATGATCTTTTGGTGCCCCCTATGTACTCATCTGGCGCTCATAGAGAGAATGTTGCCAGATCTAAATATTCTGCATGTAGATTTATTTGATTCTGCTTCTGTGCAGGTTCAGACAATAGCAGATTATAATATGGGCTGTTTTGGGGGCCGGGCCATACCCACAGAGCTGTCACGGACCTGGCACCGGCACACGTGAAGAAAGAAGAGGCGCTGCCCACGGCGCTGCAGACCTGGAGCTGGCACCCAATCACATGAAGATAGAAGAGGAGCTGCCTGGGGGCGTCGGAATGGTGAATACTCCGTTTATTTTTTTAAGGGCAGGCTATACACTAAAGAGGCCTGGCTATATACTACAGGGGCTGGCAGGCTATATACTACAGGAGCTGGCAGGCTATATACAATAGGGTCTGGTAAGTAATATACTACAAGGTGCTGGCAGGCTTTATACTACAAGGGGCTGGCAGGCTATATACCACAAAGGGACTGGCAGGCTATATACTAAGAGGGCTGGCAGGCTATATACTAAATGGGCTGTCAGGATATATACTGGGGGAGGCAGGCTATATACTATAAAGGGCTGGCAGGCTATACACTAAAGGGGCTGGCAGGCTATATACTACGGGGGCTGGTAGGCTATACACTAAAGAAACAGGCAGGCTATATACTGTGAGGGCTGGCTATATACTACAGCGGCTGGCTATATATTACAGGGACGGGCAGGCTATACACTAAAGGGGCTGGCAAGCTATATACTACAGAGGCTGGCTATTTACTACAGGGGCTGGCAGGCTATGTACTAAAAAAGGGCTGGCTGGCTATATACTACAGGGGGCAAGCTATGGACTACATGGGCTGGCAGCTATATACTACAAGGTCGCTGGCAGGCTATATACTACAAAGGGCTGGCTGGCTATATACTACATGGGGCAGGCTATATACTACAGGGGCAGAAAGGCTATATACTACAGGGGGCTGGCAGGCTATATACTACAGGGAGCTGGCAGGCTATACACTATAGGAAGCTTGCAGGCTATATACTGGGGGCAGGCAGGCTATATACTACAGAGGCTGGCAGGCTTTACACTACAGGGGGGTGGCAGGCTATATACTACAGGGGAATGGCTGACTGGCTATATACTACATGGGGCTGGCAGGCTATATACTACAGGGAGGTGGCTGGCTATATACTACATGGAGGTGGCTGGCTATATACTAAACTATAGAGGCCTGGAAGGCTATACACTACTGGGGGATGTCTGTATATAAACATGGAGTCAATAGTTATTCCGTAGTAATTTTTGGTGGTAAAATGAGGGCCTGTATTTATAATCAAGGCGGGTTTATATGGTAACATTACTTGCCAGGAGCATATGATGAGTCGCGTGGAGGGGCACGCTGCAGTGTGTTGTGTTTGCCTGCGACTCTCTCCTCCACACTCATCCAGACCCCCCACTCACTTTACATCATTTGCAATGAGCAGGCAGGAGAGGGATGGGGGATAGTGGGGAGTAGAGGAAGAATGCAGAGGAAGAGAAGAAACAAGCACAAGCAGTAATGTAATGTGAAATAGACTTGCATAAAGTACTGAAATGATTCAGAGTGCTGACAAAGTTATTTTTAAAATCACCATAGCATAGGCTACTGGGACCTGTCACCAACTAAAAAGGTCATTCGGGGTGACAGTTCCATCTGATGTAATAGTCACATTGGTTTTGTGGTCTATGAACCAGAGAACCACATTTAGAAAATTATAGTGATCTTCTCTAAAAACAAATAATAAAAGAGCATTTTTTTCTATTTTTCTCTATGAAAGTGTGAGCGACCATACTTTTTGTTCAAAATTGGGTAGTCTCACTGTAGTTGGGAACCTGAATTTTTATGTATCTTGCATTTCCAACTTTCCAACTATGTTTTTTAACGTATGCATTTCGTCGGGTCTTCCCGAGAATTTCCATTTTGGACGCATTTAACAGGGGATTTTGGCGAAACTGGATTTTGGCGCATCGGCGCCAGCTTGCACGTGACACAAATGGAGGGCCGGGCCGCCGGACAACCAACGGATTCGGACTACGCGCCGGGAAGAAGAGGTGAACTCGGCGGACCTCAGCTAGGAAGCGACGGATGCAGGAACTCGAGCGATGAGCTTCGTGAATCGCACCGGAATTCATCTTCGTTGGACCGTCCTTATTGGAAGGATCGCTACAGGATCAAGTAAGTAAATGTGCCCCCATGTTTCTAGATGTTATAAAACCAAAAATAAGGGCGTCTGAAGTGTACGTGTAGTTGATCATAAAAATTTGGCACAGGGTCCTGACAATCAGATATTTTGCATATTTACAATAATAGCTCAACTACGATGTAACCAATCGAGGTCTGGTAAATTATCTGTTTGTAGAAATTAGCCCACACAACGTTACTACGAGATGTTCCAGAACATTCCATGATATTCCAGAATGCAAAATTTTACCTTAAAACAAAATACATTCTCATATGAATGGAATGAGCCTAATACACTTGATAAATGATCCCATCAAATTCTCGAGTTCTTTGTAGGTCCAACCCCTAACCGCCTTCTCTCCTGTGTCTATGGGTCCAGCAAGTAAAAGAGCGCACTCTGGAACCCCGGGGTATGATACATGAATAAAATCTGATAAGTAAAGTCACTGAGGATATGAAAGCCTCTGGGCCCGTGACCCCCTCGCCCGCATGTTTTTTTTGAGGATAAATGGTCAGCGCACAGAACACCTCGCAGAAGAAGCCGTGCGGCTGGTAATGAGGAGAACAACCAGAAATAAAGTGTGATTTGACTTTAATGACTTTTTTTTTTCATGGGACACGTCGCTAATAAGTTATATGCGAGCAAAGCAGAGAGCCTCGACCCGTGCCCACGAAAACACATGAAAAAATGAAAAGGAGCTGCAAAATTAGAGAAGGCCTGAATGAGCTCCGTTATGGAGAAATAGATGGTCAACGTTATATAGACCTCACATTCGCGGAACATCATATATTAGACCTCAGTGCTGCGAACATCATGATGAAGACCTGTCATGCAGAAGAGCAGCATCAAATAGCACCTCAGATGCTGCAGAACCTTGTTATACAGACCTGACTGCTGCTGAAATCATTATATAGACCGTCATGCTCTAGAGCAGTGATGGCGAAACCTTTTAGAGCCGAGTGCCCAAATACAACAAAGACCCGCTTATTGTCGCAAATGCCAACACAGAAATTTAATTTGTGATTATACTTCTCTCTGCACAGTTTAATTGATACCAGCAATCTGAGTAACCAAAAAGCAAAAAGAGAAAATAGTCCCAGGTAGAGCTGTCAATATAAATATCTCTGTGCACAGCAAGTCCTGGGCTTTGGGACTGCAGGAAGATACCTGGAATCATCTCTGGTGATGGCCTGAGGGCCCACAGAAAGGTGCTGAGTGCCACGCCTGGCCCCAGTGCCATAGGTTAGCCATCACTGCTTCATAGCATTAATATATAGACCTTAAGATGCTGCAGAACATTGTTATATAGACCTGTCATGCTGTAGAGCATCATCATATAGACATCAGATGCTGCAGAACATCATTATCAAGACCTGGCATGCCTCAGGGCATCATTATATAGACCTGAAATGCTGCAGAACATCATTATATAGACCTGACATGCTGCAGAGCATCATTATATAGACCTGACATGCTCTAGAGCATTAATATATAGACCTTAAGATGCTGCAGAACATTGTTATATAGACCTGTCATGCTGTAGAGCATCATCATATAGACATCAGATGCTGCAGAACATCATTTCAGACCTAGCATGCTCAGGGCTCATTATAAGACCGACATGCTGCAGAGGCATCATTATATAGACCTGACTACTCTAGAGCAGTGATGGCGAAACCTATGGCACTGGTGCCAGAGGCGGCACTCAGAGCCCTTCTGGGGCACCCGGGCCATCGCCCAGCAAACCAGACAGGACTCAAAGAATCTTCCTGAAGTTCCAAGCAACTTAAAAGATGCTGCTTCAGTAATATTTTGAACTCCTTCGCTACTTGGGACTGTAAGGAGAGGGAGAATTAGACAGGGCCGAATTATCTTTGGAGGACCTTCTGTGGCCCCACGATTCTGAGCACAGAGGGACACTGGAAGAAGTGATGAAATTTTCCATTCTTCTACTGTGTTGCTGTCTCAGGAGGCCAATATGATTGAAAGTTGTTGAACAGGGAGCAATAAGTTACTGCTTAATTTTTGGGCACCTCGGGATAAATAAGGGGGTTGGGGTTCAGTTTGGGCACGGGACTAAAAGGTTCGCCACACTGCTCTTAGAGCATTATATATGACTTAAGATGCGCAGAACATGTTATATAGACCTGTATGGGTAAGATTATTAATATAGTACAGTCAGATGCTGCAGAACATCATTATCAAGACTAGCATGCATCAGGGGCATATATAGACCTGAATGCTGCAGAGCATCATTATTATAGACCCTGAATGCTGCAGAGCATCAATATATAGACCTGTCATGCTCTAGAGGCATTAAGATATAAACCTTAAGATGTTGCAGAAATTGTTATATGGACTGTCATACTCTAGAGCAGTGATGGCGAACCTTTTTTAGAGAGACGAGTGCCCCAAACTACAACAAAAGGACCCGCTTTTTCTCTATTGTAACGAAAATTGAGTGCCAACACAAGAAATGTATATTTGTGATTTACTCCACTTCTCTGTCACAGCTTTCACTTGATCCAGCCCTAGAGGAATAACATTAAAGCAGAAATAGTCACCAGGTAGCGCTGTCATTTTTAAAAAGCTACTTTGCCACAGCAAGTCCTGGGCGTCGGGACTGCAGGAAGATCCCTGGCGAGTCATTTATGGTGGTCCTGTGCATTTCTCCGCCCTCTCCTTTTTCGTTTTCTTTCCCCCTATTTTCTCCCCCATCCTCTTAGGGTTGACCCCTTCATCATTTTTCTTGTTCTTTCTCCTTCTTCTTTCCTTTCCTCTATCTTCCTTCGCCTTTCTGTTTCCCCTCTTCTCCGTTACTCGCGTCTTGCGTTAAATTTGTTCAGGCCATCATAAACATGATCATGCAACTTTACTGAGACTTTTTTTTTTAATAACGTGAATGTACCCCCCATACACAGCGAGCTGCCAGTCTGTGTGTCGGACACCTTTCTATCATAGCCAGTAGGGTCCGTGGTCACATGGGCGCCTCTGACATGTCAGTGACTACACCTCCATACACGCGGTTGCCATGCATGTGTGTCCCGACATCTGTCAGAGCCAGGCAGTGGTCAGGGTCAGCATGGGCGTCTGACCTGTCTGTGATACACCCCCCGTACACAGGCGAGCTGCCATGTCCTGTGTGTGCTGGACACCTTCATCATGCCAGCAGTGGTAGGGGTCAGCATGGGTGCTCTGGACCCTCTGTGACTACCCCACCATACACAGTGAGCTGCCATGTCCTGTGTCCTGACACTTCTATCATTGCCAGCAGTGGGCAGCGGTCAGCGTGGGCGCTCTGGACCCTCTGTGACTACCTCCCCCTACACAGAGAGCTGACATGTACGTGTGCTTGACACCTTCTATCATAGCCAGCAGTGGTCAGGGGGGCAGCATGGGCGCTCTGACCCCTATGTGACTAAATCCCATACACAGGAGCTGCCATGGCCTGTGTCCGGATACCTTTCTATAATAGCCAGCAGTGAGTGGTCAGGGGTCAGCATGGGCGTCTGACCCCTCTGTGACTATACCTCCCCATACACAGCGAGCTGCCATGTCCTGTTGTCCCCTGAACTTTTATCATAGCCAGCGTGGTCAGGGGTCAGCATGGGTGCTTGACCCTTCGGTGACTACACCCCCATACACAGCGAGTGCCATGTCTTGTGTGTCATGACACATTTCTATCATAGCAGCAGTGGTCGGGGTCAGCATGGCGCTGACCCCTCTGTGGACACACACCCCTAACAGCGAGCTGCCATGTCCGTGTGTCTGACACCTTTCTATCATAGCCAGAGTGCAGGGGTCAGCATGGGCGCTCGGACCCCTCTGTGCTACACCCATACACAGAGAGCTGCCCCATTCCTGTGTGTACGATACCTTTCTATCATAGCCAGCGGTGGTCAGGGGTCAGCATGGGTGCTCTGACCCCTATGTGACCTAAACCCCCCAACATGCGAGCTCCATGTCCTGTGTGTCCTGACACCTTTCATCATAGCCAGCAGTGGTCAGGGGTCAGCCTGGGGGCTTGACCATCTGTGACTACACCCCCATTACACAGCGAGCTGCAAGTCCTGTGTCTGACACCTTTCTATCATAGCAGCAGTGGTCAGGTGTAGCTATTTACAAAACTTGTCAGCATGTAATTAGTGGTAAAATGGTAAATTAGCTGGCCATTGAGATGTACTAATGGATCATTATCTAGCATTAAAATACTTGCCTGCTCAGTACGAGTAGCAGAGCTGAATTTGTATGGGGCACAAGCGCTGCGCTGATACAGAGAGAATGTGAGATGCGCCGTGGGAGGTTTTTTGGTGTGCCAAGGCAACATCTTTGCGGGATGGAGGCGAAGAAGCCGGCGCCTTTTATGATGTGCAGCATTTATTTCTCCATAATAACTCGGCGACAGAACCGAAATCAAACAGATGGAAAACACTCTCAACATTCAGCGCGTCACGGCTTTCATGTACTGCGGTGTGAAAATTGCACAAAACACTTCCTGGTTATCGTCAGATAAACGCGGTCACCTCACTTTGACACGGGAGAGAGAGATCTGTTCTTCATGCATTCCCCCATCAAACACTGTCAGGTGGATTTTTTTAAAGGAGCAATGTCCTTAACTACAGTTTTTTCCTCGGTTTTTGGAAAAGCTGGGTTGTCGCCCTCGGCTTGTTGAGGAAGGGGAACGTCTGTAAGCCAGTGGTGGAGACAGGTTTGGGTCTGGGGTTCGGGTGTGGTCAGGGGGGTCCAGTCCGCGGCCGTTGGCAGCCAATCCGGCTAGATTGCGCCTCTCTGGTATAGCCATGGCTGTGCTTGCCATTGCCGTCCCCGGAAAGCTACAACTTTAATAAAGTTTTCGTCCTATTTCAGTTAGTGACCTTTGGCTTATTTACCTAATTTCGCGGATTTTGCATTTCGTGGATTGGGGCACATGCTGCGATTGTTTCCTGCGCCAGATTCAGGGGGGGGGGGCTCGGCCGTCGACCCGACGGTTTCGGCTGCGCGCGTTTCCCTTTCAAATTGGGTCCCCGGACCCTCTGCCCTTACATGTTCCCCACGAAGAGGTGCCACCGGGGCCCGTGAGCGGGCCGCGGCCACCTGCAGGCTTCAGGTGCATCATCGTAGTGCTCCCCGCACAGCGCCTATCCACGGACACTGCACTTAATGTACCAGGCAGACAGAAGGTGCAACTCCGGGGACCTGAGCGGGGGGGCACAAGGCACACATGCAGGCTTATCGGGCCCACGATCTTGGTGCCTCCCCTGCCGCGTATTCTACCGGACATGCACTTATCATGTCACTAGGAAGAGCCGGTGAACTTCGTGGGACCTGCGCGGGGAAGACCCCTGAGGCCATCGGGTGGCCCCATCTCGTGACTCCCCGCATCGCGCTTTATACCACGGACCACTGCCCTTACATGCCCAGGACGAAGAAGGTGAACTCCGGGGCCCTGAGCGGGCAGCGACCCTCTGCCGGAATCGGGCCACGCTCTTGTGACTCCCACGGCCTCGCGATATTATCAGGACCACTGCACTACCTGCACCAGGACGAAAGAAGAAGGTTGAAACCCGGGGCCCTGAGCGGGGAAGTGAAACATGCGGGGATATCGGGCGCAGCTCTTAGTGACGCCCCGCACGCGGCATATACATGGACCCATGCACGTTGACTGACAGGAAGAGGAAGGTGAACGCGGGGACCTGAGCGGGAAAAGCGATACAGGGCAGGATATCGGGCGCACGGTTTAGTGACTCCCCGCCACAGGCCATTATCCCACAGACAATGCACGTACATGCCCCAGGAAGAGAAGGTGACCTCGGGGACCTGGCGGGGAAGCGACACATGCAGGATACGGGCGCCACGATTTAGTGACTCCCCGCACGCGCATTATACAGGGACAATGCATTTATTATGCCACCAGGAAGAAGGAAGGTGAACTCCGGGGACTTGAGCGGGGACGCGACAAGTGCAGGTATCGGGCGCCCGATTTAGTGCTCCCCGACAGCGCATTATCCACGACAATGCACTACCTGCACCAGGAAGAAGAGGTGAACTTCGGGGACATTGAGGGGGAGGAAGCGACACATGTAATGTGCTAGTGTTGTCGGGTTTTCGCCACGCATTTAGTGACTCACGCACAGCGCATTATACACGGACTAATGCACTACTGACCAGGAAGAAGAAGGTGAACTCCGGGGACCGGAGCGGGGAAGCGACACATGCAGGAAGCGAGTTGCGCCACATCTTAGTGACTCCCCGCACAGCGCATTCTACCGATCAATGCCACTTACTGTGACCTCCAGCGGCGGGTAGGAGTGCCATGTATCGAACTTGTTTGTAAATCAGTTACAGTTATATTGTATATTAGGACGTTTGCTCTTAGACTGATTATCCTTTCATATCAGGACCCGGCGGGGTTATAATGACAGGTCATGATTAGTATACCCGGCGGCTCCCCAACGCATCACGTATATAATGGTGACAGACGCTGCACTCGTGCTTTAATTCTGAACTTCTGCCTGCTTCTGGCTGTAAAACAACATCTTGTAATCCATATTCGCTGCTACATTGAGCAGAATTGTTACAAGGTCCCATCCTCTCCCACCATACAGCCCACAGTCTCTATACGTTCCCCATATGCTCCTATACTGTTATAGGCTCCTATACTAGTCCACTACTGCTCCTAAAATTGTCTATACTGCTGCTAACTAGTCCTTATTGCTCCTTACTAGTCGATACGCTGCTAAAACGAGTATATATGGCTCCTATACTAGCCTATCCTGCTCATATATTGCTCATATTCTGGTTCTATTCTGCCCAAAGGGTCCTGGCAAAATACAGGACTACAGGCAGACATAGGAACTCCAAACCAGGATCTGCGCTTATGTATGGTAGATACCGCTATAAGGACAACTAGATATACTGGCCGTACTCGGTCTTATGGCACATTATCTGTTATGCAACTTAGTGCAGTAGTTCGCTTTATGTAAGGTAGATATCCCTTCCAATGGAGCTTAGATCCCGCCCCCCATCTAATCTATGGTAGGTCTCGCTATGATGACAGCTTAGATACAGCACCCAGCTCTATCATGCGTCGGTCCCTCTTATGTAGCTTCGATCCAGTAGCTAGAGTCTATTTATGGTAGGTTCCCTCTATACTGACAGCTTCGCATACGCACCCCCTCTCTCTCTATGGTAGGTATCTCTATACTGCCGCTTAGGGATACAGCACCCCCTTCTCTTCTAGGTAGGGAGATCTGTAATGCCCGCTTAGATCCAGCACCCCCTCCTCGATCTATTTTCGGGCCCCTCCTAATGACCGCTTAAGATACAGCACCCCATCTATATCTCTGTGTGGTCCCTCTATAGTCAGCCTTGATCAGAGCTCACTCTACTTGGTAGGTACCCCTAATGACCGCTTAGATACAGTAGTCAGCTCTTGTACCACACATGTACACAAGAGACATTTAAGGAACCTTTTTGAAGGTCCTACAATAGGTCTGAACACAGTTGAAAGCCGCCCGGAGGGACAGTCCTCCCTCCCAAGAAGCTGCTTCTAGTACCCGAGTAGGAAGTGATTCCGGATTGTCGGGGCCTAATATTCATACAGCCCGAGCCATGGGGGTCTTATCCACCCGGGACCCAACTAATTCTAGTCGGCTCCTTCTGACCTATATCAGAGTGTTAGGACTTCCAAAGGAACTGCTTTTCCTGCAGGAGGACTCTTGTTAGTAATGGCGGTCTGGGAACCTTCCTCAGATCACTGGACTCAACTAGAGATCCGTGCATTAGAATTGGAGACACTCTGATCCACTCGTCCACCTTCCCGTGGATAAACAATGACAACGGACACGAGTTGAGTTAGTTCTTGTGGCATTTGGTGCTGGGGGGGGGGGGGGGGTGGACCCCCCAAAATAACATCACTTGATTTCTCCGCTCTGGGGGTTCTCGTAACAGATGCTCCCTGTGTGTAACTCTTCAGCAGGTTGTGAGGAGCAGCGTGAGGCAGTACACACGGAGGAAGACTCCGGCACCTTTCCTTACCTCCTGTAACGCAATTGTTTATGAGGGAGAGTCCTTTATAAAGTTTCTAGAACTGTATAGCTGAAGTTACATGACAAATTCAGGCACAGTACATAGGTATATTAGCACCACTAGGGGGAGCCAGAGATACTTACCCACTGTTATAGTCCACACTAGGTGGAGCTTGGGAGATCTACATGTGATATACAGCACCTGCTAGGGGAGTCTGGAGCTACTACGTACTGTATTACAGCCCCCACTAGAGGGAGCTCTGGAGATTACACATACTGTCCGTCAGCCACCACTAGGGGGAGCTCAGGATATTACTAATACTGTATATACAGGCATCTACTAGGGGGAGCTCAGGAGGTTACTATATACTGTATATCCAACCAGCCACTAGGAGGAGCTCCGGAGATTACTAATTACTGTATTCAGCCACCATAGGGGAGCTAGGATATACTAAATACTGGATATAACAGATATCTAGGGGGAGCTCAGGGATTCTATATAACTGTATATACAGCCACACTAGGGGGCGTCAGGAGATTCCAACATACTGTATCTACAGCCACCATAGGGGGGTCAGGAGATACTACATACTGTATATACAACCACATAGGAGGAGCTCAGGAGATTAATACATACTGGCATACGCCACCATAGGGGGGTAGGATATACTACATTAGTATATACAGCATCACAGGGGGAGTCAGGAGGATACTATATATTGTATCTACAGCCCCCACTAGGGGGAGCTCAGGAGATTATACATTACTGTATGACAGCCAACACTAGGGGGAGCTCAGGAGATACTCTATACGGTATATACAGTCACCAACTCGGAGGAGCTCAGGAGATACTATAGATGTATATACAGCACCACTGAAGGAGTCAGGGATATACATACTGTATTACGCCACCACTAGGGGGAGTTCAGGAGATTACTACATATGTCTATACAACCACCACTAGGAGGGTCAGGAGATTACTAGATACTGTATTACAGCCCAACACTAGGGGGAGCTCAGGAGATTCTACATACTGTATATACAGCCACCACTAGGAGGAGCTTAAGGAGAGAATATATATTACTGTATAACGCACCACTAAGAAGGAGCTCTCAGGAGATTTCTAATACTGTCTATACAGCCACCACTAGGGGGTCAGGAGATTATACATACGTATATACAACCACCTAGAGGAGCTCAGGCGATTATACATTCTGTTGACAGCCACACTAGGGGGCGCACAGGGGTTTTATTACATAATGTATATACAGCCCACCACTAGGGGAGCTCAGGATAGTACTACCTACGTAGTACATCCTCCATAGGGGAAGTCAGGAGATATACTACTAATCAGACACTAGGGGGGAGTCAGGATATTACTACATACTGTATATACAGCCACCAATAGGGGGAGATCAGGAGAGGAGATTACTTATACTGTTATACAGCCACCACTAGGGGGAGATAAGGAGCTGACTACATTACTGTATATAACAGCCCACACTAGGGGGAGCTCAGGAGATCTAATACTGTATTATCCAGCCACCACTAGGGGCGCTCAGGAGATTACTATATACTGTAATACAGCCACACTAAGGGGAGGAGACAGGGATTTACTACCTTGTATATAAGCCACCACTAAGGGGGAGGAGGACAGGGGATTCCTACATAACTGTATATACAGGCCACCACTAGGGGGGGCGGTCAGGAGATACTACATATGTATTATACAGCCACATAGGTGGAGTCAGGGAGATTATACATATTGTATCGACAGCCACACATAGGGGGAGCTCAGGAGATACTACATACTGTATATCAGCCACAATAGGGGGAGCTCAGGAGATACTACATACTGTATATAAAAGCCACACTAGGGGGAGCTCAGGAGATACGACATACTGTCTATACAACCACCACTAGGGGGGGGAAGTTCAGAGATACTACATATTGTATTTTGCAATTTAGTGTTTAGGTCACCACTAGGGGGGAGTCAGGAGATTACTACATATGGAAGAACAGCCACATAGGGGAGCTCCGGAGATTACTATATACTGTAGATACTGCCTCCACTAGGAGGATTAGAGATTCTACATACTGTATATACAGCCACCACTAGAGGGAGACAGGGGAATTTCTACATCCGGTATATACAGCCCACACTAGGAGGAGTCAGGAGATTACTACCATACTGTATACAGCCCCCACTAGGAGGAGCTCAGGAGATACTACATACTGTATATACAAGCCACCCACTAGGGAGCACAGGGGGTACTAAATGTATATACAGCCAAACTAGGAGGGGAGCCTCAGGAGATTATACATCATGTATCTAAGCACCACGAGGGGATTACTACATTACTGTATATACAGCCACAACTAGGGGGGGACAGGGGATGACTACATACTGATATACAGCCAACCACTAGGGGAGACTCAGGAGTTACTAAATGTTTTTTTTCATATACAGCCACACTAGGGAGCTCAAGGAAATTCTTACATACTGTCTATACAGCCACAGTAGGGGGGAGTCAGGAGATTACTGCATACTGTAATACAGCGCCACTAGGGGGAGCTCAGGAGATCACTACATTATGTATATACAGTCCCATAGGAGGGGCTCAGGATGATACATTACTGTATATACAGCACACTAGGGGGGAGCTAGGAGGGAGACTTACTGACATTAAGGCATATACAGCACCACTAGGGGGAGACTAAGGAGATTACCATTACTGTATATACAGCCACCATAGGGGGAGCCAGGAGATTACTGTATACTAAGCCACCATCAGCAGGGATAATCTGTAGCTGGGTGACATCTTGTCGGCCATGGGCCACCCAGGTGGACGTCCATGAGGGTTATCGGGTTGGCATTGGTCCTATGTAACTTTATCTTCACTGAGCTCTTGTCCTATGGTTATATGTCCTACCCATCCATCTATCATTGGCTTCCCTCAAGGGGGGGGGGGGGAACATTGACAGAATTCGGATATAAATTTGGGTTTGCACTGCACCTTAAAGATAATGAAGTCCCTGATGTACAGTGGCTGCTCGTGGTACTGCAGCTCACCCCATTCGGGTTGTAAACCTCATTGCAATCGGCTGCATGGACAGTGCTACGTCACCTTACGTTGGTTTAGAGGACTCGACATCAAAAAGTCCAGGTTCATTTCCAAACTTGCAGTGATGAGGGGAGGGTGGTGATATTGACCCCCATCATCCGCCCTCCCCGCGCTCCGCGATTAGTATTCCGCCTTGTTGTGTCAGACACATTGTTCGCGGCGTGAACTGTGCGTCACTTGTGAGCGGCGAGGGCGGGCGGGCGCACAACGCGTCTCTTCTGACCAAAGAATTGCGTAATGTTACAAGTATCCGCGGGAGGGGGGGGGGGCTTACAGCAGACAAAAGGCTTATTCTGATGGAGTCGCCCGACAAGGAGATCCGCTCAGGGAAATTACCACGATGGAGGTTCCGGATTATCAAGTGCGAATCGAGCGATGGAAACAAACCCGGAGTCGCAAGAGAGGAGCGCAACAATCCTACACACTCTATAATATCCTTATTCCCTGCACACCGCACCAACCTCTCTGCGAAGTGGAAATCTGTTATTTATTATCCCCCTTTGAGACATGGATCTAGAAAACTTCACACTGCGTGCTCTGTGCTCTCTGCAGCCACAGGGATTGTGCTCGGTCAACCGAGGTGAATGTACTCATCGTTTGTGTATGTCTTTTAGTAGCAGCAGGACTGTGATGTTGGATTTATATCCAGGATGGGTAGCTTTGGGTGTATTAGGGGTTGTCTCACATTGCTGTGCTCTGTGCTTCTGCAGCAGTGATAGCGACTGCCACCGAGAGATATGTATCATCTCTCCAGGGAACAAACCATAACATTGGCTGCAGAGAAGACAGAGCTACAGCAGTTGTGAGGTCTGATTACACATCTCTCCAGGGAAATACATAACATGGCTTCAGAGAGCACAGAGCCAGCAGTGTGAGTCTGATAACTTTTCCAGGGACAATAATAAACACTGCTCAGAGAGCACAGAGCACAGCCGTGTGAGTCGATACACATCTCTCCAGGGACAATACATAACATGGCTGCAGAGAGCACAGGCACCGCCGGTGTGTGTGTGTGAGGTTGATACAATCTACCTCCCCCGGACATAATAACCACTGATGCAGAGAGCACAGAGACAACAGTGTGAGGTTGATTACAATCTCTCAGGGAAATACATAACATGGATGGAACACATTTTCTGTAAAAACGGACATCGACCTAACTAGTAGATATAATTAAACTAGTCTTAATCTGTTGAAAAGCCCTGGTGCTCCATTTCACAGAGCGGCGTTAATGATAACTGGGACGGGCATAAGATCAGTACCAATCATCATGTTCCCTATGATGTGAGTGGGAGAGTCTAATTAGAGGTTTGTATACTCTCATGTGGGGTATGAAGCACTTTATGGCCGCATTACTGCAAGAAAGAGTCATATTATTCAGCCTAACCCTTTTCATCCCACACCAAGTAAAACATACAAGAAGATATATAACATGATAGGCCTTTACGAAATCACTATATTACAGGAAGATTCCCAGGGTATAGCGGCTTGTACAATATATTATATACAGGAGATCCCCAGGTTATAGCGGCGGTACATATTATCATTATATACAGGGATCCCCAGGTTATACCAGTGTACATATACTCTTATATACAGGAGATCCCCAGGTTTATAGCGAGCGTACAATCTCATTATTAAGGAGATCCCAGGTTATAGCGGCGTGTACGTATATCATTAGATAAGGAGATCCCCTAGGTATACCGCTGTACATATATCCTTAATCAGGAGATCCCCAGGTTATACCGGCGTACATAAATTCATTATATACAGGCGGCCCCGGGTTATACCGGCTGTACATATCATTATTACGGAGTTCCCAGGTGATACCGGCGTGTACATTTATCATTATATACAGGAGATCCCAGGTATAGCGGCTGTAATATAGCATATTACAGGAGATCCCCAGGTTTATAGCGCTGTACATTATATCATGATTAGCAGAGCTCCCCAGGTTATACGGGCTGTTACATCTACATTATATACAGGAGCTCCCCGGTTATAGCGGCTGTATTATTATTCATTTATAAAGGAGATCCCCAGGTTATACCGGCTTGTACATATATCATTCTATAAAGGAGATCTCGGGTTATCCGGCTGTACATTATAATCTATCCAGGAGATCCCCAGGTTTATTAACGGCTGTACATCTATCCATTATATACAGGAGATCCCCAGGTTATAACGGCTGTACATATCTCATATATACAGGAGACCCAGGTTAGACCGGCTGTACATAGATCATTATATACAGAGATCCCCAGGTTTATTTACCGGTGTACATATATCCATTATTTACAGGAATCCCAAGGTATACCGCTTGTACATATATTATTATAACAGGAGATCTTCCAGGTTATACCGGCTGTACATAGATCAATATATACGGAGATCCCAGGGTAAGCGGTGACATATATCATATTACAGCGAGATCCGGTTATACCGGGCGTTAACCCTTTTATCATTATATACAGGAGTCCCAGTATTTTATACGGCTTGTACATATATCATTATATCCAGGAGATCCCGGGTTATACCGGCTGACATAAATCATTATACAAGGAGATCCCCAGGTTATACGGCTGAACTATATCATTATTACAGGAGATCCCGGGTTTTACGGCTGTACATCATCATTATATACAGGAGATCCACAGGTTATATTGGCTGTTCATATCATATATACAGGAGATCCCCCTGGTTATAGTCGGCTTGTACATATATCATATATACGGGAGATCACCAGGAATACGGTGTGTACGTTATTCCCCAACTTTATAATTACAGGAGATCCCCAGGTTATACCGGCTGTACATATATCATTTATATACAGGGAGATCCCAGGTTATATACCGCTGTACATATATCACTATATAAGGAGATCCACAGGTTTATACGGCGGTACATATATCATTATAACAGGAGATCCCCAGGTTATACCGGCTATACATATATCATTATATTCAGGAGCCCCCGGGTGTATACGCTGTACATTATCTAATAATACAGGAGGATCCCCAGGTGATACCGGCTGGCCATATTATCATTATATACGGAGATCCCCGGACCCTCCTGGGTTATACGCTGTACATATCTCATATCTAAGGATGATCCCGGGTTATACCGGCTGTACAGATATATTATATAAGGAGATACCCCAGGTTATAGGCTGTACATATATCATTATAGCCAGGAGTCCCCGGTTTACCGGTTGTACCTATATCACTACTACAGGAGTTCCCAAGTTATACAGGCTGTACATCTCTCACTATATGACCGGAGCAAAACTCCCCTGGCTAACGGTTGTCCATATATCATTATATACGGAGATCTCCGGTTCATACCGGCTGTACATATATCTTTATACAGGAGATCCCCAGGTTTATAAGGGTGTACATATATAATTATATACAGGAGATCTCCAGGTTATATCGGCTGTACTATAATAATATATAAGGAGATCCCCAGGTTATACAGGAGGCTGTAAAGATATCGTTATATACAGGAGATTCCCAGGTTCGTAGGCAGCTTACATTATCATTAATACAGGAGATCCCCGCGTTATACAGCTGTACATATATCATTATATACAGGAGCTACCAAGGTTATACGGCTGTACTATACATATCTCAGGAGATCCCCAGGTATACCAGCTGTTACAATAATATCATTATATACAGAGAACCCAGGTTATAAAGCTGTACATAATCATTTATTAACAGGAGATCCCCAGGTATACCAGCTGTATATATATTCATTATCTACAGGAGACCCCCAGGTTCTAGCGGCTGTACTTTCATTATATCCAGGAGATCCCAGGTTATACGGCTGTACATATATAATATCTACCAGGAGATCCCAGGTTACCCGGCTGTCCTATATAATTAATAAAGGGGACCCCAGGTAAACAACAGCTGTACATATATCATTATATATAGAGAGATCCCTCCGGTTTATACCGGTGTACATAATCCATTATATACGGGAGCATCCCATGGGATCCGGTGTAATATTCAATATATACAGGAGATCCTGGTATACCGGCTGCCATATTCATTATATGACCGGAGAGCCCCAGGTTTATATCGGCTGTAGATAGATCATTATAGACAGGAGATCCCAGGATACGGATATACAGTATCATTATTACAGGAGATCCCCAGGTTATACCGGCTGTACATATTCATATATACAGGGGATCCCCAGGTATACCGGCTGTACAATATCCTTATCTACAGGAGATCCCGGGTTATTACGGCTGCATATATCCTTTATATACAGGAGGATCCAGTGTTATCCGGGGCTTTACTTACATTATATACAGAGATCCCCAGGTTATAACGGTGTTAATATATCATTATATACAAGGAGTCCCCAAGGTTATACGGCTTCCCATATATCATTAAACCAGGAGTCCCCAGGTTAACCGGCTGGACATCTATTATTAGATACAGGGGATCCCCAGGTATAATTGGTGTACTTATAGATAACAGGAGACCCCCAGGTTATAGCGGCTCTACATTATCATGATATACAGGAGCCCCCAGGTATAGGGCCTGTAAGATACCATTCTATACAGGACGATCGCCGGGATACCAGCTGTCTTATCATTCTTACAGGAGATCCCCAGGTTACACCGGCCCTGTTGTCTGTACAATATCATTATATTAAGGGGATCCCAGGTGGTTACCACAGTGACATATATCATTTTGCCAGGAGATCCCAGGTTCTACCGGCTGTACTTGTCCTTCTCTCCAGGAGCTCCCGGGTTCCCCCCGGCTGCTCCAGTCTCTTCTATACAGGGGCTCCCAGCTTGACACCAGGCTGTACATATATCCTTATATAAGGGGCTCCCCAGGCTTTCCAAGTGTCATATATCATTTTCTCCAGGCGATCCCCAGGATTACCTCTTTTGCTGTACATCTATCCTTCTATTCACCGGAGATCCCAAGGTCTACCAGCTGTCCATATATCATTATATACAGGAGATCCAAGTTTACCGGATGTACCTATCTCATTCTATACGGCGCTCCCCAGGTTCTACCGCTGTACAGCTATCATTATATACAGGAGATCCCAGGTTTCCCCGGCGTACATCTCTGACTTTATCCCGGAGATCCCCAGATTCTACGGCGGAATATATCATTATCTACAGGCGTCCCAGGTCTATACCGGTGTACATATATCATCTATCTAGGCGCTCCCCAGGTATACTGTCATATATCCTTAGATACGGAGCTCCCCAGTCTATCCGGATGACATATATCATATATACAGGCGCTCTTCCAGGTTCTATCGGCTGTACGATATATCTTCATACAGGAGATTCCCCAGGTTATACCGGCTGTACATATCTTACGTCTATATAGGAGATCCCCAGGTTTAGACTAGCTGTTTACATATATCATTATATACAGGAGATCCCCCAGGGTTATACGGCATGTTACATTATCTCTTATTACCGGAGATCCCCAGGTTAACAGCTGTATTAATCTTATACCAGGAGACCCCCGAGTTTATAGGCTGTACTATATCATTATAGACAGGAGATCTCCAGGTTACGCCTGTACTATATATATTACAGGAGATCCCCAGTTACACGGCTGTACATATATCATTTATTCAGGGGATCCCAGGTGGTAAACCCCAGTGTCCATATATCATTATATACAGGAGATGCCCCAGTTATACCGGCGTATATATATCATTATATCCAGGGAGATCCCCAGGTTATAAGGCTGTACATATATCCTTATATACGGATGATCCCAGGTTCACTTACTATATCATTATATAAAGGAGATCCCCAGGTTATACCGGCCTGTAACTTATACATTATATAACGGAGGCTCTCTGGTTATCCGGCGTAATATATCAGTAATAAGAGATCCCCCGGTTATACAGGCTGTACGATAATCATTATATCCAGGCGATCCCAGGTTTACCGGTGTACATATATCATTATATACCGGGAGATCCAGGTTAGACCGGTTTTACTATTATCATTTTGTTTTTTTTATACAGGAGATCCCCAGAATCCCGGCTGCACATTATATATATAAGGCGATTCCCCGGGTTATAGCGGCCTTGTACAATATCATTATATACAGGAGATCCCCAGGTTTATACAGCGTACTCTCATTTACAGGGCTCCAGTTTACCGTGTACATATATCTATTAATACAGGAGATCCCCAGGTATACGGCTTTTACCATATTCTTTATACGGAGATCCCAGGTTATACCGGCCGTTTCAAATATCATTATATCAGGAGATCCCCAGGTTAACAGGGGTACATATCTCATTATATACAGGAGATCCCCAGGTTATACCAGCTGTGCATTATATATTATATACAGGAGCTCTCCAGGTTATAGCGGCTGTCCATATATCTGATACAGGCGATCTCGAGGTTAACGGCTGTACAGATATCATTGATCCAGGAGATCCCCAGGTGATACCGGCTCTGTACATCTATCAATATACAGGAGATCCAGGTTATAACGGCTGTAATATGTCAATATACAGGAGATCCCAGTTATACGGCTGAAATATATAATTATATACAGGAGATCCCAGGTTATATACCGGCCTGTACATATATCATTATATTACAGGAGTCCCCAGGTTATTAAGGTGTAACATTATACTATTTCCAGGAGATCCCAGGTTATACAGATGTAATATATCAATTTTAATACAGGAGATCCCCAGGTAATAACCGGGCCTGATACATATATATTATATAAGGAGATCCCCAGGTTTATCCCGCTGCACTATATCATTATATACAGGAGATCCCCAGGTTGTACCGGCTTGTACATTATATCAGTATATACAGGGATCCCCGGGTATACCGGCTTTAAATATTCATTATAACAGGAGATCCTCAGGTTTTATACCGGCTGTACATATATCATATATACAGGAGATCCCCAGGTTATACGGCGGTAATATATCATTATATTACAGGGGATCCCCGGTATACCGGTGTCTATGTATTGTAACAGGATGATCCCAAGGTTATACCGGCTGACATATATCCTTATTACAGGAGATCCCCAGGTATATGTAATAATGATTAATACAGGGAGATCCCACGGTTTATTACCGGCGGTACATATATCATTATATACGGAGATCTCCAGGCTTATACAGGCCTGTACATATATCATCATACAGAGATCCCCAGGTGATACGGATTCCAATATATCATATACAGGAGATCCCCAGGTTCTACCAGCTGTAATATATCATTATATACAGGAGATCCCCAGGTTATACCGGCTGTTTGTAACATATATCATATGTTACAGGAGATTCCCTGTTATACAGCATGACATATATCCATATATACAGGAGATCCCCAGGTTTCTTATACCGGCGTTACCTATATAATATATACAGGAGATCCCCCGGGTTATACCGGCTGTAATATATCATTATATACAGGAGAGATCCCCGGTTCTACCGGCTGTACATATATCATGATATTACAGGAGATACCCAGGTTTACCGGTGACATATATCATTATATACAAGGGATCCCCAGGTGAACGGGCTGCTACTATATCCTTATATACAGCGATCCCCAGGTTATACGGCTGTACATATATTCAATTATTACAGGAGATCCCCAGGTTTACCGGTGTACATTATATCATATATACAGGAGATCCCCATTTATACCGGCTGTACATTTATATTTTACAGGAGATCCCAGGTATACCGGCTGTACATATCCATTATATACAGGAGTCCCCACGTTATACCAGTGTACATCTATCTTATATACAGGAGATCCCCAGGTTAACCGGATGTAATATATCCTTATATACAGAGATCCCCGTTTTTATACCGGCTTGTAACCCTGCTGTACATATATCATTATATACAGGAGATCCCCAGGTTATACCGGCTGTACATATATCATTATATACAGGAGATCCCCAGGTTATACCGGCTGTACATATATCATTATATACAGGAGATCCCCAGGTTATACCGGCTGTACATATATCATTATATACAGGAGATCCCCAGGTTATACCGGCTGTACATATATCATTATATACAGGAGATCCCCAGGTTATACCGGCTGTACAGAGTACCAGATTCTATACTTCTGGACCTTGAACTAAACTCAATTCTGATGATGTTTCGCTCTTGATGGTTTTGCTCAAAAACAAAAGCAGTAAAGTTCTAGAAGTGCACATGTAGCATTAACGCTTTTACTGTAAAGAACCATCACTAAGGCCTTTGTTTAAAGCCACTAGTCAGGCCTCCCCTTTAATGCATTCCCTTTAAGTAACAAGTACTGATCCTTTCCTGGGTCCATCTAGAACTTCATCAGTGGACACCAAGAACTAACTGTAAAAACCCAATGCTACAACCCGTTAATGCTGTAGCTGTGATATTCTGGCATTATTGCTTTTACTGTAGAGAACCAGCACTTATTCCTCTCTTACAGGATCCACTACATAAGCCGGTTCTGTACTGAATCCATTCTTAATGAATCAACACTAAAGCTTAATAAATGGACATCCAAACCAGGGGACACTTACTCACAGATCCGGGCACCGTGACTGTGTAAAACTTATTTTTGTTATCCATGGCCTCCATTCTTCTAAAATCAACTTGTAAAAATATGCTAAGGAGCCTAAAGGCTCTAGAGCAGTGATGGCGAACCTTTTAGAGACCGAGTGCCCAAACTACAACAAAGACCCGCTTATTTATCGCAAAGTGCCAACACAGAAATTCTATTTGTGATTTATACTCCCTTCTCTGTCACAGTTTTCATTGATACCAGCACCTGAGGACACCAATAAAGCAGAAAATAGCCCCAGGTACAGCTGTCACTTTAAAATAGCTCTGTGCACAGCAAGTCCTGGGCTGTCTGGGACTGCAGGAAGATACCTTGAATCATCTCTGGTGATGGCCTGAGTGCCCACAGAAAGGGCTCCAAGTGCCACCTCTGGCACCAGTGCCATAGGTTCGCCATCACTGCTCTAGAGCAATACCAGAGCCCCTCCAAGCCGTAGCTTCGCAGGCTGTTACACTGTCTCCCCCTCCATGCTCCTCAGAACATTTTCTCCCTTTGCTTGATGTAATCTCACACAGTGAGAGGAAGAAATGCTCCTGCAGTGTAACATCCTGTGAAGCTACAGCATGGAGGGGCTTTGTTAACACCCCCAGAGCCCTTCTGGCTCATTGTAAAATTTGATATTAGAAGTAAGGAGGCCAGGGATAACAAATATAAGATCTATGATTAAGTGTCCCAGGTTTATCATAATGGATTTCCTTCCAGGGCCAGCACTGAAGCGACGTCTTTGGACATTTAGCATTAATGCTGTTACTGTAGAGAATCAGAACTGAAATCTTTCTTTATTGCTCTATTACTAAAACCCATTCATGATTTACCGCAAAGAACCGGCACCGACGCTCTTACCGCAAAGAACCGGCACCGACGCTCTTACCGCAAAGAACCGGCACCGACGCTCTTACCGCAAAGAACCGGCACCGACGCTCTTACCGCAAAGAACCGGCACCGACGCTCTTACCCTTTTTCCGTAAAGAACAAGCACCGATGCTTTTACGCTTTTTCCGTAAAGAACCAGCACCGACGCTTCTACTGTGGAGAATAAGGAACAATCCTTTGTGCTTAGTGACGCAGAGATTTCGGTTCTACTTTGTAGAGCATCATCATATAGACATCAGATGCTGCAGAACATCATTATATAGACCTGACATGCTGCAGAGCATCATTATATAGACCTGACATGCTGCAGAACATCATTATATAGACCTGACATGCTGCAGAACATCATTATATAGACCTCATATGATGTTGAACATCAATATATGGAGCTCAGATGCTGCAGAACATCATTATATAGACATCACATGCAGCAGAACATCATTATATACACCTCACATGCAGCAGAACGTCATTATATAGACCTGACATGCAGCAGAACATCATCATTACATCTCACACATTGCATAATAATTGTTTGTGTAGATCTCATGCTGCAGAACAGGAAAATGTACACCTGTCATGCTGACAAATCAATCAACATCATTCACTACATGATACACACATAACAAAAAGATGGGGGCATTTCATACCAATGAGGTACAGGCACTCTTTGCAAAGAAGTTCTGCATCAGCTGAGGTGAATAATAAAATTCTTATTGAAAACTATACAATGAAGTTATGACCTGGAGCCTTCTTCTTCTCTGTGAGCAGGACACATTTGTCAATGTTTACGATGGACTCAAACAAGCAGCTAAGCTTTATATGACTCAACTTTTGAAAATGATGGTTGACTATGTCATATCACAGACACCAAAGAGACCTGATCAACCCCATCAACTAATGTCAAGGTCTCCAGACTGAAGGACTAGAGAACTGCGGCAGCCTATCAGACAGCTTTACGCCCCTAGCTACTAGGCAGGGGTGGATTAAAGGGGACCCGTCATCACCCCACACGCTTGTTGCAGCCTGAAATATGAACTTATATTCTTGTTCTGCATCCAGTCAGAGGGGTGGGGTTCTTATCACAGCAGTCAAGCAGGCATCACCCCCATGGCCAGCAATGATTCCAATTCATGATATCTGTTCATTGCATCTATACTCACCCTTTAGCCAGTGTCACATATTGTGACCCGGTTGCATTAGCGCAATTTCTTCAATGATACATGTTCAAAACCCTCCCCATTGCAGCAGTATTCTTTGGGGGGCACACCCCAGCAATAGCCATAGGTGTTGACTTTTAAAGGGAAACTTTCACTTTAACCAATCTGCACTATCCAAACATATTTTTGAAAATGGCTATTATACAGCAGTACAACTATCCCTATATTGTTCCTCCCCATGCCTGTAAAGGAATACTATGCGTTTTCATTATCATACAAAGGGACCAGTGGTATAAATGATGTATTATAGTTGGGTGGACCTCATACAGATGTTGCACTAGTGTTTGTAGTGTTTGTGAATTGTTTAAATCAAAAATTGTTAATAGTGAACTTTGTAAAATCCTTTATTAAAGAGAATGTTTGTTTGTCTCTTTCTTCCTGTTTTTAGCAGTGTGTGCTATTCAGGTTTCTCTGCTGTACTAACATTGACAGCTAATATATAAGGAGAAGCTGCTAAAGTCTTTTGAGTTAGTTGTTAAATGGGTCAACAATTTCCAGTCCATTTTTCTTCCATGACCCAGTGTTGTGGCATCATCCACATAGTCAACTTTGAAGTAAGATTGAAAATAACTATATAAAGTCAAAGAGGCAGAGAGTTTATTACTGACATCAAGGTCCTTACCTAAGATCCCTGTAATTGATAGGCCTGCAACCAGGGGCCTTAATAACAATCTCTACTCATGTGTTTGATGATTACAGCAGAGGGTGTGTTCTCTGGATTGGAGAGCTTAACTTCAGTGTTAAACTCTCAACTTCTATGATAATATACTAGCAATTTACATCTTGTTTCAGAGTTGATTTTCTGGATGATGTCATCACACTGGGCCATGAAAAAACCTGATCTAGAAGGTCTTATTCAACATTCTATTAGTGGTATATTGAGTTAATTTCTGCTGATAGGTTCCCTATAACTGTTTACAGGCAGTGACTAGATAGTCTAGATAGTCTAAATTCCTTGTAGAGATGCATCATCAAGTGGAATATTCTCTAGGTGTGGAAAGAGTTAAACTACAGCTGTAAAGTATAAAAACTTTTGTCTAACTCTGCACTAAGCAAAAATAACCAATTCTCTCATTTACTATAATTAGCAATCAGCAGGGGTTAAGCAGTGAGCAGAAGTTTTGCCTTGTTCCCCCCAGGCTAATCTGCATTTGACATGTTTTCTGGTTGCCATGGAAAACCGTATAGTACATCTAGGTGATAGGAGGCTTGTAGGACCTATAGTGATGTCACAAGCATGTGACTCACCGCATGCTTAAGGTCATCCATTTACAAACATACTGTCCTGCATCATTTGAAAGTCCTTAGTGTGATGGCAAGAGACCTTCAGTGATGTCACATGCATGTGACTTACCACATGATTTAGATCGGCCAATTACAAACAAGCTGTCCTGTTCTGGCTTCATTGCTCGGAGCTGATGCTACAACCTGGAAGTGACCACCCACATCAGGAATAGCTGAATCTGTATCAGATGTAAATATACCATATATATCTCAGGCTACTAAGAAGCCAGCAGCATGATACAGGTATTGTTGGAGTTGTAATCAAAGTCTCTCTCCAACTGTGCTAAAACTATTTTTTGTCAGTAACGTTACAGTTACGCATTAAGTTTTAGCCTCCTCTCCCTATCTATCTGCTATCTATGAACTTTTGAAGACTTTCAGATATACTGCTCACTACAGGAGAAAAAAGGAGCTGAAAAATGTAGTATATTACAAAGTTTAGGTTTATCACCTGCATAATAATTTCTGAAACAAATATTCAATTTACAGCAAAAATGTCATGTAGTGGACAAAGCAATATAACCGTGTCCATAAACTTGTATCTTATCCACTGCATCAGCAGCATTTCTATAGCATGTATGCGTATAATTTAATCCAGTATATGATGTTATAATATGCTGATTCTCATGTACAGTATAATCCCTGCCTGGCTGGTAAATCTGTGTGAACCATCCTGCAGCCATAAGACTGTTGACTGTCCGGGCTAACAATTACCATTACTGTTACTTGTACTGTACAGAAGCCAAATATCCTGCACAGCTAAGAGGCACCGAAACGCATTTACCTTGAAAATCTTTATTCCATCAGTGCACAGAACACTAACTGCTGAAAGACAGCCACTGAAGCGGCGATAAATCACATATTATGCTTTAGGTCAAAAAGTTTTTTTTTCTACTTATATCTGGGTGTCTGTCACTGACACTGCGGTATTGAGATTTAGTGCTTGAAGTGTTGTCTCCTCATGTCACTGTCACTGTACACGTTCAGCAGCTGATTTGTTATGGTAAGTCAACTTGTCACTTAGACATGCAGGAGCAGTAAAACACGACAAATACTCCAGCGCTACTATTCCTGTGCAGATCAAAGGAGAGGCTCAGTCCAAGGATCCTCCACGTGAAAGTCTTCTGCTCCCGAGTGTGTTAAATAACATACACAGCACCTGATATCAAAGCCCAGACTGTCAGGACTGTCTCTTACAGGAGCTATGATGACTTTACAATGTGTTTTACATTCCGCTATGTCATCTGCTACCAGCACATGATATAAAATGTATGTTCTGCAGCATCTAGATAGGAGAGTTTACCACGCGCTAGCTAAACATAGTTTTGACCTTTGTTATGCTTTGTAGTATTTGCTTAAGATGAAGATAAGTGCAACATACATTTTACAGGAATGGTGGTGAAAAATGAGCTGAATATTCTGTATGGACTTAAAGGGGTTGTCTCACAATTACAATGTTTTAGGTATCTGGAGATATCACTTAAAGGGGCCAGGAATGAGGTGGGGGGTGAAAAAAGAATGCAACTTACCCCATTCCAGCTCCTGGTTACCGTCTTGTTCTGATATTTCTTATTTTTCAAGTCTTCGCTTCAGTGGGGTCATGGGACCCACTTTAGAAAATTAGTGGCCTCCGCGGACCAGGGTAAGGCTACATTCACATGGATGTATGGGGGCGGGCATACAGTAGCGTGCTGGCGGAGGGGTGACCACTCCCTTTTCCATAAAAAATAAAGCTGCACGGCCATTCCAACGGCCAAAGATAGAGCATGCTCATACCGAGCTCGGGCTCCATAGCATCTATGGGGGACGTATATTGCCTTGACGGTCATGTGAATGCACTCTAAGGCATATGAAGTGAAGTCATCTAGAAAATGAAAGTGATGTACTTGATCCATATGGCCATTCACTGACTGAGATGCAGCACTGGGGACTGGGTTCAAGTCCCAGGGTCAACATCTGTGGAGAGTTTGTATGTTTTCTCCGTGTTTGCATGGGTGCCCTCCGGTTTCCCCCCACATTCCAAAACAAACTGGTAGGTTGATTAGATGGTGAGCCCCATTGGGGACAAGGACCGATTTGGCAAGCTCTGTGAAAAATATAATTATTATTAAGGGGTTTCTGATTGGACAATATGAAAGTATGTAATGACACACGCCAAGTGTTAAAATGTACATGTTGTGTATCACATGGACATGGCAATGTATTCATGCTTTTCTAAGAGGATGATGCCACAGAACTTGCATTTCATTTACTACAATTGACCTGTCAACACGGTTCCTCTTTAAGACATCAAGATTACAGTAGCTTCTAAAATAAACTATAGTAAATATGTGACCATTCCGGTTCTTCAAAGTCACAAAAAATTGTGCATCAAGACAATAGACCATGGGGTCGGTCAGCGACCTTGGTTCTGCAGGTTTTATGGATTATTTTATAGGCAACTTTGAATATTTGTCAAAAGGTTACTGATTTCATTCCCAACAATACGTTATTGTATCTCCTTCAATCTAGTTAAAAATTCTCAGGTTTTCTCACGGGCCGCACATACCCTGATATAGAACACAAATTCTGCAATGGAATGTTGTCCCTGGAACCAACCAAAACTGGTAAAGAGGGAGGACTTGTCATACAACATGAGAAATTATTCTTAGAAGGAATTTTTTTACAGTGTACACTGGAGTACAGGAGGTCGTACTTTAACCAGCACAATGAACTGTATGGCATTTTCAGAGTAACAATGAACAAATGAACCGTATACTAGAAACAAATAGGAAGTGCTGCAGAATGCTCCAAAGTGGCCCCTGTCAAGGCAATCATCTGGGAAGAAATGATGGGAACATTTAGCAATTTTGGAGCAGGGTCATTTGTGAAGGTGAAGTAGAGCTCTGTAGACTAGTTTTTGCCTCTCTAAGTGTACCCCAATAATTGTACCAAAAAAAGTGTTGGGAAACCGGGAAAAGAAGCAAAGGAAAAGTGCTTGAGTGTCGGAAAAGGACCAATATTGTGGCACTGACACTTCATAAATAAGGCACAATAAAAACATTAAAAAAAATAAAAATTGCCGGAAAGTCAATAATGAATGTACCCTAAAGAGTGCGATCTATCAAAGATTTCATTTTATGCAAATATCTCTTACATTCTGCAGGCACCGATCATGAGTGTTAACTGTTTAAATGGCACTGTTGCCACTAACATGCCGGGGGTCCCCAAAATGGTGCACCCTCTGCCGCATTCATTAAGATGCCGTTTGTGCCATACACTAATCACAGGCATTAACGGGCAACAGGGAGGGGCTACAAATGGGGGGGGGGGGGTGGCTGCTTAACGAAGGAGCTTTAAGAGCCAGTCAAAGAAATTATACTATGTGGGTGGCCAGTAAACCGAGCATTACCCTGACGGGTAGGGTGAGGGCACTAAATCAATTTAGATACACAGCTTAATGTTACAATGGCATCAATGCAAAAAGTATTTACAGTCTCTAATGGGCACCACTTGGCATCACATGTAGTGGGGGCTTCTACGTGTCTGTAATGCAGATATAAAATAACTTGCAGCTTACAAAGGGCTTTCTCTAGTTACAGGACACTATTTAGGGGAAGCCCAAGCAAGTCCAGGTCACGATGATGGCACTGCAAGTGATTTGCAGCCATTTAGCAGAGTACATGGGATTAATGCCTTTTTAGCATCACTGGATGTCATCTACTTGTTAGCCTTGTTTGCTACTCGTCTTGATCTCCCTTAGTGCACACTCAGTACTCACTTCAGTATTCACTCTTTCAGTGCAATAATTACAAAAATAACTAAAATTACAAAACAACAATAATTAAAAAAAAATTGTAAATATAATTACAAAAATAATAACACAAATATACATCAACTGGATTATATCATGTTCAAAAATACAACATAAGGAACACTTTTGGTTTATTTAAGGAGTGTGGCTCAAAACTATTACCCTTTTATACTGGATCGTTCGCTTACATGCATCAAGATACGCCTCAGTGCACTATTTTGCACTTAAAGGGGATGTATCAAGTTTACAAATCAACAGGATTGGGGATGATAAGCTGATGAGTGAGGGTCCAACTGATGAGCCCTCATTGATCATGAGAATGGAACTCCCAGATATCTGGAGAGCAATCGATTACATGGAATCAAGTGTTGGAAGTCGCCTAGCACAGCACTCATCTATCTCCAACACCTCCATTCACTGTCTAAGTAAATGCTGGAGATACCTGAGTGCTGTGCTCAACAATTTCCGACACTCTTGTTAATGAATGGAAGAGCAGGACAGAGGCTCGACCTGCAGCTCCATCAATTAGTGAGAACAGGGCCCCCATTCTCCAGATTGCTGGAGGTCCCGTTCTCATGATTGGTCTGGACTCTCTTCTATCAGCTTGTTATCCCCTACTTTTTGGAAACGTGATAAGAATCCAGGTTGGTATAACCTGTGGCTTATCTTCCATAACCACAAAGGATTAGAGCTGTCGTGCCAGACCTACCGGTACACTATAACCGGTGCCAAGAACTGCCTGTGGCCATAGCTAATGCACCGAGATGGGGGGTCTACAGCCCTGCATGACCACTTTGCTCCCCACCCACTATCGCTAGGAATTGTGACTTTTTCCAAGTTTGTATGCCTGAATGAGCTTTGATAAATCCCCCAAAACGAAGAAGAGTCTCAATTTTCAAAACTTGCATCTATTTAGTACAGTGGGAGGAACAATCACTAATTTTGCTTGTATTTGTTTATTGTCAGGGACAAAATTGCCCAAATATTTTCCAGCCATATTATAATGGTTAGGAATTGTCTATATATAACATATAATATAGTCTATAGTAATAAAGTTATATTTTATTATTGATTTTGTTTTCTGTAATAATATTTTCTAGTATTCCTAAAGAAAAAAATTCCTTGTCAGGATCTCGGAGCCTTTCAGATGACTGCATTCACATCACGCCGCCGCTACAATAGTAAATTAGAAATGGGAAAAAACTTTATCCATATAGAAGACTGTGCAGCGTCTGTAAATTCACTCTTCAAAGACAATTGCCCCCATGCTCATTTTTAATTTACACATAAACATATATTCATTTCCCAGACAAACCCAATTTCGGCCGAGGTAACACAATATCCAGCGACAAAGCGAAAGAGAGAAGAATCATTAATGAAACATTTCTCCATGGTGCTGCGTTACCATTGTGCATAAATAACATGGAAAGAAAGTTTACTGCACTGCCTCCTGGTCATGGCCACAATACAAATGTGGTATCACAGACTCCTCATGTGGAAGATAAATATATACAACCCTCAGTACGCTTGAGGAAACATACTCAGGGCCGTGATGTCTTCTCACGACTTTAGTTTACTGATTTTATTATCATTTACATTTTTTAGCATCCATAGTCGGCCCCTACAATGATGCAGGCACATTCCTACTCAAATTTAAAATTTTGTCTAAATTTCCCTTTTAGAATTTTTTTTTTTAATAACAATAATCCTTTATTACATCATTCAAATCTTACATCCACAAGTATAAACAATAGAGATGAGCGAGCACTAAAATGCTCGGGTTCTCGTTATTCGAGACAAACTTTTCCAGATGCTCGAGTGCTCGTCTCGAATAACGAGCCCCATTGAAGTCAATGGGAGACCCGAGCATTTTTCAAAGGGACCATGGTTCAGGAATAAAATGTGTTATTTAATTGAAAAAGAATGTCTTCTGATAAGTTAGCAGATGTATGCAAACATCTGCAATTTATTCTTCACTGTTCCGCGCGTATATTATCTCCCGACAAGTTAACAGATGTGAAGAACAGTGAAGAATAGAATAAAAACAGTGAACACAGGATCATTTAAGTGAAAAACGCAGTGAAAAACACAGTGAAGAATAGATTACAGATGTTCGGCACATCTGCTTACTTGTCGGGGTATACGCTGTCCCGGGACGCTCCTCTTCTCCACTGAAGTCTCCCGTGCTGCCCGATGTCTCCCCGTGCTGCCCATGTCTCCCCCGTGCTGCCCGATGTCTCCCCCGTGCGCCCGTGTCTGCCCCGTGCTGCCCGATGTTCTCCCGTGCTGCCCGATGTCTCTCCCCCCCGTTCCTGGCCGATTCTCCCCCGTGCTGCCCGATGTCTCCCCCGTGCTGCCCATGTCTCCCCCGTGCTGCCCGATGTCTCCCCGGTGCCATGTGCTGCCGTCTCCCCCTGTCTGCGCCCCCGTGCGCGTGCCCGCCTTCTTCCCCCGTGCGCCGATGCTCCCCCGTGCTGCCCGATGTCTGCCCCGTTGCTGCCCGATTTCTTCCCTGCTGCCCGTTGTCTCCCCGTGCTGCCCGATGTCTCCCCCGTCGCTGCCCGATGTCTCCCCCGTGCTGCTCGATGTCTCCCCCGTGCTGCCGATGTCCCCCCCGCTGCCCGATGTCCCCCGTGCTCGATTTCTCCCTCCCCCCCTGCTGCTTGATTCTCCCTGCTGCCGTTCCGCGCGTATCTTCCGACAAGTAAGCAGATGTGCCGAACATCTTTAATCTATTCTTCACTGTGTTCCTCACTGTCTTTTTCACTTAATGATCCTGTGTTCACTGTGTTCACTGTTTTTTATTCTATCTTCATTGTTCTTCACTGTGTTTTTTTTAATTAATGCTCGATCTCGAGCGGGGGAAATACTCGTCCAGCAACGAGCCGTTTCGAGTACCTTAATACTCGAACGAGCATCAAGCTCGGACGAGTATACTCGCTCATCTCTAATAAACAATCATTTTCCACTACAACCATCATTAGGAGAAGGTGTACAAGTACAGGCAGTCCCCGGGTTACATACAAGATAGGGTCTGTAGGTTTGTTCTTAAGTTAATTTGTATGTAGTCGGAACTGTATATTTTTATCTTTGTATCCCGCCAGAACTTTTTTGGTCTCTGTGATAATTGGATTTAAAAAATTTTGGGTTGTCATAAGAACCAGGATTAACAATAAATCTTCATTACAGACGCCTGTGATAACTGTTATAGCTGTTATTGTAGCCTGGGGCTAAAGTACAATAAATTACCAATATCCAGTGCTCCGTTTGTAACTAGGGGTCAAATGTAAGTCGAGCGTTCTTAAGTAGGGGACCGCCTGTAATAACAATTTCATATACATTCACTTACATGTAACCCTTCCCACAGTATCCTAATGATCAGGAGCAATACAATATATTCAGTCTTCACATTATACCTTAAACCTTAGGTGTATATATTGATATTGTTCACATACACACACACATATATATATATATATATATATTTGTATATACTCAAGTATAAACTCTAACTCAGCTTATACTCGAGTCAAGGAAAAAAACAAAAAGGGGAACCAACCCCCCCCCCCCCCCCCCCCCCCCCCCCCTCGGCAGATCCTCTTCTATACATCCCGGCCCCGGCATTGTCTCCATGTCCTGGTCCGTCACAGGCAAGGGAGTTAAGTAGCACTGATAAGATATATTGCAAAGTTTCTTATATTGATGTTTTCTATTGCTATTGATTTATATACAGTTTGTTAAAAAGTTACAGACTGTTTAAAATGTTATATTTCACACAAAATATTACAGTATTTTAGATATTTTTTTGCAAACCTATTTTTATATAGAATTTTTTTAACAAGAAATGTTGGATTTACTGAGAGGCCGGTAAATCCAACTTGCCATGCACAATGCACCTGTCTAATGGAATCTCCCCTTCCTCCCGCAATTTACAATATGTGGACATGACATCAGTTTCTCTGGGCATTGCTAGAAGAATGTTAATCTGCTCAATATTTTGCTTGGGCCCTTTCTTGAAAAGTTCCAGGGACATAGCTACAATCACGAATTGCGTTGGATGCCATAAGAAGAAGAAACGTCCTGCCATTGGTGCACAGAGTAGAAAATTTGCATAAAGATATACATTTTATTATTTTAAATTGGCAGATCAATGAGAAACAGAAATGTCTGAAAAGTGCCTTATATATTACTTGTGAGGCGATTTTAAGGGCTGGAAGACCCTCATTAGATGTGTCGGATCCTGAGCCCTTCCTTACTCTTCCCATCTACCCCTTCTCGTTTACCTACTTACGTTTTTTAGAAAGTAGAGATAGCACCAAACAAGATAATAAAATGTGCACTTTTTTCGCACATCTTTGGTTTCACGATTGTGCCCTATCGTACACCGTATATGCAAGGATAGCTTGACGCATGTACCGTGCATATACATATAGACATATATTGTCAGATGGAGGCATTTATATGCACAGTATATATATATATATTTCTATCTTGCTCCCACCTGCTGAGATGAGCATCCTATATGCTCAGCGGAGGCCATTGAAGGCTATGGTGGACGGGGGAGTAGACACAGCAGTACAGCATCCTCCCCTGACCTCCACTGCGAGTACACTCCATATAAGGACAGTGAAATAAGTGGGGAAACACAGTGAACATTTGCAGCAGCCAATCACTCAAATAGAATGGGGAGGAGGAGGAGAGACAGGAAGATGGATGTTGTAAAGACATGTTGGGAATCCTCCCAATGTATCCTTATAACATATGGCAAAAATGACAAGATAATCCAACCTCACATAGGACTTTATGTCATCTTTCCATTGTGTCTTCTAGTCCCAGATTTGATAAGTCACATTCGCAGAATGAGCTCATCCTACTGAGCGTTCAAGTTATAGAGCGAATGAATGAATGATAGAGTGTATGAGCAATTTGCTAAATAATTGTAAATAATTGTGAAAATAAAAAAATGGGTCTAACTCAGGTCGGTGAGGACCCAAAGAAATCACTTTAGAACGTAGAGAACAAATTACAATCAGTGATTTAAAAAATGCTTGCTTTTATTAGTTGATTTATACAGAGAGTAAAGCTCATGGAGTGTTTATGATGTGATTGTGGCCTCTGCACTGATGGTCAGTCTGTGAAAGAAGAAGATGATTGAGCGTATAAGAATCTAATAACGGTGACCTCGTAATGACGTGATAGCGTGAATATAATATCAAGGGCTCACCTTATTTCTGGGGGATCAGAGGTAAAGTAAGTCTATGAGACTCCTAGGGAAAGTACCGAAAATAATTCACCTTGGCCTCTGTGACTGTCAAAAAAGTCAATTACAGGCAGTCCCCGGGTTACATACAAGATGGGGTCTGGAGGTTTGTTCTTAAGTTGAATTTGTATGTAAGTCGAAACTGTATATTTTATAATTGTAGATCCAGACAAAAAATTTTTTGGCCCCAGTGACATTTGGAGTTTAAACATTTTTTGCTGTAATGGGACCAAGGGTTATCAATAAAGCTTCATTACAGACACCTTACAGCTGATCATTGCAGTCTGCGACTATAGTAACATCCAGAGAGGTCACCAGAGGTCAGAGGGGTCTGTCTGTAACTATGGGTTGTCTGTAAGTCGGGTGTCCTTAAGTAGGGGACCGCCTGTATGGTCTTAGGTGAGTAAGGTAAAGATCCAAGCAGGGTACATAGAGTTTAGAAAGAGAAGGGTGACTGATAGATACAGTATTAGTCCATCTGGGCTCGGGTCTTACTGACCTGGTAGTCATGTAAAAAGTCCCTACACAAGCCCTATTTAGGACAAAGGCTATCGCACCCTTATGACCTAGACTCGGGACTGTGGTCCTATGTGACCAGACCCCCGACTGGAACCTGACCCTGCAGTAACTGGCCCTATTACAGACCTATTCAGCAGGTATAGTCAGGTTTTTAAGCCTTTTGGCGTCTCAGGTAAGGGTCAAAACTGTGTCATAGAATTAGAAAAGAAACCCAAATCCCGACAAGGCTTGTTTCGCCCTATTGGGCTCATCAGGGGAACGCTGGGTTCTTCAGAAACCACCCTTGGCGCCGTAGGGGATAACCAGGGAGTGGAAAAAAAAACCAGGTAATATTTTGCCGCAGGAGACGATATGCAGCTCCTAGTAGCAGCCGGTGGGTTGTGATTATTGTCAAAATTAAGCCACAAAGCTTTTAAAAATACATTAATATATGTAAAAAGTTTACTCTATATGGACCATTACCTTCCTGTTATCATGGCCTGGAGATTTTTTTCAGGTTTTTCTACCATCACATACAGAAGTACATAAAAGATGTCAATATTCCACCCAACATTCATAGCCTGTGATATCCATCTCGCTTGCTCTAATGGAACCTGTGAAGCCTTATCAGCAGCCAGATATGTGTTTACACAGCTCTTATGGCCGCTATTGATATCGTCATTCTTCCCTCAGAGGAGGCTTAGTGAATTTAAGCATGTCCGTTTCATACCTCTCTCGAAAGAAAGGTTGTGGAAACTGCAAAATAGCCACAAGAATTTCTTATATTTCCTTCGAAAGGCTTATATGCCCAATTTCATAAGAAAAAACAAAAATTGTAAATGCAAAAGTTATTCTGAAATTAATTGGAAATGAATTAATATTATCAGTCTACTCAACCTGATATTAATTATTTAAAATTGTTCTTTGCATTGAAACAGCTTCTTCCCATGTTCTCAATAGAAATGGAAAGCTGCAGTTCCATAAAGATGTCAAAAAGCATGTTTCTCATATATTCTAAAGGCCATTAAAGGGGCAGGCCACTCTTTTACATAAGTTTCCAATACTGCCTTAATAATAATCCCAGAATGTTCATCAAATGATTCAACAGTCCTGCTACTTACTTTTGTGCTATGTGCCGACTCTCTGTTATTCTATGTTTACATGTGTGAGCACTGATGAATAGGAGGAGCTGTAGGAGGAATTTATGACTCACCTTGCCCCCCTTTTTCCCGTGTCTGTCAGGGAGGATGAACAGTAAGAGAAGAGGGACACTAGGTGATCTCATGAGGGCTGCCTAGAGCAGTGAGAGAGAGGAAGTTGTGTATATATGCAGAGGGCAGCATGTTGACAACAGGTAAAGACTGAAGCTATCAAAATAGGAAAGACACAGGTAGAGATACAGGCACATGTCTAATGGAACAGATTTATTGAAAAGTAGCCAACCCCTTTAAAGCATTAAAACTCCATAGATCCTCAAAATGCAAATGTTCTGATATCATGGCACCCATCAAAATGGAATAATACCATGGAGGACATTGAGGGACTACATTGGTCAATAAAGTACCGCTGTCTTTTTCATTTGTTCATAATAGGACATAAATATATGAAAAAAGCAGATAAGGGACAAGTTAATTTTCATAAGTTGGTTTAGATCTCCATTTTTATTACTGTATGTGGACACCCTATAGTATATTGTAGATCACTGACATACTATGATCAGACAGATCATCAGGCAGGTTGTAGGTTACAACTTCATGGTCCTCTATATTTTCTCCAACCAGTAACTACCAAGCTGGACTACACTTCGAGAGGTAAGTGACCGTTGAAAACTAAATATTAACCTTTTATCTACCCCCACCAGGAATAATTAAGGAAGTGGGGATCACGGGGTAGGAGGAGAAAGTGTAACATCCTTTGAAGTTGCAGCAAGGAGTGCCCTTTGTGTGCATAAGCATAATTTTAAAAGTTGATTTTGAAAGAAATATAAGAAGATTACCCCAATTAAGGTGGCTGGATCTATGAGTCTGGTTTATCATGCTTGATTTTGATGGTAGATTTCCTTTAACAACTTCTTTAGTGCAGAGGCCTTAACCCCTTTACTGCCCAGGAATACTCAATGTGAGTCACGTAAACTGACATTAACCCCATCTTTGCACTAGACCACTATGGATACTGATTCATCATCACTGTCAGAGACCACCTGACATATATAAATATTATTATTTTTTTTTTTTTACCTAGATCACCAAGGATGTATACACAACTCACTGTATTAAAAAGCACAGGAGATGAAGGCAATACCCATGCCAGTACTAAACCTGGGTGCCTGTTATTTGCCTGGATACTGTTGTATGGTTCACTTTTACAGGTACTGTTACGTTTTGCACTTCTATATAGCTCAACCTAGAGGGAACAATACTCAGATCCAAGGGTGTAACCTTGGCTACTGTCACACCTTGACATAGGGGGGGGCTTAAGACCACCCATAAGATATCTTTGCCCCCTATGAGGAGATCAGTACCATAAATGACACATTATAGTTAGGGCATCTGGTACAAATTTTGTATCAGTGCCCAACTTCTTCAAGTTCCACCTCTGTTCAGAGGCTTCACTGCTCGGCTCACTAGTTACAGAGGCTGAAAGGGAACATTGCCAGAGATGGGACTGAAGGACATAATTCTAGGATGAAGTTGTTACCGAGAATCTCCTGCTTTCTAGAATAGGGAACTTTGTAAATAGCGACCGCTAATATAATGCTGTCAGTATTGGCAGAAGTGCTCCATGAATAACCTGCAAGGATGCAAAGGATTTCTATTTGTTCTCATTCTATAGATCCGTGGTCTCTAACTTGTGACTTTCTAGCTGTTGAACTGCTGTGAGTTATTGGGGGAGGTTTATCGATCTGTCTACACCAGAATTCAGGAGTTTTGGAGCATTTTTAGGCAGTAAAAAGGGGACGTGGGGGTACCAAAATTCAGTCGTAAAATAGACAAGCTAACAGCTGGGGGATTATTTATCATACTCCGGTGCTGGTGCGCTGGCGTATGACCGGCTCCGGCCTCTTGATGTATCCGGCGGAGGCCTTCGCAGCATAGAAATAAACACATATAAAAATTTGCAGGCTTCAGCGATTGCGCAGGCGTGGGGACAGGAACAACCTCAATTTGTGATTATTTCAGGGCTTCTACTCCACTAGTATGCTGCAGAAGTCCTGATAAATACCCCCCTCCCCCCCCCCCGATACATTAACCAGTATGATTTATCTGTGGATTCTAACTCTGCTCTGATCCTATTATCAACGCTTTGTTAAATCTCCCACATATTGGGGGTCATTTACTAAGGGCCCGAATTGCGTTTTTTCGTCGGGTTACCCGAATATTACCGTTTTGTGCCGATTTTCCCTGAATTGCCTTGGGTTCTTGGCGCACGCGTTGTGCGCATCAGCGCCGGCATGCACACGACAGAAATGGGGGGGCATGACCGTCAGAGAACCCGACTGATTCATATTTAAAAAGGGCCTGTAAGGACAAATTGGGACACTAAACTACCCACTATAAGTCCAGACACTTTTTTTTTGGTCTCTGTGACAATTGGATTTTAAAAAATGTTGGGTTGTCATTAGAACCAGGATTAACAATAAAGCTTAATTGCAGACATCTCTGATAACTGTTATAGATGTTTATTGTAGCCTAGGGCTAAGTACAGTAAATTACCAACATCCAGAGGTCCGTTTGTAACTAGGGGTCGTCTGTGAGTCGGGTGTTCATAAGTAGGGGACAGCCTGTATATCAATGGTAGCACCAAAAATAGCCAAGCAGACTCTACAGTTTTCCAAGCTCCAATAGTCGTGGTTGGTGAGAGGCCATCCATGTGCAGCTCACTTTGCCACAATGTAGGTCCCATTCTGGTCCCAGAGGTGGGAACCGTATCTATCATGTGTTTACGACATACCGTGTAGAAAACACCCCTTTAAGCATGTTTCTCATATAGTCTTTTTAAAGCCTCAAACTTTAGTCACCCCAAAAATAGAGCATATTGGCAACCACATTATTAGAAAACCCTGATGTATCTTAAAGTAGAATCTAAATAAGTTCTTCTGCTGACATAGTCTGGTCTAAATTTAACATTTTTCAAAATTGGTCTCCCTCTCTCTCTATATATGTTCTTTGGAAGCGTCATCCCTACATTTAATGAGGGCATTAGACTAAGTTGCTGTAACATGATTCATTCTAGGAGATCTCTCGTGGATTTGTGGTGTAGGTTGAAGGAGCTACTGTGTGTCACAAGCACTTGAAATAACTCACTTAATAAACATTTGTGCAGGCGATGCTGCCGAATACCGGCGCAGGGTGAAACATTAACCCCCCGATTACTGGAAAGGCAAGTGAGAGGCTATATGATTGTATCTCACATATCCCCTTTCCGAAATACTAATTAGACTACTGATATAGTAGACAGACGTGAAGAAAAACACTCCCTTGAAATAGACTTATCGAAAGAAAATATCCCGAGATGTCTGGCTGACATCTTAACACTTATAGAAGCAGATTAATTGCACTAGACGGGAATACATTTACGTACAATTAGGACCCAATTTTACATTTCTGCTATAGAAATATAAAAGACTCTTGTCAAACCACTTGTGATATTTTATTTATCCTTCATTTACATTGATTTACACTTTAGTTTTGGAAACGGGGGCCATTTTGAGGTTTTTTTTACAGCTCTTTAAGTATGAATATAACTTATATCATGAGGCCTGAATTAATAGGAATTAAATTTATTGGGGAAATGGAGTCCCATGAATATATAAAAATGTGCCCACTTTGGGACATTTGGTATCGCAGTGCTTTTAGGTTTTCTTATCATATATGGACAGACTAACCTTTCATCTAGATACCTCCTCACCTCCTCAAAAATAAAAATTTGTCTGTATAGTTCTGACTGTGATTCTCAGGGAAAGGGAATAACAGTTCCTCATGGGTGGAGCCTGTTCAAAGGAGATCTATCATCAATATCAAACATGATAAACCATAGACAGTTACACATAGATCCAGGTACCACGACTGTAGTAATCTTCTTATATTTGTTATACATGGTATCCTTCTTTCTAAAATCAACTTTTAAAATAATTCTAATAAGAAGGGCTATGGTGGTATATCCAAAATACCTTCCGTGCTGCAGCTTCACAGGCTCTTACTCTGTGCAAGGAGCACTTTCCGCTTCCAATGCGTGGTCAAACTTCTTCTGCTGCAGTCAGATTACAGTAGGCAGGGTTGTGGAAGGGGGAAACAGGAGTGCCTTTGAGCAGGGGATGAAAGTGTAACAGCCTGTGAAACTACAGTATGGAAGGGATCTGGTAACACCACACAGAAGGTTTCAAACTCATTAGCATTAGTTTTAGCATGATTTTGGAAGGAGGCCATGGATATCAAATATAAGAAGATTCACAGGTACGGTGCCTGGATCTATGAGTAAGTGTCCCTGGTTTATCTTCCTTGATTTTAATGGTAGATTTCCTTTTAGCAGGTTTCACCCATGAGGAACTTTTGTTCCCTTTCCTTGGGGATCACGGTCAGAACTCTGCAGACACACTTAAAAAAATCTGCTGGAGTGCCTCCATTTTTCTAATATGTCATCAGAGAAAAGGTATCGTCATGTACTAAAGGCTTCCTCACCTCACTAAAGTGGATGTATAAAGAGCGGGTTTTCTCGAGGTTCCACCCCTGAAGGATAAAACTTTGTTACACTTTTAATTCTGTTCCATAAGTTTCAGAGGCAGAAATTAGCATTTTACCTTCCACCTAAAGAATCCACTGAACAATCTAGACAACATGAGAACTATACATACTCTATGCTCATGATAACAACTATTTGGGGCCATCCAACCAGAGAAACACTTCTTTACTTTGAGGTAAGATTGTGTTACTACTATTGGACATGTGCCATAAATCAAATGTACATATGGCCTCTTTTTTGCGGTTACAGAAGTGTGTGGGAGCAGAACCGTTCTAGATGCCCATGGCATCCAATCAGAGCTTTCATTTTACCACAGCTGGTCATAAAATTAAAGCTGAACTCTGATTAGTTTCCATGGGCAAATAGACCTGTGCTGCTCCTTGACAATTCTAACAAATTCCCCCGTTAACTGTATTAAAGGGATATTCCAGTAAAGGCATAATTCATACACAAATGAGTCCTTAAAATATAAGCTAATATGTAATTGGTTGTTATTTAACGCCATCCCGCACCCTGACGTAACTTTACGTATTAGGATGCGGGTAGTTCAATCACCTTGACGTAGAGTTTCGTCAAGGTAATCGCTCAGGCTCAGAAGCTCTTTATGATCACCGCAGGATCCCAGAAGTTCTTGACAGCCGAGATCCTGTAGTAACAGCCGGGATCACGTCTACAGTACATTGCCGTGATGACTGGCACCCACCTTGGTTCCGTGGCAGCCCTGAGGTCCGATGAAGGACCCTGGGGCTGCCAGCAGTAAATGCTGATCTCACAGAGCTATTATAGTATAGTAGTTATTATAGTATATTACAATGAACAAGCGACCAAATAAACACTTGTTCATGTCCCACGCTGGGACAAAATTAAACAGTAAAAAAAAGTTTTAAAAAAGTGCAATTAAAAAAATTATGAAAAATTGCCACTGAACCCATACGGTGAACACTATAAACAAAAAAAAGACATTTTCACATCTGACCAAAAAAAATAAGCTCTAAAACAGCTCTGTAAACAAAAAAATATAAATGTTATGCCCATTATTACATGATGATGCAAAAACATGCAAATTTCTCCCAAAATTAGTTCTATATCTTGCAAAACAAGTTAAACCATAAAAAAGCTACATAAATGGGGTATCTCCGTAATCGCGATGACCCATAGAATAAGATAACACATTATTTTTGCAGTACAGTGAAAAAATGTTAAAAACTATAAACAATAACTAATGATTTTTTTTAACCACCACCAAGAAAGAGTTAATAAAATCTCATTATTAGCTATTGAACCCCCCTGGAAATGATGTACCTGAAAAGTGGATCTTATCCACAAAAAAATAGTCTCTCATATGTCCATATTGCAAAAAAATAAACATTTTATAGCCTGTAAAATGTGACAGTGCCTGAAAAGCAGAACATTTAGAACTTTGAAAATGAATAATTCTTAGAAATTTTTGGCAAATTTTCCTTTTTCTTCATACCTCAACACAAAAGATAACACATTTTTTCTATTACTTTGAATTACAACGTGTGACGATAAAACAATCCTAAAATACCCTGGTTATGTTAAAGAGTTACAAATGTATAACTTCCTATAATGCCACAGGGCAAATTTAAAAAACATTCAAGCTTGGACATGAAGCCCTAAAATGGCTTAGACTTGAAGGGGTTAAAATTTTTATCCCCTTAGCAGAAAATGCTATGACATACACTGCAATGAAGAATTAAAATGCTACTGGCCCTTAAATCAGTCCGTTGATTTTTCTCTGGGCGGAGCAGACACAGGACAGAAGATGGCCGCTTGTCACATGTCCACATCACATGTCCTGCACCTGCCTGGGCAAGTCATGTGATCATCACTATGTGTGGCTGTAGTCAGTTGGTTGCAGTACATCCGGTATGGCCAGTGTTGTGGGGTAATGTGCAGTGATGGCAGTTACACATGATTACCATGGTAACAGAGCAGGACAGTCTGTTACATCATCACTAGGAGCAGTAAGCATAAGAGGGAGGAGAAGTTACTGAGAACTAAAGAATCATGGGACTTGTAGTTTCCAGTGGTGGCCATCTTGGTGGTAACTCCACCTACTTTAGAAAGCCCATAACATTTTGTGAATCATAAAATCAAACTACTTTAAGCTCCATTTTGTGACTAATGACATTGAGTTTTGTTAAATTCATTTACTTATAGCATTATGGGTTTTTGTATCAGATGTTCATATTCTCAGAATACCGGGATCATTCTGGATTCCGTAGCAGAAACCACAGTTATCTAGAATCTAGCGTACACACCACGTGCTATTATCTACTGGCAGCATGTTATAAAGAAATTCACTAGGCCTTTATTATTTCTGTACATTATGCCACTTCCAAGATATTTTCCATTTTCCCTCAGCTGTTTATAAAATTATAGCTGAGCTCTGATTAGTTCCCATTGACTACTAGAACAGTTTTACCTCAGAAACTTATGATAAATCTCCCCCTTAGGCTACATTCACACTGACGTATGGGGGACGTATATACGGCCGACGTATATACGGCCGATATACGTCCCCCATAGACGGCAATGGGCGCACAGTGTCCTATCTTTGTCCGTAGTACAGCGCCGTGCGACATAACTTCCTATGGAGAGGGGCGGGTGTGAGCTGCGCTCACCTCCTCCTCCTCTCCCTGTGCACTGCCGTTTCCCGCTACGGTACGGTACGGGCGGGCAACGGCAGTGTGAATGTAACCTTAGACTTTAAATCGACGTCTAGCCTCTCCGATGTTAGTAAGTCCATATCTGATCCTTTGTGCCCACTGAACATACTCAGCCACCACATTTCGGAAAGGAATACAGTTGTTGATGGCTAAATGAGCATAAACTACCTTGTGATCCAGGCATATCCAGGCCAGACATATCATACCGGTATCACAAACAGAGATTTCATCATAGAACACCGCCGGAGTCCTTGGCGAGACATCTGCCCATATAACCTCCGAATACCCAGGGATGTGATGCTGCTTTCTAAAGCCGATGTAAACTACATACTAAAATGGAGTTTTTGAAGCACCGAAAATACACTGGGAGAGAAAACACTCACGCATAAAGTGATATACCGCTCAGCTTGTGCATTATGCTTAAATCACCTAGAGTTATTATCATATAGTGTGCCCTGCTATTATAGAGGGAAGCAGACTACCGAATAATTTTATAGCACTACTGAAGGCTACACAGAGAGCATCACTTAGTCCCCTGCTGCTGAAATAGATCCATAGAGCTGTATAAAACTGTAGGCCATAAATACATCAGCCTGTAAATAATTCACATCACTTCATTTCAATAACCAGCTGAAGATTTCATATGCATATTATTGTCCCTGATATACATCTCGGAATATTTCACCCGAATGTTAACTTGAACACCAGCCAACTATTTGGAATTTTTTTTTTACAATGTCTCAGCAATTTGCTTATGTAAGTCTCTAGTGTTATAGAGCGGAATCTTACTAATAGTAATCAGACTTATGTTATGGGCAAAGAGAAAGTTTATATCTTAATGGAATAGGAGGCAGAGGATTCTTTCTTTCTCTATACAGTAGTTCCACCTAAATGACTTAGTACTAAAGATCAAAGAAAACCTAAATTCTTTGGCTTTGTAACATCATCATGGTGTTTTGACCAGCAGGTGCTAGTGGTAGAAGGTAGATCAGAAGAAAGAAATAGATGCATGTAGAAATTGGTGAGGAGACACCGGAGCAACATAGAGTGTGGATACACCAGACCAACATAGAGTGTGGATACACCAGACCAACATAGAGTGTGGATACACCAGAGCAGTATAGATTGTGGATACACCATAGCAATATAGAATATGGATACACCAGAGCAGTATAGAGTGTGGATATACCAGAGCAGTGTAGAGTGTGGATATACCAGAGCAGTGTAGAGTGTGGATACAACAGAGCAGTATAGTGTATGGATACCCCAGAGTAGTATAGAGTGTGGATACCCCAGAGCAGTATAGAGTGTGGATACACCAGAGCAGTATAGAGTGTGGATACCCCAGAGCAGTATAGAGTGTGGATACACCAGAGCAGTATAGAGTGTGGATACACGGTGTTAGCATTAATATGCCTGCGATCCTGGTGGTAGTTAAGTAGTAGTGGCGGAACCCCCCCTGCTGAGGCCTGGTTGGCAAAGGTTGCCACACTACAGTCCTGTCGGTCATCCGGTGTTCCTAAGAACCTCCACACTCTGAAGATCAGCCCTCGCCGCAAGAGCCCTCACACGGGAGCCGAGCTTCACTAGTGAAGTGGGCTGTGACCAGCGCTGGCCCGCCTCTCGTTGGCCCAACATGCCTCTTCCAACCTGGTTCCGTCGAGGACTCTCCTCGTCTCGAAGCACTGTGTTCACCCGGCCCTTTCAATCCAGCTTGGGTACTGTCACTATCATCCTCCGATCCCTCAGTTGCTCCCCCCGGACTTCTGCCCTGACTAACAACTTCCCCACTGTCTGACAACCGTGTTCTCATCGTTTCGGACACTTTGACACACTGCCACTACGTCACGAAGGTCATCATCACCCAAAGACTGGAATGGTGGGGAAAACCTGGGCATCGGAAACTTGCTCAGCAGGCAACGGACAAGTGGTTGTGACTGTGGGAAGGGTTCCAGAAAAACAGTTCTCAGAGTATTGCCGGTTCAAATGGCAAAAGGTTCCGTGGGGCTCGGGGCAGACCTCACTCAGAAGGGGGGGGACGGAAGGCTGAGCGTGCAGGAGCGGGAGGAGTGGGGATTTCGGTGACATGGGTGGGGACTGGGGAAGCTGACTGGGTGGTGGACAAATTGCTCGAAGCATTGTCAAGCAATCCACGAAATCACCTCTGTTCGCAATGTTTGGCATCAACAGTGCTCTCGCGAGTCCCAGTAACTTCAGACATGAACCTCCTAGGCTTTGTAGCATCTGCGGCGTTCCGGGCTCCCTCATCAGCAGTGAGTGTCTCAACCCCGCCAGGACCACGGGCCTCTGACCCCCTGCAGTAGTTGGACGCCCACGGCCCCGCCTCGTCCTCTACCTAGCCTGGGGTAAACATTTTAAAATGAGGGTTATACTTTTTTTTTTTTACTTTTTTTTTTTTGTTTTTTGCGGGTTTTTTTGTGTTTTTGGTTTTTTTTGTGTGTTTTTTGTTTTTTTTTGAGGTTTTAGAACCCAAAATAATCTATCCTATTGCTCGGTCGTTTCTAGCCAAGATAAAGGAAGCACACTACTATGCCAGTGAGAGACACTGAGTTATTGCCTAATAGAAATCAACCCCTCTGAATTTTGCCCACTTCAGCCTTTGCTATGGATATGTGCGCAATAAGCGCAGAGAACACACGGTACGCAGTCTCCCTACAAATTGCTCAGAATTGGCAAGTACATGCACTGCAGAAACTACAGCCACCAGCAGATCAACCAGAATCAAATATATAGAACGTACTGAGGCTTAAAGAAGCTATTTGTATTCTACTATGGTATTTTGAGCCAAGATCAAGAAGCACACTACTATGCCAGATGAGATGACCAATGAGCTATGCCTACTAGAATCCAACCCCTACTTGAATTTCCCACTTCAGCCTTCTGCGATTTGGATTATGTGCGCACTAAGCGCAAGGCCCACATCTGTGTCGGGGCCCCCCAGTCTCACTACAAATTGTCAGATAATTGGCAGTAAATGACGCAGAAACTACAGCCACCAGCAGAATCAAACCAGAAATCAAATATATAGAACGATACGTAGCTCCACGAAGCTATTGTATTCTCTCTGGTATTTTCTAGCCAAGTCTCCAAAGGAAGCACACCACTATGCCAGAGGAGATGACACTGAGGATTGCCTAATAGAAAATCAACCCCTACGGAATTTGGCCCTTCAGCCCTTTGTTATTTGGATATGTGCGCCCCACTAAGGCAGAACACAGCGGTGCAAGTCTCCTACAATTGCTCAGATTTGGCAATACATGCACTGCAGAAAAACAATCCACCAGCAGCAGATCAACCAGAAATCAAAATATAAGAACGCGACTGTAGCTTCAAGAAGTATTTGATTCTCCTATGGCTATTCTAGCCAAGTATCAAGGAAGCACACTACTATGCCGATGAGAGACACTAGTTAGTGCCCTAAGAGAAATCCAACCCTACTGAATTTTTGCCATTCAGCCCTTTGCTATGGATATGTGTGCACTACGAGCTACAACAAACGTAAGCAGTCCCCTGCTAATTCCTCACAAAATGTTTTAAAAGATGCAAATTATTAAAAATAAAAAAAGTAGAACGTGATTGTAGCCAAGAAGGGTGGTGGGTTCTTGAGAATCACTCCTGCCCCCTAACAGTAGCTAATAGAACACCCTAACGATTTCCCGACAGCAGGGCAGCTCTCTCCTAGGGCATCCAGGACGAATGATCCGAGCAGCGCGGCCAGCGGCTAGTTCTATCCAGGGTACCTGATCTGGACAGCCAAACCATTGCTATTGACGTGTAAGGGTACCGTATGCTGGGTGGAGTGCAGAGTTCCTGGCTGTGATTGGCTCTGTTCTGGCCTCCAAAAAGCAAAACTGGCGGGAGGAGCTGCCATTTCTCGAGCGGGCAAACAAACGTATTGTCGACAACGAGCAGTCGAGTACCCTAATGCTCGGGACGCGCATAAGCTCGGTGAGCCATGTTCGCTCAATTCTCTAGTTGACAGCAGGTGATAGTGGTAGAAGGTTAGATCAGAAGAAAGAAAATAGTGCATATAGAAAAGTGGTGAGGAGACATCGGAGCAAATAGAGTGTGGATACCACCTGTGACCAACATAGGAGCTAGAGTGTGGAACACCGAGCAGTATAGATGGTGGATAATCAGAGTAGTATTGATTGTGGATACCCAGAGTAGTATCGAGTTTGGATAACCAGAAGCAGTATAGAGTGTGGATACTCCGAGCAGTTTTAGCTGTGTGGATACCCCAGAGCAGTATAGGTGTGGTACTCCAGAAGCAGTTATAGCCGTGTGGATACCCCAGAGCAGTATAGAGTGTGGATACCCCAGAGCAGTGTAGAGTGTGGATACAACAGAGCAGTAGAGTGTGTGGATACACCAGAGCAGTATAGAGTGTGGATACATCAGAGCAGTATAGCGTGTGGATACACCAGAGCAGTATAGAGTGTGCATACACCAGAGCAGTGTAGAGTGTGGATACACTAGAGCAGTATAAATTGAGGATAGAATTTTGTAAAATTATTCTTCACAGAGCTCCTGATGGTGGAGATGGCTGAGTCATGGGGACACTAGATAAACCTCCAAGGAGATAGGAACATTTGACAGCTAGTCCAAGGGGAACTGAAGAACACCAGTACGAGGCCAGAGGGAGGCACTGAAGAGAACACAGGTGCAACGGTACAGGTAATGAGGCAATACAGCTGAAAACACCACTAGGAAGTAAAGAAGCAGAGCACTACAGGCAAGTCTCATGGTACTTGACCCTCAGGCTCTGAAGGAGAGGGCAAAGTCCAATAAATACCTGCTGGAGGAACAGGATTGGGTGCTCAAGGGCCCATGAACAGTTCTCTTACATCACAGGAAGTGATGTCATTGCAGTCCAGGAAACAGGGGTACCGCACTCCTTGTGGGATATGGATGGTGCTTACGTCGGGCACTCAGCCCAAATAGACAGTAGAGAGAAACGTAGCACACATCCTGTGATGAATTTTAAATTATCATTTATTTCATATCATATATTTCATAATTACAGCTCCACCGGGTTTATGAAAATAAGGTACTTTTTTTAAACAACAGATCATAAAGTTTCCTTGGCGACGTTTCGGTCTGAATCGACCTTTGTCAAGCACGATCTGAAATGTGGACAGTAGCTGTGTTGCTTCATGTAGGAGGTTCTAGTGGATAATGGGACCAAGGTGTCCCTCTGCAAGCAGACACCAGTTCTAGGTTTTGATTTGAAGCCACGTAACTGATATATGTTATAATTTGCATTATTGTGTGCATGCCAGGTATCCATGTAAATTAGAGAAATATATGGGTTTTTGGTATCCATGATGGCTATACACAAATAAATGTTTGTTTTTTTTTAATTCTTGAAAATTCTCATGTGATGTTACTTATTTTGACACCGCTGAGTTTTCTTTTGATTTCACTCCAGAACGCCCACCTTATATGTGTAGTGTGCGTGGTCACACATGCTCAGTAGCTTTTATAATCCATTTTTATTACAAAGTGCCTCTGAAAATAAGCACATTATTAGTATTCATACAACACCACTAAACAAGAAGTGTTGTATAAATATGACATGGTGCTTTAAAATTAATAGCTGGTTGGAGATACAGTAAGGAGCTGGGTCTTCAAGAGAGAATTAAAGTGAGAGGTAACCACTTGTTACATAAGTTCGGGCAATAAAAATATGAAATGTGCTTTTTGGAAACTTGTGTCCATGGAAAGTGTATTGAATGTTATAGAGTAGAAGGTGCAATGAAGGGTCATGTATAACATATATAATATCTTATTGATGGAAATGTCTGCTCTCAACATCATCAGACTTTCCCAGATAGAGAAACAAAGGTTCTTCCCAAAATTATTTAATGATCTTCCTATAATAAAAGGCTTAGTTCTGTGTATGAACTATCCAGTGCCTGGAATCCATTGTGGTTTTTACAAGATTCTTTAGCAACTTGTTGACTCACCAGAGTTTGATTGATTATGTGGAATACTTCTTTTCTTTCCCGGTTTCTCTGTTGTTACCCTTCAATAATGAAACCTCCCCATTATTCTTTGTATATATGTGGGTCACTTGACCAGGGTCAATTTGGGTTGGGTTGATCCCTGACAGTAACAATGGAGACGTAGCTTTCTTTTTTATCCAGGAAAATAGTTTTATAGTAGATAAGGTGGGAAAAAGATGCTCGTCCATCAAGTTCAACCTATAGATTGTGCACTGTAAATAACCAACTTGATCTGACTGGGACCACCTATTTAGGAGACCACATCCAATGCAATTGTGGGTGATTTATGCAAAGAGATTTCATTCTTTTCAAGAATACATAAAAACATTGTCAGGATTCGGGGCTGGATTCACTGGACCACTGTGGACGATGACGTGAGCCAACACCTTGGAGGGAAGTCTAAGTGTTACTCAGTTTTCACCAGAGCCATCCGCAAAGGGAGTTGGACTTGCTGTGGCGTGGTACCACCAGGTAGCTCCACTGGCGCGACTTTGTCTCTGGTAGCGGCCAAGGCGAAGAACAGTGTCATAGAACAAAATTGTAGTCTGGGACAAGCAGAAAGTCAGGACAGGCAGCACGGGATCATAGTCAGTAGCGGAGCAGAAGGGACATGGGTCACAGGAGCACCCGTGACAAACATATTTCTTTTCATAGTTCACATAGATAACATTCTAATTTGATAGTGACATCAACTAATGACCCACTGCCTTCAAAGTCTAAGTACCACTCAGGTACAAAGGCAGCAGGTCAGTTCCCATAGGAGTTGATCTTTAATGACCTGCCGTGAGGAAGATCTACATTCCCTGGAGATCAGAGGTGCATTGAAATATATAAATCCTTTACAAAGTGCTTTTGATGCACCCGGGTTGCTAACCCTTTTACATCAACAAAAGCCACAGAATATAAAATATATGTATTTGATAAAATAAGCAATAGACCTGACATTTACTTGTACCTTTCAACATCTACTGCATTCAAGTCAGATATATACCAGTTTAAGCCTTTTGGTCCAGTCCACATCTCCTACTACAAAGAATTTTTTTACTTTTAACCTCCTCATATCCCTTCAGGATAGAGACATGCTATTCTGCTATTTACATTTGTTTTTTTATTATCTTTATATTATTTACTGGTTACATGTTCTACATGACTTCTGTGATGAACCACCATAGAAGTAGGTCATATATCTGTTATGGGGACCCCATAAGAGATTGGTGAGAACCTGTAAAAATTTGGACCTCAAATAGAACCTCATGCTAACAATGATCATTCTAGTGATCTGTGGGGGTCCCATCACTGAGACTCCTACTGATCTGAAAGTTAGAGAAAACTTGCTTTGTGGGAAAACCCCTTTAAACCAATGAAAGTTGAGATTCCTCAGTTGACTAAGTAGTCCCTAAAGCGTGCAATTGGCATCAAACTTTTTAGTTAGCCAATAAAAGGTATCAACATCGTAGCCAATAAATGGTTTCAAATCTTATCTACATAATGAATATAGACACTTTTATATTCTTTGATGGTTAATTTTCCTATATAATAATATAAAATTCATATAAAATAATAATTCTAAATGTATTGAGCTCGATCATATTTGGCAGGGCTTGCCAACTCATGGGTACATATACAAACAAAATAAGACATTACAGATGAATCTGTTAGACCAAAAATATCAAACCAAGTAAGATCTAAAAAAAATTCCTAATAGTTCCCAATGGGACCATTAATATTGTCAGATTTTCCTCTCTTACATTGCATTTACTATTGACCACTGGTGTTTTCATAGATGTTTGAGGGGAAGGAAAAGCTTTTCTTTCATCTAGTTGAGCTGATATATGTACAGTAATAACTGGAAATAGGGCGACAGCATGTTGCACAATATTATTTTGCTAAAAAGCTTCTTTGTATATAGGAAAGAGGAAATTCGCTCTCTCAAACTTGGTGGAATCGCCTATAATTACTCTCCTGTGCGCTATAGAAGGGTTTCACTACTGTTTGTAGATGAAATGGAAATATAATTAGCAAGTTCTTATGAGAATGTGGCTTATATTCTGTGTATGTTGGTTTCATTTAAAACAAATAAGAAAATGTTGTAATTGATTGCTCCTTAAAGTGATAAGCTTAGATTATTAGTTAATTGCAGCTATTGCAGTTATTTAACATAGCAAGAGCATGGGTTATGTAAAAAAAATTATGTTTGCATTTTATAGGATGATACATTGTGCAATATCCTCTGATGTCATTTCCTGCTCTGTAGTTATTGGTTAAAGCTTCATCTTTCTGCTTTACCTGCCACCTACCGTTCACTCTGCATATACTATAATGATATATACTATAATGATAAAAATGAGGGCTTACTTCTCCATTTTAGCTGCTTACTCTAAAACCGGACTGGAAATCAGTGAGAATGGGGCAACTAATAATAATTAAGGTGGGATAGATGTGTGACCAATGGTGAGACCGTGAAGTCATTAAGGGCAGCACGATGGCTTAGTGGTCGGCACTATGCCTTGCAGTGCTGGAAAACTGGGTTCAAGCCCCAGGGTCAACATCTGCAAAGAGTTTGTATGTTCTCTCTGTGTTTGCATGGGTTTCCTCAAACACTCCAAAACATACTGGTAGGTGGATTAGATTGTGAGCCCCATTGGGGACAGGGACTGATTTGGCAAACTCTGTGCAGCGCTGCTTAATCTATGTGTGCTATATAAATAAAGGAATAACTATAAAAGGAATTATTATTAACTTGTGATGCTACAGTAAAATAGTTTATTATTTTTAATATTTACTAAACTGGTGTTTTTTTATGTAAAAACAAGACAAACAAAGAAGAATAATCTACAAATAAGGGTCAAAACCCAGAGGACAAAGCAGTACATAATCAAGAGACAAATGGATGGTCAAAAGACAAGCAAGTCCAGAAAATATTAGAAAGTTCCAAAGAAAATTTATAGCAAGCAATGAAGTGGACAGACAATCCTCTTATCAGAGTCTTGGCCAAGAGAGTGATTGTACAGGTACCGTGACATCTAGACAAACCAGACAAACAAGAGAGGAAAGTGAGTGGAGGATGTATCTAACCATCTGCAGACCAGAACAGAGTAAACGGGAGACAATAGGTCTCAATCAATTAAGACATCCATGAGTGAAATGAGAAGCGTTCAGAAAAGTGCAGGGCAGAATCCAAACTAACTACAGTCACAGTCAGCAGTGCATCTTCTGCTGGAATTTTCAGGTGAAAATATATGAAACATAACCTTTTAAAGACCTGGTTAATGAGATCTAGTAACATCCTGTACAGTGCCTCATTTCTTTCCACTTATTTGTATTTTTAGACTTATTGGGCCACATTTATTAAAGCGTTTGCGCCAGTTTTCTGTCTGATTTTGTACTGGAAAGAACGTGCAAACTGCTTGCACATGTATTTATAAAGTGTCTGTGCCAGTTTTGTGTCGCAGCTGTACTGTGTCAGATAAGACAGAAAAAAATTGTTCACCTAAAGGGACGTGTAAGTGCTTAGAGTTTGTGCCACATTTATTACTGCGCCACAATTCTGCAGCATAAACAATCTGCACCAAAACAAATGGTGCAATCTGGTGTACCAGTGCAGGGGCGCTAAATTAATGATAAATGTGTGCCAGTTTTGATGAATCTGTCCCACTCCACAGGCAAACTGCACATAGTACAGACTGTACTAGTTTTGATAAATGTGGGCCATTGGAGCTTATTTAAGGGTCGCAGATGACACTTGGATCGAACTGTTCATGGTTTTCGGTATTTGCGCCGATGGGACAGGTATTTAGCAGGGGATAGTGTTGCACATGATCGAATTTTGGCGCAGCTGCGCTTGCTTTCATGCGACAGAAACGAGCACAGGATTTAACTTTCAATTTGTGTCGCAAGACAATGCACTTACATACACCTGGAAGAAGAAGGTGAACTCCGGCGGACCTGAGCGGGGAAGCGACACAGGCAGAATATCGGGCGCATGATCTTAGTGAATCACGGCACAGTTCATTATTGTCGGAACAGTGCACTTTAGATGAACTCCTCGGCCAGGTAAGTAAATGTGCCCCATTGTGTCCAATCTACAGTATCACTATTTGTTATCAAACCCCAAGTTTTAAGATGATTTGATAATTGCAAATTGGGATCAGTAGTTCATTTTCTCGAGAGGCAGACCCACAGGTTGGAAACCTGCATATATATATATATATATATATATATATATATATATATATATTAACTCACTCACTTACTCACCTAAGTCTGATACACTGATACATACATTCACTCACTCACATGAACACACTTAGCACGCAAACATCCACACACAGACACAGAGCTCTTCTTCATGCCTAGTCCCAGCCGCAACATTTTCTCTGGCCCCATTAGTGATGGGTCCTTTGTGAAAAACCGGGTCTAAAAGCAGGCTCTTTTACGTAAATGACTGGAGTGGGTGGCTCACTTAATACCTTCCCTAATCCCCTTAAACCTGAACAAATCAAGTTAAAAGTTGTGTGGAGTGGGGAACTGGCTGGACTGGGGCTCCCTACTATATATTTAATAGGGAGCAGTTCAGGAGCCAGAGCCTACTGATCTAGCTCATTAAGAAGAGCCGGACTTCCTTCAGTAGACCCCATCTCCTGGTAGCATGAAATGCTTTAAGGACCTTGCAGTGACCAGTCACCTGTCCCTAACATCACTCTAGGCTAGGTGCTGCAGTAATACACACGTCTGGATGAAGAATGGTAGAGAGATTGGGTGAAGTGTTTGTTCGTGCTTCAACCGATCTCTATAACGGCGATCAGGAAGGTCTGACAGTCCTGGATCCTCCTGACTTCAAGACAATAAGGCACTTTTTAGCAAGATTTTTTCTTGATAAAAAATACATCTTATCATCCCGAAAAATGTGGCATTTTTGTCTATAGTTTCTTTGCTTTTTAATTGGGACAACAAAACGAGATTCTACTGAACAGAGGAAAAGATAGAACTAATGCTCTGTTCCCCTCTGTAAAGAAATGTAATAAAGCGGCAACATTTTCTTCTAATGAGGTACAAATTGTAGAAATTTTTTTGCATAATACTCCTATGACAATGTAAAGTGCTGTTCTCTGGAATTCTTTTGAAAGTGAGAGTACAGTAAATTATGAGTCATCACAAGTGTTTCTTCTCGCAAAATTAGTGCCGTCCCCTGGGTTCAGCCGGGTTTGTATAAGACAAAGAAGAATAAATGTTTTGTCACTGTGTAATAAGTAGACCACAGATCCCATGGCTCTTCTTGGCTTTCTTAGACATGCCTCGAATGTCTTGCCTGACTCTCCTGATGACCGCCTATTGTTTTAATTTTGGAATAACCTCCGAGCATGGGGATAAAGTGTGGAGGTGTTCTGTAAAGAGTAGAAAAACAGCTGCGTCGTAAATTTTTTTGCTTTAGATAAGAAAACAAGTAATGATAAGAACATGCAACAAATAAAAATGTAGACACATGCTGTTTGCATCCCTGATTGACCAATCCATTTTTTTTTGTCTGGCGAAAAACACTACAAGCCGTTTCTATTAGCATTATGATATAAGACCTCATTTTTCTGAAATGATTTACAGGGGAAATTTTGGGAAATCAAAACAACGGTTCCACCATGGTCCTTTTACACTGTTTTGCACCTTTCACCACAACATATAAACAACATAAAATGTTAAATTCCGGGTCCAATACAGAAATCAAGCATTTATATAATTCTTCTACTCGAAAACAATGAAAAAATATTTTAATGTGTTTTAGTGTTTTGGTTTTTTTTGGTTGATGCGTCCCATTACTTTTTATTTATGCTTATTATGAATGAGGACTTTATTTTTGCAGGTCAATCTGCCATTTATATTGGCACAAAGATAAAAGACATACGGTATATGGTTTATATACTCATATAGTTAGGGGCCCACATCTGAGATGTAGTCATTAAAAGGGTTGTAGAGTAAAATGGATACAGAATGAATGGGAAGGGGTTGTGTTTGACTGTTTCCATTCTATTTTTAGAGGCAGATGGTGGTTGCCACATCCAATGAGTTGGAAATCTTAGGCATATCCTATGGATAAGTTAATTGCTAACCGTGGGAACATCCTGTTCAGTGTATGTTCAGTGGGATGGTATGTTGTTGCCCCTTTCATGCATATGGAAAATGAAAGGCTACTCTAAAATTTCTGAGATAGAGATTTGTAAATAGTTGGGAATTGACTTAAAGAGGGTTGCCTTCTAAAAGTCTTTTTCCATCCAGGAAATCTGTATACTGGGAAAACTATATAAAGTCAAATACCTACTGTAAGTCTTTACTAGTCCAATGTGATTTCCACGATCACAGCATTTGAATGGAAAGAACTACAGGCAATGAGCTCTTGGTCCTTTCCATAGAAGTCTTTGGGAGTTACATAAAAAGACTACACAATTATGTCTTGAGCTGTAGTGAATCAGGGAAGGAGGATCCTTCCCTGCTCACCCAAAAAGTCTTCTTGTAGTGGACCTCGTACCTATCGGGCATGAACGGAAAACCCTTTGGGGTATCAATAAAAAGAAATCTACCATCAAAATCAAGCATGATAAACTAGGGACACTTTACAATTATGATAATGCACCAGAAGGGCTCTTGGGGGGGCATTGCCAGAGCCCCTTCATGCTATAGCTTCACATACTGTTACACTGTGCAGGAGCCCTTCCCCCTCTCACTGTGGGAGATTACAGCTGGCATAGGGAGCAGAGGGGTAAACAGTGTAATTGCAAGTGAAGCTACAAATATATGAACAATATGTAACTAACATAAGTAGATTACAACAGTCAAGGTGCCTGGATCTGGGAGTAATTGCCCCTAGTTTATCATGCTTAATGTTGATGATGATAGATTTCCTTAAAGTTTTAGGTTAGTAACGTAATTTTTACATGGCATCCACAACATCATCAGGCATCAAGCAGATGTTTATACCCAAACATATCCTACTTTTGTGTAAATATGGCAAAAATGAGAAAAAAATATGCCTCTAGTATTTCCTGAACTTTTACATTATTTACCCTACTCAAGTGAAATTTTTCATGTCTTGTTTTTTTTTAGAACGGGTTTATTTATAGTGAAAAATTATTAACCTCTGAACGACACATGGCATCCCTGTACATGGTAGTCTTGTTAAGTAAGACCTGTAACCAGAATTTTACCCCTCACACCAGTGAAATCTGCTGTTAAAAGTCTCCCCTCCCCATATCACTTAAAATTATCAAGGCACTGTACGTTAGAGACGTTTTTCTGATATAGATGAGTCAACTCGTGAAGCAAAGAGTTCTCCTAGGCTGCCAGTAATCTACCCCGCTGTCTTTTGACTGACAGCTCAGTGTATCCTCAAATCTTCACCTGAGCATTCAGGAAGTCTTCTCCCTGTCCACTTCCTGTCCATACCATAATGCTGTCCTTCTCACTTGCATTGTGTATTTAGCAGTGTGGGAAAATTCACGTCATTTTACTATTTCACGCACCCTGTGGTGGCGGGTCCAAGTGGTGGTGGGCAGACAAAAGGAGAAAAAGTTTGGGTAAAGATTTTAATGGCTGGAGGAGGAAGACTTAAGCTGGGAGGTCTGAACTGTACTTTTCAACAAAGGCACAGTGGTAGGTGGGTAATAAGGTTTATTGTGCATGTTGGGCAGCACGTTGGCTCAGTGGTTAGCACTACAGTCTTGCAACGTCTGGGTCCTGGGTTCAAGTCCCATCCAGGTCCCATTCAGTTTGTATGTTCTCTCGTGTTTGCATGGGATTCCTCCGGTTTCCCCCCATTCTCCAAGACATACTTATAGGTCGATTAGATTGTGAGCCCCATGGGGACAGGGAATGATCTGGCAAGCTCTGGGTACCTCTGCATAATTTGTGTGTGCTATATAAATATAGAAATTATTATTCTTGATGACAGGTTAGCTAATCCTTCTCCATAAAGGACATGTTTCTTCCACAATCACCCAACAACAGCCAATCGTCACTTCCCTATGACTTCATCAGGGGGCATCAAATAGTTGCCATGAAACAATGTTGGATCCCCAAAATAACTTCATAATGTGCATCCAATCTCAAACTGGTCACAACCCCTCTTTGTTTCACCGTCAACAGGTTGTAACCCATCTGAAAAATATTCCGTCAATGTTATTTCAAATATCCGGGGATATATCCATTATTTTGTAATTCGGCTAGTTGCCAAGCTTAGAAGTTTAGTATTTAGTAAGAAGTATAATGGACGCACACACAAAACCCAGATGAGATATTTCATTTGCACAATAGAGGTAACAGGAAAATAGTCGCCTATTGTTACTGCTCGATATCTGAGCCATTGTTTATCTAAAAATGTGAAGAAAAAAAAAATAAATCGACCTGCCAATCTATGCGGAGGCACATTCCCTCCAACAACCTTGGGTTAATGATAATCTGAAAAATAAGGTCAAACTTACTTTACTTTGCTAACTCTTATACTAAAGGGACATTTGTCAGTCCCCTCCAGGCACATTTTTGTCAGCTGTAAACTTAACTGAGTATGCAGAAAGAGCTCTTCGATTGGATTTTTGTGACCATTTGTGCAGGTCGAGACTGCAAAACAAACAGTGGCCTTTAATGCCAATATGTTCGCGGAGAAAGCGCGGGGCTGCATTTTAAGGGCATTTAATAGCCTGAAATATCACATAGAAAGAAAAATAACAGATGTTAACGGCAAAGTTGAAGAACAAACATTTTTTTTCTTGCTGATGTATAAACAGAAATTTGAAGAATTTTACAAGGTGACACAATCCAAAATGTACAAAGCCCCATAAGGAACTGGATGTTCTGTCCTTATGGTGTCAAACATCTCTGTATTGGGTTACTATTATTACCCTAAAAGCTACATCTTTATAGACCAAGGACGTTATGATATTATTTCTTGGTGGTAACCATTCAGAAGAATTGAACGACTGTTATAGCTCTGTCAACAAAATATATCACTTTCTCAACCCCATATTTTTTTAAAGCAAATGTCGAAAATTGGTCTATTGAGTTTTTCATGAATATACGGTAAATGTAATTTTGTGATACAAATATCCCAATTCTTACAACTATCCCAATTAAAAATTGTTTTCATAAATATACAGTAAATGTAATTTTGTGATACAAATTTCCCAATTCTTACAACTATCCCAATTCTTACATCTATCCCAATTCTTACAACTATCCCAATTCTTAGAATAGACAATGATAAGGTTTTCCAGTTCCATGGAAAGAACAATTTATCACTGGATTGATGCTCTACTTTTATAAAGGGAACCTGTCACCATGGACCTCATTTTCACAAAAGACAGGTTATATAAGTCCATTACAGCTGCATTGAAAATATGTCTTTCTGCCTTCTCTAAGTATTTACATTACAATATAATTTTATGTTATAACTTACCTTGCACCCTGACAGAATCCCCTGTGTAGTCCCAGGGGTTGACTTTGGTTTGGATGCATTAAAAAAAAAAACACATGACTTGTCTGTGCTGCAAACTTCTCAGCTTGTAGCCCCCACCTTGGTACTCCTGTACAGCTCCTCCTTTCCTTATTGATGTCAGCTCACCACACTATGCAGGGGCAGGAGGGAGGAGCTGCACAGACCATAAAGGTGGGGGTAGAGAGCTGAGGAGTGTGCAGCACAGACAAATCATGTGCTTTTCTTTGAAATGCATCCAAACCAAAGCCTGAACCCTGGGACTACAGAGAGGACTCTGTCAGGGTGCAAGGTAAGATATATCACGCAATTATATTGTAATGCAATTACTTAGAGAAAGCAGAAAGACATATTTGCAATGCAGGTCCCTGGTGACAGGTTCTCTTTAAATTCTTTATATTTTAGAGGGACTCTGTCATCAGCTACTAAACCAATTAACTGCCAGCACCATTGGGTAGGATATAAATAATATATCTCTTCTCAAACGCTCTTTTTTATGTTAAAAGTCCAGTTGGATACCTACGCAAAGTCCTCTCCAAAGTCATATGCAAATGAAGTGAGAAGAGTCCCATTGAGATAAGTCATACTGAGAGGTTAATGGGAGAGCATCACCTCATGATGAATATTGGTGAGGAAATATTTTACATCATGTGCACAAGTGGCTCCGAAATTCTGAATGAGAAATCTACTTTAGATCATGACCATTACGAGTCTTAAATCTTACCCCTTTAAGTTGACTTTAAGAAATACTATGGGCTGAACTGGACCAGACTAAATCGGCCCACTCAGCTTGTAGGTGGCGTAAGGGTGGATAGAACTGCAATTCTAGAAAACTGGCAAATTCCCTATTGAAGACGTAATCTTACGTAGAGCAGTGCATATCTTCCAAAGGAATCTTGTATTTGCCATAGGGAGCCATACTCAGTCCATGTTAGGCTCAATTGCCTCTGTAAACCTTAAAGGACATCTACCACCAAGATGAAGGGTTGTAAACCAAGCACACTTCCCCTCCGGAAGGTTCCACTTTTCTCTAAACTTCCTATGATATTGTTTTCTTTTTTTTTTTAAAAGGCTTTTAAAATTATGCAAATGAGCCTGAAGGGCTCCAGGCTTCATTAACACCTATGGAGCCTAGGGCCCCACAGGGTCATTTGCATAAGCCTTAAAAGCCTTTTTTGCAAATACCAGGGTACAGTATATAAAGCTCAAATAAGAGCAGATCTTGACAGAGGGGACACACAGCAGTATGTCTGTGTGCTTGGTTTACATTCCCTTATCCTGTCCATGTCTTTTAAATGGAATTTCTCATCAATCACTTGCTATACCAGGGATGGGACAGGAAATAGACAGCTCCAGCTGTGCTACGCTGGCCTGGATAACCCCTTAAACTTGGTCATATATTGGTGTCATATATTCCTTAAAATGTATACCTTTTGATTACAAAAACAACTAAAAACACTGCCCAATTTTATCCCTGTTTGCCATCTCACAAAGGAATATGTATTCTAGCAGCTTCCTGCCGGTATAAATTCCCAGGGATTGCCTCATGTTTTTAAATAGTAGTCTATTGTTTTTGTCATATTTGTGAATGGCACAATTGTATTTGGCCCCCCCCTTTATCGGACTTGGAATATGCCAAGGAAGGAAGTGGCATCAGCAACTTGTGGTTCTAACACTACCACAAATCTTAAAGAAAACAACCTGAGACAGGTGCACAATGCACACTTTCATTTTTTGAGGAAATCGTTCTGCACCCTAATGAAGGAGAAGCTTTTGTTAACTTCTCAATGTGTGGACGACGGTGGTTAATTGGGACGTGCTTGTAAACAGCTTGAATATTGAAGGGTTTTCTGCAGTTGTAAATCTGGTTATAGATTAGATAATTTGTACCTGCTCAGACTAGTATTCCAATAACTCCTCTTTTTCTCTTTAAAGGAACATACTGTACATTAAAATGCATATGTAACTAAATATGCAAATTCCAAACATTGTAAATGAAAAATGCAGACAATAAAAAACTAAAAATACCTGTGAAGGGAGAATTAAATATTAGAAACATACAGAAGACATCACAAGTCCATCTCCTGAAACCACTAGGAGCAACCATATATTTCTCATTTAGTGGCCATAATTATATATGTAATGGCAACCTTATAATCTATGGTCATGGTGGGTCTATAAGAACAGGAACTGATTTGACAGAGCAGATTAGAACTTCTGATTGGGTGCAGGTCCCAAAACCATGAGTACTAGAGTGACACGAGAAGCGGAAATCAAGCAGGGTAAGTATGTTTCCTTTTTTTAAAAAAAAAATCAACAACAAACTTTATTGAGAGGAACATGGACATACAGCATGCACAGGTCAGTCTCGCAGGTCCTAATTTAAAAGAACCAAAGGGAGGCACGAGTCCAACGTGGACATCCAAACAAACACGAACAGCGAACAAACACAATCTGTGGTAGAATGAAACAATTCTGGATCCATCGGGAGTAGGCATGGATTAGGGTTCTCAGGGACTGCTACCCCCATCCTTTTGAACAGGAATTTATGGACCTCTTTCCAGTACGGCTTAACTACAAGACAGGACCACATTAGATGTAGAAAGGTACCAGAGGTGGTGGAGTACTTGGGACACAGATCTGGGAAGCCAGAGCGGAATTTACTAACTCTAGTAGTTGTGAGATATGCCTGATGGAGCTTTGTTTTTTTTCTTACCCAGGCCCTGTGGGTTTTTCATATTTATGGAAAACCATATTATGGAAATTCCAAATTCCATATTCCATTTATGGAAATTCCATATTTATGGATACTCCCTTTGAAGGCTTTGTGTACAAAGAGCTGTATTCTTATACTAAAAATAAAAACTGTCTTTTTCTGAATGATCCCACCCGACGGCATGAACACCGGACAACAAGGCCGTCTTTATATCCATTGCTATCATTTACAAACCTTATAAAACCGTAAAGAGAATCAGTACAATATTTTCTGAATAAAACAAAAAACTGCATTCAAGGAAAAATCTGAGCCTCCGTGTTTCCTGGGTAGCAATATTCCACATATCAATACACTTTGATTTCATATGGGAGAGAATTTTTCGAGGAAGTCATTCATCATTAGATGTGTCAGATTGATGCCGCTCACAACATTGTTCATTTGTTTTTCTTAATGTCGAGCAGTTGTGCGGATTTTATGAAGAGTGGAATATAATAAATAGAGGAAAATGTTCATAGTGCTTTATATTAGAGGTACATCGGATGGAATTTAACCTGCATTAAAGATCATTTATGTTACCGGAGATAGATCTGTTTGGCTTTTGTCATTTAGATATAGAACAGGAGGACCAGATCTGACATGTGTATTGGTGGTGACATTTTGATGAGGGAAAAGAATCTAACAGGAATCTCTATCTATCTGAGATCTATTTTTGTCACTTAGATAAGAAGATAATATAAAAGTCTGCCATCGAAAGGTAAACTGTGATCTTGTCCCTTGATCTACAGATTGCATTTTTCATACCAGATGTGTATTGTCATTATCACATGTACCTTGAGAATGTCTAAAGTTGGTGGCATTGACCATTCAAGTAAAATGAATGTTGGCCGAGTCTTCCGACTTTCGAGGGGCCTATGACCTTGTGTGTAGATTGGTGTCCTAACTCTTCCTGGTCAACAAACATCAGGTAAATCTGATTAAGACATTTTACATTTCAACCAATATTTTTCTCACCAATGTACATAACTACATCAAAGAGTCATAAGTGTTGATAATGTTTCCATGAGTTGATCCAACCTAGGTTACCTTACATTGGCAATGCCACCTAACCAGCAATTCAGTATGGAGTTATCTTTGGCAAGGGAAACATCTGGCTGTTGAATTTTGTAATTATCAATCCTTTTATTCTCAGGGGAGTTAAAGAGGACCTGTCACCTGTGAAAACGGTGAGTAAGCAGCTCCTAGTGCTACTATATGTTACAATGCTAGTGTTATCAGAAACCTAGTAGAACGCTAGCAGACACTGCCGCGATGCTCACTAGAAACGCCGGACCACTCTGAAAGCGGTCCGGCGTATTCATGAGGGGGCAGGATTAGGGCCGCATGATGCTCGTCAGTCACCACCAGCCTGTGGAGTGGGCAGGGTGTCCCAGGGAAAAGGCAGCGCCTTGGGCCGCCCTCACATGAATACACTGGAACGCTTTGAGAGCGGTCCAGTGTTTCTAGTGTACAGCGCAGCAGTGTCTGGCAGTGTTATCAGAGATTTCCGATAACGCTAGCAGTGTAACACTGCTGCATCTATTGTAGCACTAGGAGCTGCTTACTTAAGTAAGCAGCTCCTAGTGCTGTTTTTACAGGCGACAGGTCCTCTTTAAAGGGATTTTCTGGCCCCTGATTCATTTTTGACCAATTCACGGGATAATTTCTCCAGATCCTATTGGTTGGTGTCCAGACAATGTCGGAATAGATGATCAATGTGGGTTTCAGTTGTCAGACTGCCAATCATTAGTTATTGATGTCCTATCATGCAAATAAGGAGCAAAGAGAAAAAGATGGAGAAAAGGAAGCAGACAACTCTTCAAGACTTACTACTACTCCATGCATGCTTGCACAGGCCAATTGTGCTGTGCATGTGTATTGAAGGTTGGAAGGGACTGTTGACCAGCAGATTCCTACTTTGTATGGACAACCTAAGGCTTGAGAGCAGCTAGTTCCATGATTTTCTTTAACTATTATAATAATTCTTTCATAGTGCACATTGATTTTACAATTTTACAACGATTTTACAATTTTTTTTGTCTGGTGACTTGTTTGTCATAAATGAAATGGGCTCCTACTGAGAGTTTCTGATTTAGGGTTCCTCGGCAATGGCAGCCAAATGTTATAATACCAATGGATTCTTGATTCTAGAAAAAGCAGAGACTGTTGGCAGAACGATTCTGTAAGTTTTGGACTAAAGATGTAGTAAACTCCCATTATCATTTAAAAGAGTAATTAAAGAAAAACTAACTTTCGAGCTCTCGTTTACTGACAAAAAAATTCCAAAATTGTAGAATTTTCAAATCTTGCAGTTCTGGGATCTCCTGCAGTTTCAGAGCTTGTAAATAGCACATTACCTCTCCAAGTTTACAGCAACCAATACTATAGCAATTACACTGTAATTGTAATTTTATTGTTGTGTTTCTATATACTTCCTTACAGTCCTGAGGTTTAAACATTGCATGTTCTGATTTTATAGCACAGTCCTAATGCAAGATGCTCAGAGATCCATGAAATCCTAAATAACATTTTGCTATACCATAAGGTGCACATCCTACCTACAACCAGTAGGGGCACTGTTATATATTGGAAATTAAGTAAATTAAAAGGGTTTGTATAGAATTGGAAAGTGAACCCACTGTACAACTAAATTTAACTGGGGTTGGCTCATGCGGGCACAATTTGAAGTAAATACCGCTGTAGTAAGCACAGGTGTATTCCCTCACGGCTAGTGTTTTCCCAAGAAAGAGTTAAGCAGTTTTGACATGTGACACGATAGTACCCGATCAGATTATTTGCCACTAAGGTTTACTAAGAATAAGGTACTTAAAAAGTACCAGGTAGTTTCAGTAACTTTTTTGTTGGAAAGTATCCAGAGGTAACTAATATGCGGTACCCTGACGTGAGTATTGACTCTTAACCCTTGTATGTCTTGCTGCCTCTTGCAGTAGTCTCTAGAGGTGGCTGATGCAGTTGAGTGGAAATATGCTGTCCAAGGTCAGTACAGGTTCAAAGTTGGGTAACATAGGCCAAACAAGGGTTTAGATTATGGAGGACACTTTTGCATTCACACCCTTGTTTTCCACTGCTCCTTGCCGCTACACATCCCAATGGGCCTTTGGGCTGGCTGTATATATACTGGGGTTCAGGTGCTGGCTGGCTATATACTAGGGGGCATGGGCTGGCTATATACTGTGGAGCATGGGCTGGCTGGCTATTTACTGTGGAGCATGGACTGGCCATATACTGTGGAGCATGGGCTGACTATATAAAGGGGGGCATGGGCTGGTTAGCTATATACATAGGGGCATGGGCTGGCTATATACTGGGGAGTATGGGCTGACTAGCTTTATACTAAGGAGAATGGGTTGACTGGTTATATACTGGTGGTAAGGGCTGGCTAGCTATATACTTAGGGGCAAGGGCTGGATGAATATATACTGGGGGCAGGGGCTGGCTATATAGTGGGGACAGGGGCTGGCTGGCTATATACTAGGGGGCATAACAGACATGGTACAAGTCACTATCCACAGCTGAACTTTTACTGCATAAAAAAATTGTCCAAAGTACAAAAAAGGTCTAACCATGTTAATAATGCTGTCACACAAAAGTGACTAACCTCCACCCAACCAAGCAGTTCTAAACAGGTGAGTTTTTTGGTTACAATAGTCTGGTATGGACATCCTGGTTTTTAACCTGTATTTTCACTATACTGGTAGTACAAAGGAGACCACCAAGTGTTCCAACACAATCCCATATTCCACAATGTCAATGAGTTCTGAATGATTATCTATGGACAGTCACAATAAATCTTTGAGCAATGTAAGAAACCAGAAAATCTCAGGCCTTGTACATGTGATAGGTGAGACTGAATCTGGCTAATAGGCTGTCAATGAAGCTAAATTATGTCTACAGGCTTATACAAAGCTGTAATACCCATATAGATAATTCCTACATTTGTCCAATTTATTTACAAAATTATCTAATGGAGGGTTTATTAAAAGCTTGAAGTGTAGAAATAAACAGGGTTTAGAAGAGATTACCACAAGAGAGGGAGTCATGTTACTTCTGTTGTTTGCTTCTTAGCACTTCATACTTCTAGATGGTGAACATCTCTTTTTACATTAAGCCCAAGTACTTCAAAGAAAAGCCCTTCTAATAATGAACATACATTTCAACAGTCTTTCAGCGTATGTATGTAAAGAAATGTTACACATGTTCTTTGACAAGTCCCCAGTTGTTTGCATTTTGATAAACCTGGCCTTAGTCTTAGAGTCTCCACCACCTGCTGTCAACACCACCATGAGAGGGACACTTACAATGGACATTGATGGCATATTGTAAGTGAAATTGTGGACAGACATGTATTGACAAGGTCATCCTTCTTTTAAAATGTAGCAGCTGCTGTATATGAAACCAGTGCCTGCCCGTATTCCTCCACCAAATATATGTCAGGGGGATAGATGCTACTATTAATATCTAAAGTCGAAACAAAATCTGAAACAAAGCCTTCTCTACAGGTGTCCAGAAATAACATGATTTTGCTTTAGTCTGTCAAGATGTGTATGTGTTAATATTCCTATGTGCGTACGATGAGTGGCAAGGAGCTGGCCACACATCTGGCAAGAATGGGACAATACTGTAATGGGTATATATGAGATATTGCAGTCCTTATCCAAATGTTAGATAATATAAGGAAAGACACATCTGTATGACAGGACACTTATTGCTGGTCTTCTCATATGGAATAGAGTGAAGCATATCCCTCCTTTGATGACCGTGTGTTCTACTCAGCAGCTCAGCTTCATATTAAAAGTAAACCTGTCATGAGGCCCTCAAGCTGTCACCAACCATTATGCAGGACCAGTGACAGAATCACAACCACGTCCTTCTCTACTAAGACGGACATCATCATAAAGCTTTTTAAGCATTATAAGTTTTGACATACCTGGACTAGGTATAAGTCAGAGATCAATGAAGTCGGGAAAAATGTTCCAATGTGAATCTCCACCACATGACTCTATACAGGTAATTTCTGTAAACTATTCAAAAATCTATTTCGGTGTTGAGTTATGGCGAGCATAGATTGTTTAAAACATAAATGAATTAATGCTACACTCGGTTTGTCAGATGCCCATAATATGGACAAATTTTAGCAACTACATTAAAGGGGTTGGCCATGTTACCTCATGTTTTTGTAATGTGTGTGTAAGTTTGGTGGGCAGGTTTTTAGATAATTTACCAATATACATCTAATAGTTCCGCTCCGCTTTCCTGATATGTAAAGTGAAGCCTCCTGTCTTTTTACTCATAAAATGGTTGCAGATAGAGGGTCATGTGATCTCTAACTAGGGATTGCTGATGGACAGTTAGAGATCACATGACTCTCCTTCTGCAGCCATTTTATGGACAGGAATCTCTGGCTAATGAGGTTAAACACAGGAGGCTTCACTTTACATATCAAAAAAACGAAGTAGAACTTGTAATAGATGTATATTGGTAAATTACTCAATATCCTGCACCCCACATACACATTACAAAAAACCTGAGGTAAAAAGGCCAACCTCTTTAACCCCTTACCGACATGTGACGTAATACTATGTCACATGCCGGGTGCGGGTGCATGCCGGGTGCATAGCTGAGCCCTCTCCATAACCGGTAAGTCTTTGCTGATCGCCACTGGAGGAGCTGCCGGCGGCTTCAAAAAGATGACGGCACATGGGCGCCACCATCTTTCCAAGTATCATCGCTCCCCGTGACGCCATCGGGGAGCGGAGATCCGTCGCCATGGTAGCTTCGGGACTTCCGAAGACCCGAGGTTACTTTGGGTTAACCTGTAGTATGGCAGTATATGATAGGATCGTATAGACAACTTAGGGTTAAAGTACGCTAGGTAGTCTGAAAAATAGTAAAAATAAAAAAAGTTAGAATAAAAAAACCTAAAAACTCAAATCACCCCCCTTTCCCTAGAACTGATATAAATATAAATAAACAGTAAAAATCATAAACACATTAGGTATTGACACGTCCGAAAATGCCCAATCTATAAAAATATAATAGTTTTTCACTGCGTTTAACCCAGTAACGGAAAATCAAGCCCAAAGCCCAAATTGTAAACGTCATGAAAATCTGCAAAAAAACCAACACCCCCCAAATCTCCGTACACCAAAGTATAAAAAAGTTATTAGCGCCAGAAGACGGCAAAATCCAAAATTTTTTTTTTTTTTTTCATTTTTTTAAATGTTTGAAAATATTATAAAAACTATACAAATTTGTTATCCCCATAATCGTACCGACCCAAAGAATAAAGTAGATATGTCATTTGGGGCGTACAGTGAAATCCGTAAAAATGAAAATTAAAAACTGAAAACACAAAAAAACTAATAAGGGCTGCGGCGTTAAGGGGTTAAGTCTACAAGTCCTGATATATAGTAAAGTTAGTTCTAATAATCCAAACTAGCAGCATCACAGGCATTTACGTATCTTTGGATTTAGACCATTTTCAGTCCCCGCGGTCGTGTTGATCAGTCTTGCTTCATTCAGAGAATGAGGTCAATTCATAGAATTATAAAGATAAACAAGTAGGTTGTAATTAGCCGTATCACAGCGACCTATTGTATTCAGTGTGAGCAGACATGAATTCCACCAGGGCTTAACAAAGCCACAAGGAAAAGTGTTCGACTGAGGAAAACACTGGTAGAATTCCATCAAGAATATTGCCTGGAACCATAGAAAGCACAAATTACACAACCTAGGTTTTATATTGTTTACCTTTACTGTGGAAGATTGGAAATGCAACTATATCCCAATCGCTACGATGACCATGGGACCTAAAACACACAGAACACATCAACGCTATATAGTGTATGATATATATTTAGATATACCTGCTGCACACAGAAATTGAGCTATTTGAGGGCATAAAGTTTCAACAAGGGCACATACCCCTGGTGCAGGGCCGGTTTTAAACATAGTGGGGCTCTGGGTAAAATTAAAAGTGGGGCCTCAAAATCAGGGGTCACAGTTAGTAAGAGGCTCCTTTAGCCCTGCACAATAATAACACTTATAGGAGATAGACAGATGATGGGGAGATGGATAATAGAAGATAAATATCGGAGATGATATAGATAGATGATAGATTTATAGATGCAGAAATATAAAGTAGATTAAAGGGGTCAGTTATCTGTGCAATAAGGCACAATAAAACCTGCATTTGACAAAGAGCCAAAATGACAAAGACAAATGAGGTGCAAAAAATAGACTCACTACAGGCACAAAAAGAGCCCAGGGAAGGGGGAAATACGATAAATGACCCCCTCATTTATATATGCCCCCTAATGCCGGCTCTGCTAAGTGGAAAGGAGCGCCAACACTTAACTTTCCATGGACAGGATATATACAGGCTAGGGCACCTATCAAAGTCTTTGCCTCAAGTGCAAGAAAGTCTACCTTCAGTTCTACCTTCGGGAATACTTATTCTTATAAAGCAGGTCTCCTCACTCCAGGCCATTCATCATGGCTTGTATTTCCTACATAATGGGTCTACATTGTGGATACCCTAGTCCAGTGATGGTAAACCTTTTAGCGGCCGAGTGCCCAAACTGTAACCCAAAACCCCCCTTATTTATCGCGAAGTGCCATCCAAAAGTTAAAGCAGTAACTTGTTGCTCCCTGTTAAACAACTTTCAATCATATTGGCCTCCTGAGGACACCAACACAGTAGAAAGATGGAAAATTTTCATCATTTTAGCTTCTTTCCAGTGTCCCTCTGTACACAGAGAATTGTGGGACCAGCAGGAGGTCCTCCAAAGGTAATTCGGCATATCTACACATTCTCCCTCTTCCTCCAGTCCCAAGCAGCGATGCAAGTATCGAAATATGACTGAAAGCAGCATCTTTTAAGTTGCTTGGAACTGCGGAAAGATTCTTTGAGTCCTGTCTGGGGTGCTGGGGCAATGGCCTGGGTGCCCACATAAAGGGCTCCGAGTGCCGCCTCTGGCGTCCGTGCCATAGGTTTGCCACCACTGCCCTAGTCTGAAGTGGGGGTTAGCGATGAGCATATCTATTTCTTGGTTCATAGATTCGGTACAAATCAGGGCTTTTTCCAAATCTGAATCTTTTCAGATTTTTGACTAGCATTCAAAATCAACGATCGGCTAATGCTATCAATCATCTGTGTTTTAGAGGACTAAGGGTGGTCATATACCATCATCCAGGAAATTTGGAACAGCATCAGCTTGGAATGATTCAATTTGGATCCAAATTGAATCTTTTTGTAAAAAATTCAATGAAGCTCGTATGACTTGAATCTTGGATGATTTCCTCTTCCTAGTGGAGAATCATTTAAGGGCATTATCTCAAAAAGTCAACCTATTGGGGCTTAAAAGGTGGCCCCACTCTACAATATGGTTGGGCTCATAATGTTTTTTTAGTTTTTTTCCACAAACTATAGTATTTTATATATTTTGGCAATACTGGCAGTATTTTGGCATGTGATTCGCCACAAAGTCATGTTCATTGTTTAATGGAAATCAGTATTTTTAATCTTCAGGTTTGCATCAGGAACAGAAATGAGTTTATATTCCCATAACTGAATCAGAAGCAGACGGGGGAGAACTGCTGACTCACAGAAGAAGAGTGTGACCAATATATGGTTTCTTTCATCACTTTAAGTCTGAAGAGATTATAGCAGGGTCCTATTGACTAAAGCACTTTACTAATAGACTGTGAGGAACAGAACATGCGGGAAGTATTAGTCCATATCTAATAACATGCGATGGTCAGCGGATGGAGCTAAGAAGGGGATATGAAGAGACGACGGCGCTACAAATCTTTCTTCTGTTACTGAGCCCATTCAGACATCTTCCTACGCACAGACTGTCTATAAGATAAGAAAATTCTGAGCGATATTTTATGCATGTGTCTAATGTATTCGTTCATTTATTTTGCTATTTTATTGTTATCATTATTTTTAATTATTATTATTATTTTGCATGTATATTATTTATAGCTGATATTTTTTGCCATTTTACCTAACAGAGCTATGTTATAGACTTAAAAAGAACAGGTCAGTGAGTACAAATTGTAGGTTTTTTTGGCATGGGTCAACCCCTGCTTTATTATTTTGAATGTATATTATATATAGCTGATAATTTTTTGCCGTTTACCTAACAGAGCTATGTTATAATGTTATAGACTCGGTCAACGAGTATAAATTGTATTTTTTTTTTAAAAAAAATTGGTCAACCCCTCCTTTAAAAGGTATGTCCCCAAGGGGGTAACTAGTAGAAGTTGATTTACATGTAAACTTTTTTGGTGGGGGGAAGCTTTATAATTTGAACAAATGGATGGATTAAAAGTAAAACGTCCCAACATAAAAAAAAGTGAGGTATGTCACTGCATTTTCCGTTGTACTGATCATGTTCGGTCCAAGAACCACTGTCCATTTGCCTGTTATATTTCTCAGACCGAACAATGTGAGGGATCTCAGAGAAAAGCAAATCTACTCATTGATTCACATATTTGGTGCAAATTGCTATTTTTCAGGCACCAAATCTTTTAAAATGGTTCACAAGTTACTACTGTCATTCATCCTAAAAAGTTCAGGAGGGGGACGGCCTAAGGACAATAATAAAAAGTAGTAAAAAATTATTGAGATAGGAGATAATTGAAAAGAGACAGCAGCGTTTCATGACAAATTTTGGTTTTGAAGTACTGGTGGGGGTTATATACCATTATCTAGGACAAATGGAGCTACAATGGTTCAGAACGATTCTATTTGGACCCAAACCAAATCTTTTCAAAAATTTGGCAAAGCAACAGAGAATTGATATTGGATGGATATATCACATATAATATTAAACTTGGATACTGACAGCTACAGTATGGCCTCCATGTTGGAAAATGGTCCTAAATAGTGATGAGCCTGTTAAAACCTGTAACACCCGCAATTGGTGCTGACAGTGGCCATTTTGTGGAGGGTCGTCACTCCCAATGACATCATAAGGCAAAGATTACCCAAAGGCAGCAGATTTTTGGGACTAGGTGTGGAGCCATGGAATATGATAGATAGGTCTGGTGTAAGGATGTGTTAGGTGGAGAAAATATTATGAGTTCTGTTTAGTCCATGGGAGAGAAGAATGTGGATATGGCTGACACTCTGGAATTCTAGATAGAAGAGAGGTGATGTCTGGGCTAGAGATACACTGTACATCTGTGTGTCATCAGCTTAGGAGAGGTATTAAAAAGTCAACCTGTAAAATACAGGGTTACATACAAGACCGGCTCAGTAAATTTGCTCTTAAGTTGAATTTGTATATAAGTCGGAACTATATATTTTATAATTGTAACTCCAGACAATTTTTTTTTTGGTCTCTGTGACAATTGGATTTGAAAAAATGTTGGATTGTCATCAGAACCAAGAATAACAATAAAGCTTCATTACAGACACCTGTGATAACTGTTATAGCTTTTTATTGTAGAGTACAGTAAATTACCAATATCCAAAGGACCATTTGTAACTAGGAGTTGTCTGTAAGTTGGGTGTTCTTAAGTAGGGGACCGCCTGTAATATGAAAACATTCAGCACATAACTATCCTATATATAGATATGTATAAACTGTAGTTCACTCCCCAAGCAGTTTGGTGACTTCGTAGCTGCTTAATAGGCTCCCAGAATAGCTTCATATTCTGTTCCATGGCCCATATTGTGGACAGTACTTACTATTAGATTTATCCTCTCTCTACTGTTGATAATGATTGACTCTTGGTTGTGTGTATGTGTCCGCAGTGTAAGACAGGAGGGCCTCAGTCTGACACACAACAAACATGCAGTAGGTGCAGGGATGACTGAGGTTATTGTCCGCAGCTCTCCGTACACAAATAAAGCCCTGTTATTCCTGAAGCGGCGGGTTCATCTCGGATCAGGAGAGTGTTTTCCTCTGTAGTTTGCTGAATAAAGATGAACCCTTTAAAGTCAGCGCTGTTGTCTGTAAATATTATGCAGGGGGTATGTGTTGATGTTGGCCCCGGGGTTATTTCTTATAGTAAGTGAATGTTTTGGTTTTCTTTATCATTTGCTGATGGTACAAGTTGTACACTTTATGTGGAGAGCATACAATGTGTGAGATGGGGTGAGGTGACGGACGATGATTACTATATCTGTCTGCAGTTCATGGACATTGCAGTGTGTCATGTACCACCAGGTGCCAGGACTTCATAAGTGTGACCTGGTGGGTCTTCTGCTCATGTTTATTGGGGATAAAAAGTATCAGACAGGTTACATTTTTCTTTTAGATCCTATGTTTGCAGTGCCATAAGAGGGTATATACAGGGGGTCCCTGATTTAAAGGAACACTCCGGTCAAACCTTATTCATTTAACAATTCATCGTGAAGGGTCTGAAGGGAGGAGCGGGACTCATTCTCATTGTATCCCTAAAACCTTTCTAGAAGCTAGAGTCTTGCTCCTCCCCTCAGGCCCTGCACAAGGTATACAAATTCAATGAATTAGCTGTTCCTGGATTGTTCCTTTAAGGACACCTGAGTTACAGACAAGCCCTAGTTACAGCCTTTCTGCCTACTGTGACCTCTGGTGAAGCTCTCTGGATGCTTTACTATAGTCCCAGGCTGTAATGATGAGCTGTAAGGTGTCTATAATGAAGATTTATTGATAATCCTTGCTCCCATGACAGCAGAAAATGTTTAAAATCCAATTGACACTGACAATTTTTTTTTTCTGGAGCTACAATTATATAATATACCTGTTCTTACTTGCATACAATGTTAACGTAATAACAAACTTATCCTGCACATATTCCAGGCCTGTACTTCCTTATTATATATTAGATTATTTTTGCGTTAAAATGGTTGTGTCATTAGAAGGATATTTATTCTATCCCCTCATTAATTTAGTTTTTTTGCCTGGTACCAGCACTCCTTCCCATCCAACCCAGGTTTTTTTTGAGTAAGCAGAAGACTGAAAATAGTGGCCGCCTACTTCTTCTCAGCCAGTGTTTGAGACCACATGGAGCATTGAGTATGCAAGACCTGTTCACACCTGGTGATCATTAAATAACACATGGTGCGGTATTGTATGGTGTCTACTGCTTTTGTGGTGCGGTGCTAGTTGGTATCCCGGGGCTAAAGCCATGGGGACTATAACTGCCACAAGTGGGTGGATGCCCTGTAATGTGCCACTTAATAGCGTAGGGACACACTAGAACAAGGCCACCATGAAGAGGTTAGTGGCTTTTGCAATCTGATCAAAATGTAACTAAAAACCTTGAATTTGTCTTGTAAATGTAGCCTAACGGCAGCAGGTCATTGTATAATGTGTGGATGTACTGTCCAATTCATTTTTCTCTCCCAATGTTGGATTAATGATATTTATCCCTTATCCAGAGGATTATACAGGATGAATATCAGATCGAGGAGAGGGTCTTGGCCATTAAAACCCTCCAATCAGCAGAACTGAGGATTACAAGATCCTATTTTTTTATTCACCATTCCGGGTTTCATCCATGCTGATAACTAATCAGAAGTGCAATAGAAGAAAATGGAGAACAGGGCGGGGGTGTATACGGTGCTCCATATGACTTCTACGGGACTTCCGGATTAGCATTCCAACACCCAGAAGTCCCTGTGATATGCAGATAAGGTGAATGTTCAATCCCTCATTGGGCTAAATGCATAACCCCTTTTTGGACGTAATCTATTATGATAAACCAGGGACACTTACTCATATATCCAGACAATATGACTGTGATAATATTTTTATATTTGTTATCCATGGCCTCCTTCCTTCTACTTTAGAATGTATGCTAATGAGTTTTCTCTCCCCCTGCACCTCCTGCTGCTGGATTACACAGGGAGAGGAAGGGAAAGAGAGCTTGGGAGGGGGAGACATGTTCTGCTCCTTGTAACAGCCTGTGACACGGCAGCACTCAGGGGCTCTTGAAACACCCACCAGAGCCCCTCAAGCTTATTAGTATACTTTTACAGATTGATTTTAGAAGGTAGAAGGCCATGAACAACAAATATAAGATTACCACAGTCACAGTACTTGGATCTATGAGTAAGTGCCCCTGGTTTATCCATGTTTGATTTTGATCTGTGATCTATTGTTCACGTAGGAATCAATTCTAGGCTGGTGAGGGGGTTGACTGCCATTTGAAGGAGTTAATACTTTGAGAGGTGGCTATGGCTGGTATTAGAGGTTACTATAGTTTTGTCACTTTTAGGAGAATTGCACTGAACGGCAATATCATGAACAACCTTTATGGTGGAGTTACTGCAGCTCCCTCACCAATTCAGTATTAACGAAAACTTTTAACATTTTTAGCAATTGGCTTTTTGGTTGCTGAATTCAGCATGTGATGAAATGAGAACCCGAAAACTGCTTTGTAATAGCCCTTTGTGAACCAAACCTTGGACAATATGGGGAATATTTACTTACCTGTGCGATCCCCGAAAGTACATTGTCCGACCGGAATGCACTCTGCCGCAATTCACTACGATTGTGTGTCCGATATCCTGCATCTGTCACTTCCCCGCTGAGGTCCGCCTGAGTTCACCTTCTTCTTCCTGGTGCATGTAAGTGCATTGTCTTACGACACAAATTGAATCTTATATCCGGAACTCAATCCGAATCAGTCGGATCGTCCAACGGCACGTCCCCCGATTTCTGACGCATGAAAGCCGGCGCAGCTGCACCACAATCCGGTCACATGCAACACAATCTCCAGTTAAATACCTGTCACAGGGCACAAATCCTGAAAATTTCGAAAATCCGATAAAAGTGTGATCCGCGGACCATTAGTAAATAAGCCTCTATAAGTTTGCAGGTACCCTTTGAGCATCCAACTATCGTCGGGATGATGGAGTCTGGAATCTTTTCTAATATATATAGTGGAATCGTATTATATACACATATTATAAATTTACACAATGCTCTGGGCGTCCAATATAGTATCAGGTCACAATATATAATTTTATGATTGTTGTTATTAATAGTTTTATTTTTATTATTTTATCAAATATTAATTCAATTTTAAAACTACAAATCTGCAGATTTCACTATTACGGAGAAGAACATTACCTACTTTTTATTGCTTCCTATTTTATGGTAAAAAGTCAGAAAGTTTCTATGATTTTTATGGCTCCCTTTCTCCTAGTCCCTGGATGTAGAAGTGTCTCCTTCCCTTATAACAAATTCATGGCTGTGCTTTACTTAGTATGTGAGCGGCAGCTGAGATGCTTATGAATCGCTGACAGCATCAATAACTGCTTGGTGCCACTTAACTGACTCTCTTTTTCCCACTGGATCTGTGAAAAAAAAACCTTGTAGCTCCCTAGGTAGTGGAGTGGTTCCTGAGCCTCTCACGATGCTATTATTAGACTTGCGTTATCGAGATTTTTTTTATCTGCGGATTGCGGCTTACTAGACAACAAAGTTCAGCTGAGTGCAACCAAAATACAACACCGGGAATTCAGGCCTTTTCTGGTCCTGCACTACATGTGTCATTCATCTGACAGTGTAAACAGTCACCTACAGGGCGAGGCGGAGAGAAGGGAAGTGGAGTGTAGAGGACGTCGCATTGGACGCCGAACGCACTTTCTATTTGTCTGCAAACAAATTCAGAGACAATAAATACCTGCGCTGATAGTAGAGTATCAGCAACACGATTTACATGAGAACAGACTGTCTGAACACTACAGGAACAGGATTTTTAAATGTGGATTTGTTTACCCATTAACCATTAAAGAGCCTTAAGCAACAGATACAATTTGCATTTTTTTTTTTTACATTTGTATGTTTTTTTTTTAATTTTCTTTATTCAAATTTTCTCATTTGTATGTTTTTGATTTTTCTTGCACCAGGATTTTTTTCTAGATCAGATTCCGGATTCTTTTTGAATTTTTATTTTGACTTTATTTTGACTTACAATTATAGTTTGAACAACATATTTTCTACAGTGTTTATTTTATAAATTTTTTTGTTAATGTGACCTCTTTCCACCCAGCCCAACTCAACAACTCAGACAAACTCTTCCTGCAACTGCCCAGTTTCTGCTTTTTTACGTTCCTATTTTCCCAAAGACATAACTTTTAGAATGTTTTTTGTTTACAGAACTGTACAAGAAATTGAACCCCTCTTGGCACTATACAATATACAATGCAATTTACTCGAAAAATTACAAAAAAAGAGAGATTGCACTCCCATAGAGTAGTAAGAGAAGTCAAATCAGGTGGACTATCCCATAGATGCAATTTACTCGGAAGCTGAATTTTTTTTCCAATGGAATAGACAAGAAACCCCACTATCGTGCCTTTTTCTTACAGGCTTTATCTTACAGCTTAAGACACATCTGTCCATTAGACACATCTGCTTTATACTTTGGTTTGGTACGATCACAGGAATACCAAATTTATATCAATTTATTGATATACATTGTTAATGATTACATTTACAGAGCTGTGTAAGAACTATTGTTTTCATTGAGACCCTTTAATGGAATGTACCATTCTTTGATAATTTTTAATCAAAATTTCACGGGAGACAAAGTTGTTATTCAGTCATTTTGCTGTACCACCTCAGTTAAATTTATGCTATCACAACAACAGTCTAGTGACCCAGCACCTGCCTCTTTATATGAGCATTCACGCAACAACTAGAACCAATAGAGGGAACTAACCTGACACCGCCTCTAATCTCTATATTGGGCCGGCCACAATGCCGTCAGTGAAAATCCATGCATCATAATGATGATGTTAGGGTCCCTGCTTTCCTGCTTTAGTCATGATTTCAGTTTGTTACTGCTGTTCTATGGGGAAGAAGGGGCTCCCTGAAATTTGGTCATTGCATGTTTCATGATTACTGATTCAACCATGGTCCTCAAATTTGCCATGTCCCTCACTGAGCACTGTGTATATGAAGATAGAAGCAGGAAAAACAACATCAGTCCCTATTCTAAGATCCCTTGATGCTAGCACCACCACCGGTTAGATGAAGCATTGTTTAAGTTAAACAAAGCAGTGTTTAAGAGAAGTATGACTTGGATTTGCTGAGTTATCTAGAGAGAGAGAGATACCCTGTAGGGGCACATTGTGCTATATATGAGTCTACAACAATGGAATGTAGTAATGGGGGATAAGAAAACAAATTGCCCAACTATATGTGAGGAAATACCCCTCACTGCAGGAAATTAAGGCCAGAAAGGTACAAATTTCATATTTTGGGATCAATATTCCCTGGATATTTATATTCTATAAATATGGGGTCTTTATGGGGAATATGGGGTCTTTTATTTATTTTTGCAGCAAGTATATTTTTTCTAACATAAGTCGTCAGTGAGACTACAATATTAATTGAATCAAGGAACCAAATATCAACTAATTTTTCTGTCTTCTGGAGAGGGGTCCATCAGCTATGAGCCTCTTGCCTCAGGCAGCACCACCTACAGAAAGATGGAGAGCCCATTTACAAAAAGAAGTAACCTGATATTACTACTGGTTGGGGTGTAATTCTATAGTCTGCCACAGGCAGCAGATAATTTAGGTTTACCCCTTCTTCTGGTCTAACAAATACCCCCCACTGTCTTTTTGTTACTTTTATTATCTCAATAAATAATATTTATTATTTTCTTTTTTATATTATTTTTCTTTAAAAAAATTAGTAAAGGTTAATAATTTATACAGAGAAAAAACGACAAGTTAGGAGAAATGGGAGCATGGGAAAAACTATGGTACTGGAAAATGTCACCAAGGCCGATAACAAACTCATAAAAAAGAAGGTTAATGAGGATGTAAATATTTCCAAACAAGTGCGTGTAATGTGACTTCAGTCATCTGGTGTAAACCCTGTATACAGTCCATTGTTATAATGCCTTCCTTACGAAATATTTGGAAAACAATGCGATGTATTGTACAATCCATGTATTTCCTATACAGCAACGTAACTCTACAGAAAGAGGGAAACAAGCGCCAAGTGGTTACAGACAAAACACACAACGTAAAAGGCAAAACACATCATTAATAAAAGTACAACTCATATTTCCAGTTTTAGTATTACAGGAAGGAAAAGGATCAAGGGAGACAAACTGTATCTTATCCTGATGTTATTGTATATAATATATAATAATTGAAGAGGTTGCCTCTTTTCTTTTTACTTTTTTCATTTATTTGAGTGAAGAACATATGAACTTGAATTTTTAATAAATCCATTATTTATATAGAGCACACAGATTACGCAGCGATGCACAGAGTTTGACAAATCAGTCTCTGTCTCCATGGGGCTCTCAACCTAATCAACCTACCAGTATGTTTTGGAGTGTGGGAGGAAACCAGAGGTCCTGAAGAAAAACCACGCAAACACAGAGAGAACATACAAATTCTTTGCAGATGGTGACCTGGATGGGACTTGAACCCAGGACTTCTGCACTGCAAGGCTGTCTTTTGCAATATACCATACATGAATTAACCCCTTAACAACACGTGACGTAATAGTATGTCACATGCCGGGTCCCGCTGCATGGAGAGGGCTCACAGGCTGAGCCCTCTCCATAGCCAGTAAGTCTTTGATGCATATTGCAGCTACCATTGTGGGTGGCAACCAGCTGATCGCCGTTGGCAAAGCTGCCGGTGGCTTCATGGGCACCGCCATTTTGCCAAGGATCGTTCCTCCCATGACGGCATCGGGGAGCGGCGATCCGTGTCCATGACAGCCCCTTCCGCACATTGTAATGAATGAGGAGGAAAATCCCCATATACTGCCATACTGTAGTATGGCAGTATATGATAGGATCCATCAGACAACATAGGATAAAAGTACCCTAAGGGAGTCTGAAAAATAGTAAAATTAAAAATTAAAAAAAGAAAAAAAATATATAATGAAAAAGCCTAAAGATTCTAATCCCCCTTTCCCTAGAACTATAAATAAACAGTAAAAATTATAAACATATTACATATTGACGCATCTAAAAATGCCCGATCTATGAAAATATAATAACTTTTTTTCAATGCGTTTAACCCTGTAACGGAAAATAGCGCCCAAAGACTAAAATGGCCCTTTTTTGTAAATGTATGAAAACATTATAAAACCTATACAAAGTTGGTATCTCCATAATCGTACCGACCCAAAGAATAAAGTAGACATGTAATGTAAATCCATAAAATCCAAGCCTACAAGAAAATGGCGCAAATGCGTTTTTTCACCAATTTCACTGTATTTGGATTTTTTTCCCGCTTCCCAGTACACGGCATGGAATATTAAATACCACCACTATGAAGTGCAATTTGTCATGCAGAAAACAACCAGCGCACAGCTCTGTACATAATTTTTTTTTTAAAGTTAGAGATTTTTGAAGGTGGAGAGTGAAAAATGAAAGCGCAAAACGAAAAAGGGCTGTGACAGGAAGGGGTTAAACATTATGCTAACTTACTTTTTAAAGCCATATAATGGATCCTGGTGTATAAAAATGTTATCAACTAATTGAATGGATTACAACCAGTGTCAGTCATGTGACATTCCAGGTATCTCACAGGTTAATATCAGCTGATGGTGAAGTTGAGCATATACAGTATTACTGCCAGCAGAAACACGTCAGCATCATGACTGCCAGAGGCTGTGAAGAAGCAGCTCTTACATTGTGTATTGTGACTTCAATCATCTACTATAAAACCTGTAAACCAGTCATTGTTAAAATGCCTTCATTACAGTTATGTTTTTTTTACAACACCCCCACGGTGTGCACACAAATATGAGCTGTGAAGTAGCTGAATTATAATAATAGTACATTTAATAAAATATTAGTATAATAAATTGAAAAAAAAGGATAATAAGGGATAATAAGGGAGAGGCTATTGACTAGGATCAGGAAGTAAGAGTTCTCCTAACTCAGTTCTCCTGATCCTAGTCAATAGCCTCTCCCTCAGGTGACAGACTTTTCGCCATTGTACCCTCGGGTCTTCGTTTGACCCGAACAGCACTGGCTACAGTTGGTAAGCTACTCCTTCTGGAATAGAAATACTGGTTTGGCTTTAATAATGTCATTAGGCTTCTTCAAAGTCATGCTTGATGTTAAGGGAGATGCCTTAAAAGGTAGCAAAATAGGAATTGTTTTCCTTGACCCATCCTGGAAAATGTATTTGCATATTTCCCAGAGTCACTTAGTGGAGCATCAATGGCTATAAGTCTTCATAAGCCTACAAGGCAGCATTACTTGGCAAAGTCTCCATATGGATAACTCTTACCAATAACTGAAATATAGAAATGTGTGGTGACACTCACCAATGCGTTATGGGAGGATAAATGGGTGCTATGATATAAACCCTGGTATCATCGGGTGAAAAGATTTTTAGTGTGAAAATAGTAATATCATGCAACACCAAAATCCTTTTTATGGCAATGCTTATATGTTTTATTTTAAAAAAATACATAATAGAGTACAAATCTCTATTGTTTCTAAGCCCCGCTATCCTTATGCGCTTTTTAATCCCTGGACCACCACTTTTAGGTAGCCACGAATGTGTAACACAAGGCAAACACAAGGGCTATACTATGCAACTGCAGGCCTAAGAAATTCACTGGTGCAATAACAATATTGTATGTGAATAATATTTTAAACACATGGATATTAGAAAAGTGTATGATTTATATTTAATTCAATATCCAAAGACACATAAAAAATTTTTGATTTTGACCTTAGCAGCTGTGAACCACATAAACATACAATGTCCACGGAATCCTTGTGGAATGTTTGGTTTTGTATGGAAACTCCGCCGTTCTATAGCCTCCAGTGCAGATGTAACCATGGGCTAAGCCAAAATGGATCATGACAAATTCAATATGGATTATGCAGGAGAGAACAGGAAAAGGTAATATGAAACCAAATAAAAAAGACTGAAGAAAATTCTAAGTGTAGATTGATCTAGGTTCATGAGTTTTCTGTTCTATCACGGTAGTAGATAACTGAAAGACCAGGAGAACCGGATGAGGTTACATCATATAGTCCATCAATCATTTGTACTCATCTTACAAATAGGCATCAACCCCTTAATGCTCTGTGCCGTAGCTCTACAGTGCAGAGGTATAAGGAGTGTATGAAGAGGGCTCACGGGCTGAGTCCTCTTCATACAAGGGTGGGGGTTTTTGCATATTGCAGAAAACCCCCACCGCTAATAACCCTAGAACTGATATAAAACATAATAAACAGTAAAAATCACAAACATATTAGGTATCGCCGCATCCCAAAATTCCCTATCTATCAAAATATAAAAACGGTTACGGCCGGCGGTGACCTCCGAGATGGGAAAATGGCGCCCAATGTCCGAAATGCGACTTTCAACCTTTTTACATCACATAAAAAATGAAAAAAAATTATCAAAATGTTTCAAACATACCTCAATTTGGACATGAAACACCAGCTCATTTCGCAAAAAATGACACCTCACACATCTCCTGCACCAAAGTATGAAAAAGTTATTAGCGTCAGAAGATGGCAAATTTTTTTTTCTTTTTATGTACACCTTCCGTCATTTAACTTTTGAAAATGTATTAAAACACAATAAAACCTATATAAATTTAGTAGCACCGAACCAAAGAATAAAGTAGGCATGTTATTTGGAGCGCAGAGTGAAAGTCGTAAAAACTGAGCCCACAAGAACGTGACGACGTGCGTTTTTTTAAAAATTTTTCCACATTTGGAATTTTTTTTCAGCTTCGCAGTACACGGCATGTTAAAATAAATAATATTACGGGAAAGTAAAATTTGTTACGCACAAAATAAGCCCTCACACAGGTCTGTACACGTAAAAATGAAAAAGTTATGGATTTTTGAAGTTGGAGAGCGAGAAATGAGCGGAAAAACAGTGCGTCCTTAAGGAGTTAATGGACTCATCAAGGTTTTGTATGGGTTTGAATACTGAACCGAATTTCTCATCCCCTCTGGTGACGCCTGTGGTCAGTGGTGGCACATAAAGGCATGTAAGCCACCATTTTCCTTAGAATCATTTTTGCCAACATTGGGAAGTGGCAATCCAGTGGCATTTAAACAATTAACACCCAATATTGATGCCAGTACCAATAGAGGGTGTCACCGGTGCAGGGGGAAGAAGAGCCCAAATGGCAGATCTGAACCGGCAATGTTCAGCATGGATCCAAAACTCAACCAGGTGTTATGTCCACATATTTTTTCTACAAAAAACTTTGCACAAACACTCCACCTTCTGTGTAATAGGCATAAGAAAAACATTTGATTAATATTTTTAAAGGGGTATTCAATGTGGATTTGTCCTCTTTAAAATAATTGTTAGTATTCCCTCAAGACATTTTTTGGGAGATTTAATGTGCCTTTAAGAAGGCCTGTAATTATCCCCATTCCCTCCAGTTTAGACCCTTTTGTGGCCTTTGTGCCACAATGGCCGTGTAGGGGGGTAGAAGCAAGATGGGCGGGGACAAGCAGGATGTGAATGCCCCTCCAACTTTACTAGTAGAGACTATAACTGAACTCTACACAAGTTCTGACTTGGTGGAAATTACACCTGGATCTAGAAAGAAGATGGAGTTTTTTAGTAGATCCAGGCAGTTGCGCCGGAGGGAGGAACTTTACGACTGACGTTTAAAATGCCAATCTTAATTCTACTCATTATGACCGTTCATGACAAAGGTATAAAATGACAAAAATATAAAAGTAATATAGATGCCACCACTGTATATTATCTAAATTGTCTCTAAAAAGTCATACATCATGATATCAATTCAGATAAAACATTCCATGAAATATTTGCATACCTGACAATTTGATTGAAAGACTTTAGAAAATAATTTTGTTAAAGTCGTAGTGAAAAAAAGCAAACTGAAGGTAAATCTTCTTTTTCATTTTTTTCTCATAAAATGTAATTTATTCAACCTACCAAATAATATTTGATATAAACACCTTCGGTTTTCTGCATATTAAGTTTCTTTAGCCTTAGGCAGTAGTATCAATAATACGCATCATGTTTGGCCAAATTTCAAAAAATTATCTAAATTTTGGCTACAATGCCTTATAATCAGGTGATACACCAATAGTTTACTGTAGTATGATTTTTTGGAAAAATTTGCATTTTTACAACTATAGAGTCCAACAATATGAAATGTAGTCTATTGTTAAGCAGGGTAATGTCCAGTCAAGGAGATATATATGAAAATCTAAATTAGAGGGATCAAATAATAAAATCTGCTTTCAACTAATCATCTGGGATATGTTTTCAACTAATCATTCACAGTATTTGCTTAAGGCCTGAATGCACATTTGCCAAGCCATCTGTTCCTATTTTATAATTTCGAGGACCATCTGAGACGTTAAGTAGTTAGATACAATGGATAATTTACTTAGCTCATTATATTTTTATTTTTAGAAATAAAAATTTAGACTACAGGATTATCAAAAGGCTATCATATGTTGACATGGGATTTTTTTTTCCTACCACCAGAAGAGTAGATCTGCTGTCATGCCTCATTGTCTCATGTTGGATCTGGTCCATGAACCAAAACTTGACAAATGTTTTATTTCCACAGTTGGACAAGCCTCCAGTGTCTAACAATGCGCAGAGCTCTAAAAGTCAGTTTGTATTTTCTAGATAGTTCTTCTGGTACCTGTTGGTGAAAGTTGTTACCCAAAGAAGTAATAGAACAGGTAAAGGCACTATACACCATCACAAAGTTAAAATTCACAATTTTGAAAAAAACTATTGAAAGCCTCTGTTTCTGATTTTAAATGCAAGCAGGACTTTTTTGTCTTACAAGTGGTCAATGGGTTATTTGGGCACTCTTGGGTGTCCTTTGTGCCTTTCATTAGGGTTTTCCATTTATTAAACCATTCTCGAAATATGAGCATGACATGTTTTTTAAGCAGCAAAAGGTGACATTCCCCAAAATAGCAATCAATTTGGTTTCAATAGTACCATGCGCCGGGTTTTCCGGCGTCCACGCCCCCGATTTCTGTCACGTGAAAGGCGGCGCCGATGTGCCACAATCCAATCGCGTGCCCCAAAATCCTAAGGGAATTTGGCGCGAAACCCAGGAAACCCGGCGAAAATGCGCGATTCGGACCCTTAGTAAATGAGCCCCACTATGTTGGCCAAGTTGGAATTTTTCTTTGACCCCTGCATTCATGTTTTTTTTGTTAGTTTAAACACATAGGGTGATATTTATCATACGCTGGCCCTCGTGCTGATTGCCCCGCCGCTGGAAATTCACAGCCCAATACATCAAGAGGCTTCTGCCTCTTGATGTATCGGGGCTGCTGGCAGCGCAGCGCTTATCCTACGCCAGGCCCTGCCCCCTTCACGCCTCTTCATGCCCCACTGGCGTGAGGGTGGCGGATCGAGGCAAATAATCGCAAAAGCTAGCAATAAGCTAGCATTTGCGATTATTTCAGGGCCTCTGCGCCACTTGCGCCAAAGGTCCTGATAAATATGCCCCATAATATGCAAATCATAGTCTTTACATGGTGGGCGGTCCTGTGCATGATCAGCGGGCCTGGCACCTCCCAACTAATGGTAAGCTTAGAGGTCATATTGTGTCCTGACAATAACAGCACATAGAGGGAGTTATATCAAATTGCACCTCAAATACTATGTGCCAAATTTACTGATGGTTTTAACCATTTTTAGCCAACTCCTCCGAAAAGGGGATCCAGTCTTCGGTAACTAGGAAGTATGACCGAATAGAAAATAGCCGGAGCACCAAAAAATTCAGTCCGTGTACCAGGAAATGCAATATTGTGGTGCAGAGAGATTGATCATCCAGCATCAGACGCATTGAGAATTGTCTAGTTCTACACTGGTCTAAAGACCGACACATTCACACATCTCCCAAGGTGTTCCGAATTAGAGGCAATGGGGTTTAAAATTCCAACTGAATAGACCTGTGCCACCAATAGTAAGATAGAGATCATTGGAGGAGAAGTAGAAACCATTTGACGAGAGTGCTAGAGGAGACACAGCCAGGTCCATAGAAAATCCAGGATATCGGTCTCTAGGTGGAGATGGAGTAAGTACTATGTCTGCTGCAGGCAGCTCTAAGTAGGGGGATACAAGCTACCGGACAAATCAAAGCTTTGAATATCAGTCTCATGCTGACCATTGTTAAAAATGGTGATATTGATTACTCTTTTTTGGTTTTAAGACTTGTTTTGTTTGTATACCTCATAAATATATAAGTGTCCTTCTAAATCTTTAAGACAAGGTATGAGACATAAAATCTATTAAAAATGAGTCTCGCCAATACATGCCATAATTCACACACAAAATGATAGTAATAGAGAGGTCTTGTTATTTCTCTATCTTCTACTTATAGAAAGTGATAAAGCCAAGTATCATTACAATTTTATTGCCCCGTCCTGACCCGTTCACGCAGCAGTGTTGGTTTTGTACTGAAGTGCTGGATATCCTGCTCGCCTCTTTATAAAAAGGTATACTGGAAATGGCTCATTAAAGGCTTAAATGCCTCTTTAGAGTTGCTTCCGACCAGTCTTGACTAGGGGTAACGTCATAAGCCTGGCTGGAGGTGGTGAAATTAAAGGCTGGAGATGGAAGTTTATTTTACGAGCTGCACATTATAAAACAACACAATGACAAGTCGGCTGAATTATTTTCTCCAGTAAAAATGCACAGTAAGTTGATGCTTTATGGACTCGTCTCTTTCCTTCATCTAAGCAGTATTTCTGAATTACAGGATGCAGAAGGTTATGTTCCCCCTTATTTCTATTTTAAACAAGCTCCAAAATTTGAGTTCAAGAAGCAATTTATAGATCAGCCTTAGAAATATAACCTCACCTGAAGATCGCAGAGAACCCTATCTTCCGGATAAGGAAAAGGGACAAGAAAAAAAAATGCATTAATGGAAAGGTAGAGAGACGAAATACATTACGGAGCTAATGTATGCTCTGGACTGCACTTGTGTCTCAGTAGGTCCATTCCAAATAAACAGTGTAGGTCACAAACATTACAGTGAATTATCTGTGAGTTATCTGAAAGCGAATGTTCACTTTAATAATATGGAATAAACCTATCTTACATTTTTTTGCCCATTTATGGTGTTAAAATTTTTTAAACTTGTGGCTATTTTCTGTACCCTGTAAGTCACATACCTGAAAAGCCGGAATTTCAGGGTGAGATCAGCAACAGTTGGCCTGGACTTCTACCTCCCATTAATTTGAGTTTCTGGTGCACGGGGGCAGTGCATGGATTATGAAATGTGCCTAATTCATGAATAGACTTATACCTATGAAAATCTTAGGCCCATCATAATTCGGCTTCCAGGGAATCAAAACTGACACACTGGGGTAAATTTATTAAGATTGGTATCAGTCTTAATTTCCCTTCCTACGGCATACTTAGCTGGTGGAATGAAATCTTTAACCTTTAGTCTCCACTGGTTTTCCCGGTGAGACTATAGTGAACCGGCCCCTCTCCCAGCCCCTAGACACAGAAAGTGGCAAGCAGGTCAGAAAACCAACAAAATAGAACAAAACTGATGCACAAGTCATAATAAGAGTCCCTCACTGTACGTAATGCCAATCATAATAAATGTATGTTAAATTTTCAGTAAGTACAATATTATTATTTTTTTACTTGAGTGAACCTTTTTAAAAACTTTTTAAACATAGTGTGAACAGAGACAGAGATCCAAAGCTCAAAATCCGTAGTAGACAAAGATAATTTACCAGCTTCTTCAAACTACCACAAGAAGGCGCTAGGAAGATTACTGCATGTTGTGTCTAATTATTAATGTTTTTGTGTAAAACATATATTTTAGGAAATGTGATCCAGGTTGGGGTACCAATAGTATGCCAGCGTCATTTCAACTACTGGGGGTGTGCTGGCAATAACCTGCCAGAAGCGCTGCGTTCTGTCATTTTTTGGTGTATCGTGGCTCCTGATGATGTCAAAGATCCTTCCCAAAATGGCAGCACCCAGCTGGTTAATTTCAGCACGTGGTTAACACCCACAATTCCACAAGGGGTTAACCACGGGGAGAAGTTGGGGGAAGTTCAGTGTCAGGTATGGTGATCTGAACCTGCAATGTTTGGTATGGACCTGAACTTTGCAATTCGAGTCCGCTCAAAACTAGTCACAGATTATCTACACCATCAACTTGCCTAAAATATTATCCATAGACCTCAAAACTATTGCTGCCTGTGGCCATGTGGTTGCAGAAAAGTACATCATTAAATGCTAATGAAAGAAAGATGGCAGCCCCCATAAATATGGACACAAAATTAAATCTCCAATCAGAAAATAACAAATGTGTCTGGTTTTAAAGGTCCTGGAATATTTTTTTATATATGGGGGAAGGGGAGGGCTTCTGTAGAACAATAGAGAGCTTATACACACCTCTCTCCACTTTCCTGTGGCATTGTGAGTGATTGTCCACCACTGGCGCACCTGCTACAGTCTTCAACTCCTGCTGAAGCTGTTGTGCAGCTGTGATTGTGTCCTCTATATACAAATATAGACTGTCAGTGACGGGCAGCTCTGGGGCTGAGTTGGAGCTCAGAGAGAGGTGAGTATAAGTTTTTTTAGAATTTTAACAGCCCCTCCCCCAGCCATACATCAAAATATCATATATTATTAGTAAACTTACCAGAAATGTCTTCTTTTAGAACACATACACATTTTCCCAGTTCATTGTCTATAGCCTATGGGGGCGGGGTTTCAGAAGTAATAGCCGTCAGAAAAAATTTCATCCCAAACAGCTGAAGTGAATAATAAAAGACTTCAAAAAGACGATAACTCGGGGACTTATATCCTCTGTACAGTTAAATCAAAAGGAGCGAACTATCCATTTATAATAAGTTTAACATACTGCGAGATTCCCTCTGACACCTCCGCTAACCTTATTAATTGCAGTTTTATTATTTATGTATTTAGGTGCAGTTAATAACTTTACAAATGTATGTCTAGACCAATACTTAATTGCACTTGAACAGATATTACGACACGCACAGCGGTAGCCCCGGCTTTCATTATAAATTTGTTAGAATGTCCAATTAAGTAAAAAGAAGCGGGGGAATTCTCAGATATAAATGATCAGTTATTTATTGCTGCTTCTATTAGTTACAGACTTTACTTCTTTTCTGATTAAGAAGCCCCAAGATGATTTGACTTCAACTACACCAAGAACTAAAGAAAAAGATTTCACAATGAAATACATATTTTCAGGAATAAAAACGGGGGGGGGGGGGGGGGGGCTATGGTTTTTTTTTAGGCCAATGAGGAATCAAGTTCAGTGGGTTGCCCTCTAGTATGAATCATAGTATTGTATTGGAGAATGTAGAAAAATTATGTCGACCCTACAAGTTTTTGTAGCTGCACCATAATAACATGGCGGGAACTGGTTAGTAGATGGCATTTATTATCTGTATTGGCAATTTTCTTATTACTAATAATAATTCCTTACACAGATTACACAGAGCTGCACAGAGATTGCCAAATCGGTCCTTGTCCCCATGGGGCTCACAATCTAATTAACCTACCAGTATGTTTTGGAGTGGGGGAGGAAACCGGAGGAAACCCATGCAAACACGAAGAGAACATTCAAACTCGTTACAGATGTTGACCCTGGGACTCTGCCTTTGCAGGCAGAGGTAGAACTGTAAGATGATAGAAGAAACATGTTATGAAGTGAAGATTCCAAAATACCTTGCTCCAAGTTTGGGTGTCATTATCTCCACCATACCAATGGACAGTAAATATTAATGATTCAATTATAAAGTATTCTTAAACAAGATTTAAAAACTGTTCCATGTTACAAGGAAAAATAACTTTACTTTATGAGTCTCTCCCATTTATAAACAGACATCTTCCTAGATGTTAAGAACACTCATTGTAGCCATTTATTGCACAGGCATCTCTATTCTCTAAGGAAACAAACATTAATGAGAATGATAACCATGGCCAAAAATGTGGAGCAAATAAAACAGACTTATTGCATTGTAAATGAGTTTTTGGAGAAAAGTGCATAACTATATACAAGGTAAGTTAGCAAACACTTTTTGATTCATAATAAATTGGCCCCTGTTTTTGACACTTTCAAGGTGTATTCCGGGAATATGAACTTCTGATGCAAAAACCCATAATACTATAAATAAGTGAATACAACAAAGATCAATGTTATTAGTCACTAAATGGAGCTTAAATAGTTTGATTTTATGATTTACAAAATGTTATGGGCTTTCTAAAGTAGGTGGAGTTATCACCAAGATGGCCGCCACTGGAAGCTACAGATCCCATGATCCTTTAGTTCTCAGTAACTTCTCCTCCCTCTTATGCTCTGCTCCCAGTGATGATATAACAGACTGTCCTGCTCAGTTACCATGGTAATGATGTGTAACTGCCATTACTGCACATTACCTCACTGAGATGACTTCTCACCACAACACCGGCCATACTGGATGCCGGGCTACCAACCGACTACAGCCAAACCTAGTGGTGGTCACATGATCGGCCCAGGCAGGTGCAGGACATGTGATATGGACACGTGACCAGCGGCCATCTTCTGTCCTGTGTCTGCTACGTGCGGAGAAAATCAATGGACTGATGAAGGACCAATAGCGTTTTAATTCTTTATTACATTGGATATCCACAAAATTTTTCTACTAAGGGCAGCATAATTTTAAATAACAACTAATTACATTTTAGCTTATATTTTAAGGACTTATTTGTCTTTGAATTATGCTTCTTCCTGTAATTCCCCTTTAAGCAAGTATGATATCCCTGAGCATCATATTTATGATGTACAGTATGGTATTTATAACCATGGTCTAGTCCAGCCAATAGCAAATGTCACATGATTGATTGTGACACACTGTACATTCTATCTATAGGTCTAGCAGTCTGGGGACCCCTAACTCCAAAAAGCTACTAAATATGTAATGTAAACAATATACCACAGACCGGTTTGAATTTTGTCACGTGGGTACTAAGTATAGTTATACGACCAATGAAAATGATTTATAGATTGTACTATGTTTACATAGTGCCACCACCACTATGCTCAGTCATGGTGATTATCTCTCATATATACACAAGGAAGAATACACATATATACACATATAAAAACAAGCAACAGAATAGAAAATTTTAAATACCAGTTGTAAACTTCCAACGAGGCTCCAATGGTGTGAAATAAGAGACTCCCCTAAAAGTGGTGTGATGTTGCTTCTACCTGACACGTTAGGTGGTTCTAACACGTGAAAGTTTGTAACCAAGGTAATTTACAAATCTGAATTTTACAAAATTGCTACGAATGTTCCATTTTTTAGAATTTGTTCCATTTTGCAGACAAGCAGAAATTAGGAAAGTATCATTATAGCTCATTCTCTTTTTGTATCTGGAGGTGCTATTTAAAGCGCACCTGTCATTTGTTATGTATATTCATGGGGATGTGGTGTGTGGTTTCAACTACGTTTTACTGCTCTAATTTTCATCAATGATCATTGATAGCTACTGAATACCACATACGTACATTGTTGACCTGTAGGTTTTGATCCAAAATGCAATCCTAAACGATTTCCAAACAGTTGGAAAATGATGGTGCTGATAATCAATTGTAGTTGCAAATGACACATAAGCGCATAGTGAACGCATTATGGATTTCCAGTGGAAATTTTAATGCTATGTGCCTGCTATAAGTTTAGATTACATTTTTACAGTTTATTGCAGCCTTTTTTGTAAGAACTCTCTGAATGTAAGAACTTGAAGTGAGGTACACCCAGTACTGCTCTGCTTGAGGCTGTGATTGACATCTCTGCAATATTGGCTCTTGTGGCTGAGTTGGGTGTTTGCTCTGTTGAAAGCTAGGTGGTTTCATTTGGAGGTTGGTGTGTATCAGGTGTGGGTTGAGTGATGGAAATCTGAACCTGTCTGCTGCTGAGAAAGCATCCAGGAACTCTTCATATACCTGCTCTGCCCCTCACTCAGTTGCCGGTTATACCAGTCTCTTGATCAATGAGAATTTACCTTCTCTATTCTGCTATTGCTGTATTTTGACCCCTTGCTTCATTTTCGAACAACTCTTTGACTCACGATTCTGTACTTCGCTGACATCTTGGCTTTTGACTTATATCGTGACTCTCTTTGTGTCTGTCTATATTACTATATGTCTCTCTCTGTTCATTTGTCTTCTGCTCTGATCGCTTACTAGGAATAGGGACTATCATCCTGTTATTCCTTCCGTGTTAGCGCAGTGCTGGCAAGTAGCCAGCGACAGCGGTTGTGGGTAGCCCAGAGCCTGCAGCTATTTCTCTGCCTTAAACATAGTCATCTGTTAGTGAAAAAGCTAGCTCACTTTTACTCCTCGTTCATCGGATCCACTCAGTGATGGGAGCACGAATAAAATCCTCAGCCATCGGACATATACTAATAGAAAAAACTGAAAACTAGGCACTCACTGCACACTTCAGGAAATCTTCAAATTCAATGCTTTATTCCAGTATGAAACACGTGCAAACAACAACGCATAAGGATAATCAACACATTCCTTGAGGAATTCTTGAGGAATCATGACTAAGACGCGGAGCGCAGAAACATGTTGATTATCCTTATGCCGTGTTTTTTGAACTCTAACATAACTGCCTTACAAAAGGTAGCACATAAAATACAGCTTTAACTTTTTAAATTAGAGCTTGCAGAGCAGTCTCTCAAAGGAGAAACAATAACCCTCCAAGATACTTACCTTTTTTAATAGAAATTGGCCACTTTCAGGGAAATTTCTATATCTGAAGTTGAAACCTGAACTTGATACCTGAGAGTCCAAAGGCTTTTTTGTACCATAAGAAGATGGGAAAATTACGAATTGCAGTCGCAGACAAGAGGTCCTCTTACAGTGAAATATCCCGTATATCCAGCAGTGTAACATGAAGCTGCTGGACCCCAACGCAGAGGTTGTGCCAGGTCCCGACTATAATGTATGGTTTATAGTACTAGTCTTCTCATATGGGGAAGTGACAGTTTATGGGCCCCTAAGGCTCTTGGGCCCGGTTGGTATTGCACCTTCTACACCCCCCCAAGTTACACCCCTGTGTATATCTCATTTAACAGTTTTGCATGACTGTACAGTGAAAAATTGGATGACAAGCCAATGTGCTATACAATATCAGTCCTCACATTTCTCAAAATCCCAGTTGTACAGAATTTCAACTTCCTACTGATTGTTTTAGTCTTAGGGAATGCCTTCCACCCAATTTTTTCTCTTTTCTAATAGTATCAGATACACTTTTCTAATTGTAGTATTGACTGACTTCACCAATTCACGTCTCCATCTAAGTGCTTATTCAAGGACTCCACAAACTCAGAGTCTCTGTAAATTTTTAAAGAGGGAAGTCCTTTGAGTCTAAACTTGACTATCTATTGATTTAGGGAAATAATACATATGATGGGAATCCAGACGTTGTATAATAATGTCGGAAATTATCAATGAAGGGCGTGACCTGTATGGTGGATAAAAATTGTGTCTAATGAATGGTTTCTCCCAGGATCAATATCTTGTCTACATTTTTTTAACGTCAACGTTTGAAGAAGTCTGTGAATAGAAAAATCATTCATTTTACATCCTTTCAATAAGAATAAGCAGCAGGTGGGTCCCAAAAGACTGATCCATTGTGTGCTATGGATTAAGCAGTAAATCAGTCAATAATTGTATATATTATGTGATGTATATATATATATATTTTTTTCTCTAACGCTCAAATATACCACAAGTTACTACCTAACCTAAACTTCAAGGTATTTCAAATATTAAGATATAAATATTACATAGTGATGTGCAAAGCGAGCTGAATGTTTCAGGTTTTGGAAGTTTTGTTCTAGTCACAGAACACAATGAACTATAGCTAATAAACTGAGGTTCTACAATGTTCAAAAAACAGTTAAAACTCTATTTTGGGGCATCTGTGGCTGGCTAAAAATTAACTCAACCAGCATTCTGATAACTTGACTAAGACAGGTATGGTGTTGGGTACTTAAAGGCGTTATCCCAAGTTTGGAAGTTAACACTAATCCACAAGATAAGGTATAACTTCCTTATTAGTGAGTGTCCAACAACTGGGACCCCCACTAATCATGAGAACAGGAACCCCAGAAATTAGGAGAATGGGGATGCCATTGTCACTAATTGGCGTGGAGCATTCTTCTAATTGGTGGGGGTTCCCAGTTGTCCTGGGTATCGAAGGAAACTTCTGAAGTTGGGAAAACTCCTTTAAAAAATAAGGATTCGGGTCTTCCGGCGATTCACTAAGGTCATGCGCCCGATATCCACCAGGTGTCGCTGCTGCGCCGAGGTCCGCCGGAGTTCATCATCCTATTCCTGGTGCATTTGATTGCGTGTCAAGCGACACTTTTTTTTTTTTAAATACCGCATGAAACCCGATGTGCCACAATCCGATCTTGTGCGCCAAAAAGGAAAATTCGGGAAACCCGGCGAAAGTGCGGCCACAGAGCCCTTAGTAATTGAGCCCCATTATGTTTATGAGCCATCCATAATTTTTGAGAAAATTTTGTATTTATCTATATTCAAATGAGCTGGCAGCAGGGGGTGGGGGCTGTGATTGCTTATACAGAGACCAGAGTCACCACTTTATCGATTGTTTAATATTCCTTATCGAAAGAGGGTACAAAAGATGAAATCTAGTGCCCTACCAGATTTGTTCACACACTTAATTATGATATTAGCACTTTGGACAATCCTTGACCAAAAACACCTGGGACATCGTGCACTGATGGCTTCAGGAGGTGAATATTATTTTTTTTAACATAGCTAACTTTTTGAAAGTCTCTGAAACCCTTTTAAAGGACATCTTCCTTCAGATTTGCTGGTGGTAGACGACCATAACTAATCATCTCTTCCGGAGGATTGAGGATGGTTTATCTCACCAGACCATCACTTGGCTCCACTGGCTTTTAATTTATGCACACCCTCACTCTTCCTTCTAGCCTGGTCCCACAGGTTAATCTCATAGACAGTCAGTGAGGAGGTGGAGAGAGTGGGGGTGTGCATAAATTAAAATCCAACAGAGCCAAGAGGCTCATCCGGCTCATTACTATAATTTTATAAACACACAAAGATTTGCGCCATTCCTTGATATAATAGAAATCTAGAAGAGATGAAGAGCCTGGGAGTTATGGCAGTAAATCTGATAGCAGATGTCCTTTAAGCTTATTGGAAGTTTAACCCCTTAATACTGCACCAACTTTCCCCCTTAATTAGTAAAAGGAGAGTTCAGCATTCAGGCAATGTATAACGCAGTAGAAATCCGCTTTGTTAGAAAAAATGTAAACATAGGGATGTCCTTTAACATGATTCTGACGCATTTCGGACTGCGAACGGTTCTTAGTCGAAGCCTGAGGGCTGTTAGCGGTCTGAAACGCATCAGATTCCTTTGGATTCCTTTATTGGTCCCCACACCCCAGGTCCGTGCATCTGCTGTCTGCATTGTCAGCTTTTTTTTTAAATTTTCCATCTTAATGTTAAATCTTAAACTATTTCTAAAGCAGTGCATCAGAAGAACTACCCTTAACAACCGCTATAAAAACCTGATCGTTAAAGGGATAAAAGCAGTGTTCAAATTCGCTCAGCTATTTCTATATTTTCCATCCACTAAAATGGAAAGTGATGGGGGGGGGGGTCCTATTAGATTTCTATGGTGTATCTATTTGGTATGCCATGAAAGTATATGGAAAACACCCATGATGTATATCAAAGGAGAAGCATCGGACGTATTAAGTAAATCATAAATAATTGTAAAATCCTGTATCTAGCCATTGTGCCTTTGTGTTCACTTTAAAAATGGAAATCTTTTCCTGAATAATTGTTTCTATATGGATCTTTTTTTTTGCACAGGAGCAGCTATTCTCCAAGCTGAATTTCAATATTCAGCAATAAAACCTGTATACGGCTAAAAGATGCATAGTATGCATTTATACTCAGTATTAAAGGCAATGGCCCCCAACAGCATTAATTATGTTTTGTCTAGCACAAAGCAAAGAGTCCAAGAAAATGGCCAGTCAGAACTATTAGGATGTTGATTGTCAGCTCTGGGGGTGGCATCTATGATCCAGTTGTGTATTCTGGCTGGTTATTGTTTTTCCTCTCTATACACTGGCATGCTCTAAATAAAAGATTAGAAAGAATGGTAGCGATGATATTGTCACTGTCACATGATCTAGAAATCAAAAGAAAAGCGGAAACTTTGATGCTAATTCTGTGTAATCTTGTCTTCATACTGGGATGGATGTTAGAAAATGCAGTGGGAGGAAAAGGGAAATATTCTAGTTACAGAATTACTAACAGTAAAGGAAAAATAGTTGATGTATTCTGATCCTTAAAAAAATCCTTTAAGGGGATTTTCGAGATTGAAAATATTGAATAATTTCTCAAGATCAGATTGAGGATCCAACACCCAACAGATGAAAACAGAGAACGGGGCAGGAAGTAGACAGCTCTGTTCTCTGTGTAGTGGTCAGACGCAGTTACTGCAGATCAGCTCCGATTCATCCGAATGGGAGCTAAACCTTAGTGACTTACTATAACCTGGTGCAGTGAGGGTGCTGGGTGTTGTAGATCCCGCCACCAATCTGATAAAAAAGACTTATATTCACATATTGATTTAGTCTTCTATTGTAAGAATATGTTGGATTGTTTGCCTATGTATCCTTACAATCAAGGGCTACAATGTATGTCATTGTATTCTTTGGTGGAATACACTTAGGTGAAAGTGGGTGGAATGAACATCAGCAGCGGTCAGTAATTGGCTTTTGCCAATGTTCAGGGTGTCCTTCTATGGACTGTTATATCACTTGAACCTCCAGGAGCATACGCTCAGAGGAGGCCAGGGATGGATGCAGTACAGATGTATCCATACCCCTTAAGCTAGTGTGCCCTCTGTAGAGCATATTGAGCATACTACTTGGATTCTCCATCAAGTGATTCCTGTTGGATGCAATGTATAGTGCGTAGACGGAGGCAAAAAGGATGCGGGTACGTCATGACATTCAAAGTGTATGCCAGGAGCTTAAAGGGGTTGTCTGAGAGCTATGAAAATAAACTAAAGGTGGCCGGAGGGGGCTGCTTAAAAAAATAAAGATCTACTTAACTTCTGGTGCCCTCCGGTGTCCCGCGCTGCTGTCGCTTCGGTCCGGGCGCCATGTAAACAAACATGGCCGCCGAAGCAGTGCTGGACTCAGCTTCCGGCTGAATACCGTATATACTCGTGTATAAGCCAAGTTTTTCAGCAACAAAAAATGTGCTGAAAAACGTCCCCTCGGCTTATACACGAGTCTATTACCAAAAAAAATTACCCACTTAAAAAAAAAACTTAAATACTTACCCTCCGATGTCAGCGCGGCTCCCCGATGTCGGCGCGGCTTACCCATGTCCCCAATGTCAGCGCGTCCCGTCTTCTTTCTTCTCCGCGGCTCCTCTTCTCTCTTCTTTCTTCTGTCATGGACGCGGCCATGTTTTCTTCGTGGCCGCGCATACTATGACGTCAGCAGCGGCCGCGTCATAGTAAACATGGGCGCGTCCATGCCGGAAGAATGAAGAGGAGCCGCGGAGAAGAAAGAAGATGGGACGCGCCGACATCGGGGAGCCTCACTGACATCGGAGGGTGAGTATTTAAGTTTATTTTTTTTAAGGGCCGTGGGGGCAGGCTGTATACTACTAGGGGCAGGCTGTATACTTCTAGGGGCAGGCTGTATACTACTAGGGGCAGGCTGTATACTACTAGGGGCTACTGTATACTACTAGGGGCTGCTGTATACTACTAGGGGCTGCTGTATACTACTAGGGGCTTGCTGTATACTACTAGGGGCTTGCTGTATACTACATGGGGGTTGCTGTATACTACAGGGGGGCTGCTGTATACTACTGGGGGCTGCTGTATACTTCTAGGGGCTGCTGTATACTACTAGGGGCTGCTGTATACTACTAGGGGCTGCTGTATTCTTCTGGGGGCTGGCAGGCTGTATACTACTGGGGGCTGGCAGGCTGTATACTACTGGGGGCTGACAGGCTGTATACTACTAGGGGCTGCTGTATTCTTCTGGGGGCTGGCAGGCTGTATACTACTGGGGGCTGGCAGGCTGTATACTACTGGGGGGGTTTGACCAATGCATTTCCCACCCTCGGCTTATAGTCGAGTCAGTAGTTTTTCCCAGTTTTGGTGGTAAAATTAGGGGTCTCGGCTTATACTCGGGTCGGCTTATACTCGAGTATATACGGTAATATCTTTTTGAGCATTATAGTTAAATATCCATCTAAGACTAATTATTTCTGGGATTGAATTCAAAAGCATTCATTGCCATTCATAAAAATATTTTTTTTGACAATTTAAATATATTTGTACATGGGTCAAGTCAGGTGCACAGCTAAAAAATATATATGTATTTATTCATTTTGTAACTTTAAAAAGTATATATTTAAATAAAAACACTGCATTTCATTAAAATTAAAAATTTGTTCTTTTAGGGATGTGTTTTATTTTTTTTTATCAAATGTTTTTAAACATCGACTTGTATATCTATATCACGGTTGTCAAACTCGTGCCACTGATTGCATTTAAAGGGCCAATTGTACTATTAAGATTGTGCAACAATGTACAATGTTACAATCCCCTCTCAGCTTTTACTGAATTCTCCTGTTACACAACACCCAACCAACCTCCCACCAATGGAAATAACACTTGAATGACAATGGGGGCCTTTGCTTTGGCAATTACAGAGCCATTAAAAGGAGATGCAATGAACACACTGCAATGGCTGAATAAAGTTTTTATGCTGTATACCTTGTAGTTTATATTAGATTTGGCTTGTGGGACTTGTGTTTGACATATGTGGCCTATATGATAATATGTTGCAGCCTGGGCATTTTAGGCAATGAACCCTAGCATCATTATGCTGTTTGAAGTCATCAGAATTTTTGTCTAAAGTTTCTCTTATAATTTTACCTTTTACAAAGACTTAGCTGAAACTGGGGCAAATCTTCAGTTATTTGCCCCTTATTGTTTAAGTGGTGTGTTTGGACCCTCCTGACGCCCAACACATAGGGAATGAAGGCACCTAGGGCCAAGAGTGCACTAGGCATAAGGATAGGCCTCAGGCAGTAAGATGGGGAGCAGCATTAGGGGCACAGTTATCTTCTGCCACTTAAAAATAGTATGTCTCCAAACCAGACGTCAGCATGTGTGTGAGATTCTACATGGAGAACCCACTTACAAAAAAACCCTTATATGTTATTATTGGATGGGGCAGGAGGGGCATCATTCTAAGTCTTGTCTCGGGCCGCAGAAAGTTTAGCTACACCCCCACCTAGGGTGTACCCTGTGCCATGTCAATTTGAAACACAACCACTTGTGAGAAGAACCAACCATCCATCATATGGAGCATATATGTTGACACCACATTCATGTGAAACATTAATATCTACTAAAGGGATAAAATAATATGTTTGCTCTCCATATGTCAGTAACGTAGTATTAATAATGTAGAGGAAGGATCTCCTTCTGCTTCGCGGGATACTAAGCGCCTTCTTTAAGCTCCTGTCATTTTCATTACAATTTACAATTCACAGAATAAGAGGAGCAATTCAAGAGCTGCGAGAGAATAAAAGAGGAAAGATGTGAAGATAATCACCAGTCTATGTACAACGCACAACCTGGACTAAGTCAGCAGGGAAATAAGCCATGCTATAACATGGCCTGAAATGAAAGACTATGCTCCAGTCATTGACTTCAAAGCAATAAGAGAAATCACAGTTTGTGTGCGGTTAGCAATAAGCCGGTGAATTTATAAATATATGATTTGTTTAAGGATGAAGCACCTTACAGCACATGTAATATTCATGCCCTCCAACACTTTATGACATTAACATTGAGAGGAAATATATACCTTTGTATCGCGGTTATCTCCCACTTGAATTTCCGCGTTCTGCAATCGGACAATAGATTTCAAATACTACAATATGTTTTATGATATTATATCAATGTTCATTTTTTTTTTATAGTGGTGAAAATTATTTTGTTTTTCAAAGTTTTTTAAATTTTCAGTTAACACATTACACAGAGCCATAAAACTATATTACATAATCCTTGTCCGAAATTGGAAATTTGTTAAAAGTTTTGTGGGGAAACCTGAATTTTTCAGATGCTTTATACTAAATAATTTCAGGAAAACATGGGCTGAAAATACAGATTTATACATTAATATTGTACATAGATTGCAAAGCTGAAAAAGAATTACTGTGTAAATTTGGAGGCTTTTTCAAACACGGCACTTTAGGGTGACAGGACAGAGATTGGGGCTGGTGGGGGACAGGCAGGAGCATGGACTTTTGAAGGAGCTAAAATGTCCACCAGGTCAGACCTTGTCTAAGCATGTCCGACTTTTAGAAATTGCGTCCACATCTACTTAAAGGTCACAATCTCTTAGTAGACTCAGGCTGCTGAGTGTTGGGGGTTGGGGTTAACAATGGCGTTTAAAATGCCAGTATTAATAAATTCCCTCTGTTGACTCTTGACAAATTTCATTAGGAAACATTTCTTTCTTGACTCCGAATTCACAATACATTTTTGGATGAATGACCAGTCTTCAGAAATCCATGCCTATGGCTTGTAGTATTATTGAACCTTTAGGTCTATTTTGATTGTCTTTAGCTTTCCCTTGTAGAAGGGTCTATAGTCTCACTGTTCTTACAGTTAAAAAAAAAAACTTCCTTCTATGCCGGTGAGAATATTTATTTTCCTCTAGATGGATGCTATCTTGCTCATATGTACAATATCTACTCTGTACAGTGTCTTGTGCCGGTGTTGCAGGCCAGAATAATCTTGACCCTCTGGACGGGGGCCGAATATTCTCCTGAAGAAAGGCAATAAAATTCTGATAAAGGATATAAAATAATTATATCCTGAGTCACTTACATGTGTGTTGCCTTATATAGATATAATTCTGAACCTATGCTTTTATAAGGGTAAGACTCATGCAAACAATGGGGTCTGTATGGTAACAAAGAGTCTCTAAAGTACTTTACTATAGACGGTCCTGTAGGCACGCTCACAACCTTATATTCTTCATGGATGCAATACTTGGGGGTGAAAATATTACTTCTTAGTTACACCCATATTTTGTAAGAAATAATATAAATACCAGGTAAGATAAGGAACACCACTTAAAGGGATTGTCCATGATTAGTAAAAGGAGCGCTCGTGGCTGTGAGTGCTTTGGTGTCTTCATTGCCTTCCAAGTAACAATGTTAAGACCCTTTTACTTGAATGTCACTCAGAGTAGGCACCACTATAGAATCAAAAGGGTTACCGGCTAGAGGACCCCTCTGTTGATCTCAAATTAAAAAAGAGTACAATTTTTTTAAACCGTAAAATCTACTTTAAATGTTTACTTACTACAGCATTACTCGCTATACTTTGAGTACATAGTTGGTTAGGATCTGAGTAGGCAGATCTTTGTGGGAGGATAACTAGATCTCATGGACAAGACAGAGCGTCTCATTGTACTGTATTACATGAAACTCCACTTAATCAGATTGTCAGCTACCTTGGTTATCTTAGCCAATTTGTGTGCAATAAAATGCAAAGTAAACAGTGTGATGTGAAGCGTGATAACAGAGTGCTCTGACCCTTTTTCTGGTTGATAGGAAATAATACTAGCTTGTCTCGGTGATTGCAATCTTAATCCCTTTGAAGTAGGCTACTAGTATCTTGATGGCATCTTATCTTATTAAGCTAACAGATTTATGGGGCACCCTCTTGATGTCACTGGCCTATATGTACTTAATGTCTTTATTAAAGGGAATAGTGGTGATGACTTGTGCAATTGGCCTTTGCTCTATTTTGTTTGCTTGTTTCAATCATTGGGTTCTAGAGAACAGAGGTGAAAAATGTGTCCATTTTGGAATAAAAGAGGCTAACTTTCAGATCTAAAAGGTTTGAAAGGTTTGAAACAAGCATTGTCTAGAGTTGGAAACCTGAATAGATATGCCGGTTAGGCTTTAATCTTGCATTTGGCTCCTTGAAAGTCATGCTTTATGCTGCCTTATAAAGTAGCCAAAAGAGGCAATATTTTTCTTATCCCATCATGAAAAATCATTCAATCATTTGCATATTTCCCAGAATCCCCCAGTGGAGCACCAATAGCGGTCCACACGCCTGCAAGGTTGCCTTTATCAGAAAAGTCTCTGTAAGGAGACCCCAGCTCTTATGGGAAAATGGGCATTTGGGCCAATTAAGGAGGAAGCTACCTTTTGTTACACCTGTTTTGATCCCATTTTCATTATTTTCAGTGTTTGCCAAGAGAAGTAAAGAAATGAATCCATATAAAATGTTCTTTAACATTTAAAGGAAATCAACCAGTCATGGAAAGAGGTGCATTATAAGCGGCCCCGAGCACTGGACATCTTGGCTCCATACTTTGTGCTGCTAATTATAACTTTTTTTCTAGGTGATCCCGATGTTAAAGCTCCTGGAGGCATTTAAATCCCGGTGGCACTTGGGCGCCACCATATTGGATTTGATCACCGTAAAATCCAAGCCCACAAAAAATGGTGCAAATACATTTTTTTTACCAATTTCCCTGAATTTGGAAATTTTTTTTCCCGCTTCCAGTACACGGCATATAATAATAAAAAAAAGTCAATCTGAAGTGCAATTTATTACGCAGAAAACAAGCCCATACAAGTTATATTCTTTTGAAGGTGGGGAGTGAAAAATGGAAACAAAAAAGTGCCAGGTCATTAAGGGGTTACTGTGCCTATATTGCCTCTATAGCAATATTTCATTCCCACTGGTTTATATTCAGGAATGGTTCAGAAATGTGAGCTATCTCCAGGTAGTTGATGGTCAACATGATTGCCATGTTGAGATGAGTCAGAATATCCCATTTGCCTCAAACATTTGTCAGAAAAGTATTTTAAAAATTGGCTATTTAGTCAAAGAAGATTATGGGGCAGATTTATCAAGCTGTCCGAAAGTCAGAATATTCTTAGTTTCCCATGGCAACCAATCACAGCTCCCCTTTAATATATTCATGAGCACTGGTAATTGGTTGCCTGAGCTGTAATTGGTTGCCATAGACAACTGAGAATGTTCTGACTTTCCGACAGCATGATAAATCTACCCCTATGTCTTTTTATTTCAAAAAGTGTTGTTCCATTTTTGGAAAAAAATTGATGGTAGGGGTAAATCATTGACCTTTAACAACTGTAGAGCCAATGTCAACATGGCATCCGGTAGTGTCTTATCTATCATTTTAAATATTAACGTAAATGATCAAAATTTTTTATTGATCATTTCCTCTGTTGGTGGAAAGTCAATCGGTCCTGATGAATCGTTGCTCATCCCTGGGAACTTTATGTGCTAAACCACTAGAGATATTGCAAGTTTGACTGTGACTATCAATTGTTGGCACAATTCTAGTTTTCACTGATATGCTACATGACCATCTCCTTATTAAGAAACCTGCTCTTGATCCAATATGGCAGATTTTAAGATGACGACTACTTGCAGTACATTGCCTAAAAGATCACCCATTGATGGAATATTTAGATATGTAAATTCAAGATGTCCAAGATGTCCTTGGACTATTTACTTAACTTATCTATGCATAATTTTGTCCTAATTCTTATAAAGGAAGTCTACCATCAAAATCAAGCATTATAAACCAGGGGCACTTACTCATAGATCCAGGCACTGTGACTGTGGCAATCTTCTAATCTAATCTTCTTAAATCAAGGATTTTAGTAGATTTGAGTAGGATCATGCTAATGATTGATTTTTATGGTAGATTTAACTAGAATTCTCAAAATTCCTAAATTTAATTTTCATATTGGATGAATCTGAAATTTTACCTAATGTATGGTCTCCTAAATCTCAGCTGTTGGCAGAGGAAATAATGATTGTGCAAGTCGGAATTCAGCTCCCAGATACTTTGTCCATTCACTTTCAAATGATCTTTGCATGCATATCAATGAGTTGACTGCCATCTCAAGTATATCTGAGCTTTTAGTCTATCAGTAAAGTCAAATCCTTTTTAACTTGTGTGTTTTATCTTATATTCACAGGAAATAAATGATAATTATACATTAGAGACCAAAATGTACTATTCATAACCCACAGTGAGTGTACTATTACATTCAATGGCTAAAACCTTTTAAAGGGAACCTGTCATCAAAAATTTACCTAATAAACCACTACCAGTATGTTGTCAAGCAGCTGAACACCTTCCAGATCATGTTTCCTTCATAACCCAGTGAGGTGGCATCATCGAGGAAATCTACTTTAAAGTGTAATGTAAATTGGTTGTATAAAGTCAAGGAGGCAGGGAGTTTAAAACTGAAGTCAAGCTCTCTCTTTCTCAGAAAATCCCCTTCACTGTAATTTACGGTCCTGCATCCAGAGACATCACTAACCACACCTCCTGTAGTCTGATGCACGATGTCGATCACAGAGGAGGAGGCGTTCAGATCAATCTACCTTGACTTCAATGGTAAAATCTCCTCCTCCTTGACTTCATACAACCAATTTACATCTCCCTTCAAATATGATTTTCAGGCTGATTCCACCACACCGGACTGTGAAATAAACAAAAACTAGAAGGTGTTAAGCTATTTGACAATATACTGGTAGTGGCTTATTGGGGCAATTGCTGATGACAGGTTCCCTTTAAAACATTTACACAAACTCAATTTTAGAAAATAATTTGTAGAACCAAAGGAGAAAAAACTAAATCTTGATCTACTATATATGCAGCTCTCAAGCACCTCTCTGCTATGTAGCACTGCTGGATGGCCCGGTACAGATTACTACTATATTTCGTACAATGGATTGGCTCCCAGTATATCTGCAAACACCATGCAACAACTTGAAAAATGACTAGTGAAATATAATGCATCATTCGATTTCTTTTTCTCTCTAACTTTCCCATGTAATTCCATCATTTGCTGCACTTTTGGAATAATGGCTGTTTATTGTTGATAACTACAGTCGAATCCCAGATTTCTGGTGTACCTTGGATGGATGAATCTATTTTTCGAGCGGCATAGTTCTAACAATTGAAAGCCATTACAATTTGAAAATCACATTTATTATGCTTCCTTTATCAAGTCCATCCAGAAGTTCCTGCGTTTAATATGTTTTCTTTTCTTTTCCTCTCTTTTTTTTTTTTATCATGTCGGCGTGGAAAGAATTTAATTTTTTGAGCTATATTCTAGTACAGAAAATCCCTCACTCAACAGGATTCATTAAGAAAGAGAATGCAAAATAATAATAATCGGCTAGGTGCATTTTTTTTTTTGGAAGCCAAAAATAGAATGGAAGCGTAGATAAATGTAGAATGTTCTGGGAAGATAAAAAGAGATAAGCGAAGGTTTGTATTCATCCGCATCCAAAATCTATTTATCCACAGCTGGCTGCTGGCATTGTCTGATGATCTGATGCTGTAACGCGGTATCACTGCTTCCAAAGTGGAGATTCCCAATTTTACTTGTGAAGTTTGGACGTTCTATAGAATGAACGTAAGTCGAATCAATGGGGGTCATTTATTTCATCTCTGTTTGTTTTGTCTGTTTTCCGACAGCTACTTTGGTCATTTATCAATCTTACTTTTTCCTTGTGTTAAATGTTATTTTTATTTTACATCTCTTTTTGCGACATTTATTACAAATGTCTCAAAAATGTCGCAAAAATGTCTCAAGTCACTTCTTACCATTTTCCAAGTTTTCCTTAAAGGAAATCTACCACCACGGATCTACCTATTAAGGTAGATCGGGTGGTAGGTGCCTCTATTGTATGTGAGGATAGCCCTTTTATTTGCCTAATATGCTAAGTTTCTAAAGAGGCTACTGGGGCGTGGAGTAGTCAGAGCTGAGGCTACATGGCACAGCTACTCCACTCCCCAGTAGCCTTTTTGATCCTCCTACCAAATATCTTTGGCGCGCAGCTCCTCGTCCACGAAGCTGGAGTTCTGCGCATGCACAGAATGCATGCAGGCTGCACGGTCACTGCTACAGGGGCCCTAAAAAAGGCTGTCCTCATGTACAATAGAGGCACCTACCACCCGATCTACAATAATAGGTAGATCCGTGGTGGTAGGTTTCCTTTAAGTATGGTTTTATCTGGAGCTGTTTTCCCCACCAAAATATGTCGTAAATTTTTGACAATTTGAAAAGATAAATGTTATTTGCGACATTTAGCACATCTGGAATAGAAGATAAATGTCCGTCAGACTTCAGTGCACATTTCAAAAAGTCACTGAAATGGCGCAAAAATTGGAATGCGCCAAAAGAAGTCAGAAAAAAGACAGAAAAAAAGGAAGAAAAATAAAGATGAATGAGTTTAAGAGTTATCATATTATGTCGCTAAACTGTCTGGCAACAAGCAAACCAGTAAGTCATGTCAGGTGCCACATGGGAAAAAAAATCCCCAAATGGATAATGTCTCATGTTCAACCTCCAGTGATTTGTATCTGTCACAAGACTTAATTTTATCACAAGGCAGATGTTCTGTCTCCATCTATAGAGAGCGTCTTTGAATTCCTTCATTTTTATAATAGAATTTACCTGCTCCTTGGCCGAATGACTTGGTTTGTTTTCAGACATAGTATTGTTTAAAATAATAATAATAATCTTTATTTATATAGCGCCATCAAATGTGTATATAATTTACAGGTAATACATATACGAGTATAGGGCACAGCAGAATTTTCTATCTTATTTGTATTGGTGTGTATTCATCCCATAGAACGGCACAGTCTTATTTTTATGCCGCATATGTAGAGGGAAAGGCACACAGTTGTGTATGTTTGGGGCATACATCTCATGGCACGGATCAGATGTACGCGAGATGTTCTCCTTACATGTTGTGCCTATGATTTACCAAAGAGAATGACATATGGAGGTGCGCTACATCTAGACAAGTACATAATATATCAAATCCGCATATTTTATACATGACATTTGTAACCCTGTTGTAAGCAGAAGGCTGTAAGTTGAGAAAGAAACATGTGGGGCTTCATGTCATTGTGGCTCATTTACTAAGGGTCGCAGAGCGCACTTTCGTCAGACTTTGCTCCGTTTTCAGGATTTGCACGGCTTTAACAGGTATTTAACAGGTGTCTGCACTTGGGTTGCTTCCATGCAACACAAATTGGGGGGGCGTGCCGTTGGACAATGGAACTGATTCGGACTGAGCGCAGGATTGAGTTTTCAAATTGTGTCACAAGACAATGCACTTACATGCACCAGGAAGAAGAAAGTGAACTACGCCGGACAATATGTAGCTTATTTACTAAGGGTCACGGATCATACTTTCGTCAGACTGTTTGCCTTTTTCATGATTTGTGCAGCTTTGACAGGTATTTAACAGGCGTTTGCACTGGGATTGTGTCGCACACGAACGGATTTTGGCGAAGCTGCGCTGGATTTGATGTGACAGAAATTGGGGGGCCTGCGTTCGGACGATCTGACTGATTCGTACTGATTAAACTTTCAACTTGTGCCGCAAGACAATGCACTTACATACACAAGGAAGAAGATGGTGAACTCCGTCGGACCTGAGCGGGGAAGCGACACATGCAGGATATCGGGCACAGGATATTGGGCACTTTCAGTGAACTCCAAGGAGTTCCAAGTATGTATATAAAGGTGCACATCTTCCACAGTACACAGCATGAATTGGCAATTTGATTAAAAGTGATGTTGGGGGAGAGGGAGGGGATAACAGAACGGTGGGACTAGGGATCTCTCATTTCTAATTGCTGCTGTGTACCTCCCCCATGTGGTCATCAGCTACTGGAACAGATCTTTTTAAGTGTATAAATGTATATTTCTATGCATAAATGTGTATAAGAGTGTATAAATATGTGAGTATGCATATGTTTATATTTTCTTAGGTGGTAGGGGGTAGCACCAAGAATTGTGACCCCTTAACAAATAAACAATTGTAATCTGCATGAAAATACTATTCCTTCTTACTTTTTGTGTTCTTGTATTTTTACAGGGCACATTAGACATAACTCGTCGCTTTCCATATTGACTTTAATTGACAGAACTCCACTGTTGACTATGAAAAGTTATGATATTCCATTAAATTCACTCTCAGCTTTGGGGGTTCCCTATTCATAAAATGAAAAAAAAAATGGAAATATTCCAAAGCAAGGATCAGTTATCCTGAAAATATGACATGAAAAGGTAAAGTAGGTTAAGTTTTATGGAGAGACATAAACAGAATGTATATTCGTTGAGTAATACATATGCTGTTTTTATCATTTTCCATCCCCTCTTTGATTCACAGCTTGTAAAATTTGCATTTTGGTTGTGTCACTGCGAGAATCCTTATAGACAAGAGAGGGAGCCGAGTTAATGACAAATCTCTACCCAGCTGTTGTACTATTCAGCTTCACTACTTCAGTTAATTAATCAGCACCTTGCCGAAAACTCTCAGGGAGACGCTTGTTAGAGTTTGGTAGCCAAAACAAAAAATGCTTTTATTGAAATTACAAGAAACACACTTTACACCCAAAATTTCTTCACAGTTTTTAGAGGACAAAAAGAGTCTAACATATGAATGCATCTAGGAACTATCATTAATATTTTCATGTGCTAATGACTGACGTTCCCGAGGGGGAGCGGGAAGTTAAATGGCTTTGTTTACTGCTAATTTTGTTTGCTTCCCAAGGAAAACAGTCATTTTGACCTGTCTAAACTCACCATGGCTGGAGTATTACCCTCCATCCGGAGAAGCCAAGATATACACTGCAATAAAAATGCACTAATTAACTTTTGATTAGTGCTAAATACAGGAGCAATGGTAATTAAAACATGATATTTTTCTATTAGGTTATTAGTAGAGGTGAAAGAATCATCCAGGACTCGATTTTTCAAATAAATGGGTTAGAGTCCAAACCGATGTAGCTTCAATTGTCCTAGAAATTGGTATATGACGCCCTCTAGTCCTCTAAGAAACTGGAGGAGATTCATTATCCTTTCTCTGCCAATTTTCTAGTGGACAAGGAACATAAATCTCCCGCTATACAACAGTTTTTGGGCTTCTCTGACCCACATGCCACTTTGGGCAGGTCGGAATGGAGAGTGGGAAGGGGGCGGGCGCACAAACGACGGGCAGGGACATGAACGCTCTGCCTGCCAGGCTTGCTATAGTCTACACCAAGTTATCTGCAGATACTATAGCAAAAAACTCCACCTGCTTAGACCTAACCTAAAGGTCTGAACTGGCAGAGTTTGCGTCCGTATTTACTATTAGCCGTTTAGTGGATACGGGTGCCGGATCGCTAGAGGAGCATTTTAAGAGGGGTGTTCCAAACAGCAGTCTTAATGAATTCCCCTCTTAGAATTTTCATGAAAAGCTCCCATCTTGTTTAGTTATTTTTGTAATCTTCCTGTTGCTTGTCTCCCTTCTTAAACTCTGCAATGGATAACAGCAGTATCAGGCTGCCATTTTACAAGACTCATCTAAGGCAATTTGAATTGGATTTGTTGCCTCCAAAATGGTGGACATGCAATCAAATCTAAGAACCAACAAATAGATTCACTCATCTCTACAATGGAAATCTCATGTAAGAAAAAGTCAGGATAGCAAATCCTAGACCAAAAAAAAAAATGTATGAAACAACTACTTGATGACGCAATGGATGGATACATCATTCTTTAAATCATATTTTCGTTTACTTGTTAAATGTTTTAAAATTGTAGCCGAATTTTCATCTGTCTTTCAATTTTTAAAAAACCTCAATCTATATTTATCATATGAATCCCTCTGCGGTAGACTGATTTATCAAGCCCAACAGCACGGGGCTTCCCAGCTGTAGCCCACTGCCCTCCCCCCCCCTTGACATGCACAGGTGCTCAGAATTGTGACTTTCCATGGCTTGTATGCCTGGAGCATTTCCAAAATTTGGCCATAGATCGACTAGCTCTACCTTTTACCCGTAGGACTACCTGCACCTGCTGGTGGTCTCCATGACAAAAAACAGAGTCTTGAGGAAAGTATAGAGAGTAGGGTTAGGGAAATTAGAATCTAGAAGTGTGAGAAAGTATCAAGGCAAAGATCCAATAATTAGTGTTATGCAGGCCCACCCACATACATAACTATGCAATGGGGCTCATTAACTAAGGGTCACGCTGCTCACTTTCGTTGGACTGGGCCTTTTTCGGGGATTGCAAGGCATAGACAGGTATTTAACAAGCGGAGCATGCAATCCTTTTGGCTTCCTTCTGTAACAATTTAGGGGGTGTGCCATTGGACGTACCAACTGATTCGGACTGAGCGCGGGTTTAACTTTCAAATTGTGTTGCAAGCCCAAGCACTTACATGAATTCTGTCGGACCTAAACGGGGAAGCAACACATGCAGGATATTGGGAAGCACAATCTTACAATCGTCGCACGCTGCATTATAGTCGGACAATACACTTTCTGTGAACTCCAGCGGATGGGACGGAAGTAAATGTGCCCCCATGTGTCCAATAAATGTAATGAATAATTGGTTCTATGACTGGAGCTTTTGAACCAATACTCACAAAACCCCTCCCATATGTATAAAGAAATACTATGAATTTTTATGAAACGCAATTAAAAATGAATGGAAACGGTAATCCTATAAACATCATCACCGTACATCTGCAGAGGTAAGAAATTCTTCTGGTAATTGCAACAACAGCGAGCACAACATTCACCATAATAGACACAAATAAGTAGAAACCTGATTACTTCTTGGTCAATTCCGGCTCGTTTTGACAGAATCATGTTTGAATGTATGAGATACATAACAGCATACAACATTTATACTATGTATGTGCGCCCTCCAATCCTCAGGATCGGAAATGTTTCTTAAGATTCGGATTCTCTGGAGCAAGAAAATACTTTCATCTGTCACATACATATGCATAAATATAGAAAAAATATAAAGTTCCCGGTTGCATATTATCTGTTCTCTGTTATTATTTTCACAAGCCATGGCGCCTCTTCTCTCACTCAGTAAACATACTTTAATAACTCAGATTATCAAAAATTGATGAAGCGTGTTATGTTCTAAGGAAGGCGCGATGGTGAATGAGTGACATTTTATAGCCGCTGCCGCAATTGAATAAAGCATGACTGTCCCACGTCTGACAGCATTCAAGTTTGGTTGGCCTTTTCCGAGTACTTAAGATCTGACTTTTTTTCGGTGTTTTTCTATAATGGCTTTCCTAAGAATACATACGGTGATTGACAGGATCTTATCACCGAACAGACAGCCAACAAAAGAGACAGACTGCTACAAAAAAAATCCAGCAGCCAATGCCCGGCCGGCCATATAATTGAGATCTCTTAGGCTAGAGCTATTATTTGTTAATTGATGCTTTTTATGCCTTTTTTGTGTTGCAGGTTAAACAACATAGTCTTGTGATCTAATTACGAAAAGTGCGCTCAGCCGTAAACAGTGCGACATCAGTGTTCTTAATATAGCTTCTGATATTCGGAGAAGTAATAATCTTATTTGTCAGACAACAGCTTTTAGCAGATATTCCGATAGCTCAGTTAACATAATGGCATTGAGTCTCATGTTAGATGCATGGTGCAAACTATTTATAAACCTCTAATTAATTTAGTGCCGAGAGTGCCAGTAATAGTCCTTATAGTACAAAGCAAAACCCATAGGAAAATCATTCCCTTCTATTTTTAGCTATTAGTGCACTGAGCAGAACTGACAACAAAGGCTCAATAACTGTCTCCCCAATAGATGTAAGCAGTATGGATGTCAGACAACAAGTCATGCCCAACCCCTCCCCTAAACACAACCCATGACCTATCTCTAGGATAGGTCCTCAATATAGGATCAATGGGGATCTGACCACCTCCAGAAAACTGATCAACCATTTTTAGAACATTGGGAAACATGTATCTAGATTTTTGAGGGCCTTTTGCATTATTTTATGTGACTTTTCATGGAGCATTTGCGCAGTTTCTCGCAGTTTGTTTGCATGGTTATTCCCATTTAGAACAGCGTTGCTCTCCCCAATTAAGGTGCAAGATTACAATGGAAAAAGTAAGGAATAGCGTTTATTTCACAGCTATTGGAAATATACAAGCATCTTTGTGGTTACTGAAGTTCCCTGGTGAATAGTGTAAGACACAATGGGGCATATCTATAAAGTGTTAAAACAGTGAAAAGTAGGACTTAAAATGCACAAGATTTACATTAGCACAAGGGGGTATCATGACCAGATAAAAAAACATGGATTAATGGGGGATACATGCCCTTCGCCCATAATATTGATCATCAGCAGCTAACTTCAAGGGAAATTTTTAGTGTGTGAAGAAACAAAAAGAACTAAGCGACTGTGCAATAAAACTGACTAAGATGTGACCATAATTTACAGACCTACCAGCAGTAACACATCTGTCTCTGGTTCACATTGTACCCCAGAAATTCATATATATTGACCTATACTTATCCGCACATTATCAGCCATTGACTGTTCTATAGCTAATTGACACAATGGGGCACATTTACTTACCCGTCCGAGTCGCGATCCCTGATCCGGACTGTCCGACGATGATGCACTGTGCCGCGATCCACGTAGATCGTGGTATTTTGAAGTAGTTGTCTGCTCATAGGTGGGCAGCTTCCATGTAGTAAAGTGAGAAAGAAAAATTGGACACTGAAAGGGTGGGAGGTCTTCTTAAATGAAACCTACCATCTTGGATCTACCTATTAAGGTAGATCCGGTGGAAGGTTCAACTAATGAATGACATGGGAGGACTTTTTAGGGCTAATCCTTGAGTGGCCTGTAACTTTATAAATATTTTATTGCCCTAATATGCAAATAACTGAAAGAGGCTACCGGGGCGTGGAGTACCCAGAGCTGAAGCTACATGGCGCGGCTACTCCACACTCTAGTAGCCTCTTTGGATCCTCCTAATACAAGATCTAGAGCCCGCAGATCCTGGTAGCTCCCGCAGATCCTGGTAGCTGCGCGCACTTGTCTGTGCTCTGCATAGACTCTCTATGCAGAGCCGGCAGCTGCGCATACTGGGTCCGAAGCTGGAGCTACTGTGCAGTAGCTGAAGATATCGTAGTAGGAGGATCCAAAGAGGCTACTGGGGCGTGGAGTAGCGGCACCATGTAGCTTCAGCGCCATTCTCAGTCTAGTGGTCCGACCAGAAAACTGCAGATCAGGTCTAATGTACTTAAATACATTAAACAGGCTCGGCCAATGCACAGAGAGCGGAGTTGTGTGCTTAACCTGTTGACCTATTCCCTTTAAGCCAGCCAAATCCTTTGTACTCCTTCCTGAAAACCACCCTCCTGGTTGTGAGCCTTTTTCCGTAACTGGCCAAATCTGTCAAATATTACAGAGGTTTTGAGAAATGGTCAGGAAATGCAGAAAACCCTATCAATCATGTTACTCTAGTCCTATCTACATTAGGAGCAGTCAGAGGACACGTTGGCCTTTGCCATCACATCTAAATATAGCAATTCTAGCTTCAGAACAATATTGACTTTCCTAGTAAAATTATGTATTATGTACTGTAGTAGGAGCTGGGTGCTGCTTTATGTAGCAGGAGTGGGCAGATCTCCAAGCTGGTGTCTATTTCACTGTAGATAACAAGACGTACAATATATCTTCCCATTTTGCTTTTGAGCTAATGAGGTTCCTTGCTGTATATAAAATATGGAGCTGTATATCTTACGAGGAGATTTCCTCTGCAGTTCAGTTTTTATCTCATTGAACGCAAAGATACATTTGTATGAAATACATACGTTCTAGTTCCACAACAAACACAAATCTGTAATTGAATTGCCTATATTATTAAAATGTATAATGATTTAATGGAACGTCTCTCCAGCGCCGCTCAATTCCAATGCATCCGAGGATCCCCAGCTATGACATACAGCGGCATAATACTATGCTACACTCAGCTACAGCTACTGAGCTCCGAATTACAGAGAATAAATTACATTAATGGGCCAGTACTAAGCAAAGAATAGAAATAAGAGTAAAAATCTTCACTGATCAGGGTAAAAATATGGTTATTTATTTATTTTATTTGAGTTTTTATTTTTATTTTTTTGCTTAATTTTTTTATTATTTTTCATTTTTGGAACATCCTATATATTTCACTTAAAGGAACTCCAACACCCAAATTAAGCATGGTAAACTCTCACTCATAGATCCAGGCACCGTGACTATGGTAATCTCCTATTTTCTATGCATAGATATAGACTCTTTCTTTCGAAAAACAACTTTTTCAAAGCTTATAGCCCCCCCTTGCTGCAGATTCACCGGCTGTTACAGTATCAGGAGCACTTCCCCCTCCCACTGACTGCTGAAACTTTCTGTGCTGCATTGCACTGAGATTATTAGGCTGAGGGAGGGAAAGTTCTGAGGGTTTGAGGGGAGAGACAGCTTGTGAAGCTACAGAAGGGGGGTGCTCTGGTAACACCCCAAGGAGCCTTAGGCTCATTAGCATATTTTTAAAAGTTGATATTAGAAAGAAGGAGGACATAGATAACACATATAAGAATATTACCACAGTCACGGTGCTCGGATTCAAGAAATAAGTGCCCATGGTTTATCCATGCTTGATATCGGTGGTGGATATCCTTTAATATAAAAGTAATTGGGGGGTATTTATCAGGACTTCTACGCCCTAAAGTGGCGTATAAGCCGTAAAATCATAGCAAATGCTAGCTTATTGCGAGCGATTGCAACAATTTTCCCCTCTTGGGGAGCGGGCCGGCGTGGGACCTGGCAAAGAAATATGCGATGTGCAACAACATACAGGATATGGCCTCTTGATGTATCCGGATGAGCTGGATGGTTGATGGGACTACACAAGGAGTATTTATCCATTGACTCCTATGAAAGAGTGTTATGGGCATGCTCCGTGTTCCTGTGTAGGACTCCATTCATCATTGTGAATTTATGCATCCACGTGTTTTCCTATTTGTTATAGGTTGATGGCTGCTGACCAGTCACTGGTGTATATTGCACAATTTGAAAAGTTATTTCCCCAGAGGAGGAAGTATCACGGTATCATAGTATATAAGGCTGGAAAAAGATGCAAGTCTATCAAGTCAAACCTTTAAGAATCAAACAAATGTTTTTTCCCTTAACCTATGATATTTTTTGTCTCTAGAAAGTAGACCATAACAACCTCCACCGACAGAGAGTTCCACAGTCTCACTGCTCTTACATTAAAGAATCCCTGTCTATGGTTATGGTAGAATCACCTCTCTTCTATGCGTAGAGGATGCCCCCTGTCTATGGTGATGGTAGAACCACCTCTCCTCTAGGTGTAGAGGATGCCCCCTGTCTATGGTGATCGTAGAACCTCCTCTCCTCTAGGTGTAGAGGTTGCCCCTGTCTATGGTGATGGTAGAACCGCCTCTCCTCTAGGTGTAGAGGATGTCCCCTGTCTATGGTGATGGTAGAACTGCCTCTCCTCTAGGTGTAGAGGATGCCCCTGTCTATGGTGATGGTAGAACCGCCTCTCCTCTAGGTGTAGAGGATGCCCCCTGTCTATGGTGATGGTAGATCCATCTCTTTTCTAGGTGTAGAGGATGCCCCTGTCTATGGTGATGGTAGAACCTCCTCTCCTCTAGGTGTAGAGGATGCCCCCTGTGTATGGCGATGATAGAACCACCTCTCCTCTAGGTGTAGAGGACGCCCCCTGTCTATGGTGATGGTAGAACCTCCTCTAGATGTAGAGGATGCCCCCTGTCTATGGCAATGATAGAACCACCTCTCCTCTAGGTGTAGAGGATGCCCCCTATCTATGATGATGGTAGAACTGCCCCTTCTCCAAAAAAGATCTTTGGAAAGATCCTTGTATGGCCTGTTCAGGTACATTGTAATGAGGTTTAGCCTAAGTCGTCTTTTTTTCTAAACTAAATAACCCCAAGTCTAACTCCTTGTATTTTAGTCCCCCCCCATTCCCCTAATAATCTTGGTTGCTTTCCTCCTCTTCCAGTTTTACTATGTCCTATATACATCAAACCTCATCAGTCATTTCTCTGCCCATTACTCCAGCTTCCACAACTCCCTCGATAGAGCTTAGTATCATCTGCAAATATTGAAAATAAGCGGGCCCAATACTGACCCTTGTGGCATACCACTAGTAACAGCAACCCAATCTGTGCATTGTACAGTGACCATTTACTGTGACCACTTGATCTCTCTATTTAACCACCTTTACTATGGTTCATCCACCCTATTACTGATCATTGTATAGCATTATGGCGCTATTGTGTAGCTTGTAGTGCATAGTTGTTACTACCGGCAACAATGCACATCTTGCAAGCTAAGGATTTGTCTAGATTCACTGTGGTACATGAGCTAAACTCAACGGTGTGTATCAAATAGGCATGATACAAATAGGCATGGTTTTCCAGGCTAACCAAAAAACTCAACTGTGGCCAGGAAAGTATAAACTAAAAAAGTTATATTCACTCTCCTGCTTCTGTGCTTCAGTCACAAAAGGTTTGTACGTGAAGCTCCAATGGGCTGTGATTGAAAACTTAACATGAAAATTATTAATGTTAAATGTGTCATAGGAGGCATCGGAGGAGTTGAGCAGATTAATATAAACGAGTTTATTTTGGGAGACAACAAATGGTCTCTATAATCTGTAATCTCGTATACCATTATAATCTATAATGGTATATATAAATAAATTTAGTAGGGCCACCCACTGGGCTCACAAGCATAGAAAGAACCGATAGTTCATAGAATAAGTTCATAAAGTTACCCAGAATCTTTTCTCACAAATTATATATCAATCTGTTATATACCCATTATATACCCATATCATGCTCCTGATGGGACTCAACATGATAGGGTCTCTTTAAACAACAGATAGGAAATGGTGGACTGATTATAGATTTGGATGGGACATTGATCCAGGGATCTATTTGGATGCCCATGTTTGAAATCAGGGTAAGGAATTTTTACATTATATGGCCCATTTGACATGAAACCTTATGGATTATTTTGCCTTCCTTTGGGTGAAGGCTATAGGATTACAGGTTGAAGCTTTCAAAAATCCTTGTATTGAAGAAGACTCAAGGCAAGGAAGAAGAAGATTGAATGTCTCTCACCCTGCAGACTTCTAGCTCTCGGTTTATTATAGACTCTGCTATGATATAAAAGGTTATTGTGGAATATGTTGAACACTTGCTCCCTTATGATGGATTAGTCATTCTATCCCATACATTGCAGAATAGCTGCTAATGTCTCTACAGCTCCACATTATGTCAAGCTTGATAAACAGACCTCTTAAAAACCAACACTTTACAATGTATATTTAAAAAAAATATATTACAGAAATGCAAAACCTTAGCAGTGCAATAATCAGGGAATGGGAAGGTGGGGTGGTTATAGGTCTAGTTTTTATACCTAATTAAAGTCATCCAGAAAGACTTCGCTTGTGTATATACTTGAGTATAAGCCAACCCGAGTATAAGCCAAAAACCCCTAATTTTACCACCAAAAACTGGGAAAACATATTGACTCGAGTATAAGCCGAGGGTGGGAAATGCATTGGTCACAGACCCCCCCCCAGTATATAGCCAACCAGCCCCCTATAGTATACAGCCAGCCCAGCTTGCCCCCAGCAGTATACAGCCAGCCCAGCTTGCCCCCAGCAGTATACAGCCAGCCCAGCCTGCCCCCAGTAGTATACAGCCAGCCCAGCCTGCTCCCAGTAGTATACAGCTTGCCCCCAGTAGTATACAGCCAGCCTGCCCCCAGTAGTATACAGCCTGCCCCCAGTAGTATACAGTTTGCCCCCAGTAGTATACAGCACTGCCCCCAGTAGTATACAGCACTGCCCCTAGTGGTATACAGCACTGCCCCCAGTAGTATACAGTCTTCCCCCAGTAGTATACAGCAGCCCCTAGTAGTATTCAGCACTGCCCCCAGTAATATACAGCACTGCCCCCAGTAGTATATATATGCGCCTGCCCCCCAGTTAGTTATAAGCTGTCCCACACGAAATTAAAAAAATGCTGGGGCTTTACTGTGTTCTGCTGGGCGCCACCACTGTTCTCTCGCCGGCCGGCGCCTAGTATGATGCAACCGCTGCTGACATCATACCCGGCGCCGCCCGGGGGAATAACATTTAAGTATTTTTAACTTCTTGTGTTACATTTATTGACCGTGTATAAGCGAGGGGGACTTTTCAGCACATTTTTTGTGCTGAAAACTCTGCTTATACACAAGATTACGAAATTTCCTATATGTCACACTAACTGTTCCTAGTTTCAGTATATCTCAAAAGCGTCATATATAAGCGTGAAATGTCAAGTGATGGAATAAATAGTCCCTTTTTCTTCACGCACTGTGGGGGGAGTCATTTACTTATTCGTGTTTGTTTTGCTGGGTTTTTGTCTTCTTTTTTCCATCTGCCACTTTGGTAATTTATCAATCTCACTTGTACTTGTGTTAAAGTTTTTTTTGAGATTTTTTGAAATTCGTTACAAATGTCTCAGAAATGGTCACACAAATGTATCAAGTCATTCTTCCATTTCTAAGTTTTCCTTTAAGTAGGTTTCATGGAGTTGTTTGCGGCAGAAAAAATGTCTCAATTTTGGAGTATTTGAATGATAAATGTCATGTGTCTTACAAATGTCTGGCCAACATTTCAAATGCCCTTAAAAGGCGCAAAAAAATTGCAATGGGACAAAAAAGTCTCAAAAGAAAGAAAGAAACAGGAAGAAAAATAAAGATAAAGACCCGTTGGTGTGTGCCATTTCTTTGGAGCCACTAGAAAAAAACCTAAAACGGGGGAACTGACCTTTGTAAGCGTATCATTGTTTTTGACAGTTCTTTTCATAGATAGATAGATAGAAAGATACATATATATATATATATATATATATATATATCGAATGAAGAGGCAGCACTTCAAGGTAAGTGTACACCTTTTTCGAGCATAGGGATAGATTGCGTGGTAGAAAGAATAACATACAGATGTCAAGATGATAATAGATATAGAGATGGTGTGTTATCTGGTGGCTGCTGGCACTTTCAAATGTTGTTTAGTAGATAGGATAAAGAGAGATAGAGATAAGTAGATAGATAGGATAGAAGAAGATAGATAGATAGATAGATAGATGAGATAGATAGATAGGAAAATAGATAAATAGAAGATAAAGATATTGATTGATAGATATCGAGATAGAGAGAGGGATAGATTGTTGGATAGACAGATAGTAATGATCTAGATAGATATCCACACGAAAAAGAAATGGACTGCACTCCAAGGTAAACGTTGCCAGTGCAACGGTTTTGACTTGAAAAAGGATCCTGAACAGGGTCGAATGTTGACACTTGGGCTATAAGCTCCCATACGTTTTTTCACATTTACCTTGGAGTGCAGTTCTCATTTTTTTTTAATATAATCGTCTGGTGTGTCAAGACCAGGGATATTGGGGTTTGCACCCACAAAGTGATTTGCAATCTGGGTGCGGCGGACTTTTCAAAATGTTGTTAGATAGATAGATAGATAGATAGATAGATAGATAGATAGATAGCTAGATAGATCGATATGGAGATAGTAACATAGATAGATAGGAGATAGTCAAGAATAGATGCTAGTAGGTAAAGAGATAGTTCGATTGATAATAGTCAGCATGTTATGCTTGCCCTGCTTTCATATCTTTCCATCAGTGTAAATAAGAGGTAAACAGCCCAGCTTCATCATTTTACATTGTAAGGTCAGCAATTAATAGTGAAAGTAATTTGACAGCTCCTGTGTTATACTTCAGAAGGCTACAATGGAATACCCTCAGATCTTGCGGACAGGGAGTAGGACACGATCTGTTTTAATTTATAAAACACTTACATTCTCATTTGGAGCGGAAAGAAAGAAATTGCCCATTACAGCGTGCAGCTTGACGCGGAGATGGCAGCCAACCCTCGAGTTTGTGGCAGAATCCACAATTTCCAATGTCATCTTGAAAGAGTTCTCATAAAAGAACATTGTATGAGATGTCTGCAGGGTCAAATGCTATATGAACTCATTTTGAAACACCTTGATCTTTCCTCAATGTTTTCTTTTTTCCGTCGTTGCTAAAGCAACATAATCCAAATGTGTTTGTGCCGAGTTTGCCACTCCAGCCTGGTTTTCTAAATCATTATTTTCATTCTATATTCATTTACAAACTTCCAAGAAACTATTTTTAGTTGCTTGTCAAATAACGGCAAAGGAGTCGTAGCAAGGATTTCGAGTAGGGTGTTGAAACAAATTCAGAAGGCCCCCTAAAATAATTTTGATAAATACTATAAATAATCAGAGGAGGGGGGATCACAAAGAATCTACCATTTACTACAACTAATACTGCGGGTGCAATTCAGCCTTGAAGCAAAATGGCTCTGAGCTGACTAGCTGGGGGACCGGATTATGTTGGCTGGCCGGCCTTGGCCAATTGGTAGTTTGCATGGGGCACTAAATGTCGCTTCCGGCATGGGTTACTCACCACCACACACAATCTTTACAGAAGAGAACTTTTGAAGGGCTCCTCTATGACTGTGTGCCCCTGGTCCAATGGGCTCTAAGTTTTGACTGATGAGCTGATTGTCACGACATAGATGGAGGAAGCTCATCCCTTTGAATCCCTAGTGTGGAGCTTGAAAAAACTAAACAGAATGAATCCCCATGACGTTGGTATTGCCTATTATTCATGTTGTAATTATCTGGCTATGATAATCTGAATAACGAAGCTGATGGCACCGAGAATGACATAGCCGCTAAGGACCATATAGGAGGAGCTATCTAACTCAGGAGAAAAGCTAAGTGATTGCAAAGACCATAATCATTCTCCAGAAATTTAACTGCACCAAAATGTAATATCCATGGTGGCTGGGTTGTAAATATAGATCATCATTTCTATGCGGAGGTGAGTTTAGACTGGACCTGGAGGAGGATGTGGATTGTGGATAACTGAACACACAAGATAAAATGGTTGATGTGCAATTGCAAATCTGTGACACTTAAAACACTTAAAAAAACGCAAAGCTGGAATCAATACGGAATACCATACACGGTATAATTCCTATGTATCAACTACAGGAATGTAATCATATTGATCGAAAAGGAAAAAAAAAAGGTGTTTGTTGCGTGCAATAGCCTGCCAAAAAGGGCAAATTGTATATAGGGCAGCGAAAAGCATAAACAAAGTAGAGTGTTTACAAGCATGAAAAATATACATCATTTATAAGACAAGGGTGTAAGGTTACATTACCAGGTGAGTCAAAGGTAGCATCAATTTTGAGTGGAGAGGAGAGAGGATGTGATTGCACCGGGATATTGACAGTAGTTCTAGGACCGTATAGGAGGAGCTATCTAAGCTCAGGAGGAATCCCCAACTATGAATTGCAAAGGCTACCTCAATTCTCCAGAAATTTAACTGCACCCAAAATATATATATATCCATGAGTCTTGTGTTGTAAAATATTACTGCAGATCATTAATTTCAAGTGCAAGGTGAGAGTCTAGACTGTCAATATGGGTAAGAGACATTAATCATGCTAGAAACGCGTGACCAACCTGACCGCTCCACCTGTATTTTACCTTTGGATGCCCTGAAGGATTAAATTAGTCGGTTTACCCTTAATCAAGCTGGATCTGCGAATGTTTCTTGTGGAGTATTGCCTGAGGGGGAGGATCCGTGCTTATGGAAGGACTGCACACGATTGGTGAGTGGAGACATATTCTCATACGAGAGTTCTAGACTGGACCTGGAGGAGGTTGTGGATGTTGTATATGAATCACGATCCTAGTTCTCTTCTACTCCATGGTTTTAAAATGAAGTGCCAATTAATCTCTTATGTCATATATGATATATGTATATTTTAATCCCTGGAATCCCTCGATTCTTCATTGACTAAGGCCAAATCTATTTAATTAAGGTTGGATTATAATTTTTAAAATCTCTTTATAGATTCTATTGTCTTAGAATGAAAATATAATATGATATATTAATTTTGACAGACTCTGACCTGACTTTACCTATTTAAGGAGTTGGGTACTGAAGTCCAGTCAATTTTTGCTGTTCGATCTGCTGTCATTAAAATATTGATTTGATATCTTGACAAACTTATATATGACAACAATGATGAATTACCTACCAGATTATCAAACTACTATGCTTATGCTATTTTTAATAGTAGTGTAGACCTAGTGGCGGAGGGGAAAAGCCTTAAGAACCTCAGGCTGCAAAATTTGGGTCCACCTTAACCCCAACCTCCGTCTTCCCTGATAAATAACATTTATCTAGTCAATTATTTGTTTCTCCAGATCTCACATGTAACACAAGCACGCGGTTTCTTACCCAGCAATTTATTATTTTTTTTCTGTTCAGAGCCGGCAATGCCCTGCAGCTAGGGTTTTAAAACCAGAGGTAAACAAAGAGCGGTTTACTTTGTAACAATCGGCAGAGAAACATTGCTATAAAAGTAAACAAAGACATGAGTTTGCATTTCCACAATAATAGTTGTGTCAGATATGTTCTTGACAAACAGCCTATCTAAGGATCATAAATTGTACACTAACATTTGTTCTGCTCCACAATATACGAGTAATGGAGGAGAGCAGAGCAGCGCGGGGAACAAACAGACTAATGCAAGATAAAAAAATTCAGCTGAGGTACAGTAAGGATCCTTCTAATTTCTATAAGAAACTGTACAGAAACGTGACACAAGTGGACTTCCAACAGGAGCCGAGCAATTAAGCATGAATCAGCAAATCTCCAGGAAAAATATCACATTCCACATTTTCTTGCAAGTGTAATCTCGTTTAAGTAAGCATTGATGGAGGAGGAAAATCTGCCACGAGGGCGGCGGATTGGACGTACAAAAGCGACTTCTTATTCTTCTTTTTTTCTTTTTAGACGGGACATTCCTGTTCAAAGAGGGGGGCTGTATTGACTGATAAAGCTGCTACACAAGGCCGGTAGTGATGATTTCTAAAACCTATATTCAAAGAGTACGTTATCGCAGGTTTTTCCATAGCAGAAGTAAGTAAAATGCTTTTCCTATATAGTTCTGTCGGGTGAGATTGTTGTTTTAACGAAAAAGACTCAATACCGAGTGCCAATTGGTATATATGGTATTGAATGTAACCTTTTTTTTGGGGGGGGAATGATACAACATGGATGTGTCGATATAATAACAGGCACAGGCCGGTGAGACGGAGAAACACATTATTCAGCTTGTTGTGGAAGGTGTCCCTGTCGAGACGGTTAAGTTTGGCATATGTTTACCATGTGCGCCAAGTTCGCACACAAGTAAAATACGGGCAAGAAAAAGCTTTGTAAACTACCGACCACCGTATATTTTATAGACAAAAGAATGGCTTTCCTGTTATTATCCCCAGAGGTTTTGTGTAGGGTAGCAGCATAGACTTCTTCTCTATGCCTGTTCATGCTCCGTAGAAGAATTTTCACTGTCATTCGTATAAAACTTCTAACCTTCGTCTATGTCGACAGAAGTACTGATCGGGGTTGTGGTGTAGTAGAAATATCCCCTACTTTGCACACTGAATTTTGCCATGCATAATTGTATTCAGTGAGATACATCATCGTCAGCAGAGGATCCTGTATAAACATATTCATCGAGCAGTTTGACACCGAAAAGAGCATGGTATCCCAATGAACAGTGGCATGTGACCTGCTGAAAAAAAGGGAACTGAAATTTTAGGTGAATTAACAAACTAATAACTGTATTGTGATATGGAGGCCATCGATAGGACGGGACGACCATGGCCTTCAGTAGCAAAAGAGGGTCTCGTCTAAGAATTAAAATCGTCATGGAAGAGCTGGGGACATAAGACAGCCTTGATAACTTCTCACTGAATGTAAAGACTTCTTCAGAAAACAGTTCCACGAAAAAAGCAAATCCACAACTAGGGCAAACTGGTAGCCATATTCACACCTGCAAGTCCACTTAACTAACCCCAACTATATGGTTTCTACAGGTGAGAGGTTGAATTTGACTTCGTGTGGGCACAGTCCTGGCGATGGAGGGGCAAAGTGAAACCAATACAAAAAATAGTTCCACGGGCCACAGAAGAATCAGAGGATTGCGCAGCATATCAAATACCGTACTAAAAGAAAATGAAGAGGTCTAACTGGCCAACATGTCCCCCAAAATCCCCCGGTGATCCAGCACACACAAATGACAGATAGAAGAAAGCACAAGGGATGTGAGATGTAAACAAAACAACTTGGTCTACCCCTACACGACAATAGGCCCAGAAACTGCAAACACGGTAACGTCCTCCTGCCATGTCTCTAGCTACTTAAAGCCACTTTCCATCACACCAAAAATCAGGCTCCTCTTTTCAAAATACTTTCTTGATAATGGGTGTTACGTTGGGGTTGTGTGTGTCCCTAACTCTTCCAATTGTGTGTTGAAAGGGAGGAAGAAGAAAAATATTGAATAACAATACATGTTCACTTATTCACGTTTCCTCTTGGCTGTACAGAGTCTAAATGCGTAGAGGGAAATGGACAGATGTTTGACAAAAAAAACAAACCTATGATTTTGATTTGAGAGTCCTTCTGCATTGGCGGGTGTACATCGGACGCCTTGGCCTTGATGTAATCAGTGTTGCGCGGCCAGGTGGTACAGTTGTTTTCGACTCATAGGTTCTACTGACGTAGAAAAATATTGCAGCAGCATCACACTTTCACTATTGAAATAATCCACAGCGTGCAGCTTCTATTTGCAGGCGCGGGGCAGGAAACTACCTCACACGAAGGCCCCAAACTGAGCTGCCTAGTCTGCAACTCCCCTGATGACTCTCCCAATACCCAATGAGGATGAGCGGATGCTGAGTGAGTTCTATTATAGAGAAGAGGTCATGCACCATGATCATGGGACAAGACATCTAATAACAGAGGGTCAGTAACAGGGATAATTTGCCATTTTTTTACTGCAATCCTAGGTTCCATGCAGCCATTTTAGAGACCTGCAACACGCATATTTAAGGAAAGTTATTGATAGTTTCCAATTAGAAACGGGTGGAGAAAAGGATGGCAACACAAATACTATGTTGAAACATCCCCCAGTAGCGGTAGCCTTTTTTGGGTTGGGTGAAAGTGAATTTCCATGATCAGAAACCTGAGTAGCTGGTTTTAAGCGCACGGCCTTGGCGCTTGTTTGAGGTTCAGCAGTCACCGAGGAGGAGATCGGCCTTCATTTCCTGCGGGCAGGTACGGGCATGTAGATTTTGCAAGAAGAACAGAGGGGGAGATGTGTGTAGGCATGAGAGTCATCTCTGGGGCACTCCATGGGTGATGGTCACATAGGGGGTGCCCTATAGTTAGCAGTTTTTAAGGCGTAGGATCACTTTTTTATTCTAAAAAACAGGCAAACTTAGCTTAGGCACCAGGCCACAGTAATAATAAATGTCAGGTCCTTGGTTGGAATTCTGACTGTAAGGTTGCTCAGAGCGTGGTATAGGTGAGCTTCAGGACTGGATAGATTAATAAGCTCTGACAGCAGCATGGGGTTTTAGGTTAGCTGTTTGGAGTAAAGAACCTGCAGGGCCTAGTTCTCTACAGAGACCCGACCTGTGACTGGACACAATAGGCCATACAGGACCACATCTCTTACTAAGGAAAATCTATCTCAAAACTTCCTGCAACTCCAGCCACAAGGGGTTTTATAAACTCCCTAATAGGTAGGTGGCTAGCGTTCTGCAATCCAACCGGATGTTATAACATTACCTATGTTATTGGTCCATTATAAATAAATACGCTATCAAAGAGATATTCATACATCGTTAGTGGACCATTTACTAGGAGGTTTAAGCTTCTTAACACAGGAGCTTTGGCCATGTTTGACAAGTAGATGGGACTCTATCTCCTGAGAGAGATCGGGATTAAGTTTATATCTGGTCTGGCGACCAACGGACTCTAAACACTTTAGGATGGTCACTGGGTCCACCATAAATCAGTGGGGCTTCCAAACAAGATTGAAGGGTTTCATTGTCAATTTGTAATTTTTATCCAAATAAATAGGGGCGAGTGTTTGGTACAACACCTCCATACGATGGGATTATTGGTAGTTATCAGGATAACGTGAGGGTAGGGTTATCCATACTTTTTCTAAGAAGCAGACTTAGTCGTGGGACATCCCCTTTATCTGATTGTATTATTAAGCATAGATACGTGGTTGAGTTTTATTGTATGTTGGTCATGGTGTGGGTCAATCAATAGTAAATCGGGACACTGTCTCAACGTTTTTCTCTATGATATATTAGGAAACCTTCGGTGGTTGTAGGCTATACCTCCAGTGCTACATTAATTGAGATTTAGATAATACAGCTCATAGTTATTATGGTGGAAGAGGAAGACCGTTTGTCGGGCATGGAGATTGGAAGTGAGATTACAAGTCTTTTTACACTCGATAGTAGTTTCCTGTGGGTCTATTTACTAATTGCCCTCTCAAGATTAGTGAAAGAGTGATTGAAGGACTATTCTGATTGTTTTCTGTCCTCTGAGGGAGACAATGAGAGTAAACCATGACCTACTAACACAAAAACATGGATTGCACAATCATCAAGCTTGGTTTTACAGCAGTAGTGGACATTTAGCAGGTAATACAAGGTAAGGAAAGTGTAACAGGTTATACTATGCTGTAAAAGTTTAATATAGGTTTAGAAATTTAGTCAGGGACCAACAGACATTTCAATGCCTTCAATTACAATGATTCAGTAATGCAAGATGTTGCAGGTGCTTCGGGCGGAATACAGGTTAGTAGGCTAAATACTGGGGTCTAGTCTAATGTACATCTGCCTGGACATGGAGTACCAGGAGGATTCCTCATATTGGCTGGGTCATAATTATGGGTCATAAACTTCTGGTTGTTAGGCTGTAGGTCATGCTGGCGTGTATGATAAAATATTGGTGAATTTGTAGAAAAATACTGTGCTACGTTCTAAGGGGCACGTAATGTTATAGGGTTACATTTCGATGTGTACTGTATTGTCTATGTTCCATGAGAAGGGTCAGATGTGACGGTTGCGTTGACCACGGGCTCACCATGATCTCAAGAAAGGGGCATCCCTTGATCCTCACAGTGTATGGATATGGCTAATCACAATGTGCAGGGTTTCTCATGTATGCTGTAGTGGGATGATATGAAAATAGTGTGATCAGCACATGATTCCCATGGACAATACAATGGTAGCATGACTACAAACATGCATATTTCTCCAAGGATAAAAGGGACCCAGTTCTCTCGTAGTTGGTACATAATAGTCAGATCTCCGTGTGACTTGAGTTTGTGGGTTCTGCAGATAGAATTATGCTTGGTGGAGCGACACAGGCTAAACATCAAGATCCAATTGGTAATGACCTCTTATCCAAAAACTGTACCTATGGCATCGTTATTTGGTTGATAGCCTGGTCCACCGGAGGCTCCTTGTTCTATGGTGGGCCACCTCCGACGTGGGGACCCATCCTATTTTAGGATTAATATGAATACAAGAATATCCCACAATATTTCTTATCTTAAAGCGGGGTTCCAGTTTAAGCAAATAAATAGATATTGTTTGTACATTTTCCAATATATTTCTGTATTGATTTCCTCCTTGTTATTTTGATCTCGCTGTGTCATTCCATGGTTACGGTTTCTTGCTTACTTCCATGGGTGGATATAAATGTTCCCCTGGTCATGGCATTGTTCATGTATCCCTGCGGTATATGTCACCAGCAGGTGCACGGCGGTTCTATCCTCTTCTGTGATTGTCACACGATGCTAGGTTATTGTTCCTTGGTCATGGGAGTCACCAGGGGTCATGGGGTTGTTCTATGCCTGCGTTCAGTGATGTCGACAGGTCTCCACAGTGATATACACACTGTTGATTATTCTTTGATGATAACAAGCGCTGGACCGTGAGCATCACGCATTAGACCGGGACCAGATCTCTTATATTCACGAGACAGAAACATGGAAAGCGAGATCTAGAAAACTTTGGGGATTGATACATGATTGGAGGAAAATTGTTTACTTGTCTCTCACAATAACAACTCATTTCCAGCACAGGAAAAAAACCCTGGGTTGTTAAAGTGAAAAGTATTTCCGGGCCACAGGAAAATGGAGTAGATTGAACACTCCGGTTTTTGCAGCGACCTGACGGGAGAGGACCCATTGTCATTGTATTCCTAGAACCTTGCTAGAGCCTGGCGTTCGCTTCTAGGACTGGAGTGCTGCTCTTCCGCTCTTAAGCCCTACCAAGATTAATTCAATTGAATGGGGCTTGGATGGGTGTTCTTAGAAGTTGACAATTTGGGACACAGGATGTGTTTCTCTCTTTCCACTTGGCGCACATATCCCTAGAAGTTTGGGTTAGCTGTAATTCTCCCCCCCACTTGTATTCTTGGGTAGTGACGCTGTGAGTCGCATCTATGCTTCAGATCGCTGGCTCTTAGGCTGTGTCGTCCTAGAACAAGTAAGTGTGACCATTAGGATAAAAAAACGTGTACTGAGACAAAGATACTATATGTTCTCAGATTTTTCGCTCTACCTAAAACAAATCTCTGCACATATGAAGTCTTAAAATGAGGTTGCAACATAGATGAAACACCAGGAGCCTGGAGCTGTTTACTTCTGCATCTATTAAACGTATTGTGATCACCGCCTATCTACTGTATAAACAAATTACAACTATTGCAGCGATGGAGCCAAATTTACTGAAAGTAAAAATATTATGTGTGTTGTTATCAGCATTTGTCACAACACTTACACTCTTCTCATACATCTGGGTTTTCCATTACAAATTCAGAGTTGTAGGTTGGGCCTCCACATTATAACGGGGAGGAGTGTGGCCCTGAGTTCCATGCCTTATGTTCTCTATGTGTTTTCCATTATCTATGCATTTTTATGCTCACAGTGTGAGCATTGAACGAAGGCTATCATATGTTATTTTATGGCATTTTCAATGTGGTTTGGACATAAAGAAAATATAACAAGAAAAGCAGAAAGAAACTTGTAAGCTATCTTAGAGAAAATTCTTTCTTTCTCCATTTCTTGTTGGCTCTATGTCTCTAATCCTCCATACATCCGTTTTCATCACTTAGTATGCTCGCTGAATTGCGCATGCATACCAGACAGACAGACAGAAACTTACGCTAGTGTCAGATCAATTAGGATATTGTGGACAGGGGAGGGACGAGATGTGCGTACGGTCTTTGGATGGTATAGAATCATTGATTATCAATAGCTTTGTAAAAAGAAAACAAAATAGTTGGGGGGAATTGAGACCACAGGGTTCTATCTATGGTCTGATACCCCTGACCAGTGGCGTAAACTAGAGTTAATCGGGCCCCATGTGGACACAAATAGTCCTGTTGCAACGCCAACAGCAGAATCGGCAAGTGTTAGGGGTGGCGGTTCGTGGCTGCCCAGCCATCTGCGTCTGTGACTGGTCGTGCGCATCTTTCTGTGCGGGGTTATAAGTTCTTCTTGTCGAGTTAAAGCACATCGAGGAGCCCGCTTTTCCACGGGGCCATGGTCACAGTCGTACCTCCTAAGACTGCAACCATACGACCCTGCCCCTGCACTGGTTCAGCGTGAGCGGTAATTTAAAAAGATTCTAGGGATATATTACAGGGGTACCAATAGGCTCTGTCAGTTGCATTCAAATTATGCCTTTGGTCATGTATCTGAATAAATTCCAGCTTTTTAATCAATTACTATTAACTACCTGGCTCCACTGCGCAGCAGTGCTGGCGGAAGTCCTGAGGGGGGGCGTTCAAACTGGTCTAAAAGTCAACATATCCTAAAGTGCCATCTTCTTCCTCTCCTCACTCATCACAATTCCCTCATTTAGCTTTGCCTGCTCCTTTCCCCGGTAGGCGACTGACACAAGAAATTCTCATTTGAAACCCCGCCCATTAACCTGTGGTGGCCATTTCAGAACCAGGAGGAAGGGGACACCTTCTGCCACATTTGGTGTTAGCTGCCCCCAGGACTTTTCCCCCTATTGGAAGTGTGATTGTGGAGGGTGTTTGCCCAAGGGTAACAATTAGCAGTGGTTGCAAGAGTAACGCTCAGCATGGGTCTATTACATCAATCATGAAATTTCCCTCTTGGCACATGTAGGAAATGCGCTGGGTTGCGGCCACCTTGTCATGCCGTAAAGATATTCACTAAAGGCTGTAGTTTTAGGGGTGCCCGATCACTTATTAGATTCTTCTTTGATTACGCTACCTTACACCTACAGCTCCTAGCCGGCAAACCGATTGCACTTGACATGGTTGGATGATGATTTATGTACCCCTGGGTGTCTAGAAAAATCGCTGACTACAACAGGGTTGAGGTGCACAAATTCCATATATTGTTTGACCAGTGGTTTGTTTCAATAAACCTTAAATGGACAAAAAATAAACAAAGAAACCTAATCAGTGGAATAATCAGATGCATTTTGAAATGGGAAGTCAGAGGTTTTTACATATCAGTAAAAAATGACATTCACCGATCATAGGATGCCCGTTAAAGATGTAGAATATGGTTAAAGGCCACATGGGCCGATTTTTCAACGCGCAGTTGGACCAATGGCAAAAAAAAATTTTGTTCATACGTATTTTATCTATCTATTTACACCATGTCATATACTAGCATCTATCTATCGAATCTATCTATCTACAATGTCCTTGCACGTTGATGGATCTTTGGCCTATTGATCCGTCACCAAGTCCTTATTATATCTAACGTAAATGAAATTTGGCCCGGGTAATGACCAAAGAATTCCTTTGATGGTAGAATGTTCTTGGTGTGATTTGGGATGTCGTTATGATATGAGCTGAGGGTCCCAGCAAGAGCGGGGCTGTGCAGGATAAATCCTGTAAAGGGAATAGCGAAGACAGGCAATCTCTTATTCGGCGACATTGCGATTAGAAAGATGTTTAAGATAAGGAGGAAATTTACCATGGTGTATGTCATCAGCATCAAAGCGATTGTTCGACGTATGAAACCTTTATTTATAGACAAGTGGGGTGTGGAGGGGGTGGAGTGGGTAATATGTCCCAGGAGTCCGCTCATTAATACTGGTAATAATGTATTATCAGCTGATACCACAATGATAGATGTGAGGCGCCTGTTGAACACAGGGATTTCGTACATAGTGATGATGCCCGACTGATAACATCCAAATCCTAAAAATATCCAAGAGATCCTGTAAAACTACTTAAGCATTATATGTTTGTAGAATAATACATTCTGGTGGAGAAAGAAAGGTTACATGTGAAAGTCTAAGCTGCGGCAAGCGCGGTTGATTCTGACGTTGTAAAGCCACCAACCACCCATTAATATGTTGTCGTATGGGGTGTAGGTAAAGGGTTTTCTTTTTAAGTATAAAAGTATAAGTTTAAGTGAAAAGAAGGTCATTTGTGTAAGGATTCGAGAGGGACAAAAGTGAAATGAATGTACTATGATACTCACATAGTACTTCCCAGGGTGCATTTAAAGGCGTTACAATTTACACTTTAAAGGTGGTTCTTCCTCGCAACCAACAACTTGCCAAAACAGTGATGACACCGGACCACAGAATTACAAAAACACAATTGTGTCGGTTCTGATGGGGACCCCACGTCATGTTGGCTCCGTCGATCTAATGAGGCGACGGAATTCATGCCAATTAATCCTGCGCAGACCATTTCATCGCTCACATTCTATTTCCTAAATGGCGCTGGGACGGAATAATTGCCCAGGCGCCGTGTCACCTGATCTCCGTCAGTCTCCCTAGAGATTTAAGAAAGCAAACGGTCATGCGCGGTCATTCCCTGTTGCTGCATTGCATTTTCTGTGGAACTGGGGGGTCTGTCTTCACTGGGAGGCACCCCCATGCACTGATCGGCAAATGTTCACGGGTCACCAAGTCCTGTGGATCAGTGCCTACTTTATTCGGGTTGAGCAACTGGGACAACAAATTGAGAAAAAACCCTCTTTAAGTACACTTGTAACACAAGGACATCAAAACTAAATTGAACTGTTAAGGGAAGACCATGCCACTACACGAGTGGCGTTGAAAACTATATGTGCTACGGGGTTAGATTGGAAAAAAAAACACGGATAGGTGAGGGAAGAAACATGCAGCAATTTGGGGTTTGTAGAGTTGTTGTGTGAGAGATGCTAATACAGATGGTGTCTAGGTTTGTTGAACAGCAGGGAAAAGATGGGAAAAACAGGTCTGAGTGTTTTGTAGAGAGTTACAGAATAGGGGGCATGCACTGAGAGAAAGTCTTAGATAATAGGTCGGGAGGGGACAAGACTTGTCCGGCTCGAGATTTTGTCTATGGTAATTTTGCTTACTATAACAGTTTGCGCATCCTTCTGGCAAGAGCAAGAAAGAGGCTTCAAAGAAGGAGGAGAGACGAGAGGTGCGAGGAGAGAGTATGAGGATTAGCCAGGTACTGCTTTTGTGGGGAGCCAGAATTAAGGATAGAGTGGCAGGGGTGTGAAGAGGTAGCTGGGGTGAGAATATTGCAGGTAGACCATGTAGGAGAGCATGTTGGACGCACAAGCGCATATTATAGACTGTGAGTTGAGGGTTCCGGGGAGATGGGAGGGCGCGCCCGGAAGTGAGCTCATAATCTACTCGAGCTGACAGTCTACATTGTCGGGGCATACAGGACACCTTCACAATTCTCTCTGACCCTGTTACCCGTGTCTTGAATTTGATGCAATCTGGTATGCTGCTAAAAAAATAAATGGTATATTTTGGTAAAATGCTATTTGGGCTTGAGGGGCAGTACATTGAGAAGCGTAAGTAATCGAAACAGTGCCAAAAAAAAATGTGACCATTTCACAAAAGTAAAAAGTTCTTTTAGAGTTGTTGTGGAAAATATTTTCTGTTCGGGACATTTTTTCCCAGCATTGTCTTTGTTGGAGGCAAAACGGACACAATGGTCTAGGATAGCTTCTTTAGAAGGTGGTTTGTTAATTAATTATTAACACCAGTAGGGCATTTTAGGTTATCAAGCACTCTCATAGGCATGTGTCGTCATAGAATTGCAGCACTGTTCATACAGTTATAATACACACCAGTACATCCCACAGCTAGGCGACCCGGGGGGTTGAAGAGGTGATAGGTATGCAACGGCGTGTTCGCCTCTCTTCGTGTCCAACTTCTGTCCCTAATGGCTATAGCCCAGCGCCCTCCTGGTTGACCTATGTATCTGGGAGGGGGGGGGCCGGGCCATAGATAATGGTTGGCTGCAATTATATTTTGTTTATGATTGTCAGTGGTCGTGCGTGGTTGACTGTTCCCATTTTTATTGATCGGAAGGGCTCATATCAACTGTGGACTTGGTGACACTGGCTACCCCCAGGTATGGATTCTAGCAGGTTTGCACTGGAGATGTTTTGCCCCATGTATGAGGCAATGATGTTGTCCTTAACGGGGGTCGGTTTTAAGTGTTGGTGTATGTTATCTCGGACTAGGATATGAAAAAAAAAGGGATAGTTATAACATCTCTTAATCTTACTGCTTGAATACGAATAAATTCCATACATCGGAACACCTTTCACCAGCAGAGGTGACTCTTTTAGAAAAAATAGTCGGCTCCAAATTGCCGAAGGAAGCTTTAGATCTCTGACGAAAACTGCTCTCTAGTGAATTTGCCAGACTATAGGACCTAGGGGCACAGTTCTTGCGTAGCGGAGGAAAAGTAGATGTACGGGGATTAGATGGCTAATTTGAAAAGCGCTTTTCACGGATTCCAGACATAAATATACATGAGGGGACTGAGTCCATGTTTGCGGTTTTTTCATCTACACATAACCTTGTTACAATCAACTAAATTGATAACCAACTTCTAATAAAACACAGGATAATGGTACCTAGTTATCGGCGCCCATGATAACTATATACTCAGTTCCTGATACATGGAACTTTGCAAGGAAAAATACCACCATGACATCCATTGAATAGATAAGATATATGTGTCCCAACTGATGTTTCACACCCCTATCTAGCATCATATGTACTTTCACGTTTGATAAGGACCCTGAAATGTGAATATTGATTTCTCTTGACCCTTATCATTTGCCCTTGAGATGAGTTTGGACATGGTGATTTTTAATGACCTCACTACACTGCGACAACAGTACACAAGCAAAGGCCACTAATATAACAGTTATAGCAGCCCCTTTGAAGTGGTTATCATCGTGCATTGATCTCCGTTGTTGTTTTTCCTGCCTTTTTGAGCGGGTCCTGGGAAATTTATATGCGGGATAAGTCGAGCAAACTGTACATATGGCTACATCACCTCTTCCTGTTATCTAGTTAATCTTTTAGTAAAATACTTTGCTGTTCGTTTCAGTAGAAAACTACGATAGGAAACAAGTGGATGGCTGTTACCTATTCCCATTGATTCCCACATGTGATGATGGATGGAAGCAGTGAAAGCTTCGAAAAAGCAGTCTCTGGTTGTCGCGCGACAAGTCCACTGACTCACGATAATGTGATATACCAGCAATTGGTTGACTAAATGTCTTAAAAACAAAAAATAAGTATGGCGGAGTTTACTAGGTAGTGGTGTAGATGCTATTTAAAAAGAAAGACATACCGAGGTTTTTGTTTTAAGAAGTGGCGCATTTCAAATGGTTCGAAATAACATGTGCAGAATGTAAAAGTACAGATTGCCAATTATCTCACTTATCCAAAATCGGCACAGTTATCACAGGCTTGAGCAATCCTAACAACAGATGTAAAGTTTGATTTTGTTGGCAATTCCTGAACGCAGAGGCGAAATTGATGTCTCTCCCCTCTGTACACCGGACACCCCCCCCCCCGATTAGTGCAGGAGAACAGATGTGAGCTTGGCTGAGTGCCCTCGGCTATGACTGCTGGCCGGGAGGGATACCAGGGCGGGCATAGATTTGCCACTGTGGGTGCCTGCGCACATTGACTATAGCCTCTTTGTATACAGCACTGCCCCCAGTAGTATACAGCCTGCCTCCAGTAGTATAAAGCTTTCCGCCAGCATTAAAAAAATGCTGGGCGCTTACTGTGTTCTGCTGGGTGCCGCCATTGTTCTCTCCTCGCCGGTGCCTAGTATGATGCGCCGCTGCTGACGTCATACTAGGCGCCGCCCCGGGGAATAACATTTAAGTATTTTTTAACTCGTGTATACATTTATTGACTCGTGTATAAGCCGAGGGGATGTTTTTCAGCACATTGTTTGTGCTGAAAAACTCTGCTTATACACAAGTATATACGGTAATTTCCTTATGTGTTCACACTAACTTGTTCCTATGTTTCAGTATATGCTTCAAAAAGGCGCATATAATAGAGCTGAAATGTCAAGATGATGGAAGTCATTTATCTTATCTGTGTTTGTTTTGGCTGGTTTTTGTCTGTCTGGTCTTTTTCCATCTGCCCACTTTGGAATTTATCAATCTCACTTGTTACTTGTGTACATTTTTTTTGCAGATTTTTTGAAATTCGTTACCATATGTCTCAGAAATGTCACAGCAAATGTGATCAAGTCTTGCTTCCATTTCTAAGTTTTCCTGTTTAAGTATGGAGTTTCATAGGAGTTCTTTTGCGGAACAGAAAAACATGTCTCATATTGTTGGAGTTTATTTGAAATGGTACATGTCAGTGTGTCTTTACAAATGTAGCTGGCCAACATTTGCAACATGCCCTCTAAAAGGCGCAAACATTTGCACAGGCGACAAAAAATGTCTAAAAACGAACGCAGAAGAGAAACAGAAGAAAAATAAGATAAATACCACGTTGGTGTTGATGGCCATTTCTTTGATTCCACTAGAAAAAAAGTCTAAAACGGGGAAACCTGACTCTTTGTAAGGATAGCTGGCATTGTTGGTTTGCACAGTTCTTTTCATAGATAGATAGGATAGAAAGATCATATAGTATATATATATATATATATATATATATTAGTATAGATATATATCGAAGAGAGCAGGCACTTCAAGGTACGTTGTACACCTTTTTCAAGTCATAGGGATAGATTGCGGTAGAAAGATAAAAGGACCAGATTCAATATGATAAGATATTAGAATGGCATGCTGTTATCTGTGGTGTCTGCTGGCCTTTCAAAATGTGTTGTTTAGATAGATAGCTAATCGATAATAGATGAGATAGAGATAGCTGACTAGATAGGACTAAGATAGAAGATAGATAGATAGATAGATAGATAGGGATAGATAGAAGAAAGTTAGATAAATGAGGAAGATAAGGATCGCTATGATTGAAGCTTATAGATAGATAGACGAGGGATAGATTGTTGGACGACAGATAGTAAATGTAGATAGATATATATCCACGAAAAAAATGGACTGCACTCCAAGTAAATCGTTCGCACAGTGCACGGTTTTAGACTTGAAAAAGGATCGCTGGAACAGGGTCGGGAAGATGTTGTCATCTTGGGTCTAATAAGCTCCGGCCATAAACAACGTTTTTTCACATTTACCTTGGAGTGGCAGTTCTCATTTTTTTTTAATATAATGTCTGGTGGTGATCAAGACCAGGATATTGGGGTTGCACCCACAAAGTATTTGGCAATCTGGGTGCTGGCTGGACTTTTCAAAATGTTGTTAGAGATAATGTAGATATGATAGATAGATAGATAGTAGATAGCTAGGAGTAGATCGATCATGGAGATAGCTACATAGATAGATATAGATAGAAAGGTTCATAGATAGATACTTGTCAGAATTCTTGATAATAGTCAGGCATGTTATGTCTTGCCTGCTTTCATATCTTTCCATCAGTGTAAATAAGAGGTAAACAGCCCATGCTTCATCATTTTACATTGTCAAGGTCAGCAATAATAGTGAAAGTAATCTTGACAGCTCCTGTGTATACTTCAGAAGGCTACAATGGAATACCCTCAGATATCTTGCGGACAGGGATGTAACACGATCTGTTTAATTTAGAAACAAACACTTACATGTCTCATTTGTAGCGGAAGAAAGACATTGCCCATTACAGCGTGCAGCTTGACGCGGAGCTGGCAGCCAACCCTCCGTTTGTGTGCAGATTACTCACAATTTCGCAATGTCATCTTTGAAAGAGTTCTCATAAAAGAACATTGTATGAGATGTTCGCAGGGTCAAATGCTATATGAACCATTTTGAAACACTCTGATCGTTTCCACTCAATGTTTTCTTTTTCCGTCTTGCTAAAGCAACATAATCCAAATGTGTTTGTGCCGATGTTTGTCCACTCCAGCCTGGTTTTCTAAATCCATTATTTTCATTTCTTTTATCTTACAATCTTCCAAAAACATTTTTAGTTGCTTGTCAAATAACGGCAAAGGAGTCGTAGCAAAGGATTTCGAGTAGGGTGTTGAAACAAATCTAGAAGGCCCCCTAAAATAATTTGATAAATACTATATATAATCACGAGGAGGGGATCACAAAGAATCTACCATTTCTTCACAACTAATACTGCGGGTGCAATTTTTCAGCCTTTGAAGCAAAACTGGCTCTGAGCTGACTAGCTGGGGGACGGATTTATGTTGGCTGCCGGCCTGGCCAATTGGTAGTTTGCATGGGGCAGTTACTAAATGTCGCTTCCTCATGGGTTTACTACTCCACACCACACACAATCTTTACAGAAGGAGACTTTTGAAGGGCTCCTCTATGACTGTGCTGCCCCTGGTCCAATGGCTTCAAGTTTTGACTGATGAGTCTGATTGTCACTGACATAGATGGAAGCTCATCCCTTGATCCTAGTGTGGAGCTTGAAAAAACTAAACAGAATGACTCCCCATGACGTTTGTATTGTGCCTATTTTTTCATGTTGTAATTCATCTGGCTATGATAATCTGAATACGAAGCTGATGCACCGAGATTGACATAGCGCTAAGGACCATATAGGAGGAGCTATCAGCTCTAGAGAAATCCTAAGCTATGAATTGCAAAGGCCATATCATTCTCCAGAAATTTACTGCAACCAAATGTACATATCCATGAGTGCTGGTTGTAAATATAGATCACCTTTTCTATGCGGAGGTGAGTTCTAGACTGGACTGGAGGAGGATGTGGATGTTGTATAACTGAACACACAAATAAAATGGTTGTGTGCAAATTGCAAATCTGTGACACTTAAAAACACTTAAAAAAATCAACAGCTGGAATCAATACGGCAATCCATACACAGAGTATAATTCATGTATACACTACAAGGAATGTAATCATATTGACTCGAAAAGGAAAAAACAAGGTGTGTTTGTTGCTTGCAATAGCCCTCCAAAAAGTGTGCAAATTGTATATTAGGAGCAGCGAAAAGGCTAACACAAAGTAGAGTGTACAATGCATGAAAGAAATATATCCTTTAAGAATGATATTACGAAGTATTGCAATGTATTTTTTTCACATTCTATAATGTATGTGTTCACTTTATCACTGACCAATCAGTGAATGGTTTGGTCTTTAAATAATTGGATACCTGACACACATGTTATGCTTGAGAAAGGTGTAAACTCACACCGAAACGTCGCGGTTCATGGAATAAAGGTTCACCCTCTTTCAACACTACTTGGAGTGCTGCCTCTTCACTTTGATATATTTGGGATTCTCCACCAAGTAATCACCGGCTACTGCACTCACTGCTTCAGCTGTGCTGCTCCGGACTCTCCCTTGTTTAGATAGATAGATAGATAGATAGATAGATAGATAGATAGATAGATAGATAGATAGATAGGAGATAGATATATACGAGTAAAAATACTTTAAAAAAAATAAACTTATATACTCACCATCCGGTGGCTCCGATGTGCAGCGCTGCTCCCCCGATGTCCGCGCCCATCTTCTTACTGTGTTCTGCTGGGCGCTGCCATTGTTCTCTCCCGGCCGGCGCCTAGTATGATGCGCCGCTGCTGACGTCATACTAGGCGCCGCCCGGGGGGATAACATTTAAGTATTTTTTGACTCGTGTATAAGCCGAGGGGATGTTTTTCAGCACATTTTTTGTGCTGAAAAACTCTGCTTATACACGAGTATATACTGTAATTTCCTTATGTGTTCACACTAACTTGTTCCTATGTTTCAGTATATGCTTCAAAAAGGCGCATATAATAGAGCTGAAATGTCAAGATGATGGAATAAAAGTTCACCTTTTTTCTTCACGACTGTTGGGGGAGTCATTTATCTTATCTGTGTTTGTTTTGGCTGGTTTTTGTCTGTCTTTTTTCCATCTTCCACTTTGGTAATTTATCAATCTCACTTTTTACTTGTGTTAAATTTTTTTTTTCAGATCTCTTTTTGAAATTCGTTACAAATGTCTCAGAAATGTTACACAAATATATCAAGTCATTTCTTTCCATTTTCTAAGTTTTCCTTAAGCAAAAATTGCAATGCGCCAAAAAATGTCTCAAAAAAGACAGAAGAAACAGGAAGAAAAACAAAGATAAATGACCCTGTTGGTGTGCTGCCATTTCTTTGAATCCACTAGAAAAAGACCTAAAACGGGGGAACCTACCTTTGTACTCATTGTTGTTTTTGACAGTTCTTTTTTGTAGATAGATAGAAAGATACATATATCGAATGAAGAAGCAGCACTCCAAGGTAAGTGTACACCTTTTTCAAGCATAGATTGCTGGATAGAAAGATAATATACAGATGGTAAGACAATAGATATATAGATGGATAAATGAATAGATGGATAGATATTAGAAAGATGGATAGATAGATAGATAGATAGATAGATAGATAGATAGATATGAGATAGATAGATAGATAGATAGATAGATAGATAGATAGATAATAGATGATAGATAGATAGATAGATAGATAGATAGATAGATAGATAGATAGATAGATAGATAGATAGATAGATAGATATATATGAGATAGATAGATATGAGATAGATAGATAGATAGATAGATAATAGATAGATAGATAGATAGATAGATAGATAGATAGATAGATAGATAGATAGATAGATGATAGATAGATAGATAGAAGATAGATAGATAGATAGATAGATAGATAGAAGATAGATAGATAGATAGATAGATAGATAGATAGATAATAGATAGATATTTCAGAATTCTTGATAATAGTCAAGCATGTTATGTCTTGCCCTGCTTTCATATCTTTCCATCAGTGTAAATAAGAGGTAAACAGCCCATGCTTCATCATTTTACATTGTCAGTGGCAGCAATAATATAGTGAAAGTAATCTTGACAGCTCCTGTGTATACTTCAGAAGGCTACAATGGAATACCCTCAGATCTTGCGAACAGGGAGTAGACACGATCTGTTTTAATTTAAACACACTTACATTTCTCATTTGTAGCGGAAGAAAGACATTGCCCATTACAGCGTGCAGCTTGACGCGGAGGCATGGCAGCCAACCCTCCGTTTGTGGCAGATATCACAATTTTCCAAATGTCATCTTTGAAAGAGTTCTCATAAAAGAACATTGATGAGATGTCTGCAGGGTTCAAATGCTATATGAACTCATTTTGAAACACCTCTGATCTTTTCACTCAATGTTTTCTTTTTTCCGTCGTTGCTAAAGCAACATAATCCAAATGTGTTTGTGCCGATGTTTGTCCACTCCAGCCTGGTTTTCTAAATCCATTATTTTCATTTCTATTTATCTTACAAACTTCCAAGAAACATATTTTTAGTTACTTGTCAAATAACGGCAAAGGAGTCGTAGCAAAGGATTTCGAGTAGGGCGTTGAAACACATCTAAGAAGGCCCCCTAAAATAATTTTATTAAATACTATATAATAATCAGAGGAGGGGGGATCACAAAAGAATCTACCATTTACTTCACAAACTAATACTGCTGGTGCCAATTTTCAGCCTTTGAAGCAAACTGGCTCTGAGCTGACCTAGCTGGGGGACCGGATTTATGTTGGCCGCCGGCCTGGCCAATTGGTAGTTTACATGGGGCACTAAATGTTGCTTCCTGGCATGGGTTACTCCACACCACACACAATCTTTACAGAAGAGACTTTTGAAGGGCTCCCTCTATGACTTTGCTGCCCCCGGTCCAATTGGCTCTAAGTTTTGACTGATGAGTCTGATGTCACTAACATAGATGGACGCTCATCCCTTGTAATCCCTAGTTGCGGAGCTTGAAAAACTAAACATAATGAATCCCCCTGAGGATTGGTATTGCCTATTTATTTCATGTTGTAATTCATCTGGCTATGATAATCTGAATAACGAAGCTGATGCACCGAGATATTGACATAGCGCTAAGGACCATATAGGAGGAGCTATCTAAGCTCAGGAGAAATCCTAAACTATGAATTTGCAAAGACCATATCATTCTCCAGAAATTTAACTGCACCAAATGTGTATATCCATGAGTGCTGGGTTGTAAATATAGATCATCATTTTCTATGCAGAGGTGAGTTCTAGACTGGACCTGGAGGAGGATGTGGATGTTGGATACTGAACACAAAGAATAGGGTTGATGTGCAAATTGCAAATCTGTGACACTTAAAAACACTTAAAAAAATCAGCAAAGCTGGAATCAAATACGGAATCCATACACAGAGTATAATTCATATGTATCAACTACAAGGAATGTAATCATATTGCTCCAAAAAGGAAAAAAGGTGTTTGTTGCTTGCAATAGTCCTGCCAAAAGTGCAAATTGTATATTAGGGAGCAGAAGCATAACAAAGTAGAGTGTACAATGCATGAAAAAATATACATTAATAAGACATAGGGTGTAAGGTTACATTACCAGGTGAGTCAAGGTAGCAATCAATTTGAGATGGAGAGGAGAGATGGATGCACCGGGATATTGACATAGTGCTAAGGACCTTATAGGAGGAGCTTTCTAAGCTCAGGAGGAATCCCAAACTATGAATTTGCAAAGGCTACAGCATTCTCCAGAAATTTAACTGCACCAAATATATATATATGTCCATGAGTCCTGTGTTGTAAATATACTGTAGATCATAATTTTCGATGCAGAGGTGAGTTCTAGACTGTCAGTCATGAGTAAGAGCACTTAATCGTGCTAGAAATGCGTTGACAAGCCTGACCACTCCACCTGTATTTTACCTATTGGATGTCATGAAGGATTAAATAAAGGCGGTTTTACCCTTAATCAAAGCTGGATCCTGAATTGTTTCTTGTGGATGTATTGCCCTGCAGCGGGGAGGATCCGTGCTTAGTGGAAGGGACCTGCCACGATCTTGGTGAGCTGGAGACCTATTCTCATACGAGTTCTAGACTGGACCTGGAGGAGGTTGTGGATGTTGTATATTGAATCACAGATCCTGGTCTCTTCTACTCCATTTGGTAAAATGAAGTGCCAATTAAATCTCTCTATGTCATACATGTATATATGTAATGTTTTAAATCCCTGGAATCCCTCGATTCTTCATTGCCTAAGGCCAAATCTATTTATATTAAGTTTAATCAATATTAAAATCTATTTAATAATTCTATTTGTCTTAGATAAGAAAATATAATATGATATAATATTTTTGACAGACTCTGACCTGACTTTACCTATTTAAGGATTTGGTTCCTGAATGTCCAGTTCAATTTTTGCTGTTCGGTTCTGCTCTTCATTAAATGATGATATCTTTGAAAACACTTTATATATGACAACAATATGAATTTACCATACCAGATTATCAAACTGCTATACTTTATGCTATTTATAATACTAGTGTAGACCTATGTGGCGGAAAAGCCTTTAAGAACCCTCAGGCATGCAAATTAGGGTCCAACCTTAACCCCAACCTTCCCGTCTTCCCTGATAAATAACATTTATCTAGTCAATTTATTTGTTTCTCCATGATATCACATGTAACACCAAGCAGCGGTCTACTCCAGCAATTTATATATTTTTTTTCTGTATCAGAGCCGGCAATGCCCTGCAGCGGTAAAAGCCAGAGGTAAACAAGACGCCGTTTATCTTTGTAACAATCGGCAGAAACATTGCTATAAAATAAACAAAGACATGAGTTTGCATTTCCACAATAATAGTTGCTCAGATATTGTTTCTTGACAAACAGCCTCTCTAAGGATCATAAATTGTACTAAACATTTGTTCTGCTCCACCAATATACGAGTACTGGAGGAGAGCAGCCGGGGAACAACATAGACTAATTGAAAAATCATTCAGCTGAGGTACAGTAAGGATCCCTCTCACTTTCTATAAGAAACTGTACAGAAACTTGACACAAGTGGCTTCCAACAGGAGCCGAGCAATTGACTAATCAGCAAAATCTCCAGGAAAATAATCACATTCCATTTTCTTGCAAGTGTAATCTTCGTTTAATAAAGCATTGATGAAGGAGGAAAATTCTGCACGAAGGGCGGCGTGCGACGTACAAAGCGCATCTTCTTCTTCTTCTTTTTTTCTTTTTTAGACGGCACATTCCTTTTTCAAAGAGGATGGCTGTATTGACTGATAAAGCTGCTACACAAGGCCCGGTAGCTGATGTTTCTAAAACCTATTATTCAAAGATCGTTATCGCAGTTTTCCATTAGCAGAAGTAAGTAAATGCTTTTCCTATATAGTCCTGTCGGGAGATTGTTTTGTTTTTAGAAAAAGACTCAATACCGAGCTGCCAATTGTATTATATGGATCTTGAAATGTAACCTTTTTTTTGGGGGGGGATGATACAACATTGATGTGTTCGTAATAAAAGCACGGCGGTGAGAAAAACATTTATATTCACCTTTGTTGTGTCTGTAGGAAGTATGTTGGGACGTTTACCCATGCGTGGCAGTTTCGCACAAAGACGTAATTTTATTTTAATAAAGTGACACAGGTAGAAAATTACGGGCAAGAAACTACCGACCACCGTATTTTACTAGACAACAAGAATGGCTTTCCTGTTATTATTCCCAATAGGTTTTGTGTAGGGGTAGCAGCATTTACCTTCTTCTTCTTATGCCTGTCTCATGCTCCGTAAGAAGAATTTTTCACTGTCATTCTGTATAAAACTTCTAACCTTCGTCTATTCGAGCAAAGATACTCAGGGGTGTAGTAGAAATATCCCCTACTTTGCACACTTGAATTTTGCCATGCATAATTGTATTCAGTGAGATACATCATCCTGTCAGCAGAGGGATCCTTATAAAAATATCACGAGGCAGTTTGACACCGAAATGAGCATGTTACCCTGATGATGTGGCATGTGACCTGTGGAAAAGGACTGAAAATTGGTGACATACACAACTTAATAACTGTATGTGATTATGGAGGCATCATAGGACAGTGCCAGACATGGCCTTCAGTAGCCATGGCTCGACAAAGAATAAAATTGTCATGGAAAGATGGGACTAAAGAGGACTTGATACTTCTCCTGATGCAATGATTCTTTCAGAAACCAGTCCAGCAAAAAAGCAAATCCACAATTTAGGCAACTGGTAGCCATATTACCCTGCAAGTCCACTTTACTAACCCCTACTATATGGTTTCTACAAGGTGAAGAGGTGAATTTGCTTGTGTGTGGCACCCACTGGAAGATGAAGGGGACAAATGAAACCAAATACAAAGAACTTAGTTGAAGGGCACAGCAAGAATATAGATGTTGCACAATATCTTGATACAAAAGTAGCATAAAAGAGTCTAAGTTGGCAAAATCACGGAGGATCCAGACAACACAGTGGTATAGTCAGAAAAAAGCACCAGGGATGATGAATTAACAAACAACTTGTCTACCCCTTACCTACAACTCAGAGCAGAACTGCAAAAAGGTAACTTCACTCCTGACATGTCTCTTAGCACTTACTTAGACGCTTCATCAAAAAACAAATCCGGAATCTCTTTTCAAAATACTTTACTTGATAACGGGTGTTACCATTTGGGATTTTGTTTGTAAACTCTCCAATTAGTGTTGAAAGGGTGAAGAAAGAGAAATATTTAATACAATACATGTATCATTATTCACTTTTCCTCTTGGCTGTACTGAAATGTGTAGCAGATTTGGAAAAAACAACATGATTTTGATTTGATTTGTCCTTTTTGCATGGCGGATACATCAGGAGCCTTTGGTCTCTAGATCTGTTGGGTTGCCGGGCGGCTCAGTGTTTATTTTTACTCTAGGTTCTACCTGACGTAGAAATTTTCAGCAACATGCAAACTTTTACTATTGAAAGTTCACACGCTGCAGCTTGCACACAGGTGCGGGGCAGGAAATCCCTCCACACAGACCCACTGAGCTGCCTATCCTGCACCCGCTTATGACTCTTCATGTCCACATGGCAGGGACTGGGTGAAAAGGGCAAAATAATTGCAAGTGGTTATTTTCAGGGCTTCTACGTTGGTTTTCAGAAAAATATTCCCCTTTGAGTCTGCATCTAGTGCGTATAATTGATTAGACTTTTTTCAGTCTCTGCTAGGCAGAGTTATGAGTTATGCAATTGTGATTCCATGACCACACCACCCAATTGATGGCTGATGCTGTGAAGTTCTATCTGTTGAGTAGAGGTCAGCTACCTTTGACTGCTAAGATGACTGGACAAGACATCTAATAACACCAGGTCATTACAGATGATGATTGCCATTTTTTACTTGCCAATCTTCCAGCAGCCATTTTTACGGACTGCATTATTTATATGCTTCCAATAGAAGGGTGGGAGAAAACTCGTGGCAAATATATGTGCAACATCCCCAGCAGGGCCTAGCCTTTTTGGGTTTGGGTGCAACTGAATTCCATTTAGAACCTGAGTGGCTGGCTGAGCACGGCCTTGCACTTGTCTGGGTCACAGACGCTGGGTACTGGAGGAACAGACCTCATCCACGCCGGGCAGCTATCTGGCAGGTAGATTTGCAAGAAAAGAGGGATATGTGCTGGATGGATGATAGTTCTCTCTGTGGCATCCCAATGTAGATGTAGGAATCACTTGGAGACAAGGGATGTCAACCATAAACTCACATTTCCTTTATTCTAGAAAACAGCAAACTTCAGCAACATGCCACAGTGACAATTGAACTGGTCCAGGTCGTTGGTTGGATCTGTCTGGCAAAGGTTGCTCACAGCCTGGTATAAGTAGTTTCAGGCTGTAGATTAGTGGCTGCATCATCACCAGGGTTTTAGGTTGCCTTTTGGAAGTAGAGACCTGCAGGCCTAGTATCTCTACAGGCCATGTGTCTGGACAGCAGGCCTCAGACACATCCTATCATAAGGAATCAATCTCAAAACTCCCTGAACCTCCAGCCACAAGGGGTTGTATAAACTCCCCATGTGAGGTGGCAAGCTTCCTATCCAAGCAGATATTATACACCTGCATTACCATTTATAGAGTTTAATCTCTTAACACACTGCTTTGGCATTTGACATATGTAGAGGTGACTCTTCTCCCTGAGAACCGGATGGGATAAGTTTATATCTGGAGACAAAAAGGACCTAAACACCTTAGATGGTCGACTGGTTCCACCAAAATCAGGGGGCCTCAACAATATTGAAGGGATTCATTGTCAATTTGTTAATTTTTATTAACAATAACATAGGGCGTGCTGGTAACACCTCCATACGATGGGATATTAGGTAGTACAGACTAACGGAGGGTTTATCACTTTTTCTAAGAAGAGAATTAGTGGTGGACATCCCCTTTCATCTGATGTATTATTATAAGCATCATACAGTGTTGAGTTTTATTGTTATAGGTCATGGGTGGGTACAATCCAATTAGTAATTGGGACACGTCCACGTTTTCTCTATGCCTCTATTTAGGAACATCTGTGGTTGTAGGCTATACCTCCAGTGCTACATTACCTGGAGATAACAGATAGCATTTATTATGGGAGGAAGACCTTTGTCCGGCACTGGATGAGTGAATGAGATCAGTTTTTCACACTACTGATAGATTTCCTTTGTCATTTGCTCTGTGTCCCCTCTCAGGATTAGTTGAAAGATGATTTGAAGGACATTCTGATTTTTTTTCTGTCCTCTGGGGCAAAATTGAATGTAACCACTGACCTACTAACGAACACTTGGATGCACAATATCAAGCTTGTGGTTTACAGCAGTAGTCTGACATTTAGCAGTAATACAAGTTAAGAGAAAGTGTAACTGCTTATACTACTGCTGCAAAATATGGTTAGAAATTTACAGAAACAGACATTTCAATGCAAATATTTAGTAATGCAAGATGTTGCAGGTTATTGGGGGAATACACTTAGGCTATACTTGGGGTGTCCAGCTATGTACATCTGCCAGTAAATGTGATCCGCAGGAGAAAGCTCCTCTATATTGGGTCATTAACTTACTGGGTCATAAACTTCCTGGTTGTCTAGGCCTGAGGCATGCTGGGTGAAGATAAAATATTGTGGAATTTGTAGAAAACTGTGCCTAATGTTCTAAGGGGCACTGCCTCTGTTATAGGGTACATTTCAGTTTTTTGATTTACTGTATTGTCTATGTACATGAGAAGGGATAAGATGCTGATCGGTTGGTTTGACCACTGGGACTCCCATTGATCTCAAGAAAGGGAATCCCTTGTATCCTCAAGTGTATGGATCGGCTAATCACACATGTGCAGTTACTCTATGTAATTTTAGGGAGATATTGAAAATAGATCAGCAATGTATTCCCATGGACAATAAATGGAGCAACTACAAAACATTGCATCATTCACTCAAGGATACAAGGGACCCCATTCTCTGTAGTGGTCACAATAGTCAGAGTCCCAGTGTTGGACTTGAGTTCAGTGGGCCTATCAGATAGAATTATTCTTGGAGCCCATTCTTTATCAACCAATTGGTAATAGACCCTTTATTCCAAACTGTATCTATGGCATCTATTATTGGGTTAGAGCCTGGTCTCACCGGAGGATCCTCTGTTACTATGGTGGGCCACTCCGACGTGGGACCCATCCTATTTTAGGGATTAATATGAAATAACCAAAACATTCCAAATATTGTCTTTTCTTTTAAAGCGGTGTTCCAGTTTAAGCAAATAAATGATATTGTTTGTACAATTTTCCAATATATTTTCTGTATTGATTCCTCCCAGTTTTTTTTAGATCTCTGCTTGCTGTCCTTCCATTGGTAGGTTTCTTGTTTACTTCCTGGGGATATAAATCTTCCCCTGGTCATGGCTTGTTCTATCCCTGGTCATATGTCACACAGGTGGACGGCATGTTCTATCCCTGGTCATGTGATGTCACACAGGTGCACGGCTTATTATATCCCTGGTCATGGGATGTCACACAGGTGCATGGCTTGTTCTATCCCTGGTCACGTGATGTCACACAGGTCCACAGCTCATTATAACACACTGCTTTGATTTCTTCATGTGATATAACAAGCCGTGGACCTGTATGACATCACATGACCAGGGACAGATTTATATTCACAGGAAGTAAAAATGAAGATTCCTATAAAACGACAGAAAGCAGAGATCTGGAAAACTTTGAGGGATTGATACATGATTGAAAAATTGTTTAACTTGTCTCAATAAAATCTATTTCCAGACACAGGAAAACCCCTTGGGTTAAAGTGAAAATGTATTTCCGGGCACAGGAAATTGAGTAGATTGAACAATGCATGCTGCAGGACCTGAAGGGAGCAGGACCCATTGTCATTGTATTCCTAGAACCTTGTTAGAGCCTGGAGTCCTGCTCCTAGGACCTGGAGTCATGCTCCTCCCTTTAAGCCCTACACAAGATATAATTCAATGAATGGGCTTTAACTGGAGTGTTCCTTTGAGAAGTTGACAATTTTGGGCACAGATGGTTTCTCTCTTTTCCACTTGGCTGCACATATCCCTAGAAATGTCGGGTTAGCTGATAATTCTCGCCCCCCCCCCCCCACACTCTGTATATTTGGGGTATGGTGGACATCTATGTCCTGCAATGACCTATGCTTTTCCTCTATACTGTGTCTTTGTCTCCTAGAACAAGTACGTGACCATTAGGATAAAAACTGAACACTGAGACCAAATATATATTTGTCTCAGATTTTCGCCTACCTAAACAAAATTCTCTGCACTGAATCTCTAAAATGAGGTCAACATAGAGAAAACAGGAGCCTGAGCGTTTACTTCTGCATCCTATTAAACGTGGATTGTGGATTCACCGCCTATCTACCTGTATAAACAAATACAATATATGCAGATGGAGCCAAATTTACTGAAATAAAATCTAATGATGTGTGTTATACTATTTCTACAACCACTTACACTCTCTTATACACTGGTTTTCCATACAAATTCAGCTTGTAGGTTATTGGCCTCACATAAAGCGAGAGGGATGTGGCCCCGCATCTCCCTGTTATGTTCTGTATGTGTTTTCCATCTATCTATGCATTTATTATGTTCACAGTATAGCATTGACTGAAGGTATATATGTATTTTTACACTTTTCAATGGAGTTTACATAAATGAACAAACGAGAAAACAAAAGAAACTTTGTAAGATATCTCAGGGAAAATTCTTTCTTCTCCATTTCTCTTGGCTTGTCTAATCCTCCTAATCTAATTTTCACTCAGATATCTCTACTGAATTTTGTATTGCTACCAAGACAGACTTACTGTATGTCAGATCACATAGGAATATGTGCACAGGGGAGGGAGAGATGTGCGCAGTCTTTGATGACTATACAATCAATTGATTATCAATAGTATTTGTAAAAGAAAACAAATATTGGGGGGCATTGAGACCAGCTTTCTTCTATTTGGTCCTGAAACCCCCTTGTCAGTTGTGTAAATAGAGTTCACTGGGCCCCAGGGCAAAATTTTAATGATTTTTAATGATTTTAACGAGTTTTCATGATGATTTTCTACAGTTAAATGGAACCTGTCATCAGGAAGGTCCTTTTTACATGATGACAGGTACCAATAACTTCTGGCATGTTGATTCCAAATATGCCTTTGGCATGTATCTAATAATTCCAGTGCTTTTTAATAATTTCTTTAACATTACCTGGCTTTCTGCCAGCAGTGCCTGTTGAGTCCTGGGTTGAGGTGCAGTTCAAATGGCACAAGTCAACATCTCCTCAATGCTTCCTCCCTCCTCCTCTTCCCTCATCACCCTCCCCTCCTTCAGCCTCTGCCCTGCTCCCCAGTTAATTCAGCTCAATGCTACAAGAAATTCTCATTTAAACTGCCCCTCTTTCCCCCAGGACTCACCTGCTGGCATTGCAACACAGAGGAGGGAACCCTCCTGCACCTTTTTTTGGTGCTGTCCTAGACTTGCCCCCTATTGGAAGTTGATGCTGGAGGTGATATGCAAGGTAACAGGTAGAGCGTTGCAAGATAACTGAGAATTGGTCCTATTACATCACCATGAGATTTCCCTTGGCATATATATGAAATCGCTGGTGCGCCACCTCCTAAAAGCAGCTAAGGCTTATATAAGATTTTCTCATGCTCCACTGAGCCCCCCACATTGCGCCAGTGATTAGGACGCGTCAACGAACTGCATCAGTTGGACAGTCTTTGGAACACAGATCTGAAGAGGACTCCAAGATTGTAGAAAATTTGGTTCCCCTGGTCTTTTATTTCTTCTCCCGTTATCTGGAATTGACGAGTGCAGTTCCAGCCCAGATTGCAGATTTTTAGGCTTCCATAGATCTGGATGCCAGGAGGGAGGGGCTGTAGCTCCACCTATTTCTTCTCCCATCCTTTCTTCCCATCCCCTAAGCTTCTACTTTCTTTCCTCGACCTTCTTCTTTTTACCCTTTTATTTGTGTATTTCTTCTATACAATGTTGATGACATTACAGACAACCTCTTACAACATTTGTCAACTTGCTTACTTGATCGGGTGCGGATTTATCCCCTTCCTATGTTAAAAATTTTCCTGTTTGAGCTGTGACTAAGAGCATGAGATGCTCAAAACGTGTAGGCTTGATATCTATTAATCCACTATGCTTTTAAAGATACTTCAATAAAGGCTTTAAAGTTCTATGGATGTTCCGCAATCATCTTCTTGGAAATTCCTTATACTACACCTGCAGTCCTAGCGGGCAACGCAATTGCACTCCACACATGTTGGATCGACGTGGAGATGTACTCCCTGGTGTCTGAAAAATCTTGACTACAAACAGGGTGAGCTGCACAAATTCTTTTATTTTTTTGACCATTGGTTTGTTTTCAATAAACTTTAATATGAAAAAAAACTAATCAGTGGAATTAATCAGATGCATTTTTGAAATGAACAGTCCATAAGTTATTGAAACCAATCATGTAAATATGACCTTCCTGATCATATGATCCCTTTAAAGATGGTAAATCTGGCAAAGGCCAATGGCCCCGCTTTTCACTCCGCTTGGACAACTGGAAAAAAAAAATTCTCCTCATACAGTATTTATCTATCTACCTATTTTTCTATCTATCTATCTACAATTTCCTTTGCACTTTGATGCCTTTTGCCTTATCCCACCAAGTCCTTTATTATATATAAGTAAATGAAATTTCGGAACTGACCAGAATTCTATATGGTAAATGTCAGTGTGTGATTTGGATGTCTATGATATGAGACTGAGCCCAGCAAGACGCCTTCAGATAAATCCTTTAAAGGGAATAGAGAAACAGCATCTCTTTATAGTGACATGCGATAGAAGATGTTATAGAGGAAATTACATGTGTATGTCACACACAAGCAGATTGTTTTATTAACCTTTATTTATAGAGCAATGTGGATGGAGGTAATATTCCCAGGAGCTCCGCTCATTACATACTGGTATTAACTATTATCACTGATACCACAATGATAGATGTGAGGCGAAACGAAACAGGATTTCTATAATTTATGATCTCCGACTGATAAATCCAAATCCTAAAATAATCCAAGATGATCTGTAAAATACTAATAATGTTGTCTACCTTCTGGTGGAAAGAAGGTTCATGTGAAAGTCTAAGCTGAGGCAAGCGGTATTATTCTGACTTTGTACAAGCCACAATAAAGCACCTATATATATGTAAGTCTATAGGGTATATAGCTTTTATATAGGATGCAAAAAGAAGGTCATTTGTGTAAGATTCAGAAGAGGACTTAAAGTGAAATGAATGTTCTACTACTCCATAGTACTTTCCCTATGGTGCATTCTATAAGGGTTTACATTTAAAGGGGTTTTCCCATGAACAAAACTTGCCGATCAGTGATGAGACCTCCACAGAACACGAAAACAAAGGGTCCGTGAGACCCCTCATGGCTCCTGAAGATTCGATGGAGCTGACGGAAATTTCCGAGTGCCTTGCTCACCGATCTCCGTCAGCTCCATAGAGATTATTGGAGCAAAACAGTCATGTGTGGTCACCTGCTCCATTAGTCTGATGGAGCGTGATGTTTTCGTGATCTGTCATCTGTCATCACTGAGACCCACACTGATCGGCAAGTTAGGTCCTATACTGTGGATAGGGCCTAACTTTTCTTCGTGGGAAAACCTCTTTAAGTACAAATTTGTACAAAACTAACACAAAACTAAATTGAACTGTAAGGGAAGACCATGCCAGGAGGGCATACAAACTATATAGGAGGGTAGATGGAAAAACGAGGTAAGGGAGCATAGCATTGGGGTTGTAGCGTGTTGTAGGAGATGCTAAACAGATGGGTTCTTAGGTTTTGTTTGAAGGGTTGGAGGATGGGAAACAGTCTGATATGTTTTGGTAGAGAGTTACAGAATATGGGGGATGCACGAGAGAAGTCATAGAGATAGTTCTGGAGGGGACAGACTGTCGGGAGCTTTGTCATGGTTAATTTTGTAAACTGAATTTGCTCTCCTCTGGCAGAGTGGAGAGGCATCAAAGAAGCGAGGAAAGAGATGGATTAGCCAGGTAGCAGAATGCCTATAGCATGCACCCTTCCTGATTAATCATATGCCCCCCCCCCTGGATTTATGTGCCAAAATATTTTTTGTTATGATTTTTTTCTGGTGTTCTGTTCCTTTTTTTTTTTCAAAGGGAGGGCAGCAATTTTTATATTGATGGAAGGCCATCAACATGTGACATGTGTGTAGCAATTGATGTTGGTCTTACTGGGGGTTCTTAGCTTTTGTATTATAGACTAAGGATATGAAAAAAGGATAGTTTGCACATAATCTACTATGAATATAAAATCCATACCCAACACTTTCAAGCAGGTGACTCTTTTATAAAAAGAGTCTGTATATGAATGAAGCTTTTGATCAGAACAGCTCATATGAAGGCAATGACAATAGAAAGCTGCAGCTCATTGTCTAATCGGAAGGATTATACACATAAGGTATAATACTAAATTGATAACCAACTTGTTTAAACACGGGGATCAATGTTACCTTAGTTATCCGGCCGCCATAATAAACTAATATTCAGTTCTATACATTAACTTTGGCAAGAAAAATGCTCCATTGAATAGATAGAGTTCCCAAGAATTCCACCTGCATTATAGTATTACAAGTTTATAATGACCTGAAGAGTGACTATTGATTTGAGCTGGGTGATTTATGCCCTCAATACACTGGACACATCACAGTACCCAGGCACTTATAATAGTATAGCAGCCCTAGTGTTATCATCGTGTGTCCTGGAAATTATATTAGGAAGAGAACTACTATGGCTACATCACCTCTCCTGTTTATATTAGTATATATTTTAGTAAATACTTGCTGTTCTGTATAGTAAATAAATGGACAAGTGGGTGTTACCATTTCCCATGATTCCCCATGTGACGCTGGAAGCACTGATTAGACAGTATCAGGTTGTGCATGGACACCTCCTCCAAACTGATACCACCAATTGTTGATTTCTTTAAAAAAAAAATAGTAGGGAAATAGAGATTCAGAGTTTTTTCAAAGAAATGTCCTGATTTTTTTTTTTTTGGGGGGGGGGGATACAGTTCGAAATATATGTCATAAAATGTTACAGACCCAATTATCTCTTTATCCACATAGGGCCACATTTATCACAGTTTGCAATCCTAAAAACAGATGTACAAGCTTTGATTTCATTGCAATTCCCCACGCAGAGGCTGAAAATTGCATCTTCTCCCCCCTCTAAACCAGTAGGTTGGAGAGGGGGCAGTGGCGGGCCATCCCGCTGGCCGGTGCTGGGCATTACTGCCCCGTGCCTGATCAATGCCTATAGCCTGCGCCAATTGCAGGTGCAGGCTATGGCGCTATTCTAAACCAGGTCTCACCTGGCTTAAAAGAACCCCGGCGGTATAGCTCATCGCCCAAATTTATCAGGTGGCCGGAGCTGCCTGGGGAGTAGGGTCAGCATCATACGCTGGTGCACTTAGAACCAGTTCATGACCAATGTGCCCCATAGAATCATAAAGATTCTATGTGATCTCAGACCTTAGTGTACTACTGTCTGTCCTACTATCAAGAATGAATTCTGTAGAAATGTTAAAGTGAAAGGCAAATACTATTTAGATATGATGTTTTGGATCACTTTGAATCAAATATTATTTCACAAATTAGAATGTAGTTCAGTTTATAGATGAGTGAATCTACTCATTGGTCCATAGATTTGGTACGTATCTGCCTTTTTTCAGACACAGAAGTGAATCAAAGTCTTTCCTGTTTTGCTTCAGACAAATCTTTTAAAATTTCATCTAGATACTTCTGTCATTCATCCCAGAGCTAGGGGAGTGCAGATGAGAGAGGGGAAAGGAAAAAAATTGATGTGTGAAAAATAAGATTAATTAAAAATGTGTATTAGACGACTAAATGATGTTACATACCAATTTACAGGACTATTGGAGAAACATTGGGGCACATTTATTTACCCGGTCACATTTATATACCCAGCGGCGGCCTCTCCGACGAGCGTTCGAGTCTTACAGCGATTCATAAAGGTCCTGCGCCCGATGTCCACCAGGTGTCGCTGCTGCGCCGAGGTCCGCCGAGTTGCGTTGGAGTTCACTGATCTCTTCCTGGTGCATGTAAGTATGGCGCGTGCGACCAATTTTTTTTTAAAAATGCGGCGGTTTTTCTGAATCCGTCGGGTTTTCATTCGACCACGCCCCCCAATTTCCGTCGTATGCATGCCAGCGCTGATGTGCCACAATCCGATCGCGTGCCCCCATTGTAACCAAATCTTTTGACAAATTTGGTGACAATTCTTGGGTGATTCGCTCATCTCTAGCTCTGCTGTAGGAAGAGTACTGTGTACTAGGTAATGAAGAACAGCAATAGTCTCCTGGAGATTACTATAGAAAATATTTGCTTTCCTAGGGATTAAATAGAACATAGATATATACGTTACTTTGTGAGCCAAGAATCTGTCATCACGTCTTATGGGTTTCAGAAAATTGTCACCTTTGCAGGAGCTGAAAAGAGTTTATTAGAAGAAGGCAAAGAGAAATGTAATATAGACACTTCCACCTTTGTAGGAAATGGTGAAATTGTAATTGTGACAGATACCGGAGCTCACAGGAGATTGGAGAAACCAGGGAACAAACATAAGTTAAGCCTTCAATAAGACGGCATGGGTGACACTGTGCAGGTACACTATATTGATCAAAGAAGGATTAGACAAGGCATCAGCTAGAGGCACCAGACTATATATACTGATAAATATTTAACAATGGAAAGTTAAAGGTTGCTACAAAAAATTTTGAGTCAAGTTAAATTCTGCTGCATCTAAACGTTGTGGATATGCCATAAGGGATTACCTAGTTCATTGATGAACTCATAACTTACTGTAGCCACTACTAGGTTTACAAGTTATTTAAGGAAGCTCCAATTACTTATATGATACATACATGTGGAGTGGACTTTTTCTAGTGACTACAAATAGAATTTCTAAAATTTGAAGGCATCTGGAAAGGAAAGAAACTCCTTCCATAGTGGTAGCGCTGCCTTTAATATTGATGTCATTGACTATGTATAGATAGCTTCCCTCCCAGCTCTCTTCTACAACATATACTAATTATCTTAGGAAGGTCTGATTCTGGAGCAAAACGTCAGCCAAATATTTACAGCATTAACATATAGTAAAAATAAAAAAATCACCAAAGGGTTAATTTGATCATGTCACCAGTAATGCCATTTTTAGCTAGTGACAGGTTTCAATAGCCTATGCTATGCCGATTTTGAAAAAGCCTTTGTCAGCATTCTGAAAAATTTCAAACCCTTATAAAATTTTATTTCACAATATTTATCTCCCTGCCAGCAGCATTTGGTGAGTCCCAGGATGAGTTGGGTAGCTGCAGCCTTTTGGTGCCTGTGTCTCAGTCTCCTCATGAATTCTTCCTCTCCTCCACACCATCCCCCTCCCATTTAGGATGAGTGAATGAGTCTGGAGAATAGAAAACTGAGATGCAGGCAAGCACACAGTGCTGGTAATGTAAAATAAAGTTTTATAAGGTTTTAAAATTATTCAGAATGCTGAAAAGGGCTTTTTTAATATCAGCATAGCATAGGCTATTGATACCTTCTTAAAATGACATTCCTGGTGACAGGTTTGCTTTAAGACACTGGTACTCCACCTAGTTGATAGGTCTTATAGATGGCTAAACACATATTTTGCCCCATCTTGGCTAATAGGAAAGTAGATCTGTTCCTGATATCTTGTCCATACATAGTGCCTCAGTTCCATGGGGGGTTCATTCGAACCACTACGGGGGATGAGTCTGAGGGCTACCCTCCAACTAAACATTACATGGTATGAATCTTTGTAGAAAGTATCATGAATAAGAGCTAATGATTTAATATATTTGGGAGTCATTCATTAAAAATAATGTAACCCCTAATTATTAGCCCCTCTATTGTTTCTTAAGGGTATTTTCAAATTTCAAGTTTCTTCTGATGGATTTATTTATGTGGCCATTTTTAGGTGTCAGGGCCTGGGTTTTAAAATAAAAAATGACTATGAAAAAAATGTGAGTATTACCTACAATGAGATAGTTTAAGTGTTAGGACCCGATTCCTTTAATATGATGTTATCCCAGTACCACCAATACATAATAATGGCCCCAGAGCGGAAGCCACTTCTGACTCCACTTCAGAAGACCCTTCTGAATCCTCTGGTTTCCAAAGTACGGTCTAAGGAAGGATGACATTACATTGGGGAATTGTCTATCAAGCAATGATTTCTTGAAGCCATTGGCATATCATATGCCCCTATAGGGATTATAGATAATTCATGCAAGCTTGGTATTATTCCTTAGAAAGAGATAGAATTGAATCTACGCACATCACGACATACTCAATGACAGACTATTTGTAGTTGGGAACCTTGCAAAGCATCTTGACAGCATCAAGTAATGTAATGTCTAGATAATGGGATTATTACAGGATGTCTAATTTGTTAAGCCAAAATCATGCGCTGAATTACTGATCATGTTTAGTGAGAGCCATCGTGTCCTGACAAAGATAAGATGCTTATTTCTAATGAACAGGAAAAATATTTTCGGTAAGCGTACAATGGCCTTTAATGAGACATTACTTCAATGACGCTAAACCCTGGCCTTTATGTCTCCTGTGTTAGTGAACTCCAAAATGTCAGGGCTAAAAAGAAAATTAATTAAAAAAGAGACTCTTCTGTAAAGTAGTAATACTTGATCTACTGCCATCATGTCTTCTCAATGGGTATTGGTATACATTGCCCTTGTAATCCCTATACTTAGTATTTGCCTTCAGTCTTGATGAGGATCACTTGTCTACATAGTGCAGTTCTCTAGTGTGAAAATAATAATAATTCCTTTACATTTCTTTCTAGTTCTTACATTTTGATTTTGTATCTAAATATTACTCTAGAATAAAACAATTGAATATCACTGTCTAATACTTAGACCATATGACATTGAAAGCTCCAACCGTTTTTCACTAAACCCACCCCTGAGGTTCAGAAAGTGACGGTTTGCTGGTTTACCTTGTTATGTTGTAGCCAAGGGAATACGGGTAGGTTATAAAAGAACCTGCAGGTACTTAAGCGGAGTTGTCTAAAGTTTGACAGTGGGGCACATTTACTAAGGGTCTGCGCACCGCATTTTCGTCAGGTTTCCTGACTTTTTCCGTTTTGCGCCGCATCTAACTGGGGTTTTTGGTGCACGTGATTGGATTTTGGCGCATTCGCGCCGACTTTCATGCGACACAAATCGGCGGTGTGGCCCTCGGACAACCCACCTGATTCGGACTAAGCGCGGGATTTAACATTCAAAATTGTGTTGCAAGCCATGTGCTTACATGCACCAGGTAGAAGAAGGTGAACTCCGGCGGACCTGAGCGGGGAAGCAACACATGCAGGATATTGGACGCACGATCTTAGTGAATCGCGGCAGCTCCGAATTCTCGTCGGACAACGCACCCCGGGGATTGCGACAGGACGGGTAAGTAAATGTGCCCCATAATGTCTAGTGTAGATCTTTAGGTGGGGTCTGCACTGTTTGAATGGGAACAGTATTGCTGCATGCTTTAGTGTGGTACTAAAGACTTAAAATGAATGTGTGGTAATGAAATAATACCCCCATGATGCTGCCACATAGTTCTCATTGTGGGACTGGCCAACCAGAGAATCCCCTGGTGGGGCAACACCCTCACCCAGTACAAGATCCCAAAGGTCCAACTGAAGACCACTCAATTTGGAGGTTACTAGGGTCTTTTTTCATAAGGTTTAAAGGACAGTCGGTCCATAGAATAATTATATCTGGTGGGCTGAAGAAACCACAGTCAGACTCTGATTGACTGTGACACTTTTTGTTTGGGTGAATTAGGAAAAGTGAGTTTTGGCATTTGTTCATTCTAAGAAACCGAAAAGTTTAATTCACTCCTTTTTTTGTCTGGTTTTGATTCCAGTGTTGGACTTGGGAACTGTGGGAAGATGAGACTCAGGGTTTACCTTTTCCAAAAAAGAACATCTCCATATAGAATATATCACCAATGGGATCTCATGCTATATGAAAAAACATGTGGGGTCAAGTGATTGCTTGACTCACCCTCAAAGGCCTTCTACTGGACCTTCAAGACTAATTGTTATGCGTTGTGGCCCTTGAATACTCTGGTGAGCTAGCCCAAGCATGATGTCTGATGTCAGAGTAGAATGTGATATATTCGCAGTGTTGTGATTATGAAGTCAAGCAAGGTCCATGTTTGTTCAACCACATTCAAGCTGCCACCTTCACCCATGCTTCACCTTCTGTCTAGATCTGGATGGGTGCCAGACACTTCCTCTCAGTATTAGAAATTGTGAAACAGTTTTCTCGTGAGAAAGAGACCTGGTATTTGTGGTCATCAGTATTTGTGGCAATCATTGTAATGAAACAGTAATTGCTGTAATTCCGAGCTGCAATGAATGACTTCGGCTTTTAGAGAACTAATTGGAATCATCAGCGCTGACAAACGAGACTGCAAATTGTATGTGATTGTTTTTCTTTTCTTATGAATAGGTGATACTCCTTCGAGAACTGCCATTCATAAAAGAAGAAAGAAAATGATGGTTTACATATCTGTGCAGGGAAATCCAGCACCAAGGGCAGTGGTGAGATCTTGTTTTTTATTTTGTACATTACCTTCCATTTCCAAAGTAGTTATTTAGTATAAAAACAAGCCAATGTCAAATTTTTAAGATGGACAAATAGGGGGACATCATAGTTTTGTCTCTCTGTGGTGATTTTTTGAGACATTTGGCAGATCTTTTTTGCGCCTTATTAATTTATGCTCTTGTTTCATTTTTGTACTTGTTTATGTGTTTTGCACTTTGGCATGGGAAGGGATTGTCAACCAGTTACTGGCTACTGTCTAGGGTGGTTTGAGAAAGCAGGAAGGGTGAGATTGGTGGATTTAGAAATAGGGCTCACTGTCTTGGCAGGTACATCACACATGAGGAAATGAATGTTATGAGAGGAGATATGTTTAAGGGTTCAGTCTCTATGGGGGACTTGTATCAAATCCAGATGGACACAAGCCATGTGAGGGGGTTATATACAGGAGAGGACACAGGCCATTTGAGGGGGTTATATGCAGGAGTGGACAGTACTGTTTATTTGGTATTTGAGCCTGTGTCCTGCATTTTAAAGCACTCTAGTCACACCCCAGGGAGATGATGACATAGGAGGCTGCGGTCACACGTGGTGTTACAGGTGTAGTCACATGTTGCGTTTTGATTGCATTTTGAAACCTATTATAACATCTGAGGAGAGGTGATTTGCCTAATGACATTACTGTTAACATTTGCATTTACAAAACGCATAGTAAATGTTAGATGTTAACACATGCGTACTTGAAAAACAACAAGTGAAAAGTCGCAAAAAAGTCGCAAATACGACAAAAGTCACAAAAATTAGACAATTTGACTAGCAGAAATAATGATAGTTGTCCCCCACAGTATCTATTAGTGTCTCAAACTTCCTTTGGCGGGTGATGTTGTGTGAAAAGAGGATTCGGCTGTTGGATTTCAACATGCTAAATCTTTTTGACCTTAATGGAGTGTGTGTAGTGGCAACTGTGTGTGTGGTGTAGGTGTGTGGTTGCAACTTATGTCCATTTTCCTATCTTAACAAATGTAGCAAATGATTGGCTCCAGAGTGAGCTCCAATATATTATTTTGGACTTTTGTCATCCAGTATTCATGTGGAATTTTTTTTAAGCTGTCACTTTTTCTTAAATTATTGAGAAGTGTTTTAAATAAGTGCATTGTTCTAAGTATTCAAAACCTTTTCTCCTTGTAAAAGAGACATATCCACCTCAATATGGCTCAGTTGGCACAGATAAAACTAAGTAGAAGTGTTTAGGAGCAAAATCCAATAGCAAACACAAAATCAGAGGAATGAAAAAAACATGATCATCAGCCTCCGCCTTGATCATTAAATAGTTCTCTTGGGAAATTTTGATCCTCCATAGGGAAAATGTGTGAAGGCAAAAAATGGTCTCTAGAGTGACATTTACAGCACCATTCCTCACATAGCTGTCAGCCTATGGCTCTATTGAAATAGTAATGACATTACATTATCTCCAAATTAAGACAGAGAAAAAAGCATGTTCCTCTTTCTCCTTTGAGAAATTTGTATAGAAGTATAGACATTCTTGGCTGAATATGGCCCCTTCATTTACCCCTTTCACACTGCAGACCCACTATAACAGTGAATTATATAATTTGGTGAAAATTGGGGATCTAGGTTCAAATCAAATCTAGGCAACATCTGCACGTAGTGTGCATGCCCTTTTGAAGTCTTTCCGGGTTTCCTTTTCTTCACTTTCCTTCTACACTCCAAAGACAGAGTAGGAATTTAGACAACAAATTCTACAAGAGATATTGGGGCACATTTACTCACCTGTCCACGTCGCTATCCCTGATCCGGAATGTCTGACGATCATGGATTGTGCTGCGATTCACTGTGAGTGTGTGCTGGATATCCTGCATGTGTCGCTCCCCGCTCAGGAACACCACAGTTCACCTTCATCTTCCTGGTGCATGTAAGAGTATGTCTTGTGACACAATTTAAATGTTAAATCCCACGCTCAGTCCGAATCAGTCGGATCGTCCCCCCGATTTGTGTCACATGAAAGCCGGCGCCGATGCACCAAAATCCGATCCCGTGTGCCAAAAACCTCTGCTAAATGCATCGCAAAACGAAAATCATCGGAATATCCGACGATAGTGCGGTCCGCAGACCCTTAGTAAATAAGTCCCATTGAGTGATGTCTGTAAAGTGCTTGAAAATGTTTTAGCACTATGTAAATGAAGATGAATCACGTGAATTCAATCATCCACCTACATTAATGCCGTACATGTTTCTTTCCCAAAGATGACATAAGTTCCAACTAATCTTCCTCTTTCAGTTAATACCAAGGGTGCCCAGGTCAGTCTCAAAAGAGCCATGTGTTGGTGTGCCCCATCTTCTTTAAAGTACAAGATGTGACATAATAAAGTGTCACATTATTGTTTTCCTCAAAAAGCATCTGGGTCAAAACCAGTACACCTGCTGTGGGACATAAAAAAAACCTCACACTAGAATATGTGATAATTCCATCAGACTATTGTTGAGGAGTAGTTTTGTGCAGGCTGGATGCGCCTCAATTAACCTTCCCCCAACAACTGCAATGAATGGTCCATATAAAATATACTGTGGAAAGTTGTTCCAGGTTAAATAAAATCAAAGGACAAGGGGGCACTGTCTTCGTCTGAAGAAATCAAGGTTTAATCACTAGAGGAGACAGAGCATTCATACTTTCAGAACTGTCAATCTGTGGAATAGCCTGCCTCAGGCGCTGGTCACAGTAGGGACAACAGAGAGCTTCAAGAAGGGTCTAGATGCCTTTTTACATCTAAAAAACATTGACGGTTATGAGATAATATAAGTCAATAACCAAATAAGAAAAAGGGATGCACATATATGGCAAAGAAGTAACAATCTTTATTAAACATAGTCCAATATCATAACAAAAAGTATATATATAAACAGACACAAACCAATAAAAACAATTAAAAGTGTGCTACACAGAGCACAGACACCCCCCTTTTTAAAGCTGACCACAAAATTCCCCCCTGAAAGGTAGCCCCAAGTTTAAACCATCAAAACAATATATGTGTGATCAGGAAGACCTGATAGTGACCATATACAATACCTCCTACCAGCATGTAAGCATGGTACAGAGTAGGCAGATACGACGGGGGAGGAAGGGATGGATCAGCTGTGGGGAAGCAGACCCCACGCGTTGCGTCACGTATCCGTGACTTCCTTAGGGGTAATGATGGTCACAAGTTCCGTCCCGCTTATATGCTCAAAGAGCCCCAAATTACCTGTAACGGGTGAGTGCAAGTGACATCCGGGAATTGAAAATGGCGGGCTTGACCCCTCACCCAGAAGTATAGTACTGCGCATGCGCTATAGAAGTACGATTTTGCCGATCAGAGGTACAGCGCATGCGCCAAGCGGTGGCGCTAGTCAACAAACAAGCATGAGTGGTGATGCCGCAAGTGTGCGCGTGCGCAGGTAGCAACAAGCGCATGCGCTGACGTTGCCGGGGCAACAATATCACACATGTAAAGAAAGAGATATATACACTCACCAGCCACTTTATTAGGTACACCATGCTAGTAACGAGTTGGACCCCCTTTTGCCTTCAGAACTGCCTCAATTCTTCGTGACATAGATTCAACAAGGTGCTGGAAGCACTGGAAGCTACAATTTTGAGGAGGATTGTCACTCCCTGATGATGTCATAGGAAGCGACAATTCCATCCTGAAATGGGATTGTGTTCGGTACTTGAAGTTTTAAGTTTGGATTTCACTGAATTCAGGTCAATTTACTATTGAGGAGCTTTTTTAATACCCTGTTTCCCCTAAAATAGGACATCCCCCGAAAATAAGACCTAGTACAATTTTGTTCAAGCTTAAAAATATAAGGCCTCCCCTGAAAATAAGACCTAGTGATACTCATTACTATAGCTTCCCCCCACACCATACATTAGTAATAATAGATCTTTTACGTGCTGAAAATGGTTGTGAAATTCATTATGAAATAAGTTTGGAGAGTTATAAGGATGTTAGAGAAATAGATTTTTTTCTTCAACAATAAATTTGAATTCTTTTTCATGGAAATGTAAGACATCCCCTGAAAATAAGACCTAGCGTTTCTTTAGGAGCAAAAATTAATATAAGACGCAGTCTTATTTTCGGGGAAACAGGGTATGTTCTTCAAAGTGGAGAAACTAAATAAAAGGAAGCTCTTCCGCCATGCTTATTTCCATGATATAACATTACATCTCTACATTGTTCAATCCCCTCATATCAAATAAATCTCCATCTGGGTCTATATCACATAGAGTAGGGGTACACCCTTTAGGCAAGAGAGATTATTCAGACAAAATATAGAGTTAGAGAATCATGTTATTTATGGAAAATACAAAATGTTCCTTAAATAGATGCGTCAATAAGGTTTAGGGGGCCACTTCAAATCCAGTCCGCTTTAAAGTCTTAAACCTTGGCCTGATTTACTGCTGTGACACTTTCCTAGGTAGCTCTATCGCATGAGTGGAAAGGTCTCTGACTCCCACATGATTAGGATTCTCTCTCATGTCATCAATACAAGGATATTTCTGTAACTACCCCATGCTTCTACCATCGTCATGACTTGACTCATATCGTCACATGAACGTTTCTACAAGATCAGCATACACATCATTCCCAGGCATCCTAATTCCAAAAGGTCCTAATGGCAACAGGGTGTCATGTGGAAACAGGTCACTGGCACCCATATCATCATCACACTCATCCCCTTCTGTAGGAAACAGTACTAAATACTGCTAGAGGGAATGGAAATTATATATATACATACACTTATATCCAAGAACTTCACCTTTCCTTGTATAGAAACGGCTTTTGCAAGTTCACATGTGCTGGCATCACTGGGATTCTTTATGTAAGGGTTAACATAGTTTGGCGGGTCTGCAATTCCTATTTACATATCTGTCACCCCTGCCTAATACCTCCTTCCCAACAGATGGGTCTTTGCTATTACAACACATAGTTACAGACAAAATGATAGCGAGTTTTCAGTACAGATGGCATCCAGTCAACACAGAGACAAAGCAGTTGAATTCGATTACTTTAATAGACGGATTTAATCACACAACAAAAGCAAATTGTGAGAGATTCCAGTAAATTGATATTATTTTTGGAGGCAAAAAAATGTAGAGAACCTGGGAAACTACAAGTCACGGCCATATGTTATTTGTGCGAGGACTTAGTTACAATGTATTTCACAAGTAAATATCAATTCTCTCTTAAGCTGCTGCCGTTGCGTTTAGTCCTGCTCAAAAAAAAATCCTGGAATACATCACAGTGACTGATACAAATTATGGTTGAAGGTGACAATTCGGTCATTTTATGACATTTTAATCTTCACATCTTGCTCTGTATGTCAAAGTTGTGGGGACTGAACACTGAAAGACAGATTGATCAGATCTCTTGTCATGAAGCACTGCCCTCTATGGGAAATCGAATCGGTAAACTTTTTATTTACACTCTAGGAACCGGCTCTCGGTTTTCTTTAGTTTTCTATCTGTGGGTAGGCAGCCATTAATCATTGGGTAAGGGAGCAGCCTTAAAAGATATTTATTCTTGCTGGTTTATAGAAACAGGTTTATATCAAATCAAAAATGCATACAACATTGATATTGCTTTTATGTGACCCAAATTAGTGGCAGATTGGACCACTAGCATTTGAATATTACCTGCTGTTATATATCATGCATCCTTGACATACCAACTTCCATTATTCTTAGTATTTCACCATACTTGAAAGCAGTATTTATACATTGTTTAATGTAGGAATGGATACATGAAAGTATATAGTATATCTCTAGGGAAGTGGTATCTTCATGACCCTCTAGAAGTTGATCTTCCTCTTTCCGCTGCTGTTACATAATAAGCAGATGCTTATCAATAGGGGGTGCAGTGGTAGTGGTTTTCCCACGTAAGAAGAAACCAGCATAATAAATGGTATATTACAGGTGGGAGCCTCGATGCAGAGCCCAGGAGTATCAAACCACTCCATTGATCATAATAAAAACTAAGCTAGAATACAGCTGTATCCATCAGTGCTGTAGACTTTGGCCCCAGTGTTTGGACCTGTACAGCAATCTGCAAGAAGCTCACCTCCGGGGAGGTCAATGCCAAGTCCTGGTGTAGGTAACAGGTCGATAACAAGTTCTTTCAGGTGGGTCAAAAACTAACAAAGCATAGTACCATAGCAACAGTCTGATGTGGTCAGTAAACAATCTGAGGTCAGGGCTGCCACAGTTTTGCATAGTCAAAATCCAATAGGTCAGAGCAGGTAGATTGAGAAATGGCAGGGTTGGTGCACAAATGAACAATAACTAGTTAAGACCTTCACATGATATAGAAATCTAAAAAGGGAACCTTTTTGCTGCAGGGTTTAGAGTTTTGTAAAGGGCCAGTGCATGCTAGCAGCAAGGACTGAATTCCATCTTCCGTGGTCAGGGAGGTCAGCACAGCACCCATGGGCTGGAAGAGTAGGCAGCTATTGTCAGGTGGTGGTAAAGAAGAGCAATCAGCATAGAGAGAGAACTGTGCTCACAGTCAGGAAGGTCAGTGTAGTCCCCCTGGCAAGGAACAGTGTGCATTTAATGTTAGGGGGTGGTAAACCAGAGCCATGAGCACAGAGAGGGCACCACAACCACAGTCAGAAAGGTCAGTGTAGTGCCCATCACTAGGAGAAGTAGGCATCTATTGTGAGGGAGTGGTAAACTAGAGCAATGAGCACAGAGAGGGCACCGCAACCACTGTCAGAAATGTCAGTGTAGTGCCCATCACTAGGAGCAGTAGGCATCTATTGTGAGGTGGTGGTAAACTAGAGCAATGAGCATAGAGAGCACTGTGCCCGCTATCACAAAGGTCAGCGCAACACCCCTGTCCAGGAAGAGTAGGCATCTATGGTCAGGTGGTGGCATATCAATGAGCATAGAGAGGACACAGTGCCCACAGTCAAAAATGGTAAGTCTAGTGCCCCTGGCCAGCAACAGTAGGCATGAGGTGGTAAAGAAGAGTAATGAGCATTGAAAGGGCCCTTTTGTCCTTATGATTCCATGACATCAAGCTTTACATGGAGAGCAAAAACTAACCCAAATCACTGCTATTAAAGTTATCAAAAAAAAAAAAGAAAAGAAAAAAAGCTGCAGGGTAGATACCATTTTCGTATTATGAAAAATATATATTTTAGCAAAAAAAAAGTGCAGCATCAGTGTCTTCCCAGAACTAAACATTATAAAGATATAACAATGTTTACTGTATGGTATATGAGAAAAAAAAGCATAAAATCGAATAAAAGGTAATTGACTCCTTGCTGGCTCTCCCATACTGCGGTGTCTATATTCCCTTATGTTACTTCAATATACAAGTCACAATAAGAGAGCAATTGTAAAACAGTTGGCTGCAAATGACAGTCTATAAGCCGATGGAGCCATCAAATACAGTACAGTCCATCAGCAACATTATAAGGAAGGATATTACAGCCCTGATTCATTTCTCTTCAATCTTCTTCTCCAGGAAATGGATTTACCTAGGGGATATTCCTGCACTATGGGACGCCGCTTATTTTATGTCATATTTCGACAATCCTTGCATTAACCACCTAGCATTACATGCTTAGGCAAAGCAATAAGTAATGATCGCCTCGATTCACCGCTATTAAGTGCTGTAATCTCCGCTATGTGTTTGCCCATTACGCCGATCATGTCCATAAACATAATATTGTCATTCGTGGAGTGGACACACTAAGTCATCCGGGCAAATCCTGACAGGTAGTGTGAACGACTGGCCAAGTCTATGACAGTGTTATTCAGCACAACATCTGTGCCACTAACAATGAAATATGAAATCCTCGCTTTAGTCAAACACATCACAGCATTTACAGTAATCCGGCATAGCGTTGCGGCTGGAGCCGCTCTTACCTTAAAGCTAGGCTCAGATAATGCACCCTACACAGTTATAAATCACTGCTGCTGTCTATTACTGGAAGGAAGTGACTATATGGCGCAGTCACCGCTGTTTGGCCCATGGGTTAGCAAGTCTACTATATCACACAAGATCCTTCAAGCACCAGGGGGTTTATCTTTTAATGGAGGTTGTTTTCCTCGGGAAGAAAAAATACTCTATTAGGCGTCCGTGTTCCACTGTTTACGCTCACGGTCCTGAAAGCCATTCATAAAATTGATTATTTCCTCATACGTTACTGTTCAGATAATTCTCCCACCATCACCTGGCTATTACTCACTGTACATGTCTGAAACGGGAACTCCGCACATTTGTTTTCTCTGTCATAAACAGAATGGATACCAAAGTGAACAGCAATTAAGTGATAGATGTGTGCGGAGAGAGCCTATAGACCTATACCTTATCCCAAACATCTGCCGTATCGGTTCTTCTCTCCGAGTCCGATCCCCGAGGCAACCTATTTAAAATTCATTTCGTATGAATATTTCATATTTTAAATATTTTAATAAAGTATTTAATTTTGTATACATTTAATAATGACATTGACAAGCCGCACTCATTTTAAAGTACAATCTTCTCCCCTCTCTCTTTCTGATAAAATATGGAGCGAGTCCTTTAAGCAATACTGAGCGGTTTACATTTTTAATATTTTCCAGTTTACAGAAGAATTCTCTTGGCGTTTGTAAATCTTGAAGATCCTACAGATAAGGGAGTCACTGTATTTGTAATATGTTTGGCATGTTGACTTGTATTATGCTAATGTTGGTGTATGTAGAAAAGAAGGGACAAACTAGCGAAGATGTATCTGGATACCCCTAAAACAAAAAACTTACTACTTGCTCCCTCACCCATTTGGACCTTATTTATCAACCATTACTTTTTTCTAAATCTTAGACTCACATTTCACATCACCAGGGACAGATCAAGACTGCCATGGGCCCTGGGCTGTAAGAATATTATAGCCCCTACAAGTCTGGAATTCACTTCCTACATATGGTACTAGAATCAAGTTTCTTGGGTAATGGAGGATTGTTCCCTTCGGCCTGCTTTCAATATGTGGTTTCAAGACCTTTGGAACTTCAATGGTCCCAAAATGGTTTGTGGTTTGGGTGGCTATGTGTTCCCTACAAGGCTTGGGCCCCAGGCTAACTCCCAAACCTCCTCTATTATAATCCACTACTGCACATCACAATTTGTCACTTTGAGATTTGACTTTACTTATGGAAGAAGAACAGTAAAACAAATTTGAAGCTTCCAATGGATTTGCCGTAATGAAAAACAATGGTGTCCAAAAGAAATTATCAACTACACTGGAGTCTATTGCCTTCCATTAGGGGGTCAATCATTTTTTTTTCTCCCCTTAAATTTTAACATATCTGTGCTGGTGCCACCAGCACTGATGTGAGCTTAGTCATGTAGCAAAAATGTAACACAAAATCATCATCCACAAAGGTGATCAATTCAGATCTGTTGAGTCAAAAGTAAGGAAGGTTATAACTGTAGGAGCAAGAGTTGGACTTTTTTAGAGCCCAATAACAGCACATGTATCTTTCCATTTCAAGTTGGATGACGACAAAACAAGGATCCTATGATAAAACAGGCCCCTCCTAGTGACCCTTACAAGAACCACTGTAATGCATAGGGGATTCCGTGTGTATGCATAACATTAAACTGTTTTTACTTTCTTTTTGGCAACCTTTTTCCTTCCAAGAGGCTGGAAAGAGATTGACTAAAGAATTGTTAAAAAAATGTTAGGGGTAGTGTTGAGCTCCCCGTAACCACAAAGTTCGGGTCTGTGCCAAACTTTGATGTTTCGGGTCTGATGGACCTGACCCTGAACTTCTGATGAAGTTCAGCCTCGCCTCCGGAAACGCCTGTGATTGGTGTTGCCACCGATTGCGGGGACGTTAACTCTTTAAATGCTGCCGGTTGCATTTAAATCAATGTAGCTTGCATGTGTCAGCAATAACCTGCCATTTCGGGAATGATCAACACTCATGTTACTTGTGGGGTCTCTGAGATTGAGCTTATCTAGTCAATCCCCTTTTTACGTCAGCACTGTTCAGGTATTACAAATATCCTATTCACTACAGTGACATTTATCCACATGACCCATCCAGGAAATCACTAGCCTCATTAGTCACAAGCTTAAGCATTCAGGGATATGTTTATATGTTTTTATTTTTTAAAAAGTTTAAATATTTTGGGGCAGATTTACTTACTTCGGGTCTTCCGGCGATCCACTAAGGTTGTGCGCCCTATGTCAACCAGGTGTCGCTGCTGCGCCTAGGTCCGCCGAGGTCTGCCGGAGTTCACCTGGTTTTTATCGGTGCATGTGAGTGCTTGATTTTGCGACACACTTAGTTTTTTAAGTTCCGCGTTTTTTACGAATCCGTCTGGTTTTCGGGTTGGCGTGCACCAAAATCCAGACAGAATTTGGCGCAAAACGGAAAAAGTTGGAAAACCCGACAAAAGTGTGGCCGCAGAGCCCTTAATAAATGTGCCCCTTTGTGTTCCATTTATGATTTCTGTACCTTTCCCATCCAAAGTTAAAATCAGTGTCACTTTCATACGGCCAGTGTAAGGTTAATATATTGGACGCTATCGCACCATAGAGCATGAATAGTTACATCTTATATATTGCAGCCATTCCATCTTAAATATACATTTGTCTCACAACTAATCAAAGATCATATCACCATGGCTACTGCAATTTTACCTGACACAGCCATCGCTTGTTTTGCAGCCAATGATGAAGCATGCCAAGCATGTAATTATCCTTATCCCAGATTATGGGAAACATTTAGCTCAAATCCCAAGATAAGGTGTTTTCCAAATTACAATCAGCGGAAAATTGTCAGTAAAAATAGTGCCGGGCATTGGATACAGATGTTGAGTATTCTCAATATAGTTGACACAAGTCAATGAAATGACCAGTAGTATACAGCCTGTCCCCAGTAGTATACAGCTTGCCCCCAGTAGTATACAGCCTGCCCCCAGTAGTATACAGCCTGTCCCCAGTAGTATACAGCCATATATATATATATATATATATATATATATATATATATATATATACACATATATTGTTTCTTTGTGTGCAAGATCGGGTAAGAGTTTGCATTATAGAAATTAAGATGTGGCTTAGCTTCCAATTTTTTTTTGCATTTATATATATATTTATATGTTGTAGTAGTAGTACTGTGCTATGTTCAAAGTAGTAAAGAAGTCACAAAAGAGACAAATATCCAAAAATACACATACATTAAAAACATAGAAAACATAGAGAGGTATATAACATACGTGTGTGGGAAGTTGGCACCTTTGCGTAGCTATGAAGTCCAGGGCTACGCAATAGTCACTCCATTCAACTCTATCTGTATCCTAGGGACACATAGGGTCAGATTTACTTACCCGGTCCGTTCGCGATCCAGCGGCGCGTTCTCTGCGGTGGATACGGGTCCGGCCGGGATTCACTAAGGTAGTTCCTCCGCCGTCCACCAGGTGGCGCTGCTGCGCTGAAAAGCATCGTTCCGCACTGGAATTCACCGGGCGGACCAAGAGAAGGTAAGCGCGTCCCAAGTGACACTTTTTTTGTTTTAAATGCGGCGGTTTTTTCAAATCCGTCAGGTTTTCGCTCGGCCACGCCCCCCGATTTCCATCGCGTGCATGCCAGCGCCGATGCGCCAAAATCCGATCGAGTGCGCCAAAATCCCAGGGCAATACAGGGAAAATCGGAGCAAATCGGAAATATTCGGGTAACACGTCGGGAAAACGCAAATCGGGCCCTTAGTAAATGACCCCCATAGAATTGAAAGAAAGGAAGTGGGCCCCCTAATGTCTCGGGGCCTTGAGCCACTGCCCCCTTGCCCATACTGTTAGTTTTGTCTCTAGTACAAAGGAATCAGTATTAGATATTCCTTAAACATTATTCATCTCCTATTTATTGGAGCAATTATATCTTTCTGATTGTTGGCATCTGACTTTTAGGATACCCACTAAAAAAGTTGGATCTTCATTCATTCTCGAAGGGATTGCTTGAAATAGGCTAACACTCTTCTGGACTGTCTCATATGGAAAAATAGAGCTGCTGTCCATTTATGACAAGCTTCTCCATTTATTCAGCAGGTAGTGGAAATAAATGGGGTAGTTATGCATGAGTGGACCCCTCATTTATTTCGGTGTGACTGATGGCCTACAGTCTAACAGTCCCAAAAAGGCTATAAATGCAGTGACTAATGGAGGTAGCTAAACACTGAACTTGGCTACCTCCATATTGTCATAGAAGTGAATGGAGAAGCTACACATGTGCCATCTACTATTTTATTTATTCAGGGTTACTGGAGATCCCTGTTTGAAAAAAGTGCAGCATCAGGGTCTTTCCCAGAACTAAACATATAAAAGATGAACAATGGTTAATGTATGGTATATGAGAAAAAACGACATTACAAACGCATAAAAGGTAATTGGACTACTTTGCTGGCTAATCCTACTGCGTGGCTACTATTCCCTATGTTACTTCAAATACAAGTCACAATAACGAGAGCAATTGTAAACAGTTGGCGGCAAAATGACAGTACTATAAGCCGCTGGAAAGCCCTCAAATACCAGTCACAGTCCATCAGCAACCTTATAAGGCAGGATATTACCCGCCCTGATTATTTCTCTTCAATCGTCTTCTCCGGCAAGAAGATTACTAGGGGATATTCCTGCAGCTATGGACGCCGCTTATTGTATGTAATATTCGACAATCCTGCATTAACCACCTCCAGACCTAGGCTTAGGCCCCCCCAAACAATCAAGTAATGATCGCTCAGATTCACCGCTATTAGTGCTGTAATCGCTATGTCGTTTGCCACACCTCGCGCTCATGTCATAAACATAATAATTGTTCCTTCCGTCGAGTGGCACCTCCATCAGTCATCCCGGGCAAACTGGACCAGGTGTGTGAACGACTGGCACAAGTCTATGACAGGTGTATTCGCAAAACATATGTTCCCACTCCAATGCAAATGAAATCATGCCTCATTTTAGTCCAAACATATTTACAGCATTGACAGGAATCCGGCATAGCGTTGGGGTGGAGCGCTCATTCCTTAAAGCTAGGCTCGATAGTATGCACTCTACACAGGATACTAATCGGCTGCTATTCTGGCAGGAGATGCTATATGGCCGCAGTCAACGCGTTTGGCACAGGTTAGAAGTTCACTATATCACACAAGATCTTCAAGCACCAGGAGGTTTATCTTAATTAAGGCGGTTGTTTCCAAGGAAGAAAACAATACTCTACTTAGGAGTCGGGTGTCCAATGTTTACGCTCACGGTCCTGAAAGCATTCATAAAATGATTGATTTCCTTATACGTTATGTTAAGATAATTCCACCCACACATCCTGGCTATTATAACGTACATGTCTAACGGGAACCCTCCGCACATTGTTTTTCTCGTCATAACACGAATGCGATACCCAAACGTGAACAGAATTAAGCTGATAGATGTGTGCGGGCGAGCTATAGACCATACTACTTATCCAAACTCTAGCCGTATCGGTCTCTCGCCGAGTCGATCCCGAGGCAACCTATTAAAAAGTATATTCGTATGATTTTCATATTTCAATTTAATAAATATTTTAATTTACTATTTTGTATAATTTAATATGATCTGACAACGCCGCACTCATTTAAAGTACAATTACTCCCTCTTCTTTCTGATAACATAGGACGCGAGCCTTTAAGCATACTGAGCGGTTAAATTTTTAATATTTTCAGTCTTACGAAGAAGCTCTCTTGGCGTTTGTAATCTGAAGCATCCTACAGATACGGGAGTCACTGTATTTGTAATATTGTTTGGCATGTTGACTTGCTATTTGCTAATGTGGTGTAGTAGAAAAGAAGGGAAAACTGCGAAGCATGTATCGGATAACCCATCAATGACCCATGGTTTTGCACACCTAAAACCAAAAACGTTACTATTGCTTCCTCACCATTTGGCCATATTATCAACCATACTTTTTTAAAATCTGGACATTCTCACATACCAGGGACAGATCAAGCATGCCATGGGCTGCTGGTCGAAAAATTTATAACCACCTCATGTCTGGAATTCACTACACATATGGTACTAGAATACAAGTTCTTGGGCTTAATGGAGGATTTTCCCTTCGGCCTGCTGTCAATATGTGCGTTCAAGACTTTGGAACTTCAATGGTCCCAAAATGGTATTGTGGTTTGGGTGGCTATGTGTTCCCACAGGTGGGCCCCAGGCTAACTCCCAAACCTACCACTCTTACTAATACACTCTGCACATCACAATTTGTCCACTTTGAGATTGTGACCTGTTACGTACTGGACAAAGAACACGTAAACAAATTTGAAACTTCCAATGGATTGCGTAATGAAAAACAATGGGTCCAAAGAAAAATTATCACAACTACTAATGGAGTCTATGCCCCTTATGGGGGGTCAATTTTTTTTTTACCCGTAACTTTTTAAAATTGTGCTGGGCCACAGCCACCTGATGGAGCTGTAGTCAGTAGCAAAAAGTAACAAAATCATCCCACACAAGGTGATTCATCAGACATCCGTGAGTCAACAAGGTAAGGCAGGTTATCCAATGTAGGAGCAAGAGTTGGACTTTTCTCACGAGACCAACAATACACCCAGCACAGATCTTCACATTTCAGTTGGATGCCGACAAAAAAGGATATGTAAAAACAGGCCCCTCTGGCCCCTTACCAAGCACCCTACTGTAATGCATGGGATTTCCTGGGTACGCAACACACCTTACAACGTGTTCTTACGTTTCGTTTTGGCACCTTCTTTTCCTTCAAGACGGCTGGAAAGAGATTGATGAAGATTGCTAAAAACATTGTAGGCGGTAGTGTTGAGCTCCCCGTAACAAAAGTTAGGGTCTGTGCCAAACCTTGCTCGTTCGGGTCTAGGTGGACCATGCCGATGCAACTTTGCATGAAGTTGCAACTCGCATCGGTCACGCCTTCATTGGTGTTGCCACGCTTGTGGGGCCGGTAACTCTCTTAAATGCTGCCGTGCATGTATTATCCAATGTAGCTTGCATGTGTCAGCAGATACACCCTGCCCTTCGGGAATGACTCAACACTCATGTCCCTCACTTGTGGGGTCTCTGAGTTTGACCGAATCTAGTCAATCCCCCTTTTACGTCCAGCATGTTCCTCCGGTATTACAAAATATCCTATTCCTACCAGTGAATTTATTCCAAGACCCTCAGGAAATCACTAGCCTCATTAGTCAACAGCCATAAGATTCAGGGATAGTTCTATAGTTGTTTATTTTAAAAAAGTGTAAATCTTTGAGCCGGGATTTACCTTACTGGGGTCTCGGACAATCACTAAGTTGTGCGCCCGATGCTTCACCCCGGGTCGTGCTGCGGCCTAGGCTCCGAGCGAGGCTCTGCCGGAGTTACACTGGTTCTTATCCGGTGATTGAGTCTGATATGCGGACCACACTTAGTTTTTAAGTCACGCGGTTTTTCCGAATCCCGCTCTGGTTTGGGTTGCCGGTCGGCAAAATCCGGCAGAGTTTGCCGCCAACACGGAAAAAGTCGGAAAACGGACAAGTGTGGCCGCAGAGCCACTAATAAATGTGACCTTGTGGTCCATTTATGATTCTGTACCAAAATGTAAAATCCAGTGTCCGATTATACGGCCAGTGCTAAGGTAATATATAAGGACGCTACGCATATCGACGAGATGTACATCTATCTATATTGCAACATTTCCTCTTCACTAAATACAATTTGTCTCACAACTCAATCAAAGTCATAACCTGGCGTCTGCACATTTTACCTGACACCCATCGTTATTCTGCCCAGCCCAGGCATGAAGCAGCACAGCGGAGTCAATATCCTTATCCAGCTTATGGGAAACTTTAGCTCACATCCCAAGATCAAGGTGTTTCCAACTCTACATCGCGGCAAAATTGTCCCAGTAAAAATCAGTGCCGGGCATTGGATCAGCTGTTGAGTTTTACAATTCGTGACACAAGTCAATGACATAGACTCCCGGCCACTTTAGTTAGGTAAACCATGCTCGTACGGGCTGGGAACCTCCTTTGCTTAGACGGCTCTTCTTAGTGGCAATAGATTCTAAACAAGGTGCCTGGCAAGCATCCCTCAAGAGATTTGGCGTATTGATGATGGATCACCACACGTGCCGCAAGACCTTTGGTCGGCGACACATCCCATGATGCGAATCTCCGTCCTCCCACTCCTACAAGATGCTTATGATGGACCCTGGATCACTGGTGATGATGAGCGGCCATTGCGTCAGTGACCTCATTGTACATCGTTGCAAGAACAAGTTGAGTGATTCCAGCTTTTAATTGGGATCTGGCGGCTCCTGCTGAACAGTAGCACTCAGATGTTACAGAGGACATGCCTGGTACTAAAGGGGTGGACCTGGGTCAGCACAATACTTAGGTCAGGCCTGTGGCGTCAACGTGCTCAATTGGCTACAAGCGCGGCCAAAGAGGGCTAAGAACAATAGTTCCCACCACCATGGCACCACCACACCCACCAGCCTGATGTCTGCTATAACACAGGAACCAGGCATGCGTATTCCAATGCCTTTCATGCCTGTTGAACGCCAAACTCTCTCGCAACCCTACCACACCCGAACTCGTCGCGCAGAAATTGGGCAACCTCACTACAGAATAGCGCAACGTTTTTCCATTTACGTCCAATTTCGATGAGTTTCCGTTTGTAGCTGAAAGGAGTGGCACCCGGGTGTGGTCTTTCTGCTCGCTGTAGACCCATCTGCCTCAAAGTTCGACTACCTGTGCATTCAGAGAGATGCTCTCTGCCTACTTTGGTTGTAACGGGTGGTGTGATTTGAGTCACTGTTTGCCTTTCTAATCAGCTAAACAAGTCTGCCCATTCTCTCTGACCTCTGGCAATCAACCAAGCTTCCGCCAACAGAACGCCGCTCACTGAGTTTTTCTTTTTCAGACCATTCTCGGTAAACCCTGAGATGGATGGTTGTTGTGAAAATCCCAGTCGATCAAGGCTTTGACATTACTCCAGACCAGCCTTCTGGCACAACAACCAGCACGTTCAAATGCACTCAATCACCTTTCTTCCCCATTATGGATGCTCGGTTTTGAACGTGCAGAAGACTTGTCTTGACATGTTACACTGCCTAATGCATAGTTGGCTGATTAGCAATTAAGTGTTAACGAGCAGTTGGAAGGGTACCTAATAAGTGGCGGTGAGTGTAAATATATATATAATATACTATTATAGTATATATATATATACAGCAGTCCCCGGTTAATACAGGATAGGTTCCAAGGTGTCTTACGTGAAGTTGTAAGAGTTGGAAACTAGGATATTATAGTTGTAGCTCCAGAAAAAAAATTCTTTGCCCCCTGTGGACAATGAAGTTTTCAAAATTTTTTGCTGTAATGGGACCAAGGATTATCACTATAAGCTCATTACAGACCACTTCCCGCTGATCCATGGCATTAGGTCTATAATAAAACATCCAGGAGCCATCACCAGACGTTCACAGTGGCGAGGGGTCGTCTTTAACTAGGGACGTCTGTAAGCGGTGTTCTAAGTAGGGGACCACTATTATAATATATATATAATATATATATAATTATATACCACATATATCTCGAGTAAAGCCGGACCGAGTATAAAATCGAGACCCTAATTACACCAAAAACGGGGAAAACTATTGACTCGAGTAGATACGCCGAGGGTGGAAAGCATTGGTCACAGAACCCCCCACAGATATAGCCAACAGGCCCCTAAGTATACAGCCAGCCCAGCCTGTCCAGTCCAGTGTCCAGTATACAGACTTGACCCCAGTAGTATACACCTGCCCCCAGTAGTATACAGCTGCCCCCAGTAGTATACAGCTCTGCCCCCAGTAGTATAAGACCCCAGGAGTCATGTCCCCAGTAGTCTACAGCCAGTCCCAAGTAGAATACAGATGCCCCAAGAGATACGCCGCCCCCAGTAGTGATACAGCCAGTCCCAGTAGTACCAGCAAGCCTGTAGTAAGCCTGCCTGATACAGCCTGCCCCAGAAACGTGCACAGTATACAGCCTGCCCCCGGTAGTATACAGTCTGGCCCCCGGTAGATACAGGCTCATGCCACCCGTAGTATAAGCTTGCCCCAGTACGTATACAGCTGCCCAAGTAGTATACAGCCTGCCCAGTAGTATAAGCTGCCCACCCACAGTAGAATGACAGCTTGCCACCCAGTAGTATACAGACCCAGCTTAAAAAATAATAAACGTTATATACTCACCCTGTGTGGCACAGATGCGCAGCGCTGCTCCCCCGATGTGTGCGGCTCGTCTTCAGTCTTCCGCGCGATTCTTCTCTTGCAAGGCGCCGCCATTGATCTGTCCCGGCAGATGCATATAGGGCGTGCGCCACCAGCGCTGACGTCATACTAGGCGCCGCCCCGGGAAAAACATGGTGGCGCCCACAGAAGAAAGAAATGGCGCGGGAAGCCTGAAGGACGAGCGCGCGGACATCGGGGATCACAGTCGGGCACATCGGGGACCAACGGGAGGGTGAGTATATAGTTATAATTTTTTATAGTATGTTTTATTTTAGATTGACTCGTGATAAGCCGAGGGGTCGTTTTCAGCACATTTTTTGTGCTGAAATGAAAAAAACTCAGCGTTATACGGAGCAGTCATATACGGCCTATACACGAGTATATTATATATATAATATACTTATATATACACATGATATTGTTTTTGTGTGCAGATGGGTAAGGTGTGCATTATAGGAAATGAAAGATGTGGCTTAGTTCCAATTTTTTTATCGCTTTCTATATATATTATGATTGTTGTGGAGTATAGACTGTGCTATGTTCAAAGTAGTAAGAAGTCACAAGAGACAATATCCAAAAACTACACAACATTAAAACACTAGACAAAATAGAGAGGTATATAACTACGGTGTGGGGAAGTGGAACCTGTGAGTAGCTATGAAGTCGGGCTACGCAATAGTACTCCATTCATTATCTGTATCCTAGGGACACATAGGGTCAGATTACTTACCCGGTACGTTCGAAGACAGCGGGCGTTTTCTGGGTGGATACGGGTCGGCCGGGATTACTAAGTAGTTCTCCGCCAGTCCACCAAGGTGGGCTGCTGCGCTGAAAAGCATGTTCCGCACTGGAATTCACCGGGCGGCCAAGAGAGAGGTAGCGCGTCCCAGTGACACTTTTTGTTGTTTAAATGCGGCGGTTTTTTCAAATCCGTCAGGTTTTCGCTGGCCACGCCCCCGAATTCCATGGCGGCATGCCAGCGCCGATGCAGCCAAATTCCCGATCGGGAGTGCGCCAAAATCCCAGGGCAACTACAGGGGAAAAATCGGAGAAAATCGGAAATATAGGGGTAACAACGTCGGGAAAACGCAAATCTGGCCCTACCGCCTATAATGACCCCCATAGAATTGAAGAAAGGAAGTGGGCCCCATAATGTCTCGGCTTGAGCCACTGCCCTTGCCCATACTGTATTTGTCTCTAGTACAAAGATCAGTATTAGATATTCCTTAAACATTATTCATCTCCTATTTATGGAGCCATATATCTTTTGATTGTGGCATCTGACGTTTAGGATACCCATAAAAAAGTTGGATCTTCATTTCGTTCTAGAAGATGCGATTGAGACATAGGCTAACCACTGTCTGGACGTCGATATGGAAAATAGAGATGCTGTCCATTTATTGACCAAAGCTGCTATTTATTCAGCGGTAGTGGAAAAAAGGGGTAGTTATGATGAGGGAACCTCATTATTCGGTGGAATGATGGCCTACAGTCTAACACAAGTCCCAAAAGGCTATAAATGCAGTGGACTAATGGCGGTAGCTAAACACTGAATTGGCATGCTCCATATTGGTCATAGAAGTGAATGGGGAAGCTACACATGTGCCATCTACTATTTTATTTATTCAGGGTTACTGGAGATCCCTGTTTTCAAGCCTGGTGGTAGGCTTAGTGGTCAGATCCCATCGAAAACACATTACTACCAAAACCTATGGAAACAATTGCAAAACGGTCACCATAAAGTAGTGTAGCGCCTTTCATCGAAACCAAGGAGTAGCATTGTATCTCTTGATGAAGGTCAGAAAATAAGCAAAGAAGTGATTCTTTGCAAAAAGAGGCACAAAGCTAAAACAAAAATGGATTTTTAACTGATTTGTACTTACTTACCTGGTAAAAATAAAATGTAGAATTAATATGAATTTATCATAAAATTCTGGGAAGTAAGGCTTTTAGTTTATGACTAATGAAAGTTCACTAGAATAATTCCAGAAATGATGAGTTCCTGAGTTTGTGACTAATGTAAATACCATGTGAATCACTCTACAAAACTTTGGTACAGATTATTAGAACAATCTCCCTACAGAAAGTTCCTTATGGGAATGTACATAAGACGCAGAGTTCTTGCACCTGGTGACTCAGGTCAGATTTTCACATCACCCGTCTTCTCGTCAACGTCACTGTGCAAAGTCAGATAGGGACAGCAATCATTACGCGTCTCATTGGGATTGTGGGGGCAGGAAAATTTCTCTAAGTCATGTCTCATCACTTGTCCCTTACACGGTGAGCTGCATTGCACTTTATCTCAATTTTATACATATCTTTGCAGGTGGACAGCAAAGATAACTGATTTTCCAGCATGGCAATCATAAACTCTACATCCTGCAAATTATATACATAGTAGAAGACTACTATGTCAAGATCAAAACCAATATCAAGGAAAGATCTCAATAGATCAATAGTGGAATGTAGCAGGAAGGAAGCCAAGGATCAGAACCACAATGTGCTCAGCAAGGTCAGTTATGAGTATTATGAACTTAACTCCCAAGCTCCTTTCATGTGGACCAAATTGCATCCCTACTTGGGGAGTTAAGATCTGTGTCAGAATAATAAAAGTGAACTCCCGGCGGGCCCCTACTTAAGGACCCACGATTACAGCCCACCCATAGTTACAGCATCTTGGACTCCAGCACACTGTGTAGGTTGCAGGGAGTTTTTTATTAATACAAACTATTATATGTGACGTTTCCGGTCAACAATAGGGACCTTTATCCCACTCTGTGGAATATCGTACAAAAAAGAAGTGATGAGGAATGTTATATTAAACACCAAAAAGCTATTACATATATCAAAATGAGTCACAAATATATTGCGATATTGACATCAAGAGTGCCTCAAAATAAAGGAGGGAGGCAACTCCAAAATAGGAATTACAATACAGCAATAGGCAGTTGTCATGGAGTCACACACAATGTGAAAGACCAGTGGTGGTTACAGATACAATGGTCTTCATAGCGTTCATGAAAGGCATATCTGGTACCATCTCAGAGAAAATTAACCTGTGGGGAAATACATGAAAGGTCAGCTTACCCGTCTGTAAAGTGGACTCAGTAAAGGCGGTCTGCTTGTAGACAATGTAGCGTGCCCAGAAGGAATAGGGTCTATGCCGATGTGGAGTGTGGCGCTGTCTCCTCTGGCTGGCGGCGGCTATTTAAAGCCCCAGGGGAGTGTGTACTTCGGTTCGTGACCCGCAAACTTCCGGTATGGGACCGGAAGTTGTCACTAAAAAAAAAACAAAAAAAAAAAAGAAAATTTGAAAAAAGTGAAAAAAATTGAAAAAACTGATTGAATATTGGACAGCGATGGGTAAGAGAATGGAATTTAACCGGGAGTGGAAAAAAGGCTAATAAAAAGAAAGAAAATAGAAATAAGGTAGATAAAAATACAGAAAAGATAATAGGCAAAAATGAGAGATTTAGGGGGGGGGACATTGGAAAACAGTTGGAGAGCATACAGAGAACAGGCTTATTTACCTAGCTTAGTAGTGGTGCCCCCCACGCATCAGGCTCCGGGCGATTCCTATCGTCCTCTGTAAAAAACACATTAATTAGAACAGGGAATGTATGGCTTAGCACAAGCTTTGTAGATTATGGTCTCTATTGAGTCATTGGTTGTAATGTTTGAAGGTGTGTATCCAGTGGGATTCACGCTCTTTAATAGTCCAACTCGATCCCCTCCTCTCCTTGGCATTTCAAATGGTCGCTATCTGGAAATTACGTTGATTTATGGAATGCATGGTCTAGGAAATGGGCAGGCTATGGGAGGAATGTGTTGTTGAGACGAATGGTGGACTGTGATTCCATATCCCGATACGGATACGCTGGTTAGGTCCCCTCGTACGCTAGGCAATGGGCATTTAAGAGATAACACAAAGTAATAAGTGGTCACACGTGAGTAGCCGCTTGAGGAGTAATGTTTTTTGCCTGACAGTGGATGTGTGATGAGTCCCTCTCTTGAATGTTAGTGCCTTGAGCACAGTGCAAGCCCGGGAATGTCACTTCCAGACCGGAACGTTGCCTGTCAAGATCCCGGAAATTACACCTTCCCATGGGATGTAAAATAGCCGCCGCCAGCAGGAGGAGACAGCAGCGCCACACTCACAGGGCACAGACCGTATTCCTTCTGGGAAGCGCACATTGCTACAAGCATACCTCCCTTTACTGATTCCACTTTAAAGACTGGTAAGCTGACCTTCATTGTATTTCCCCACAGGGATTTCTCTGAGATTGGAACAGATATGCATTTCCTGAACTATGAAGACCATTGTATCTGTAACCACCATTGTGTTTTAACCTTGGTGTGGACTCCATGACAACTGCTAGTGCTGTAGGTAATGCCTATTTTGGAGTTGTTTGCTCACTCTTATGTTGATGCGCTCTTGATGTCAATATAGCAATATATTTGGACTCATTTGTATATATGTAAAAATAGCTTTTTGGTGTTTATATAACATTCCTACGAACTTCTTTTTTGTACTATATTCCACAGCGTTGAGAAAGGTCTATTGTTTGACGAAACCGTCACGTATAATAGTTTGGATTAACTAAAAAATCCTGCAACCACACGGTGCTGGAGTCAAGATTTATGAAACTATAGGGATTGGGACCCGTCCAGTGCACCTGCCTCGAATACTTGATTAAGTGTGCAGCCAAACTCCAGTTTTCACCCATAGTTACCGACGGACCCCTCGCTCACTGTGACTGGACCTCTGGTGCAGAGCTCTCTGGAGCTTATATCGTCCAGCTTGCAATGCTCAGCGTAAGATGTCTTTAACTGAAGCTTTATGGATCATTATTGGTCCACTTTACACCAAAAAGTTTGACACTCCAATTGTCACTGGGCAACCGAAAAAAAATTGTCTAGAACTGCCATTATCCAAGTCCAGTTTCGGACTTAAATACAAATTCCACTTAAGAACAACCTCCGACCATATCTTGTAGTAACCCGGGGACTGCCTGTATATACATATTTATGATATGGGTACACTTATCAGGTTACCTTCACAAGATTGTATGATACCCATTCTGATTCCACAAAGATAAATGTAGAGTTGGTCCTACATTTGTAACCTAAACTCTTCTGGTAAGATTGTCTACAAGATTTCGGAATGTGTCTGGGAATTTTTTTTTATCTACAGTTGTGAGATCAGATAGAAAATAGACTGACCACCCATTTGGTGAAATCCATGAGGTCCGGACTTTGTGGGACAGTCCCGGTTTTTTTCTCATTAGACCAAACCATCAAACCATGAACTATGTTTTGTGCACTCATATAGGTAAACTACCAAACTGTTTCCAGAAAGTTGGAAGTATACAATTTTCCAAATTGGCAAGAGATGTATGCAAAGAACGTTTTAGTGTGAATTTGGCTTACTTCAGTGCATATGAAACCACTGCCGGTGAACGGAGAAAAACTGAGCCGGAGCAATCCAAGAAAAAAGGGAGGTCCAGCATCCAGTTTGCTTGAAAAAAATAGGTTAAACACTGCTTTTATGTAAACGACTAAGAACTATTTGTTTGAAACGTGTCAGTCTGTCAATGGCGCCATCATGTTTTAACCATTTTTTGTGTAAATAAAAGCAGTGTTTTAACATATTTTTTCAAACAAACTTTTTTCTTGAATTTTCCAAACTGTTTTGATATACTGAAGCACCAATATTTCCCATCCCTGGAACGGGATCCTAGGTAAACTCCAGAAAAAAAACACCCTGCATTCTCCTGCTCAGTCATGAAATTGCATGCCATGGGGCTCTGAATGAACAGATTTTTCACTGTTGTTAATGCCAGTGGGGGGGTTGGAGCTCTACAGGTAATAAAGGATATGGTGGGATATCCAGACCGCAATTTTCAAGGGTGGTTTTGATAACCATGTACCCAAGCACCTAATTCATAACAAGATGTTGGTCTAGTCATACATTAGTAGGTGAACAGCCTCAAGATAACTCAACACAATTGAGGTTAGTAGGGGACTGAAGTCAGATCTAGAAAGCTTTTACATCAGCTTTCAGGCATGAAACGTCATGAATCTGGTGGAGGCCAATGGTCTCACCTTTTCCCTACCCTTGCCACAATCTTTTGGAAGGCGTTGACCGTGAAAAAAACATCAAACAGTCTGCACCATTTTCAACACCAAAGGGCCAATATGAATGAGTCTATAGAATGTAGATGACTTCAGTGAGCATATGTTGTGTTCTTCAGGAAAACTCTAAATAACTTTACATGATCTTTATACAAAATCTGGACTGTGAACTTAAATAGATCCAGGCACTGTGACTGTGGACTTCCATCTAAAATCAACTTTTAGAATTATGCTAATGAACCCAATGAAGGGCTGCTTGGGCAGTTCCCAAAGCCTTAAGATTCACAAGCTGTTTTAGTGTGCAAGGAGAATCTCCCATCCCAGGGACAGGGAGGAGGCTGTGACTGTGTAACAGCACGGAGGGGCTCTGGGAACCAACTAAGTAGCCCTTCAGGCTCATTAGCATAACGTTAAACATTTATTTTAGAAGGAAGGAGACCATGGATAACAAATATAAGAAGATTACCACAGTCACAGTGCCTGGATCTATGAATATGTGTCCCTGATTTATCCTAATTGATTTTGATGGTAGATTTCCTTTAACAACACTTCTAAGTTGCTGAATGCTTCAACTTTTCCAAAATAGCACTCATAGTTGATTGTGAAGTATCCAAGAGGGAGGAATGGTCAAGAACTGGAATCTTATCAAAGTACAATCCTGAAATTCAGTAAGATCTTTAGAACAAGGCTTGTTTTTTTTTGTTTGTTTTTGTTTGTTTTTCTTTTGTTTGTTTTTTTCTCTCTCTCTGACCGGGGAGGGGTGGGATGATGTTAGGAGTGGGGGTGGTTTAAGGATATATATTGGTTGATGTACAATGTCATCCTATTTAATATTTACAATGTGAAATTTATACAAAATTAATCAAGAAATTAAAGAAAAAAAAGATCTTTAGAACAAAGCAATCCTTCAGAAATGTGTTCAGATGTACACCACATACTGTATCTAGGGGTAGGATGTTATACATGGGGCAATGGGACCAGTTATACTTCTGTCCATACAGTAGGACTAATGTAAATAATTCATAGAACTCCAAACCTTTTTCAATTACATGAACATTATAGATTTTGGAGTGACACACTGCTCAGAAAACATATAGGTCTAGCAATCAACCTTCAATATAGATATAGATGGTTATTTTATAGTGAAAATTAATTACAGCCGAAATGGTGACATTTTCTAGAGCACAAATATAGAAAACTGAGATGTTTCTATTGATATTTTGTCAGTCTAATCCTTTGTGGGAAAGTCTCCACGCAGCCCTGAAATGCAAATCTGAGAGTGCAAATGTTACCGTGATATTTCATGCCGGGAGTGGATATAAGAGGGGTGTATAATAGATCCAATTAGGACCTGGAGGCACATGATCTACATATTCTGTGAATGCCACTAATTTACATACCTAAGCAGGAAAACTCTCCATGTCACTCTCCATTACCATTATCAAGACCTTCATGTGACAACATATGGTCTTTATTAATGCTGGCATGTACAATATCCACATGGGATACACCAGAAGAGCAGCACATGGCACTGGGACTACAAGTCTCTCCTACGGCCCCATATATGTCCTACGGATACATGTCGTACCATTCTGTCTACAAATTCATGTCATTTATGCAGCAATGGATTACTAGGTTTTTCCCACCGGTATTATTGATGTTCTTCTTGCTACAAGAGGATCTTAATTTTGACAATAGGGAAAATGCTGATTGCTTGAAAAGTCAAATAAAAGATATGCATAATAGATAGGCGCCATATTGCCCATTAAATTCCTGAGAATTTCCACTTCACTATAAATAGTAAAACCCTACAATCAGTAGAGTGATGTAGAATTGAGAAAGAAAAAAAATGACTTATTCATTTGGACCTTGTCTTTACATCTGCCTCCGAGGCATCACGTTATTAACATGTCGAATGAGCAAGTTACAGTCCATGGCATTAGGTAATTATATTCTATTAGAGTAACATGTTTTATCGTATTATACTATACTACTGCTGCGTGGCTCCTAAACTAAGAAACAATTGGTTCAAGCTGCCCAGAGGTGATTTCTATTGTTTACTTGTAGAAATCCCTACAGTTCCTATGCAGTACAGGCGGTCCCCTACTTAAGGACACCCGACTTACAGACAACCCATAGTTACAGACGGACCCCTCTTCCCACTGTGACCTCTGGTGAAGCTCTCTGGATGCTTTACTATAGTCCCAGACTGCAATGGTCAGCTGTAAGATGTCTGTAATGAAGCTTTATTGATAATTCTTGGTCCAATTACACCAAAAGTTTTGAAACTCCAATTGTCACTGGGGCAAAAGAAAAAAAATTGTCTAGAACTTCCATTATAAAATATACAGTTTCGACTTACATACAAATTCAACTTAAGAACAAACCTCCAGACCCTATCTTGTATGTAACCCGGGGACTGCCTGTATATAGGTATTGGATTAGCGGTAGCTCCACGCTTTGCCCAGGAATGTAAATACCTGCTCTTAGCTATAACGAAATACAAAGGTTAAATAAATATATTTTATTTGTATCTATCTCTTTCTCTCTCTCTGACTGTCTCCAAATGTTTCTGTATCTAAGTGTCTCTGACTGTCTCTGTCTATTTGTCTCTGTCTTCGACTGTCTCTGTCTCTGACTGTCTCTGGCACTGACCGTCTCTGTCACTTACTGTCTTTGACTGTCTCTGTCTCTGGCTGTCTGATCGTCTCTATGTCTGATTGTCTCTGACTGCGTCTGCCTCTTTCTGACTCTGTCTGTCTCTGACCGTTTCTTTTTCTGTCTCTATCTGTGTCTCTGACTCTGGGTTTCTCTGACTGTCTCTGTCTCTCACTCTTTGACTTTCTCAGACTGTCTCTGTCTCTAACTCTGTCAGTCTCTGATACTCTCTGAGTGTCTCTGACTTTGTCTGTCTTTGACTGTGACCACTTCTGTATTTGTCTCTGATTGTCACTTTGTCTATGGGAGGATTTATCAGAAGTGTCAGAGCAAAACTGTTCTAGTTGCCCAAGGCAAGCAATCAGAGCTCAAGTTTCATTTTCCCACAGCTGTTTAAAAAATAACAGCTGATCTCTAATTGGTTTCCATGGGCAACTAAAACAGTTTTACCTCAGACATTTCTGATAAATCTCCCCCTATCTCTGTATGACTATCCATCTTACCTCACACATAAGAGTCTTATACCCATTGCCTATAGCAGTGGTGGCGAACCTATGGCACGGATGCCAGAGGTGGCACTCTGAGCCCTCTCTGTGGGCACCCAGGCCATCAGCCCAGCACAAAGGTCACCATTAGAGATGAGCGAGCACTAAAATTCTCGGGTGCTCGTTATTCGGTACGAACTTTTCCAGATGCTCGAGTGCTCGTACCGAATAACGAGCCCCATTGAAGTCAATGGGAGACCCGAACATTTTTTTAATAAAATAGAACATTAAACGAACAGTGCATAATAAAATATTCCACATGTTTCCAGATGTATTAATTGTTAGAATACACTGAAATAACACTATTCTTCACTTTCCAGGTGTTAGCGCGTGTCTCCCGCTAAGTTAGGAGATGTTCGGAACATCTGGAATGTGAAGAATAGTGTTCTTTCAATGTGTTCTGCACTTAAATGCTCCTGTGTTCACTGTTTTAACTGTTTTTATTCTATTCTTCACTTTGCAGATGTTAGCGCAAGTCTTTCGATAATGTCGGAGATGTGCGCGCACATCTGGAATGTGAAGAATAGTGTTATTTGAATGTGTTCTGCACTTAAATGCTCATGTTTTCACTGTTTTTAATGTTTTTATTCTATTCTTCACATTGCTGATGTGCGCGCACATCTCCGACATTATTCAAAGGCTGTGCAGGAGCATGTCTCGTCCTTCCTGCTCCCTCTGAATCTCTACTCCCCCTCTGCCTAGTAGTGGGAAGGGGGAAGTGTTTGCTGCACATGGCAATATCCTGTGAAGGTACAGCATGGAGGGGCTCTGGTAACACCCACTAGAGCCCCTTTGGCTTATTTTAATAATTTTAAAAGTTGATTTTAGTAGGAAGAAGGCCATGGATACCAAATATAAGACAATTATCACTGTCACTGTGTCTGGATCTTTGAGTAAGGGCACTTGGTTCATTAAGATGTATTTTTACATTTTGATTTAGATTTCCTTTAATGAGACCAACATCACCCTTTAATTAGGGGAATGGGCATTCCCAACCATTTCTTGCCATGGGTGTGCCCAAAACAGTATTACAGTACCAGTTTAATAGTAGTCAGACACACCCTTTTTGCAGAGACACATCCTTGGTTGATAACAATCAAAATTTTGGTTGGAACAATTGAGAAACACAGTTTTAGTAATAGATGTTCTAGAATTGTTAAAATATGTGGAACACAATTATTTACTAAAGCCGACGCATCCGGAGAAGCGGCAGATCCTCTTTAAAAGTGCTTTCGGCTGTGAAGGATTACTATAACATATGAGCAGAGGTACCGTACTCTTAAAATTCCTCCTAAGGGATAGTGTGAAGGAAAACCCGAGAATTATGATCAACAAATCCAGGTAATGCGAATGTCTATTCTTTTAAAGAGTACAAATTGCAGAGGCTCCCCGGCAGTCTGCCCTGTCTGCAGCTTTCTCGGGATGTTTTATATGATCCCATTGAGATGCTAATGTTCTTGCTTAATCAGGAATTCAGCACCTTCTTTAAAATTGTATCTTTTTCATAGAAAAAAAAAAAAAATGTCAAGTTTGTAAACCTACCCCAATTCTAATTACACGCGAAGCTATTAATTTTCTATCCATGTTGTGTAAGGTATTCCTCAGGAGAATGCCGGCCTGTCTTTACAATACCATCACTAAGTAATAAATGAGTTGTTGTCAGCTAAATGTTGTAGGAAAGTATGCATTAATTACGTGGTATTTTAGCACGTACTCTATATGGATTGTGTGCTGCTTCTAGATAGACTCCACTTATCCGCCTTGTGTATGCAAATTCTGAGCCTTTTCCAGCCTCGTAGTAAAAATGACACATAAGAATGACAGACTTGCATGTTAATGTTCCCATAGATGAGTCAACTACTGTATTATGCGTGTTCTCTCCACAGCGGAATGTGAATTTTCTTAAAAAACTATAGATACCTTGTTTAACCCTTCAGCTGTCAGTCAAGGTAGTATCCCCCGTCCTCATCGAGATCAGCAGATTGGTTGATCGAAACCATTTTGATCTGCTCCATACCACTGAGGACTTCTGGGGTTTTACTATCAATAATGCAGAATGATCATATAAATCAAGGGAAATGTGCAGAGTTTTACGAAATGGGACAAGGAAAACCACTCTTCTTTTGCTGCCTTGTAAGGAAACCTCTTTACCATCAAGCATGACTTTCAGGAAGCCTAATTACATAATGTGGGTTAAAGGCCAAACCAGCATATCTATTCCAGAAAGAACAGATTTCCAACTGTAGACATACAATGGTTGCATCTCTTCAGTACATTGTAGGGACCAGGTTAAGCTTTTCCCTAGGGTCAATAAGTAAGAGTTCTCCTTATACAATCTTTGTCAATTAAAGTCGCCCAGAAACTCTTGTCTACTTGATAGACCACTGTCCTGTAGTATAATCATGTTTTCCATATGCTTCCTAGTGTCATAGATGCCTACAGTATGTTGCTTGGAGTCTTGGTTCAGTCACTTTCAAGTCTTGTAAAAATATGTGTCCAATATATTGTCCATGTTACATGAACTGCTTGGACTACTTAACATCTGACCTAATTGATGACCCACAACATACACTGAATAATATGGGTGATAGGGAGAAGGGAAAACCAAAGCCTGCGGCCTGTGAACAACAAACATGTATTAGTGTGCACGTAGCTGAAATGGTATAAAAAAATATGAGATGAACTGGCCTTCAGAAACATATAGGGGCACATTTACTAAGGGCCATGCATCAGTTTTCTGTTGCACTTGCACATTCTTTTTTGTGCAAATTGCTTGGACAGTGCCATGCCACATTCGTGCTGCATGCGACCCTTTTGTGGCACAGCTGCACTAGTCATCATGTGACACAAATTAGGGGGCGTTCCTGTTCACATTCACACTATCAATCAGATTTAACATGCAAATTCCGACCGAATTGTGCTGCACGCCCCATGTTAAAGGTGCACCAAAAAAAGGGGTGAAATCTGTTGGAGCAGTGCAGGGGGCACCAGATCCATGAAGAACATGCGCCAGAAGTCCTGAACCTGGCACCCTCTGCACACTACACTTTTGTTAGTAAATGTGCCCCCTAGTCTTGTTTTTTTTTCCACAAATAACTCCACCAAACAGGTTGCTAATTTTAATGATGTAAACATGCAATTTGTGTGCAGGATTTGTGCTGTTTCTGGCAGAAAACAACCATGTTTTCTAATTGTGAACAATCTCAAGAAGAATTCCCAAGACAAAGACTTACTTACCTATATTTGAGTACGATAATCTGTATTTTATTTTTGTACAAAACATCCTTTTGTAAAGTACAATTTCCAATACCAAATCTCCCGTCATCAGGATTTTCCAGGAGTGTTGTCACATATGGATCACATTCCATGAGATGAAGCCCCCATTTAAGTTTTTTCTTACATTAAAGTCATATATTCACTTTTTGTTACCTATGGCTAAGAAGGAATTTAAAAAAAACTGAAGAAAATCTACTCCACTATACAAGAAAGACCACGGTCTGATATGATGTTGTAGAGCTTATGTTCTTATTACAACTAATTATGCTTGACACAAACTCAAGATCTGAAGATACTAGGAATATGGCTTCAAACTCAGATCAAAGGCTTCCAATAGCCAATAAGACTTCTTAAGACTCTTAAAGGCCTGTGTATGCTGCTGATTCCAGATATGAAGAAAACACTTCTGACAAGACAGCGAGACGTTCCAGTGACACATTAATAACACATCTCATCGTCTTATTCTTCATTTCTTAAAAGAATCGGGAATTCTTTATATTTGTAATTATTATTAGTGTTTGGATTGTTTATCTACTGAAGTGCTACATCTGTATATCAATGTAGAGATACTATGGTGGGATGTAAAGGAGCAGTTTGATCCATTATTCCAGTATAATGGGTAACATGGTGGCTCAGTGTTAAGCATTGTTGACTTGCATTGAACTTATCTTGCGTTCAATGTTTCCTAGGGTTTCCACCATTCCACTATAACTCTGGTTTTCTCCAAAAACTTACCAATGCGTTAATTTTGAATTTGAAAGGCTATTCATCCAAGCCATAAAGGTGAACTATGGAAACAGCATAGGAATGCTGTGTCTGACCATTTACACCACACCTTGTAGTGATGGAGAATGGGATTTACTCTTCTCTGCTGAATTGGAAATAAGCTGAGCCCCATTGGGAACAGAGACCAATATTTTTCATGTCAGTCTTTGTGCGTTCCACAAAAAAAGTAGGGATATGCTAAAGGGTTAAAAACTGTGAAGTATTTCAATGTAGAGCACTACAAACACAGCAGTGTTAGGAAACGCCCCCAGTCCACTTGAAGAAGCTACAATCCTATAATACGAAAATTTCTTTTGCTACTAATTACATGCTCAAAGGCATGATTCTACATTATCCTTTCTATCAACATCATATTTAAGAGATTTGCCCAAATTCCATGTGGAATACATTGAATAATGCGCACGTTTTCCATTTGCAGACATTGGGGCACATTTACTAAGGGTCCACAGCCGCGAATCCGTCGGGTTTTTCCTGAATATTTCCGCTTTGCGCTGTAGTTCACTGGATTGTGGCGCACGCGATCGATTTTTGGCGCAATCCGACTTTCACGCAACAGAAATCGGGGGGCGTGGTCACCGAACAACCTGAAGGATTCGGAAAAACCGCGGAATTTAAAAAGCCATTTGTGTCGCAAGATCAAGCACTCACATACACCAGAAAAAAGCAGGTGAACTCCGGTGGACCTCGACACCTGGTGAATATCGGCGCACGGACCTTAGTGAATCCCGGCAGAACCCGAATCAGCGCCGGAGAACCCGTCGCTGGATCGCGACTGGACCGGGTAAGTAAATGTGCCCCATTGAGGACAATGGCGGTCATTTACTAAGGGCCCGATTCGCGTTTTCCTGACGTGTTACCCAAATATTTCCGATTTGCGCCGATTGTACCTGTATTGCCCAGGGATTTTGGCGCACGCGATCGGATTGTGGTGCATCGGCGCTGGCATGCACGCAATGCAAATCGGGGGGCGTGGCTGAACGAAAACCCGACATATTCGGAAAAACCGCCGCATTTAAAAACCAACCTTCACCTGGTCCAACTCGGTGTATTCCGGCGCGTTCAGATGATTTTCAGCGCAGCAGCGCCACCTGGTGGACGGCGGAGGAACTACCTTCATAAATCCCGTCCGGACCCGAATCCTGATCGCGAATGGGCCGGGTAAGTAAGTCTGCCCCAATGTCTCGTTGCTGATGTTTTGTACCCCAATCTTAAGAATTGGCACAGATGGCAAATGACAAGCCAGAATTTTTCATAGAGGTCCTCTGAATTTTGCTGGTACAGCACACGCATGCCAGAATTCAAATGTACACTGAGCATGCTCTGTAGTATAGTGATAGTATAATGATAGTATAATAATTCTTCCTGTTTAGAGAAAGAGTCCCTGTATTCCAGCACTGACAACGAAACTTCCAGTGAAAGACAGTTTTATTCCATTCTTTTCTTACGGTATTAAACGTCTCAACACCAACATAGTCTATGTCCAAATAAACACACGTTTTGTGCAGCTAGCTGGCACTTTTTTTTATGTTTTTATAAGTCTTTTTTGACAATGTGGTTTTGTAAGCAGACAGGAAATTATGTCCCTAGTTGGAGTGCACATATTCATTGCTTTATTGATCCCTGAGGAAATTGTGATGTACCTGGATCCAACATTTAGAGTATACAAAAGTAAAATCATAGACATAGTCAGGAACAGATGTAACACAGGAAATAGGGGGTACAATATGGCTTTGGGGAACATTTTAGTTGTAGAGACAAGTGGGGGTTATTAAGTTGGTTTGGCTGCTCCATTTATTCTAGAAATCGATGTCTCTCTGTGTAGAGGAGTTCTGGAACCTTGTTGTAAGGCAGTTGATCTGCCTATATATATGTCACTTCTCATGCTCCGTTGTTGGAGTAGTACTAAAACTCCTAACCTGCCAAATGCTGTTGATTGGGCTCAGACTATTGCCTACAATGCTTTGTGATCTTCTGGTGATTTTGGCCAGGTTGTTATATTTTTTTGATTGACCCTCCCCAGCAGGCAATGACGTAGCATATAATGCTTGCAATAGTAGATTCGTAAAACATCTTTTGGATTTTGTTACAGATGTTGAATGAGGAAGTGTATTCTGGAGGAAGCTTTTTTGACTGCCATGTCGCTGTTCACCGTTCATTCTAGCTTACCATCGATTACGACACCAAGATTCTTATAGGTTATAGACCTGGCCCATGGCTTTACCTTTCATTAAGATAGGATTGTGGGCTGTTTTTTCCCCCGTAGGTCTTAATCTTTTTCACATTTAGTTTGAGGTTATTACTAGAGATGAGCGAGCACTAAAATGCTCGGGTACTCGTTATTCGAGACGAACTTTTCCCGATGCTCGAGTGCTCGTTTCGAGTAACGAGCCCCATTGAAGTCAATGGGAGACTCGAGCATTTTTCAAGGGGACCAAGGCTCTGCACAGGGAAGCTTGGCCAAACACCTGGGAACCTCAGAAAAGGATGGAAACACCACGGAAATGGACAGGAAACAGCAGGGGCAGCATGCATGGATGCCTCTGAGGCTGCTTAATCGCACCATTATGCCAAAATTATGGGCAACAGCATGGCCATGACAGAGTGACCGAATGAGGCTAGATAGCATCTAAAACATCCAATAATTGACCCTGACACTATAGGGGACGGCATGCAGAGGCAGCGGCAGCAGCGGCAGGCTAGAGAGTGGCATGGCGACATACCCTAAATGGACTCAGGCTTCAAACCAATGGGTGGCAGAGAGGAACCAAAGGAGGTGAGCAAGAAGCGCTCAAATAATATCGGTACATGATAAAAGTTTGCCAGTATATTTTGTGGATTACACAGCAGGGTGGCGACAAAGTTAACAAGTTTGATGTGGAAGCCATGAAAACAATCTGCCTGACAACGCCGTCTTGATAAAGGGGACGATGTAGGAGCATGAACTAGTAGTAGATTAAGGAGTACTGCAGTTAAACTTGGTTAGTTTGGGTTCTTAGGCATGTACGCTTGGCGCTCGCGCTGCCAGGCGAGCTTTCGCCAATCCAAGCCTGTCTCTAGGCTACTCCCCAAACAGCACTTCTAAAAATAAGATCAAGTGTAGTAGCGTTCTTATAAGTTTGGGATATGGCGGGTGAGGGGAATGTAAACAGATGCGCAAGAAGCGCATGATGCGCATGGAGCTGGCGCTCCGCTGCTAGGCGAGCTTTCGCCAATCCAAGCCCCTGTCTCTAGGCTACTCCCCAAACAGCACTTTTGTATAAGATCAAGTGTAGTAGCGTTCTTATAAGTTTAGGATATGCCGGGTGAGGGGAATGTAAACAGATACGCAAGAAAAGGAAGGCGCTGAAATAATATCCGTAAATGGTAAAAGTTTGCCAGGTGATTTTGTGGATACACAGCAGCGGGTGGCGACAAGTTAACAACTTTGTGTGGAATCCATGAAAACAACCCAATTTCGGCCTGACAAACCTCGTTTGATAAAGGGACGATGTATGGGGCAGCTATATGGACGACTTTTGGATGGAGGTAGCAATGAGACACAATGTGGAGGCTGCTATGGAGACAATTCAATTGGATTTGCCTGTAGTGGCAGTCCAAAAAATTTTTCAACCAGAGGAGCAGGTAGGTGGCCCTCCAGAAAAATGGAATAGATTGAGTGCCTGTATGTGGCAGTCCCAAAAAATTGTTTAAAACAGAGGACCGGAAAGGTGGCCCTCCAGAAAAATTGAATAGATTGAGTGCCTGTATGTGGCACTCCCAAAAATTGTTTAAAACAGAGGACCGTGTCGGTGGCCCTCCAGAAAAATTAAATGCATAAAGTACTATACCTAGAGCCAGTGGGCCCTGTCAAAAAACAGCCAGTTTCCTCTGCTTTACTGTAGAAAGAGGAGGAGAAGGAGGAAAATGAGGAGGAGGAGGAGTGGATAAATTATTCAGGTTGAGCTTCCTTCACCTGCTGGAGATTTGAAATTAGGAGAAATCCATGCTTTATTCATCTTGATAAGCGTCAGCCTGTCAGCGCTGTCAGTCGACAGGCGTGTACGCTTATCGGTGATGATGCCACCAGCTGCACTGAAAACCCGCTCTGACAAGATGCTAGCGGCAGGGCAGGCAAGAACCTCCAAGGCGTAGAGCGCCAGTTCGTGCCACATGTCCAGCTTTGAAACCCAGTAGTTGTACTCTTTCTACAGCTAAAGCAGAGGAAATGGCGTTTTTTGACAGGCCCACTGGCTCTAGGTATAGACTTTATGCATAATTTTTCTGGAGGGCCACCACACTGGTCCTCGTTTTAAACAATTTTGTGGAGTGCCACATACAGGCCACTCAATCATTCAATTTTTCTGTGCGGGCCACCTTTCCGGTCCTCTGTTTTATTTAAACAATTTTTTGGGACTGCCACATACAGGCAATCAATCTATTCCATTTTTCTGGAGGGCCACCTACCTGCTCTCTGGTTTGAAAATTTTTGGACTGCCACATACAGGCACTCAATCTATTCCATTTTTCTGGGGGCCACCTTACCTGCTCCTCTGGTTTAAAAACTTTTTTGGACTGCCACATACAGGACTCAATCTATTCCATTTTCTGGAGGGCCACCTACCTGCTCCTCTGGTTTGAAAAAATTTTTGGACTGCCACATACAGGCACTCAATCTATTCCATTTTTCTGGAGGGCCACCTACCTGCTCCTTGCGTTTGAAAAATTTTTTGGACTGCCACATACAGGCACTACAATCTATTCCATTTTCTGGAGGGCACCCTACTGCTCCTCTGGTTGAAAAATTTTTTGGACTGCCCACATACGGCACTATCAAATTGAATTGTCTCCATAGCAGCCTCCACATGTTGTTCTCCATTGCTACCTCCAAAAGTCGTCCATATAGCTGTCCATACATTTCTCCCTTTATCAAACGAGGTTTGTCAGGCCGAAATTGGGGTTGTTTTCATGATTCCACATCAAAGTTGTTAACTTGTCGCCACCCTGCTGTGGTATCCACAAAATACCCTGGCAAACTTTTACCATTTACGGATATTATTTCAGCGCTTCTTGCGCATCTGTTTACATTCCCCCTCACCGCCATATCTAAAACTTATAAGAACGCTACTACACTTGATCTTATACAAAAGGTTCTTGAGTGCTGTTTGGGGAGTAGCCTAGAGACAGGGGCTTGGATTGGCGAAAGCCTCGCCTAGCAGCGGAGCGCCAGCTCCATGCGCATCATGCGCTTCTTGCGCATCATGTTTACATTCCCCTCACCCGCCAATCCTAAACTATTAAGAACGCTACTACACTTGATCTTAACAAAGGTTCTTAGAAGTGGCTGTTTGGGGAGTAGCCTAGAGACAGGGGGCTTGGATTGGCGAAGCTCGCCTAGCACGGAGCCCAGCTTCCATGCGCATCATGCGCTCTCTGCGCATCTGTTTACATTCCCCTCCCGCCATATCCCAAACTTATAAGAACGCTTACTACACTTGATCTATCCGAAAGGTTCTTAGAAGTGTGGTTGGGGAAGTAGCTAGAGACGGGGCTTGGATTGGCGAAAGCCTCGCCTGGCAGCGCGGAGCGCCAGCTCCATGCCAAGAAAAACTAAACATAGTTTTAACTGCAGTACTCTTTAATCTACTACTAGTTCACTGCCTCCATACATCGTCCCCTTATCAAACAGCTGTGTAGGAGAATTTGGATGTTTCTCATGGCTTCCAGTTAACTTTGGTCGCCACCCTCTGTGTGTAATCCACAAAATATACTGGCAAACTTTTTATCAGTTACCAAATATTAGCGCTTCCTTGCCTCACCTTCTTTGGTTCCTCTCTGCTACCCATGGTGTTGAAGCCTGAGTCCTTTAGGTATGTCCCATGCCACTCTCTAGCCTTCCGCTGCCGCCGTGCCTCTGCATGCCGTTCCCTCCATAGTGCAGGGTCAATTATTGGATGTTAGATGCTATCTAGCTTCATTCGTTCACTCTGTCATGGCATGCTGTTGCCCATAATTTGTGCATTAATGGTGCGTTTAAGCAGCCTCAGAGGCATCCATGCATGCTGCCCTGCTGTTTTCTGTCATCCTTTCCGTTGGTGTTTCCATCTTTCTGAGGTTCCCAGGTGTTTGTGCCAAGCTTCCCTGTGCAGAGCCTGGTCCCCTTGAAAATGCTCGAGTCCTCCCATTGACTTCAATGGGCTCGTACTCGAAACGAGCACCGCGAGCATCGGGAAAAGTTCGTCTCGAATAACGAGTACCCGAGCATTTAGTGCTCGCTCATTAGTAATAACCTCAAACTAATGTGAAACAGATTAAGACCTACGGGGGAAAAAAACAGCCCACAATCCTATCAATGAAAGGTAAGACCATGGCCAGGTCTATAACCTATAAGAATCTGGTGTCGTAATCGATGGTAAGCTAGAATGAACGGTTGAACAGCGACATGGCGTCAAAAAAGCTTCCTCCAGAATACATCCTCATTCAACATCTGCTAACAAAATCCAAAAGATGTTTTTACGAAATCTACTATTGCAAGCATTATATGCTACGTCATTGCCCTGCTGGGGAGGGTCAATCAAAAAAATATAACAACCTGGCCAAAATCACCAGAAGATCACAAAGCATTGTAGGCAATAGTCTGAGCCCAATAACAGCATTTGGCAGGTTAGGAGTTTAGTACTACTCCAACAACGGAGCATGAGAAGTGACATATATATAGGCAGATCAACTGCCTTACAACAAGGTTCCAGAACTCCTCTACACGAGAGACATCGATTTCTAGAATAAAGGAGCAGCCAAACCAACTAATAACCCCCAATTGTCTCTACAACTATAAATTGTCCCCAAAGGCCATATTGTACCCCCTATTCCTGGTGTACATTGTTCCTGACATGTCTAGATTTTTACTTTTGTATACTCTAAAATGTTGGATCCAGGTACATCACAATTTCTCAGGGATCAATAAAGCAATGAATAGTGCACTCCAACTAGGGACTTAATTCCTGTCTGCTTACAAAACCACATTGTCAAAAAGAATTATAACAAACATAAAAAAAAGTGCCAGCTAGCTGCACAAAACGTTCTGTGTTTATTTGGACATAGACTAGTTGGTGGTTGAGACGTTTAATACCGTAAGAAAGAAGAATGAATAAAACTGTCTTCACTGGAAGTTTCGTCTTGTCATGTGCTGGAATAAGCGCGACTCTTCTCTAAACAGGAAAATAAATTATACTATCATTTACATCACTTATAAGACAGAGATGCTCAGTTGTACATTTGAATTCTGGCATGCGTGTGCGTACCAGCAAAAATTCAGAGGGACTCTATGAAAAATTCTGGCTTGTCATTTGCCATCTGTGCCAATTCTTAAGATTGGGTGTACAAAACATCAGCAACGAGACAGCTTGGTCGGCAAGAATGAAGGAAGAAGGGAACACCATTACGCCACTTCTGACAGGAGTGCGATTAGGGTCCGGAAGGTGATTTTAATGATAGGTAGGTTAGTTCCCCGAAGTCCACAGCAACGGTGTGAGCTGATCGCCGCCTGAAAATTATTGAACGCGCCGGGAATACAAACGATGAGGTGGAAAAGTGTGAAGGTGTCTGTCGCAGTGACCCCTACACTTATTCTTCCAGTTGGCCGGTCGCTCCTTTCTCTCTGTATTCAGAAATGTAGGGTAGGCTGTTACGTCTTAGTAGTTTTACCTTACACTCCGTTCCCGCCTATACCCTCTTCCCCCCTCCCTTTCCCTCCCTTCCATACTCCACCTAGTCCAGTCCGATTTTCCCTAGAATTGCGAATGGTGATGACTAGGCCTGTTATTATTTCCCCCCCCCTTCCCATTCCTGTTCCTGCCTCCCCTTTTTCTTTCCTGCGCCGCGTTATTCCTGCACCAGCAACCCCCCCCTCGTCCCGCACCTCCTATGCCTTTATCCTCTCCTCCGCTGTTTTCTCCTGCGTACCTTTATAACCTTACCTGCTTAACTAACAGGTATTCCAGCTGCGCCACTTCACAAGAGCGCCGATTACGAATCCTATTGGTTACAATGTCCGCATGGACTATCCACCGCATATAATCTGTGCCGCCTAGCTCTCTAACACACCTGCCACTGGCACAATTTTGATTTGTCTCTAATGTGTTCTGCACATTTACTTACACGGCCAGTATTCGAGACCCTGCCCACCAGAGCTAAGTGTCTATGGAGATCTTCCTATACTGTCGTTAGTATGCTGCATGTTTCCGACATCCGCGCTGGTATTGCCACCCCCGTGTGACTATACCCACCGCGTCCCCCCTCGCCCATCCAGCACCGGTCGCTACCTACGCCAAACCTACCCCCTCGCCCCATCTTGCGCTTCACCGTTGGCTCATCCGTACCGCCTCACTCGCTCCTCCGGTGGTTACTAGCTAGTCGCGCTCGATCTCGCCCGCCAAACCACCTGGCTTTAAGCACTGGTTTTCCGAAGCTAGGTGTTCTCCTTGGACGTACTTCCCCATATTTTGGTGCGTTGCAAGCATACCCGGCATTGCCGCACCAACAACTTCACGACGGTTTCGCGTGGCCCGCACAACATGGTACAAAGAGGAGGAGAAGGAGGAAAATGAGGAGGAGGAGGAGTGGATAAATTATTCAGGTTGAGCTTCCTTCACCTGCTGGAGATTTGAAATTAGGAGAAATCCATGCTTTATTCATCTTGATAAGCGTCAGCCTGTCAGCGCTGTCAGTCGACAGGCGTGTACGCTTATCGGTGATGATGCCACCAGCTGCACTGAAAACCCGCTCTGACAAGACGCTAGCGGCAGGGCAGGCAAGAACCTCCAAGGCGTACAGCGCCAGTTCGTGCCACATGTCCAGCTTTGAAACCCAGTAGTTGTAGGGAGCTGTGTGATCATTTAGGACGATGGTATGGTCAGCTACGTACTCCCTCACCATCTTTCTGTAAAGATCAGCCCTACTCTGCCGAGACTGGGGACAGGTGACAGTGTCTTGCTGGGGTGACATAAAGCTGGCAAAAGCCTTGTAAAGCGTACCCTTGCCAGTGCTGGACAAGCTGCCTGCTCGCCTACTCTCCCTCGCTACTTGTCCCGCAGAACTACGCACTCTGCCGCTAGCGCTGTCAGAAGGGAAATACTGTTTCAGCTTGTGCACCAGGGCCTGCTGGTATTCATGCATTCTCACACTCCTTTCCTCTGCAGGGATGAGAGTGGAAAGATTTTGCTTGTACCGTGGGTCCAGGAGAGTGAACACCCAGTAATCGGTGCTGGAATAAATTCTTTGAACGCGAGGGTCACGGGATAGGCAGCCTAGCATGAAATCTGCCATATGCGCCAGAGTACCAACGCGTAAGAATTCACTCCCCTCACTGGCCTGACTGTCCATTTCCTCCTCCTCCAACTCCTCCAACTCCTCTTCTTCTGCCCATACACGCTGAACAGTGAAGGACTCAACAATGGTCCCCTCTTGTGTCTCGCCAACATTCTCCTCCTCTTCCTCCTCATCCTCCTCCACCTCCACCTCCTCCGATATGCGCTGAGAAACAGACCTAAGGGTGCTTTGGCTATCAACAAGGGAATCTTCTTCCCCTGTCTCTTGTGAGGAGCGCAAAGCTTCCGACTTCATGCTGACCAGAGAGTTTTTCAACAGGCCAAGCAGCGGGATGGTGAGGCTGATGATGGCGGCATCGCCACTGACCATCTGTGTTGACTCCTCAAAGTTACTCAGCACCTGACAGATATCAGACATCCACGTCCACTCCTCATTGTAGACTTGAGGAAGCTGACTGACCTGACTACCAGTTCTGGTGGAAGTTGACATCTGGCAGTCTACAATCGCTCGGCGCTGCTGGTAAACTCTGGATAACATGGTCAGTGTTGAATTCCACCTCGTGGGCACGTCGCACAACAGTCGGTGAGCGGGCAGTTGGAGGCGGCGCTGCGCTGCCCTGAGAGTGGCAGCATCTGTGCTGGACTTCCTGAAATGCGCACAGATGCGGCGCACCTTCGTGAGCAAATCAGACAGATTGGGGTATGTCTTGAGGAAACGCCAACCGTGTCTCCTCATCGTCGGACACCTCTTTACACACTTCTTCCAGTACGTCAACAAGGTCATCATCACCCACAGACTGCGACTGGTGGAAAACCTGGGCATCAGAAAATTGCTCATCAGCAACCGGACAAGTGGTTTGTGACTGTGGGAAGGGTCCAGAAAACAGTTCCTCAGAGTATGCCGGTTCAAATGGCAAATTTTGCTGGGAGGGGGCAGACTGGGGGGGAGGAGGCTGAGGTGCAGGAGCTGGAGGAGTGCCGATTTCGGTGACATGGGTGGACTGCGTGGAAGACTGACTGGTGGACAAATTGCTCGAAGCATTGTCGGCAATCCACGACATCACCTGTTCGCACTGTTCTGGCCTCAACAGTGCTCTACCACGATTCCCAGTAACTTCAGACATGAACCTAGGGAGTGTAGCTCTGCACCTCAGCCTCCTCCCCCACAGACTGCGACTGGTGGAAAACCTGGGCATCGGAAAATTGCTCATCAGCAACCGGACAAGTGGTTTGTGACTGTGGGAAGGGTCCAGAAAACAGTTCCTCAGAGTATGCCGGTTCAAATGGCAAATTTTGCTGGGAGGGGGCAGACTGGGGGGGAGGAGGCTGAGGTGCAGGAGCTGGAGGAGTGCCGATTTCGGTGACATGGGTGGACTGCGTGGAAGACTGACTGGTGGACAAATTGCTCGAAGCATTGTCGGCAATCCACGACATCACCTGTTCGCACTGTTCTGGCCTCAACAGTGCTCTACCACGATTCCCAGTAACTTCAGACATGAACCTAGGGAGTGTAGCTCTGCGGCGTTCCCCTGCTCCCTCATAAGCAGGTGGTGTCTCACCCCGCCCAGGACCACGGCCTCTGACCCCTGCAGTAGTTGGACGCCCACGTCCCCGCCCTCGTCCTCTACCCCTAGCCCTCGGGTTAAACATTTTGAAAATGATAGTTATAACTTGTATTTTTTTTTTTACTTTTTTTTTTTTTTTTTTTTTTTTTTTGTGTTTTTTAGTTTTTAAAACCAACGATGCTATCCTATTGCTATGCTATTTCTAGCCAGTATTCAGCACACTACTATGCCAGATAGATGACGCTGAGTTATGAAAAAATAAACGTAAAATAAAAAAGGAAATGGCAGACTGTGCCTAATTGAATACAACCCGGGCCCTAAATTTTCCCACTTCGGTCTTTGCGATGGATATGTGCGTCACTAAAACACAGTGTCGCAAGTCTGACTCCAAATTGCTCCCAATTTGATAGTAGATGCACTGCAGCAAGTACAGCCACCAGCAGATCAACCAGAAATCAAATATTATAACGCTACTGTAGGCGTAAGTAAGCCGTTTGTATTCTCCTATGGCTATTTTCTCTAGCCAAGTATACAGCACACTACTAGCCAGATGAGATACGGTGATTTATGAAAAAAATAAACGTAAAATAAAAAGAAACTGGCAGACTGTGCCTAATTGAAATACAACCCCGGCCCCTAATAATTTTCCCACTTCGGTCTTTGCGATGGATATGTGCGTCACTAAAACACAGTGGTGTCGCAAGTCTGACTCCAAATTGCTCCCAATTTGATAGTAGATGCACTGCAGCAAGTACAGCCACCACAGATCAACCAGAAAATCAATATATATACAGCCTGTAGGCGTAATTAAGACGTTTGTATTCTCCTATGGCTATTTTCTAGCCAGTATTACAGCACACTACTATGCCAGATGAGATGACGCTGAGTTATGAAAAAAATAACGTAAAATAAAAGAAACTGGCAGACTGTGCCTAATTGAAATACAACCCCGGCCCTAATAAATTTTTCCCACTTGGTCTTTGCGATGGATATGGTGCGTCACTAAACACAGTGGTCGCAAGTCTGACTCCAATTGCTCCCAATTTGATAGTAGATGCACTGCAGCAAGTAAGCCACCAGCAGATCAACCAGAAATCAAATATATATACCGCTACTGTAGGCGTAATTAAGACGTTTGATTCCTCCTATGGCTATTTTCTAGCCAAGTATTACAGCACACTACTATGCCAGATGAGATGACGCTGAGTTATGAAAAAAATAAACGTAAAATAAAAAAGGAAATGGCAGACTGTGCCTAGTTGAAATACAACCCCGGGCCCATTAAAGTTTTCCTCTACTTCGGTCTTTGCGATGGATATTTGCGTCACTAAACACAGTGTCGCAAGTCTGACTCCAAATTGCTCCCAATTTGATAGTAGATGCACTGCAGCAAGTACAGCCACCAGCAGATCAACCAGAAATCAAATATTATAACGCTACTGTAGGCGTAAGTAAGCGTTTGTATTCTCCTATGGCTATTTTCTCAGCCAAGTATTACAGCACACTACTGCCAGATGAGATGACGGTGATTGTTATGAAAAAATAAACGTAAAATAAAAAGAAACTGGCAGACTGTGCCTAATTGAAATACAACCCCGGCCCCTAATAATTTCCCACTTCGGTCTTTGCGATGGATATGCGTCACTAAAACACAGTGGTGTCGCAAGTCTGACTCCAAATTGCTCCCATTTTGATAGTAGATGCACTGCAGCAAGTACAGCCACCAGCAGATCAACCAGAAAACAATATATATAAGCCTGTAGGCGTAATTAAGACGTTTGTATTCTCCTATGGCTATTTTCTAGCCAGTATTAGCACCTACTATGCCAGATGAGATGACGCTGAGTTATGAAAAAAATAACGTAAAATAAAAAGAAACTGGCAGACTGTGCCTAATTGAAATACAACCCGGGCCCTAATAAATTTTCCCACTTCGGTCTTGCGATGGATTGGGCGTCACTAACAACACAGTGGTCGCAAGTCTGACTCCAATTGCTCCCAATTTGATAGTAGATGCACTGCAGCAAGTCAAGCCACCAGCAGATCAACCAGAAATCAAATATATATAACGCTACTGTAGGCGTAATTAAGACGTTTGTATTCTCCTATGGCTATTTTCTAGCCAAGTATTACAGCACACTACTATGCCAGATGAGTGACGCTGAGTTATGAAAAAAATAAACGTAAATAAAAAGAAACTGGCAGACTGTGCCTAATTGAAATACAACCCCGGGCCCTAATAAATTTTCCCACTTCGGTCTTTGCGATGGATATGTGCGTCACTAAACACATGGTCGCAAGTCTGACTCCAAATTGCTCCCAATTTGATAGTAGATGCACTGCAGCAAGTACAGCCACCAGCAGATCAACCAGAAATCAAAATATATAACGCTACTGTAGGCTGTAATTAAGACGTTTGTATTCTCCTATGGCTATTTTCTAGCCAAGTATTACAGCACACTACTATGCCAGATGAGATGACGCTAGTTATGAAAAAATAACGTAAAATAAAAAGAAACTGGCAGACTGTGCCTAATTCTACTCAACCCCCTAATAATTTTCCCACTTTGGTGTTTGAGGTGGATATGTGTGCCACTAAGAGCTAAACACAACGGTAGCAAGTCCCCCTGCTAATTCCTCACAAAATGGTAAAAAATGCAAATTAAAATAAAAAAAGTAGAACATTATTGTAGCCCTAAGAAGGGCTGTTGGGTTCTTTGAGAATCACTCCTGCCTAACAGTAAGCTAATAGAACACCCTAACGCTTTCCCTGACCAGCAGCAGCTCTCTCCCTAGCGGCATCCAGAGACAGAATGATCCGAGCAGCGCGGCCAGCGGCTAGTCTATCCCAGGGTCACCTGATCTGGCCAGCCAACCACTGCTATCTACGTGTAAGGGTACCACGTCATGCTGGGTGGAGTGCAGAGTCTCCTGGCTTGTGATTGGCTCTGTTTATGGCCGCCAAAAAGCAAAACGGCGGGAGCTGCCATTTTCTCGAGCGGGCGAAATACTCGTCCGAGCAACGAGCAGTTACGAGTACGCTAATGCTCGATCGAGCATCAAGCTCGGACGAGTATGTTCGCTCATCTCTAGTTATTACCTTTGCTCCATTCCACATTTTTGGTTATGACTTTTTTCGTCACCCTCCAGGATGCAGCCAACATGATTGAATCACCTGAAAATTTCTGAAGGTGGCAGGTTTCAGAGTGAAAGCAGAAGTCAGAAGTATATAAGGTAAAAAGGAAAGAGTATGGTGCCCTGTGGTGCCCCTCGGTTACCGACCCAAATTTTTGATTGTTCTTTGAGGTCTTTCAGTTAGATAGACATATACCTAGTAAGTTATTTCATTACAACTGGGTTGATGGTAACGAACGTGCTTGAGATGTCGAAATAGGTGATCCCCACAATAGTCCCACCATTGTCTAAATATACTATGTTTTGTGTAGAAGGAAAAGAATTGCATCATCCGCACTCATCTTGTAGTTTTAAGCAAACTGTAGCGGATGTAAGCTTTCACTCACTGCCTCGTAGTAGAGGGCATATGCATGAGACTTTCCAGATGTTTGGTACAGTATTATGGATAAATAACAACAGCAGATTATCTAATCTGGAGCTGGGCTCCAGTCTTCTTCTTCAACAATTGTTACCTTGGGATCCATGACCTGCATAAATAGTTTGAATGCACCCTTCATCATTTTTATCTGAGATTGGTGGTGGAGTTGTTTTTTTCTTCCTGGAATTGAAATTTACAGCAGTCTCTGGCTGGCCAAAGCATCCCCATTCCAACCATTCTGGCCCACTCCACTGCATGTACCGCAAGAGTCAAAAAGCTCTTGAATGTTGTACCCAAAAAATTTCTACTTTTTTATGCTTAGCACACTATAAAACTGGAGCACAAGGATTGATTTATAGACTATATTGCCCCTCAGCTGCCTCTCATCGATCTCAATGTGAGAGTAATTTTGTACAAAAACCATTGCATGAACTAGTTCTAGTACATTCCAACATCAAACATCAATGACCTATCCTGTCAATTAATAAGGTCTCAGAACTTGTGAGGTAGCTACCTACTTTGTGTCGTCCACTTCAATGGGATTAAGTTTCAATATCCTGTTATTTTACTTATACTATATGTAAATGGCGATCAGATTAGAGGAACTAAAGCGAATGCTGCAATGCTTGGGCACCTTCAAACAACTGTTTACGACGGGTTTCAAGGCTTAAATCCCAGCAAATCTGATGTCCTTGGTCTAAACTAAAAATATGTCATAAATATTTTTCCCCTTATATAAGGTTTTCTAGGACTATTTTATTGGGTTGGACACTCTACTTCCAAAAAGGATGAAAAAAGTTTAGGTTACAAAGTATAAGCCATCCTATAAGTAGTAAAAACCCTGTTTTTTAGCAATACAAGAAAAAGCCTATTGAAATCTGAAAGCCTTCAGTGATTCACACAGAATGAGAAGTGTTGACACCATCCTACAGAATCTGGTAGTTGGGCACTTTTAAGATGAAGCATGGCAGTGGTGCAGTTAATGAGAAATGCAAGATTATCATCTCCAAGGAAGATAAAACATAGCAGTAATTTGCTGGTGTTCCCCGTAGGGCTCGGCAACTATAACTATTGAGATCTCATAACTCACTACTATTGTGTCTCTTGTTACAGCTTATTCCTGCTGTCACTTTAGAGATTCTGAGCAAAAGCAATGGCATAAAATCATTTCACCTCGGAAATTCATGTACATAAAACTTGTGTTTACAACACTAGCCAACAAGGCGTAAAATAAATGAGCTATATGTGACACTATATAATGTGGAAAAAAAACTGCTTCCAGAAAACGCGAAATAGCTAACAAAATATCTAATAAGACATTGCCATTTTATTTTTGTAGATGTCAGTGAGAGATTGAGCCTTAAGACTTGTACTACAGATTGATATACATTATTAATTATTATTAATAATTCTATTTTATATTTCTTAGAATTTTATCTTTACTTTTTTAAGATAATATATTTTATTCCCATCAGAGTCTCAAGATTTTTTTGCTTTCCCATTTTCTGTTCCTCATAGATTTTAGACTTTTTTTGCTCCTAAATATGACCATAAGGATTTGTTTTTTGCATGATAACATGTACTTTGTTATGATTTATTTATAACATAGATACATAAAATTTTCCCTTAGTCTTTCATTTTTTGAGATTTTTTGTAATCACCTTATATATTGTTTTAAATTTATGTAAACAATCTGTTGGTTGATGATTGATAGTGAATAATTAATAATGTTAAATTACCTATATTTTTCATGTGTTTTTTTATTCACTTGCAGGTTTATTACATCCAAAGGAAATATTTTAAATGAAGTAATTTAATGGAACCTGTCCGGAAAAATTGCCAAAAAAAATCATCCAGAAAATCCATGTTGAAGAGAGATGTAAAATAATCATATAAAGTTAGAAGGGTGTAGAGCTCAGAACACAAGTCAAGCTCTCATTGCCTCATTACAGCCCCTTTGCTTTAATTGACATCTCCATGTCCACGGCTATCACTAACCAGAACTTCTAAGGTATGAGCGTGACTTGAGTACTAAACTCTCTACCTACTTGACTTTATACAGCCAATTATTTACATCTGACTTCAAAGTGCATTTCCTTGATGAAGCCATCTCGCATGACTGTTGAAGAAAAATGAGCTAGAGGGTCTTTAATTGCTTGACAACATACTGGTCATGGTTTACTGGGTCAATTTCTGCTGACAGGTTCCCTTTAAGTAACTAAATATATTTTTTAAATTAAGTAATATTACAGAATATCAGACTTTGATTAAACAGTCCCTGGGAATGCTTATGGATGTCCAAACAATGGTTCTAGTAAAGGTTAAGAGATGAGCTGACCCGACGGTCAAGTGTCCCTTGGGCTAATCATAGCCATTGGTTGTTGCTAAGATCATCAATTTGCCAGACTGACTCTTTGCCCCCCAAACCTGGTGGAACTCGAATGCCAAACCTGAACCAGACCATATGGTCCACTAATCAGTGGCTCAGCGGTCATGTGGCCTTTATACGAGTCAGGTCATGTGACAGCTGACAAGGTTATATTTCATAAATCACTTACTCCTGATTGGCTGCAGTAGCATTGTACCATCTGCAGCACAAGAGAGAAGAGAACTGTATGATAGGTGTAGAACTGGATCAGTGTAGGAAAATTAAGGTAAATCCAGTTTTATTTTTAACCTACTTTGAAAAACAATAATTAAACATAATTAAAAACAATTGGTAAAACAGACAAGTCACAAAAGCTACTTTGGTGTTCAACAACACATAATAATTAGGGATGAGCACCCATTAAAGTTCAGTTTCAGCCGAGCCTGAACGTTTGGCACTCTCAATACCGGTAACACCCGGAATCAGTGCTTCCACTTATCCCAGGTGTTAGCCTTTAGATGCTGCTGGTGGCATTAACATTTTCCTGTGGATCGTCACTTGCTGTGACATCATCAGGGAGTGGCATCCAGAGAGCAGATGGAAGCTTTGACAGCGGCATTTAAAGAGTTGAGTACCATAACCTTGGGGAGGAGGGGGAGATGCCAAACGCATTCTTTACCAAAAATAATAATACAATATACATCAAAATATAATTATACAAGTAACAATTATAAATGATCAAAGGTATAGTTATAGAATTTTATATATTTATTTTGTCATAAAACAAAGTGATCTGAAATATTTCTATAAAGATATTTTTGCCACACACATTTGCCTACACTTTATTGTACAAAATATTCAAATATTTTAAGTGTTTACAGAATTCTTACCATAATTTTTTAAGACAATTTTAAAAAGGTTTTAACAAATTTTGCGAACCTTTTATTATGTACCGTTCTTTGTGAATATGCAGGTCAATGAATTATTTTTAATATCTAAAGTTTTTATCTTTTTGAAAACTCTTATTATATTTTCTGATAAACAAGACTGTTTAAGAAGGAAATCATTAAAACAATTAATGCATCATAATGTTGTATAAACTACACATTTCCCCATGGAGCATCATGCGCATTGACTTTTGTGGTCAACCACTTCCCCAAATGGGATTAAAATGTGAATTTAAAGCTCTAACTCCAGACGATGGCTATTGCAGTAATTGTCTAGATAATAATGATGTCCGCATTTTAAGCTTTGGAGTCTCAAAGTCTGAAATTTGTTGCATTACATTTTTAAAATGGTCAATAAAACAAAGTTGTCCACATTACTGTTGGCTAAATATAGAAAAACTGAACTGGTTTCTCTATGAAAAAAAACAAGAAATTAAGCAAAAGTAGAAATCAATCTAATGGTGTCCTCTTGTAACCTTGTAATTTAGGAAACTTGTGCTACCAAATGATTGTTAAATGTAAATTTTTAGTAATCAGAATAAAATCAAGATAATTTTGAGAATTTAACATATTGCCAATATTACAAATTAACATGTGAAATTGCGTGTATTTGCCACATTTCTACCAGATCATCAATAACATTGATATCATTATCAGTATGTTTGGTCTGTTAACAGACATCTATTAGAATTGACTGATTGGAGGACTGGGTAAATGTCACATTAAATGCATGTAAGTAACTAAATGAAATGAAACCTTATACTGTACGATTCAGAATTTGTTTTCAAAATATTTAAAATGTAGTATGTCCCCTATGCTGGACCAGTATGGAAAGTGATTATAGAAAGTGTTTCCTGCAGTAAAAGACCCGGGACCATTTACAGATTTCTATAGGAATTGTGTAATGCGTAAGTTTTCCTGTGGGGGCACTGTAGGAAAATTAAATATTTTGTTATCAATTTTCAATAGATGTAGTTGGTGACTGGAGATTTTACCAACAGCACTTCTCATGATCACATAATCACAAGAAAGACCTATAGAGGTCTTATAAAGATTTGGTCTATTGTATGGGAATATTGTATGAAGTAGCCGTGTTCTGACCATTCATATGCTTCTCCTGTATCCCTGGTTGGACAGCTATTATTACTACTATGGTGATGCAAAACCATTGGGTGGCCCAACTCTAGGAACTTATACCATATCCATGGTATGGAGTTTAACTTATAAGGGAATCCAAGGGGGGGTCTCTGTGAGTGAAGTGTGGTAACAAGAGACCAACACAGGTCTACAAACATTGGACCTTATAGAATGGAGGAAAAATAGTATTTTCTGCCCCCTCTTAATTTGCTGCTCAATATGCTAATGTTTCAATGTATTCAATGTTTACTCAACAAGTACCCCCAAATATTTGGGTTTTTCAACCACCTCCCCACCAATGCACAGTGGCTCATCTAACCCATAGTCAAATGTGAGAAAGTAACCACCACTTCCTTGGTCTTTGTGATATCTAGTTGCGGACTAACACAGCTGCACCCAGCAGTGAAGGCCTCAACCGCTTCTCCGTATATAATATTAATACAACCCTTGTCGTAATATTTTTAGAAGAAACATGTTGCATCATATTTCCTGAAGTCTGAGGTGCATGTAGTTTATGGAAACAGAGATACAGTGAATGGAGCACAGGTCATATGTGTACACAAGATCATAATTCCCAGGGGGACTTGAGAGTTAGTGATCCAAAAAATATTTCTTTTTTTGAGTTAGGTGATACGTTACTGTAAGTTCTTCCCTTCTAGGGGATACTAGGAATGGAGACAGCTCATAATTATCAATATGTTTTGAAGAACATTAAGATCTGGAATATATAATAGAAACACAATAACAATATACAGAGCCCATGGACCAACGACCACCAACATCTTGTAGATAATAAACTAGTCAACACGTGATATCTAGTAATAAAGATCTAATAACTGAGCTTAGAAGAGTAGGATGGTGGAATGGTAATATAATGTCCAGCTCTTAGCACATATTAGCTTTCCTTTCTTTCCATCTATGATGTATTTGCTTGAGAACCCTGAGAAGAAAAAATATAAGTGATTGGTTTTTCCAGTGATTACAAATGTTGACCCTCATAACCCGCAGCTCACACAGCTCCAGGTCCCCAGGCGAACCAGGTCTGCGCCGCTACAATCTCACAGATGCTCTAAAAAATTCACAACCTTTTCTCTTAGAGGTTTAAACTTCATAAGGTCAAAAGTTTGTAGTTGTATTCAACATCAATAGAAGGCGATTTACGTTCATATTCATGATGAGTCAACATTTTATTTGCCTTGAACATAAATTGCTCTTTTAAGCTATAATTGTGGCGCAATGCTTCATACTACTCCGAGGACATTTTGTTTGCTGGGGTATTTTGACCATGTAGTTTGTGCTCTGTAATTACTATTGATTTTATAAATGATAGTGTAAATTCTGTTTATCTAACCATGAACTCCATAGAGGCTCTTGGTCCAAATTCATCACCTTAAATGAAGCTGTATTTCATGTAAACTGCATGAGACATTAGTATAAGTGATTTTCACGGTGTAATAGACGGTATCTACAAACTTAATGTAATGGATGGCAAACCTAATTACTCTATTCTTGCACTTAGTATCACAAAGGCATGTAATTATATAATATGATGACATTAGTAGCCAATAGCTTAGATGTGCATGATGCAAGCTGTGCTACATACATATTAGTATCAGCATCAAGGTTTAGAGAAAATTATGGCACAAAAAATGGGTTAATTATTTGGGATTGTTAAAATGTAATCCACAACTTGATTATATACAACAATAAATGCCCACAAAACAGCATATAGTATATTCCTCAAGACCTCTGAAGCCATCTCTAAATATGTTCTACAGTTTATCATTAGTTGTTTAGACCTAATAGCCCAGTTTTTGTCCCCCACATATAAAAACCTTTGACCCCCTGAATGAAGTTCCCCATTCACTAAATGACTCATCCACCTCAATTTTGGACGCTTTTATCATGGCTTAGTCTCTCATATTCTGGTCAGTGAAATAGATACTTTTGTTTAAAATTAATCCCAAGTTCTCATCTGATGCATACTAATGTGTCTCCATGGTTACAGACTACAAGCAAAGTCTGTATAGTCTGATGTATTAATAATTGGCTAATTCAGTCCCATGAAGCAACGTTAGGCCCTATCCGATGATCAGTGGGGGTCTCCGTGCTGACACCCACATAGATCGTGAGAACAAGAGGTCCGACTGAACCCTCATCGCTCCATAAGAGTAATGGAGCAGACAGCCGTGCAATTTCCGTCAGCTCCATAGAGATTAAAGGAGCAGAACGGTCATGCGCGACCGTCTGCTCCATTATTCTTATGGAGCGACGAGGGGTCAGTCGGATCTCAGCACTAAGACCTCCACTGATCAGCAAGTTAGGCCCTTTTAACTCCATTTTCTTAATAATTCTGTAAACGTTTAATTATTTCTGTCAATTCCAACCAACCAAATAGGAGCAACAAATGCAGTAATCATGCACCATACGATTACTAATTTTTAAGTATCTTACCATTGCACATTTTTGGAGCTCTGCATTACAAATATACTAACTACAATGATTTGACATATAAATAGTATCTGTACAGATGGCACAGGTTCCATCTGTAGGTCTACAGGATAGATCTGTAGGTTCCCTATAATTTACACTACTTGGAAACTTGCGCAATAAATGCGAAAAGCCAAACCATTTTCCTAAGTTCTTTCGATAATATTCATGTCAGGAGATATGTTCAATGTATTTTCAACATTTTTCCCCTAAGTCAAAAGACATACATTTTGTGAATTCTAGATATTATCCAGTTAATATGTTAGGTCCTTCTGGTATCAGCTTCCTAATGACTTTCCATCACTGTTAATTACACAAGGAGATTTTACTGTATATAAACAGATGTCAAGATTAGTATTATTACTGCAGTTATGAATACAAGTTTAGTGAGTTTATAATTATAGAAATATTTTCCAAATCCTTCATATCGCATTATGCTCTGCGTTATGACCTTCTAAAGAGATTGAGCTCATACAAGAGCTGATTATTTAATGCTGATTATCCCATAATAATAACACAACTAATTTGTTGGCTCCATTTTAATAGACATGATATGTAAATGTATATCTAAGCCTGGTTATCATAGTCGTATACTAGTTTAAAGTGTAAAAAAATCATAATAATTTCATAAGACATGTCATGTGTACATTATGTAGAAAAATTACGTAGGGAAAGACTTCCTACTTTCATCCAATGGGAACAGGTCTTATTCTCGTAACAAAAATATATGCAGATATAACTCAGAACGCAAATATGACAAGACAAGTCATGAGTTGTCTTCAGTTTTCAAGAACATACCGTCAGTTCAGCTGGCTTCATTTGAAATGTATCTACATTGAAATTCATATAGATAAATTCAATTGTAAGAATACCTTATATCCGCTACATGTGTCCTACAGAAGAAGTACAATGTAAAGTAGGAACTGATAAAGTAGAGTCTGATAAATCCAGTCACGCTCACGCTGTTTCTGAAGACCCAATTCTACCCTATCGACAGGGGAAGCCCATGCCTTCCTGCTCCCCAGCTGAGAACAGGCCACCCTAATAATTGCCAGTGGTCAGATCTCTCCTAGATTATTTTTATAACCACTGTGATAGAGAAGCTACAAGTTTTCAAAGTTTAAAGTTATAACATTTTATCTTATATTTAATTCTTTGGATAAAGAATTAATCAAGATGTAAGAACTAGTTGGAGAATGTAAGAACTTTATGTAAAGTTACAGCAGCACAGCAATGGGATCGCTTTGGATTTCTGGCCCAGTTCAATGACTTAAAGGGAACCTATTACCATGAAAATGCTGTTCAGTTTACAAGCATCAAGTTGTAGACTGGGGAGAGCTGAGTTGATTGATATATACTCTTGTTTGGTAAAGAGTTAATATAAATTGTAAAATATTGATAGAAATTCCTGCTTACTATGGATGCTCTCATCCAATGATAGAAAGTCTTCCCAATATGAGTTTTTCCAAAGATGGGTGTTATTTACAGAGAAGCCATTCACTGGACTGGCTTTAAATAAACGGGGATTCAATAATTATTTTTCCATAAAAATGTTTCCATATAACTATATTTTTATCAACTCATCTAAATCTATGTGTTACCTATTGTATCCCAAAATATGGGAAAATTAGAATCCATTGACAAAAAGACAATAATATATCTATAGCAATTGATTTTTATTTTATTTGGTTAGAAAAAAAAACATAAAAAGCAGATGGAATGATATAGACAGAAAGTTACCCCAATGATAACCAATAAAGTGCAATATTGCAAATTTCTATTACAGTTCAAATGTATAATGAAACAAGCTCCATCCTACATATCGAACCAAGCTCACCCATATTGCTGGCAATTGCACTTTGGTATCCGGGATAATGCTGTCCCGAAGCTCGTTTCTGCTTGGAATAACCTTCGTCTTGGGGTTTGCTATAGATATATTGTTGTATTTTTGTCCCTGGCTTTTAGTTTTCCCATATCTTGGGATACAATAGGTAATACATTGTGTTAAGTAAATTTAGGAGTTGGTGCTAGTTGGGGCATTGAGGAGCTGGCTCAGGCCATCTTACTATGTCCAAACACTAGGACATTTTGATTAGATATAATAATTTTTTGTTTACTCCCTAATTTTGTTCATAAATTTTGGTATCCTCTAAATCTATTACTAGTGTTGAGTGGCCCCGAAACACAAAGTTTGGGGTTCTTACCAAACTTTACGGGCTCGAGCCCCCATTTGGCTCAACCTTACCATCCAACCCCTCCCCTATTAAATGCTTTTAAATCCCTGAGGACGCGTTCATCAGCCAGCGGTCAGGGAGCTGCCATTTTGGTGAGGATTGTTCCTCCCTGATGATGTAATCAGCAACAACAACCTTCCCCAAGATAGCGACAGGCAGCCGCAGCAATTTAAATACCACTAGCGCCTTTGCAGTGGCATTTAAACAGTTAACAACTGCAATTGGTGCCAGCCCTATTTGTGGGTGTTACTAGTAGGGATTTGGCACCCAGACAGATTTATACTATAACCTGATACTACTAGGTTAAATAGTTTCCCTTTTGGCTTATAAATGGTTAAAATATATGAATAATAAAGTTTTAAGAACTATCAAACAACCCATTAACATGATATAAAGTCAGAATGTTAAAAGTCCTTCAGATCTCACCATTCGTCATAGAAGGAGACAACGCTAACTGTAAAACAATGAAACAAGAATCTGCAGAAAGCAGAAATTTCTGTATTTTGTGGATCTTTTTGTACAGTTTGTTCTGTTTGTTCTTTATTGTATTTAATAAAACAAGGTTGTGGTTTGATGATAATTTTATTTCTTCTAGAAGGATATTTAAAGTGATTTCTAATTACAAAACATGAAGAGATCAAAGAAGTTCTGCAAAGAGAATTAATTATTAATTCCGAAAAAAAAAAAAGGAAAAAAGGGGAGGGAAAAGATTTGATTCTAATCTAAGCCGTACAATGAACATGTTCTTAATCATGCAAAAGAGAGTTTACAAACACCACAACATCTTCACCGAAAGTTAATTATGTAAATATCTTAGATTCGACTCGTGAGAAATCCCACATACATGTTTTTATGCAATTTTTGGTGCAGTTTTTAATGCAATTATTTGAGCTGAAGTGAAGGAATGAAAAATATGGAAGAAAAAGTTTCCCTCTTTTTTGTTTATCCAGTCCTGATATTAGTTACAAAATCGCATAAAAGTGGCACCAAAATCTTGATAAGATCTTGAGCGTTAAAAAATCTTTAAAAAAACAGAATAAAAATTTAAAATTTTTTATCAGAATTGGGTCTAAATTGCACTGTTAACAGGAGTTTAAAGTCTAAATTATTAATAAAAATAGACTAATAAATTAACTTTTAACCTAACATATGATGAAAAGCAACTTAAGTATGACAGAAGACTATCAAATGTTTTATTATTCCCAGCTCCATTAATGTTGTATTTGATAATAGCGTCAGTAAAAGTTTCATTGTTAGAGACAACTACCAATTTATAAACTCTGCCGCTCTCATAATTTACATTTATTGCATCATAATCTTCTGCAAAATTCATTGAGATTTAAACTCTCTGTTCCTTAATATTGTATTACTTTGACATTCATTGATATTACTTTTATTTAATTAAAACATTTAACATTAACACTGACAAGGCTTCTTTTATGGTTAATAATCCCCTATCACAGTGATGGAGAACCTTTTAGAGACCGAGTGCCCCAACTAAAACCAAAATCCACTTATTTACCGCAAAGTGCCAACATTGCATTTTAAGCAGTAACTTATTGCTACCTGTTCTTCAACATCTATCAATCGTATCAGCCCCTTGAGGCCACTAAAACAGTTGAAAGAAGGGGGGCACATTCAGACTATCATTGTAGCTTCTCACCAGGGTCTCTCTGTACAGTAAGAATGGTGGGTCCAGCAGGATGACCTCCAAAGATAAGGCAGTTGTATCTACACCTTCTCACTTTTACCACAGTTACAAACAGCCAAAATAGCACTGATTGCAGCGTCTCTTAAGTTGCCTGTGACTGCAGGAAGATTTGGTGAATTTGGTCCGGTTTGGTGAGCTCTGTCTTGGGGTCAATGGCCTGAGTGCCCACAGAAAGGGCTCTGAGTGCCACCTCTGGCACCCGTGCCATAGGTTTGCCACCACTGCCCTATCACATCATATTAAGCATTGATAAACTTGATATAGATAGATATGAGATAGATAGATAGATAGATAGATAGATAGATAGATAGATAGATAGATAGATAAATGGATAGATAAATGGATAGATAGATAGATAGATAGATAGATAGATAGATAGATAGATAGATAGATAGATAGATAGGAGATAGATAGATAGATAGGAGATAGATAGATAATAGATAGATAGATAGATAGATAAATAGATAGATAGATAGATAGATAGATAGACAGATGATAGATAATAAATAAGAAAAATAGCAAATTATATTAAATAAACAATCACTAATAGAAAAAGATGGGCAACAGATATGATTAATTGATTAATAGATAGATAAATACGGTAGTTCATGGATAGAGAATAAAATAAAAAATATACCTCATTGATGAAGATATAAAAAATAGATAAATTATAGATTTAAAGCTTAGTTTAAAACTTCATAGTTAGCTTGACAGATCACAGATAAATAACCAATAGATAAGCAATGTAGATAAATACATATTTTATAGATGATATATAGATAGATGATATAGATTAGATATATGCTTGATAGATAGATGTAGTATGATGTATAGATAAATATTAGATAATAGATATTAGATAAATAATACATTATATAGATTGCTATTAGATATATAATAGACGGTTTATAGATAGATATGAGATAGAGTGATAGATGATACATAATAAATACTGATGGATAGATAGATAGATAGATAGATAGATAGATAGATAGATAGATAGATAGATATGAGATAGATAGTTCAGATATATAATACATAGATTTGCTTAGATAACAATAGATAGGAAGCTAATTTTGCTAAATAAACAATAGTTAAATAACATCACAACTTTGTCTCTTGGGAATAGTTTTAAAAAATTTCTTTAATAAAAACAATAAAATATAATACACATATGTAATTGTAATTTTGATTATTACAGCATTATTATTAGCATTGCCGTTGTTGTCAATTATTATTATTATTACCCACTTAATGAAGCATGCCCTTAACTTTCACTCTGAATAGTTACAGTAGTAAAACGACCCCTGTATACAAGGAAGACAGATCTCCTCCATGTCACTAACCTGCCAGGGTGTCCCATACAGGAAACCTCTGATCCAGTCCTCGCCTATGTCCTTGTCCTCCAGTAGAGATGCATCATCCATAGCTGATGTACTTCATATGGACACTGGCTGCAGGTTTTTCACTCTCAGCTAATTTTTTCCAGACAAGAGCTGAATCAAGCGCTCTGGTGGAGATAACATTTTGCTACAGGACGACAATTTTGGTCACAAACGAACCCAAATGTAAATAGTTGGAAGGGGGAAAAATTGCCACCCTGACATTTAGGGAGCAGTTCTGTAAATGTGCTGCCGCAGCCGGGGAGTTCAGCGGACTCATCTGATGTTTCAGCTTCACAGATAAAACAGTAATTCATGTGCATCTAATGAACTCTCTCTAGAACTGGTCTTGTTATAGAGAAATTACGCTGAATATTAGGAAATTATCCTCTGTCGTTTAGGTTTAGCTGCAAGAAACAGCTGCACTTTACACATCAGCTGCCTCATCTCTTCTTGAATCAAGAGAACAAGTTGGATAGGATTTACTTAAATTGATTGAAAGTATGAGATTTTTTTATGGTTCATTTTAAAATAAGTTTTAAAGACTCTTCAGTAGTCAAAGCAGGAGACTCTCAAACTTCTCTACGTAGTCTGTTACCATCAATTAAGAGAAAGTTACATCGTAAAATATAAAAAACATGTACTGTGTATCTTACAAATCATTGTCTTAGCAGGTTGTGCAAAGTCTTAATAATCTTGAAGTTATAATTCATCCTTATACACAGCACTGTGTATGGGGGCCGGAAGGTTGTCGGGTCCGGTCGGAAGCTGAATGCAGCGCTGCTCCGGCGGCCATGTTTGTTTACTTGGCGCTCGGACCGGAGCGACAGCAGCGCTGGATACGGGAGGGCACCGGGAGGTAAGTACAGCTTTATTATTTTAGTCAGCCCGCTCCCGGCCACATATATTTTTTTATCAAAACTCGGACAACCCCTTTAACTCTTTAAATGCAGCCGGGAAAGCTGCCATTTTCCTGAGGATTGTCGCTGCCCGTGACATCATCAGGGCTCAGAGATTCTCAGGAAAATGGCAGCATGCATGTCAGTGGTGTTACCATTGGGTGTGAGCTTCAGGAAACCAAACTCGGCCAAACCCGATCCTTAACAGGCAAGGTTCAACCACTCAAGCCATTTAGTCAGGCATAGGATGACAATATAATCGTCACAAAACTCAGATATGTATACAAAAACATATATTTTGTATACAGCGGAGAACTCAGGTACTTTCTCACTGTTTTGCGAATAAACACCAAACTAGATGAGCAGCATAAATAACCATCTTCTGCCAATTTATACTACCAAACCAGATGTTTTGCTGCGCCTAATAATCATTCATCATTAGCAACACTCCAGCCTGAAGGTGGTGAAAACTGAGACGCAACACTAAGCTCTTGTGCAGAGAAGCTCATCCACAGCAGCAGAGTTCAGCAGACACTAAACACACTACATGCAGCCTCTGTATAGTACAGCAGCGGAGCTAAACAGACACTACAAACAACACCTGCAGCCTCTATTTACAGTTCCTGACCTTCTATTTACAAACAATCTGAAAAAGCAGCAACTCAGAGCAGGAGAGAAGAGAAGTGAGTAGGAGCTTGCAGATAGTACAGAAAAGTGTCCACCTGACCACACTTGTGTCTAAGGAGGAATACTGGCCAGAATTACAGGGTGGTAGCAGGAGATCAGGACTGGAGGATACCCTCCAAGAGAAGCCACTGCTGAGGAGATCACTGGGTGCCGGATATTGCACACCTGGGCTCTGCTGTGAGGGTTATTCTCATGCTGGGGTGTGGAAGACAAGCAGAGAGGAGCTTGCAAGAGGATCACACGAAAGAGCCCAAATCATTGCGCCTACACTGTGATGATTGATGATTGTAGCATGTGATAATTCTGGTGCAACAATGTGCCAGAATTAAGGCGCAACAACAAGACTTGAGTGCAGAACAGTGATACATCTGGCCCTATAAATTTTTGAAATTAGAAACAAAGCCCTATTTATCATATGTACTGTCCCTAATTAAAACCAGGGTTTTAGAGAATCCTCCGGTTGGCTCAGCGAGCAATCCAGTAATGTTCCCTAGGAATTCAGCAGAAGACAACCCAATATAGAGGTTTCTATGCTCTACGTTCTAGCGATTAATGAATAATTTTATTTGGTAGGCCTATGTCACTCTAGTCTGACTATTTCTTGCTGCAATTTTTCTTGTATAGTGGCTGACCATTTACTTTCAATAAAAGTTAATCAAACCTTCGGTGGCCACTTTTCTAATCTGTTTAAGATCCTCTTCACTCTTCTTTGATGGCAGATGTTGGGAGAACGTAATGTTCCGGCAGTTAGATTTTGACTGCCCACATTGAGAGCCATCTGGCAGCAGCTTAAAAATATTTTTAATTAGTAGCTTCTCCAATGTCCCCTAGATATAATAGATGAACACAGTTAGGACCCCTATAGACATAATAGAAAAATTAATGAAACCTGGTAATTTTTGGTGAGACTGGATGATGATATTGTACGTATGGCGGCCTCCCGGCTTTTATTTCTACTAATTAAAGACAGTGTTTAACTTCTGAATGACCAGACACGTTTTAGTGTTTTTGCAGACATGTTTTTACAGCCTAAACTCACATATTTGGCTGGCAACCAAAACTTTTTAAATGATTAGAAAATGTTTTGTGTTAAGGCCACCTTTATCCATATTGTCAAGAGCCTAAGACAGTGGTGGCAAATCTATGGCACGGGTGAGCCCTTTCTGTGGGCACCCAGGCCTTCATCCCAACATACAGTTTGCCAGCTAGGACTCAAAGCTTCCTCCTGTGATACAATACATCCCAGGACATGCCGCACACAGCGCTATTTTAAAGTGACAGCTTTGGCTGCCAGGACTACAGGAGGAGCCAGAAGGTGTGGATAGAGATGGATTGTCATTGGAGCTCCTGCTGTGGGTCCCCTGATTCAAAGACATTCTTTATGATGGTTAAGTGAATCAATGGCACCAATAATTTGGGGGTATTTATCGACTTCTTGTTGCGGGCATGCTCGTTATTTGTTTAGGGTGGAGATAAGTGGTGACCAACGTATAATGTAAATGGTGAATCCTTAAATATAGAGATGTTAATTTTTAATTTTAATTCTGTCTGTCATGCTAATGAGAAGACAGTTGAGAAGTGAACAGAATAGTCTATTGCGTAGGTGGTAGAACTAATGTGATGCCTCCATGATTAAGGATTTTCTTTAAAGGGGTTTGAACAAGTTATATTATTTTCTCTAGCTACAGGACTGATAGAATTGATATGATTCAAATGATCACAAGAGGGGACGTCTATTTTTAAATATAAAAGGAGCGGTGGAAATTCCCAAGCACCAGTGGCGTAACTTGAAGCTAATGGCCCCGAGTACAAAGTCTGTACCAGGTAATTATAATCTATGGTTTATAATACTATTCTCCTAATATGGGAAAGTGACACCTTATGGGCCCCCTAAGCCTCTTGGTTGCTACCGCACCCTCTGCACCCACTCAAGTTACACCCCTGCCAAGCACAGTGCTTGGCTATTGGCAATAGACAGTAAATGGGTGTGCTGAAAATAATCTAGTTTCCAATTTGCAACGTACAATTTAGTATTTAATGGAGTAAAAGGATGTATGCTTGACCTGTTGCTCCATCATAAGTTAGAACAGAACTCCCATTGTTGTTATCAGTGAGGGTCTCAGAATTCAGACCCCCAAAAATCAGATTATTAGCCCCTATCATGTGGATAGAAAATGACAACATTACCAGATACAGTCCATTTGCATAAAACGGAAAATAAACTTTACCGAAAAATCTTAAAAACAATTCAATATACTCATTTCTGAGGACACAAGCTTGAAGTGTGGCCAACGGTGACCTTTAATTCTTCACTTTTACAAAAACAACCCAATAATTTTTATGTACGTTAATTTTACAAACATCTATACTTACACTGGTTGCCCATATGTCTTCTCCAGTCAATCACCTTACCTTCATGGCCACCATAACTCTATCAGATATCAGACTCAAGAAATGTGTGAGAGTGGAATTTCAGCCTTGATCTTGCGGCACCCGATTCCTTAGAATGCTAATCAAAACAATTATCCCTCCCTCAAAGACATTAACATTCCCCAGAGGAGCAGATGTTTGAAGACACTTGAACAAGGTCACAAGCGACTTAGATCTAATGCCACATTCTCCCGTTCTACTCGGCACTGGCTAATTTCGTACCATGCATATGCATGTGCTTTTTTTCCAGGCTAAAAATGATTTTCAGCAAAGTATGAGACGTTACTTAAATTACATAATGACAGCACAAACACCAGATACAGTTACAAGTATGGATGGAATATTTTTAGATCAAGACAGCATGAGGTAAATTAATACGAAGGCAGGAAGCAGTCAGCTGCATTAATAGACACAAAAGAGGCACGGGACATTACCAGGCAACATCTGAATGAAAACATAGGTATCATTTCAATGTCGCCATCTTATATACCGAGTGCTGAGATCTAACACAATGCTTTATACAAAACTTAGCTAATGACTACTCACCTGAGCCAGACTAATCCAAACAGCTGTTCCATTTCTAGATCGGAACATTGCAGCAGAAGAAGCACAGGCCAGATTGCGTTCTTGCTCGGAAAGGAGAAAAAAAAACCCTATTCTGCTGACACAGTCTCATCACTTATTATTATAATTAATTTATTTATACAATGCCAGCATATTCTACAGCCTTTTATAATAGCATGACAAAAAGAAAAACAAAGTGTGGAGCACAAGCACATGCTGATGATACAAACAAACTCAGTGGGTGCGAAATCCGTGCTCAGACAAGTTTGCAATCATACTCCATCATAAGCTGCTACTTAATGATTATCCACATGGCAAACTGACTGGGACTACATTTGTCTACAAGTAGGACTATGTCGAGGGCTAGGATGAACTTTTAGAGATCGGGTGATTTACGGTTATAGAGGGTACCATTTATCATAAAGTATATAATCATGGTCCAGCCAGGTTCCTGACATCAATTAGCTTTATTTGGGTTACATCATAACCGATCCATAGAAGCAATTATGAGCATCAACGCGTTTTGAGGGAAACACCCATCCTTAATCATGACATACATACATCATATCATGTCCACTTGGAACGCGTTGACGCTCATATTCACTTCTATGGATCAGTTATGGTGCAACCCAAATAAAGCTAATTGATGTCGGGAACCTGGCTGGACCATGATTATATTCTTCAAATTCTACATGCCTTGGCAGGAAGGTTGCCCGTGCCGGATCCGTCACATATGGCATAACATGGGAAGGTGAGCTGGTGCTTCACGTCGTACCATATATCATACCTTGTTAACAAGCTTACTGGAATACAAGGCATTAAAAAGCCACAACGTTTTGTACACCACATGGTTACCACAGAATAATTATGACTTGTTATCCTTTTGTGCCCCATTATGAATAGGGATCAAGGTGGTAAAGGACATCTTAACCCAACAGATTTACTTTAATCTACAGCATGCTGGAAAACTACTGAGGGCCGGCGTAGAATTCCATTCTGGTGCACGTTACCTCCCAACATGCACCAAAATGATTGAGCATCGAGCTGCTCTTAAAAGTCCAGGCCTGTTTTGTGCTAAAATCATGGCCCCATTGAGATTTGTTTTAAAGGAAATCTACCACCAGGATCAAGAATTGTAAACCAAGCACACTGACATACTGGTGTGTGCCCCCTCTGTCAGGATCTACTCTACTTTAAGCTTCCTATGCCTTTGTTTTTAAGAAAAGAGAGGCTCCAGGCTCTTAAAAGTCCTATGGAGCCTGAAGCCCCTTAGGCTTAAATTCCTTTTTTTAATAAAATCAAGGGGATAAGAGGCTAAAAAAGAGCAGATCCTGCCAGAGGGGATACACCAGATGTCAGTATGCTTGGTTTGCAATCATTCATCCTGGTGGTAGATGTCCTTTAAGGTACTAATCACTTTTAGGTTCTATTTGGAGACTTTTTTTTTTTACAGATGGTATAAAACTGTCCTGGAGGAATAAATTTATGTGAAGACTTAGGTTGGGCTGGTCGGATCTGTGTCTATCTTCAACTTTACAAACATTTAGGGAGATTAATCAGAAGTGTCAAAGAGCAGGCCCACTGCAACCAATCAGAGCTCAGATTTAATTTTCTTGCAGCTGTTTATAAAATGAAAGCTGAGCTTGGATTAGTTGCCATGGACAACTAGAACAATTCTGATACATCTCCTCCATTGTAGCTATGTATTGTGTTGTGAAATATAATTTTACTCCCCTTGAACTCCCCGTAGCAAGCCTGGCTTTAAGACTTTTTTTTAGAGCATCTCACTTTCTGTAGAATTAACCACATAACGTTTCCGCTATGTAAAGGTAAACTATGTTTTTTTTCTTAATGTTAACTTTTTGGGACCTTTGAGTCAAACATAAGGCTGTATAACCAGTAGTGAGCTGTGGACCCAATCTATTTTACTTTAGTTTACTTCCAACAATGTTCATAGTATCATAGATTATACGGTTGAAAAAAGACACTTGTCCACCAAGTTCAACCAACCAAGAAATTTCAGTATTTTGGTCTTCACCCTTTTAACCATATACAGGTATCTGGATATAATGCATGTTTCCAGGCAGCTACCTATACATAGATCGGAAAAACTTCTCCAGGAAATAATTGGCTAGAAACCACTTATGCTCAGACAACCTCTCATGGGGGAAGGTGCCTTATATCACCAGGGGACTTCTACGATTGACAAATCATGGGCTTTATTGACTAAGCATTTTTTTGCAAATTGGCAGATGCCGTGGTCTAAGAGCAATAACTCATTTTTTGTGCATTACCTTAAAAATATTTGCATCATGAGACATATGGCTAGCTCAGAGTTAACACATAATAAAGGATTTTTATTCATTTGTAGTTTTTGGGGGGGTTAAAGTTAAGTGCGGAAAGGGCTTATTATATAATGCATAGTACCTATTTTAAATTTTCTAATTAAGTCATAATGAGCCTTATAAATGAATACCCTTTTCTATGATAGTCTTTTGATATATAATATTTATAGTTGTGTGTAAATAGGGCGTCTACTACAATGATTTTTACAGTGTGGGTGAAGGTTTTTACTGATTTGTTTGCAAATATTAATGTGTATTTCTATATATAACTTTGTATTTTTTGTGTGTGTTTTTCGTTACTTTACATGATCCCCATGCTTTCATGAAAGACCCCTTGGTGACATTTTTTTAGTGTTTACTTTTTCTTTTTTAACAGTTTTTGACTGTAACAGGGGCATCTATAGGAGCCCCAGATACAGATACAGGACCCTCTATTGGTAGATGTAACGATCACAGCTGTACTGGGTCTTATAAGATCCAGCACCTCTGGTTAACCCATTCCCACCCAGCAATTATATGACCATCAGGTCTTGGAGGCAGTGGCAATTCTTCTATTGTTAAGTGCTATTTAGTGAGGCAGGAAGGTGGAAGTAGTAATAAAGCAGTATTTATAACTTTTGAGCAGTGTCTCTAAGAGCCACAGACCTGTCCTGCTCCTGCTAACAGTGCAGGAGCAGGAAAAAAAACTGCAGCAAAGTCAAAAGAGACTACAGTACTGCAAACTCACAACCCTCAAATTCTGATATCTTAAGTCAGTGGGTCACATTAAAGGGATTGTGCCAATTATAATATTTATCCTCTACCAACAGGAGAACAGCAAAGTCACCTGATCTGGTTCAGGCCATTAGAACTTCTGAGTTTAGGTCATATTTTAAGCTCAAATATTTTGAGTCGCACACTCAGCCCTTTGGGAGCTGCTCTATAGTGAAGGACCGATCCCACATCCACAAGCCATAAAATAAATGAAAACAATCTGACCGGAGCTCCTATTGTGTCCTTTTAAATGTCCTTTGACGAATCCACGGTTCCGTTCCCCTTCTACTCATTAGGAGCCTTTCAAGTGTGGTTCCACGAAAAAAGGTACTCAGATGAGAATAGACCACTATTCAGACGATTCCGCTGCGTTTTCTTATGCCTTACAACCACTTTATCTATTACGGGTTGCTGCAGAAAGATTTGAAGAGCGATAGTACAGTATGTTTAACCAAGTTAAAATTTATTCAGATAAAAACATACTCACAAAACAAAAGTAAAAATGCGCATATAAAATCCACCATGCGTTCGCCAGTCTCGCTCGTTCGCCCGACCCAGGGTTTCGCTACCATGGCTTCTTCCGGGGTGTTACTGGCCAATGTTCTTTTGGGTCTCCTTATATCCCACATATAGGGGCAGATTTACTTACCCAGCCCATTTGCGATCCAGCGGCGCGTACTCTGCACTGGATTTGGGTCCAGCCGGGATTCACTAAGGTCCGTGCGCCGATATTCACCAGGTGTCGCTGCTGCTTTTTTCTGGTGTATGTGAGTGCTTGATCTTGCGACACAAATGGCTTTTTAAATTCCGCGGTTTTTCCGAATCCTTCGGGTTGTCCGGCGGCCACGCCCCCGATTTCTGTCGAGTGAAAGTCGGCGCGATTGCCGCCAAAAATCGATCGTGTGCACCACAATCCCGTAAAATACAGCGCAAAATGGAAATATTCGGGAAAAACCCGAAGGATTTGCGGCTGCGGACCCTTAGTAAATGTGCCCCAGAGTCTAATTACATTGCTTTATTTCAAAAATTATAAAACATACAATACAAACAATATAACTGCATCTATAATAAAGGTAAATAAGTTCTCATATGTTCTACCAGGACAGAAAAAGATTTCATTTACAAATCTCCTGTTGCTACACGCCTTTCTCCCAATCTACTACTATTCGAGAGGTTCCGCCCCCTCCTCCGTAATATTAACATTCCCCCAGTGATCCCATTCATTCACAAATCTTGTAATGTTTTCTCCAATCCGGGTCAAGCCGGGAAACATGAATGTCCCAATCAGGAGGTCCGAAAAATTCACTCCTTCTGTGTGACGTCATACATCAATCATATCCACAAGCCAATCATCGAGGTCTATTCCCAGCCAATTGGCTGCTAGGCGGGGTGTTCGATCCCTCCTATCTCCTCTCATCAAAATAACACACCCCCTTTATCATACATAGTGTTTTAACAGTATAAAAAGGCCGATTGGTGCCACTATACTATCTGCAGGGGTATATATTTGTTCAAAGTATTTATTTGTAAGTATTTTATTGGGCGAATAACGATTTTTCTGCTTTCTTTTCGATCTATATCCAAACTTAGCCGCTCGGAACCGGAATTCCTGTTCCGAGCGACTAAGTTTGGATATAGGTCGAAAAGAAAAAAAGCAGAAAAATCGTTATTTGCCCAATAAAACACTTGGAAATAAATACTTGGAACAAATGCAGCGGAATCGTCTGAATAGTGGTCTATTCTCATCTAAGTACCTTTTTTCGTGGAACCACACCTGAAAAGTTCCTAAGGAGTAGAAGTGGAATGGAACCGTGGATTCGTCAAAGGACATTTAAAAGGACACAATAGGAGCTCCGGTCAGATTGTTTTTATTTATTTCATCTTTTAAGCTGATCCAGAAGACCCATAGAAGTCGAACACGAGAGGGTGCTGAGAGGGAGAAGGTAGCTTGTTACTCTGCTTGCCAGAAAAGGGGTCACACCGATGGACACAATATACCAGAATTGTAGGCCGAATATAAAATATTGTGTTATCGGGTCAGCTTCCCTTTATTCATTTATTTTGTAAACTTCTGCAACCTCTATCTGAAAAGAGGGGCAGCACTTATCAACAAGAAATATATGCAAGTATATTCATAATTCTAGGGCTTTAATCAAAACCCTATATGATTCTTGACATACTCTCAAGCGAGCCATGACTTTAATTGCTAGTTTTAATCCAGTTGACAGAAATATATTTTTATCATTTTAATGAGGCAAAATATCACTTTTTCAGCTTCAAAAATCATTTTATTTTCATTTTGACCCCATTACTTAAGTGATCTGCAGGTCTGCTCGCACCGCCGGAGTAATCATAACAGACAGACAAAGTTTGCTTGACTGGCATTTGGGACACAATGGTCAGAGAAGAGGGGACAGGGGGCAGATGCAGTACCAGAATCTCAACAATTTTGTCAAAGCAATGACTTGCTCCTAGAAAAAAGACCTGCCAAGTGTTCCAAACTAATCATTGCTGTAACTTTGAGCTGTGGAGCTATTATTAAAATACGCGGCTTCATACACAGCCAAAATTGCAAAGAAAAAAAATACAGATGGGACAGGTCATCAAAGTTTTATTGTAATCTTTTCCTACAGTGTGGAAATTAATCATTTTTACCTTTTCTTTCAGTGTTTAATAAAACAGTATTATTGCGCTACATTAAAACTTGAGCGAAACATAAATTATATATGGTTACTTCTATCATTTTTTTCCACCAATTCGAAAAAAGCAGTCTTTTAACAAAAATTTGTCTTGAAGACCTATTTTTATGATGTGATTATCTGTAAGTAATTCTGGTTGTTTTGTCTCCATTAATGGACAATTGTGACTATTGAAATTCTAGGTAAGATACTGTAACACCGGTCTCTGCGTCATCCTGCTCGTGGTATGCGGCTGAGCATATGCTGATTGTACTTTTATGTCTTCTGAGCTATTGTAGTGTGAACATAGGTTTAGCTATCTATTCTTTTTGGATTGATTAGTGTCACGCATGCTGCTTTAGCTCTGGTTCATAGTTAGTTAACCAATTGTAATTAAAAGCTCCTTACACTAGTTACCTGCTTCCTGTGATCTCTGAGTTCTGGCCCAATCAGTATTGAGGCTGGGCTCTGAGATCACATAAGTCCTGTCCACCTTTTGTAGGATGCTGGTTATAAAAGTTCTTTACTATCTGTTTTGCAAATGCATTCATTTCTTTCCGGGAAAACTAACCTTGGCTCTTCCATTGTGTACTTCATTTGTGGTCTCTGTTGTAACTCGGTTCTGGCTGCCTTTCTTATATGTTTTGTACTTGTCTATGTGTTTTGAACTTTGGCATGGGAAGGGATTGTCGACCAGTTAATGGCTACTGTCTAGGATGGTTCGAGAAAGCAGGAAGGGTGAGATTGGTGGATTCAGAATTAGAGCTCACTGTCGGCATGCTCTTGGCAGATACATCACACATGAGGAAATGAATGTTATGAGAGGAGATATGTTTAAGTGTTCAAACTATCCAAAGAAAAAAGTCTATGAGAGGTAAAAAGAGAGTCAAGAGATTTCTGGAACTTTACATATCAGTAGAACTGTGGTGCCACTACCCCATACCCCATGTTCTCAATTTCTCAGGTGTAATATACTTTTAAGTAGACTGTTATGAGAAGTTAGCAGTGTGGATCTGGATCATATTTCTGCTTCTTCACAATTTCTTTATTTGATGAGTCTTTTACCTTTGATCTTGGATCTATTGAGGTCTTCAGACTATAATTTTTCTGGTATGTAGCCTTTCCCTCAACTTATCAGACTTTTACAAAATGGTAAAATATATTATATCCTATAGAGATCACAAAGTATAATGGCTAAAACATAGAGTACCACTTAAGGAATTGTATAAGAAAACTAGTCTTTTTGTTTTCTACAAATCAAACTTTATTCTCTGGATGTGTATTCTATTCTGTATATGATTATGGGAGCTAGCTCCTTGTTTACACTTCTGGTCTACATTGTTACCGGCAGTCACAGATTCATGCTAAAGTAACCTAATTGATTACATTAATGTACAGATGGCAGAAGACTCAATTTGGAGAAAATGTTATCAATGGACAGAATCTAATGCCAGTATTTTTCTGTGCCTTTGAAGCTTTCTAGACATATTTGGAGATATATTAAAATTTTAGGATGGATTTGATGTCCATTTTGCATCTTTTCCAATTTTATCTGTATAAAAACTGCTTAAGATGTTAATATCTGCAGTAAACATAAAAATGTTTATATAATGTTATACAATAGGGCACGAAAGTTTTAAATATGGTGCACATCAGTAGATGTGACAATTGTGAGACATTTTGAAGACATACCTGCAATTATACATCCCTCCATGACTTCTATGAGCAAGTGTTGTGGGCATGCTCTGTGGATATTACAGAAGTTGTTGGGAGGAAGGAGGTGAGCATTGAGGAGCATTGAGGAGCATTTGGCATTTGAGGACGTAAAGGGGTTTGCCCAGGAAACAAGTTAGGCCCTATGCACAGATCATGAGAACAGTGGGGTCTGATGGGGTCTGAGGTAGCTCTGTCTGAGCCCTCATCGCTCCCTGAGATGCGCCAAGTAGACAGTTGTGCATGTCCATTCTGCTCCATTCATCTCTATGGAGCAGATGGGGAAAACCCTTGTAAGTTCTTTAGTTAATTTGACATTTTTTGAGTAAAAGCCACAAAAAGTCTCCAAAAACTCACAAAAAACACTTTTTTTTCCAACTTTAACTTTGTTCTGTGCAGGCCTAAAAGGCTTTAATGATCTGGTATCTTTGCTAATAGGTTTAGGAGTCATAACTTTTTTCTGCAGAGCCTTACAAATTTTGGTGTGTTTTTAGTGACACATAAAAATAGTTAAAATAGTTAAAAATAAAAAATTTACTTAGTTTTTTTTTGGTGGTGGTGGTGTGTGTGTGTGTGTGTGTGGGGGGGGGGGGTGTTAAAGTTACAAAACAGAAAAAAATTTACCATTATAAATCCATTTTCGGTTGTTAGGTTATATACCGGTAATAAGTTTTTTTTAGTGTTTAGCAGGAGATTTTTTTTTATAGGGAAATATTAATGTTTCTTTTAAAATATTTATTGATATCATGTGTTTGTGTGACCCCCTGGCCAATCACAGCCATGACTAGTAGGTAAAGATGTCAATTTGCCATATTGGCTGCACAGCCACCAAGCCAGCAATATTTCCCTGTCGCATGGGGGTGAACCCGAACCCCGGATCCAGACCCGAAATGAAAACTTTGATGAAATGAAAAAGATACAGTATACAGTGAACCCTATTTAAAGAGTATGGAATTGAAATGACCACCCCCTAAGCAGTCACTGGAAGATCAACCTTCCAGTGACTGCTTACAGCTCCACCATATGGTTAGTATATAGGCATCTCCTTTTGAAGATCATTTCACTAAAAGAGGGTTTTTTTTAACATTTTTAAGGTTTCCTTAATATTTCACTACAAAGTACCCAAGGAATGGTTCCTGCAGTTGGCATTTATGTTTGTAGCTTCCGTAGAGAAGAAAAATAATGCAAATTATTATGTGGTTTATAAATCTTCATTTCCTCTTGTTATTTGCATATACTTGATGGTTGCAGAATTCACATGTAGTTAAATGTTTCTAATTAGTTTTCTTTCCTGCATAAACGAATACATATATTACCAGTCATATTAAATGGTCCAATCTATAAAGCTTATTACTTTTATAATTCAGCAAACAGGCAGAAAGTAAAATCTTTGTGTTCTATTTAAGCAGCAAAAACTTTAAAGAAGTTCTGCACTTTTAAGTATTGGGGACATATTCCTTCGATATTTATTTATTGCAGTTAATATAATACTCACATACTCTGCAATTCTCCACAGAGACTGGATTAGTCCTTGTCCTCAATAAAGTTAAAAAATGTATTTAGTTGTTTTTCTTTTAAATCAGATATTTTTACAGATTTTTTTCCCATTTTTTAACAAATAAAGACAAATTACACCGCTTCAGGCAGGTATCGTGTATATTACATCAGATGGTCATGACAATACATTGTACAATATCTCTTTACATCAGGTCGAACAGCATCACCATCATCGTACGCTTGAAGAAAAGCCTAACACAAACAGAATCCCCCCACTCCACCCGGTGAGCCAGCTCCTTCCGGAGACCCATCGGTCCTAGGATTCTACAATATACTCAACATCCCTATCTTAATTTGCATAGTTTTCTAGTTTGGTCCCCCAAACCATATCTTATTTGCAGGAGGGCCCTCGAAGGTACTCTAGGAGTGTTTAACCACCTTCCTTATATTTTCTCAAACTTTGGTACACAATTCCGCTTCACATATTCTAAGTATATGACCGTGTTCATACGATCAATAATCCTTCTTCTTCAGAGGCCAGAGCCGTTTCCAATGGTTAGCTATTACCTATGACCAGCCTCATAAAAAGATCTCTGAACTGCAATATTGGTAGGTTCGGTCTAATTGTGCACGTTACGCACCCCAAGTAAACAAGTTAGTGGGGTTGATTCAAGAGCAATCGAAAATACTGTGTGCATTAAATCTATTACATTTTTCTATTGGGTCCCCAATACTTTACACTCCCACATCATATGAAGTATGTTAGCTGTATCACCTAGGGCAACCTGAATCAGGTCTAATTTTTATCTGGAACTTTAGGCTGGGAGATTTATATGCCCTGTGCAGCAATAGTAAATGAGACATTCTACGAGCTTTACTAGGATAGAGAGTAGGTGTCAAGTTTAAGACTTCTGTCCACTGTTCGTTTGTCATGGGTCCTATATCCCTCTCCCACTTGGCCTGGCACTTTAGAGGAATATTCTTTACTCATTGAGCAATAAAGTATATGAGTAGGAAATTAAACCTCAGGTGGTACTTGACCGCAATATTCTATTTAAGGCATCACTGGAACCTACCACAAAGGGTTCTACCCAAATTTGTGTGTCATATGCATGGCAAAGTTGGAAATTCAAATAAAACCATGCATGAGGTAATTGGTAGCCTGTTGAAATTGTTCAAACGCCATGCAAATTCCGTTTAAGCACAAATGCTCAAACAGTCTAACTCCTTTTAATTCCAACAGAATAAAACCTTCCAGAATTAATATTTATGTTAGGGCAGGATTATGCCAAATAGGAGTGAAGTAAATCGTCGGCATATAAAGACACTCTTTCTTCTCCTCCCTTGCCTGGGAACCCTATGATCTCCGAGGACATCAAAGAATGGCTGCCAAAGGTTCTGTCGCTATTGCAAACAAATATGGGGATAAGGTGCACCCCGGTCTCATTCCCCTCTCAAGCGCAAACTACTACAGTACACACCCATTCACCTTAATACGACCCCAGGGTTTTGAATAAGGGAGTTTGCAGAAATAAGGCAGTAGAAGTCGCTTGCACAACAGAAACACCAGCACCATCTCAGGAGGGAGAGTGAGCTTGGCCACAATATGGTATATATGTTATGCAATGTTGAATTCTCCTTAACCTCCACTACCGTTGGATATTTCACATGGTATTAGATGGCAGATTGTAACTCTCTTGGTACGTAAGGATTTGTCCTCCTCATTAAATTTCTGGATGGAAAAATTGAATACATGGCCAGAGTTTGCCCTCTTCAACCAAAGTCTTGGTCACAAACTAAAATTTTTTTGGTATTTGAACGAACTCAACAAACCTAAATTTTGTCCAATTCGCTCATCACTAGTTCTCCCCATAGTGTATCGGTAGACCACACAAAGCTCATCAGCAGAGGTGCTTCTACCCAGTGATCAATTACTGTATATACTTGAGCATAAGCCGAGTTTTACTGCACAAAATGTGTGCTGAAAAACCCTAACTCGGCTTATACTCGAGTAAAAAAAATTAAGTCAAAACTCACCTTTCCGACGTCCCCCATAGGTCCTCTTCTGCTTCTGACCCCGGGTCCTTCGGATCCTCTTTGGGTTCTTCTGCGCCTTTTCGGCTCCTCCTCAGGAAGTTCTGCTCCTCTTCGGGGCCCCTCGCGATGCCGGCGGCTCACAAACAATGACGACGGCAAGTGGCTGACGTCATTCTGTGTGCTGTCCGAGCGCGAAGAACCAAAGAGGAGGGGAACATCCCAAAGAGGAGCTGAAGAGGAGCGGAAGAACCCGAAGAGGACCGACGGCACAGGAGCATCGGAAACAGAAGAAGACCTATGGGGGACCTCGGAAAGGTGAGTACAGTGTTAATTTTTTTTCCTACTACAGGGGCTGGCAGGCTATATACTACAGGGGGCTGTCTGGCTGTATACTAAAAGGGCTGGCAGGCTGTGTACTACAGGGAGCTGGCAGGCTATATACTACAGGGGGCTGTCTGGCTGTATACTAAAAGGGCTGGCAAGCTGTATACTACAGGGGCTGGCAGGCTGTGTACTACAGAGAGCTGGCAGGCTATATACTACAGGGCTGGCAGGCTATATACTACAGGGGCTGGCTGCCTTTATACTACAGGGGCTGGCTGGCTATATACTAAGGGGGCTGGCAGGCTATATACTACAGGGTCTGGAAGACTATATACTACTGGGGGCTTGCTGGCTATATACTGACTGGTAGCTGTGACCAATGCATTTCCCACCCTAAGCTTATACTCGAGTCAATAGGTTTTCTCTGTTTTTTTTTAGTTAAAATTAGGGGTAACAGCTTATACTCGAGTATATATGGTACTAACATTCCATTTAATTACTTTTCATTGACATTTATAAGAAATTCCTTTTCTTGATCAATTTCCTTCTATTCATACTTAATCTAATCACCATTATACCCCAGTATTCACAGCTTTGCCATCAAAGTGGTGGTCTAAATAAAAAAACTATGACAACTTCTAAAGTAGCTTTATCCCCTGTATTTTCACTTGACCTACTTCCCATATAAAGCCACTCTTGATCACAATAATGTAGTGTACAGAAAAGGAGGAAGAAAAGCAATTACAGAAATCTTTCAATGAACTCTTAGCAGTCTGGGAACTGGCTCATCCATCGTCTCTCTTATATATCAGTGCAGTGCGGATCAAACATCATTTCATTCTAATTTAATTTAGATTCCGTTATTGACTTTATTCACCGTTTACCAGGCATTTTTAAAGTGTAATTGAAAATAATTCTGACTGTGTTCTCAATTCACTGTCTCTACCGTGCCAAAAAGTCTCACACCTGATAGCTACTCAAAAGATGGCGCATCCACTCGCTGCCAGATGTCATCATTACCGGACACTCATTAAACTGGCATTTTAATAACTCAGGAACTCTATAAAGCCAATGTATTATTGTTACTTTATGATACTACGTTGATTTAGCCGGGTACTATGCCAATTACATCCGTCGTAATCTACTGTAAGAGAAAATGGGAGCGACTTATGACTTGGCTCTTGCGGACACAATGTCTAGGCCTCCCGTGGTTATACTAAAATGAATATAGCTAGAGAACCCCATGGAGATTCCTGTTCAGTTCTGTTAATCCACAGGAGGTCTGTAATGCAGAGCCTATAATGCAACTGAAAGATTGAAAGGGGCCTACAGTAAAAATAAATATTAAGTAACTTTTTGAGGATTCTATAAGATAAACTACCATACAATAAATGAAAATAAAGTAAAAGGCAAAAAAGACATTTATTCTTAGATATTAAAGATATCTCCATCTGCAAGACCTTGCACCTGCTGTTCGGAACCAATACACTGTATTGTGGATGAAAATGGGTCAATAAAACTCTTTCATTTCCACGAATAGAGGTTTGAGGATTGTGATGAGAAGTTCCAGAATGTAAAACCTATGTTGGACCAGATTCAACATGTAGATCGTTGAAGGTCAAGAATAGCTTTTTTTAATTGTTTTTTTGTGAGAAGGCCATATGATACTCTTTAGTTGAGTTAAGTTGATAGAAGGGAATCCCCAACAAAGTACTAATTCTAACAAAAATCCATAATAGGGAATACAAAAATTGGCCATTTTACCTTATATTTTACTCTAGTACATAATATATTTATATATATGGTTCTCAGTAGAAAATCTTTGTCATGAACTATAAACAAGCAATGTGATTTCTTTCAAGCTGTTGATGCCCTGCCATGGTCTTGCTGCAACTCAGGCCCCTTTAAAGTGAATGAGAATGAGCTTCTATACCGAGGAAAGCCACCATACAAATACAAAAGCCTAAACTCATATGAATACTGTGGCCTCCTGTCATTGATCCCTCCCCCAGGCTGATTTAGATACCCAATCCCAAGGATAGACAATGAATATTATAATTTGTAAAAATCCCTTTAACTAGGCATTATTTATGAAGTGGGATTTTTTAATATTATTATTATTCCAGGCAGTCTCTGGGTTACATACCATATAGGTTCTGTAGGTTTGTTCTTAAGTTGAAATTGTATTAAAGTCGGAACTGTATATTTTATAGTTGTAACTCCAGACAAATTTTTTTTGGTCTCTGTGACAAATGGATTTCAATAATGTTGGGTTGTCATAAGAACCAGGATTAACAATAAAGCTTAATTGCAGACACCTTTAATAACTGTTATAGCTGTTAATTGTAGCTAAAGTACAGTAAATGACCAATTACCACAGGCCCGTTTATAACTAGGGGTCGTCTGTAAGTTGGGTGTTCTTGAGTAGTGGACCGCCTGTATTATTTCTTATTATTCTTAGATATAATATATAGACTTTTGCATCTTTTGCTCTCTTTTTTGGAACATTATCAGAGGATATTTGATAAGCGGTCACCTCACCTGTAGCTCATCTTTTCTGCCTGAATATTACTGTATGTGACACTGCTGAATTGTACTTATTCTCACTGACAATAAAACATTTTAATAATGCTGCCTCCCGATGGCACATACGATTATTTAAGTCACCGCTAATAATCACTCAACTGGATGCATTTTACTTTCCTCCCTGGCATAAAAATCAAATGATATATTTCAGGTTTTCAAGTTAAGGCCAAATGTAAAGTTGATTTATTGAAAGAAAATACAAAGGAGCACAGTCAAAATGAAAGGTCTTTAGTCAATAGAAGATGAATATGGGATGAAATGCCAGACTACTTATAACTTAATATCTATCAAATACAATAGAAGTGAAGGATTTCTGGCAATTACGATAAAAATCATTGAGTTTGCTGGCAGCAATTACATATTCTGTATATGTTACACTAAAGTATATATTGTGTACATGTCAATCAATTCTAGATGACTTTGTTATCTAGATTAACTTTGAGGAGCATAGATAGATGATATATATTTAGCTTCTTGGTTTAGTTTCGCCGGTTTAAGTTTTTAGTCAACCCTCTATCAACCCCCAGGAATTGCACACTAAAATTCATCAAATTTAGGTGTCTGTTGATGGATTCGGGATCCATTAATAAGTCACAGCCAGGGCCAACCGGAGGATACTCTGCTTCTCTGGTGGGCCAGTCTGACCCTGTATGTATAACACAACGATCAACCATATTTTTTGAATCACTGTCATATAATTCTTGGTTTCTCTGTAAAGAATGTACTGTAGAGTGCATTCATGTCTGAATTATAAAAACCTATTCCTGTTAATAAAGCTTGATAGTTGATAGGTTGCCTCGCAATATTAAAATACATTTTTTAACCAACCAATACCCATAAATTATTATATTATTAATCCTCAGTCAACATCTCTCTAAGCTTCTTCATCCTCCTCTCCTCATTTCTGAGGGAGGGGGGATGAGGGAGCAGAGCGAGACATAGGAGAAAATAAAACATGAACCTTGGGACACGATAACTCTTCTGATAAAAAAAAAATGGAAAACAAAATAAAAAGTTGATTGAATAAAGATAATAAAAACTGAATAGGAAACAGTTCAAAGACTTTTGTAGGTTTATTGGCGAAACCTGATGACAGGTTCTCTTAAAGAATGTGCATTTCCTAAGCTAATATGACTATTAAATATTATTATTATATTATTTAATATAGTATATTTAATAGTATTATTAACTATTTAAATAATACTATTAAATAATAGGAAAAGTAGACCATTGGGAAAGTCAATGGGAAGCATTTGTCATGCCTTATCTGCAAGAATTCTGCAAGGATTCACAAACCTTCATGTCTCTTTTTTGAGAAGTGGGTATGGTGGGTCACACCCTGGCATGATAAAACTAATATGACTAAATTGTCTTCTCTATTTTTGACTCTAGTTTCCTTTGACCTTTGCCATTGAGGGAGAGTCTTGACAGTACCAGACATATAAGAGGGTGGGCTGGTCCTACCAATATCGGCCAATTTAGTTGAATTTTGTCTAAAGCTCATAGCTGCCTTTACCAAGGAAAGAAATTGTTACATTGTAATTCTAATTAAGTAGTTTTAGCCTTTTTGCGAGGCTTCTTTATTGTAAGCATCTTCCTCATAGACATAAAACATAATTAATTATTAGAATTGTAAGGTTTCTGTCAGCAGTTTACATGTTGTGTGAACAGTTGTTTCGAATAGATAAAAAATGTACTGACACCGCTCTATCTGCAGACAGACAATTTATAATACAGTACATTACTTATATTAAAATATATGATGGCCATTAGGTAAATTTTATAATAAAATGTCCGCATCTTTTCTAATTTCTTCAAGAAGAAGAACAGTCTTCAAGCAATAAGTCTAGTTCTTTGTGGAAATGGTGATAACGGAATGAAAAAGACTATATAACTATTGTCATGCCATTCATAAAATGTTTTTAAACCATTTTTCCATAAAAATGAATAATGGGCAAATTGTATTAAACCTACTGAGTTATGAATAATATATGGCTGTAATCACACCAGGCACACACAGTGATTTAAGATTGATTGTCATGCAAGATGAATACGACTTAAAGAGATACAATGTGTTTGCAGAACATGTTCCTGTTGTGATTTCTAGTGGATTTGTGAGTGTAATGCGTCCCTCTGATTAAGTCATTTCGAGGCCTGAAAAAGGGCAAAGTGCATAAATTAATGTTGAGATGTCTTGATTTCATGTTTGGGATTATCATATCACACTTCGAACGCGCAGCAACATGAAATTGTACAATCTCCAAATTCAAGGGGTCAAGAGAATTGAACATGTTAATCGAGAAGCATTCAGGTTCAGGTACACCCACCCAACAAGGCAGGGTCGGCTCCAGGTTGCAGTAGGCCCCTGGTGGACAGAGCCTCAGTAGGCCCCTTTACAGTAAACACATGTGGTGGCATTAAAACTTCAGAAACTAAAACAGTCTTCTGTTCCCCCAAAATATTACCTAGTTTATCATCCCAAACAGCCCCCTCATGGGTATTTTATTTATAGCCCCCTTATGGTTATTTTATATAAAGCCCCCCCCCATGGATTCGTTAGATACAGCCCCCCTCATCCCATCGATTCCTTATATACAGCCTTATGTGCCCCTTTCCTCTCCAGGAGCCCTGGGTCCTGTCACTTGTCCAGGTGTGCCCAGCTCTAGTGCCACCACATGCCCTGTACAGCAATTTGTATACAGAAGTCAGTAATAAAGTGACTCTAATAGTGGATATGTCAATGGCAACCAAGGGCTGGTAGATAAAACAGGGCATTATGGTTGTCTAGGGAAAATAATATGGTAACAAGAAGGTCTCTGTAACACATAAACAGCAATCTTTAAAAATGGGCAAATCTTAGGGCAAATAAAACAGCTTCAAGTGGTAAGGGATAGAACCTCAGTACAATCATGGGGACATAAGAGCAGCCACAAGTGGTCAAGAGTAAAAATACGCTAGGATCTTGACATTCATACAGGTGATCTTCTATGGCTAGTCCACTGAGTCAGCATTTTCTGTTGAGTGTTGAGCAGGTAATGACAGGGACCCTGGTTGCATCTCAAAAGACCCAGGGTAGGTTTGGTAAGCTGATCAATATTTCACATAAAAAATAACTGACCACCCCAAGACAAAGGCTCCATTTGAGCTGAAACGCACGTCGGGGACGGAGCCATCCCAGACATTGGAGGATGTGTGTGTGTAGTGTTATTGTATTTCTGCCAGGATAGTATGTTCAGTCATCTCCCTTCACATACTGCATCACTCTCCGCTCTTTATTATATGTATTGACAATAATAAAGATTTTCAGTGAGTTTCACTATTTGTCAATGTGTACGGGTGTTTTTCTGATGTACACACTTAGCATATAGATAAAACTTGGTATGAACCAAGCCATAGTTATCATTGTCTGTAGTAGACTGACTTCAGAAGTTTTTCAGATACACTGCTCACTATAGGAGAAAGTATGGGTAGAGCGACCCTTAGTAAATGAGCCCCATTAACTGCTATTTCATACATTTTTGGGTTCTATCCCTTACATATGTTTTATCTGTGAGGGTCGCAGACCTTTTCTGCTTTAATATACTTTATTTTCTAAAAATGTGCTTTAATTTAAATTAATTTTTTTTCTTTAATTTAATTCAAGTTCAAATTTGGCTTGGCAAGTTCTCGGCCATACTTCAATGGTAGCCACGCAATGCTTTCTATTTCTATTGTAACAGCACTGCTTGGTCAACCCTTAGATTACATCACATCTCAATGATCAGTTTGTTACCCAGGAAAAACTCAGACGATATACAATATCCAATGCAGACATGTCCTTTTTGACCTGGTAGTTGACCATTTAATGATCACTCTGTCACATGAAGCTCAGGGCAACATAAACTGGCAGCTGTAACCTAGATGGAATAAATAGCCCTGGCATTATGTAGAATAAGCTTACTATAGGCTGTCACATTGGGTTGTCATCATAACTTGTATTGTGCTGCGAAAGTATATCCCAGTAATGAATCTCTATCTTCTGTCAGAAGGTTGTTGCTAAGCCAAAAGAGAAGAAAAAATAAAATTCTGGAAAAAAAACAGATGGCTTGTAAAATATTAATGCTATGTAAAAATAATAGTGTATACATAAAACGTGGTGTGAACCCAGCCATGGCTATTGTCTGTAGTAGACTGACTTCTGAAGTCTTTCAGATACACTGCTCACTACAGGAGAAAGAAGCAAGGCACAATGAAGCTGCATAATGAAGTATCTTACAAAGTCTCTTACTGGTATTATGTAGATTAAAATAGGGTGTCACACTGGTTTGTCATCATAACTTGTATTGTGCTGCAAAAGTATATCCTAGTAATGAATCTATATCTTCCGTCAGAAGGTTATTACTAAGCCAAAAGAGAAGATACAACAGACAGCTCATAAAATATTAATGTTATGTCAAAATATTAGTGTAAACATAAAACCTGGTGTTAACCCAACCATAGTTATCACTGTCTGTAGTTGACTTCTGAAGTCTTTCAGATATACTGCTCACTACAGGAGAAAGAAGCAAATCGCAGAAAAGCTGCCTAATGAAATATCTTACAAAGTCTCTTACACTATTAATTTCTGAATTAAAAAAAAATATATATTGGTTACTATAAACTGGCAACTAGAACCTAGATGGAATAAATAGCCCTGGCATTGTATAGAATAAGCTTACTATAGGCTGTAGCATTGGGTTTTGTCATTAAAACTTGTATTGTGCTGTGAAAATATATCCTAGTAATGAATCTCTATCTTCCGTCAGAAGGCTGTTACTAAGCCAAAAGAGAAAAAAAAAAAAAGATTTAGGGAAAAAAACTGACAGCTCGTAAAATATTAATGCTATGTAATGTATTAGTGTATAATTAGTTTATAATATAATATATAAAACCTGGTGTTAACCCAGCCATAGCTATTGTCTGTAGTAGACTGACTACAGAAGTCTTTCAGATACACTGCTCTCTACAGGAGAAAGAAGCAAGGCACAATGAAGCTGCATAATGAAGTATCTTACAAAGTCTATTCATTTCTGAATTAAAAAATATATTAGTTACTATAAACTGGCAACTGTAACGTTGATGGATTACATAGCCCTGGCATTATGTAGAATAAGCTTACTATAGGCTGTCACACTGGGTTGTCATCATAACTTGTATTGTGCTGTGAAAGTATATCCTAGTAATGAATCTCTATCTTCCATCTGAAGGCTGTTACTAAGCCAAAAGAGAAGATACAAAAATAAGATTCAGGGAAAAAAAAAACAGACGGCTCGTAAAATATTAATGCTATGTAGAAATATTAGATAAAACAAATAGCGAGTGTGCAGCTACTTAACCAACAGCATCATTTATTTATTTTCTTGCAAATTTGGCGGCTTCTAATTGACTGTAATTTATAGTAATAAGCTAATAGTGGAAATGCAGCTGTTGCCAAAATCATATGGCATTTATCAAAAGTTTAGCTCGACGTTGTACCAATCATGTGAGAAATAGCCTGACTCCTTCACATTGGAATTCTGACTACTTGGAGGGATTTTTTTTCTTTCCTAATTCTAGAATTTATTGCCTATTGTAAGTTCTCATGTTTTTCGAGGGGCTTTGATTTCAGTACATATTCGTCATACTATGGAAACAATACTTCGTCGGTTGCTAAATTTGGCTGCGGAAGCCTCAGGGAAAGCTTTGTTTTGTCATTTAAGATGTGGCGTTTGATGAAGCGCCCGGAGTGATATATGTTCGGTAACATATGGGAAGCTTTGCGCTTGTATTTAGGAGAAAAAAATATTGCAAATCGGTAATTAAATGGAGGGAAAAGAGACACTGTAATAGGTACAAATCCCTATTCTATGGAAAGGAAGCAGAATAATTCAAGAATTAGTATATCCATTTCACAATGACACAGAATTCTTAAAGGGGTTGGGCACATTATCTCATGTTTTTTTTATGTGGGTGCAGGATATTAGGTAATTTACTAATATACTTTTATTAAAGGGGGTTGCCCAATAAAGACTATTTTTAACTCCTTCCTTTACAATTTTACTCAGTTCTATTGCTGCTTTAGCTCCTGTAACTCACTTATGGTCAGTGTAAAATCCCAGAGTGTGAGCGGGGATGTCTCTAGGCAGACACTTCACGATTCCTCTAGTGCTGTGAGATGACAATGTACTTAGATTATGAGGACACAACCTTTATCAAGGTATATTCAGCTTCTGAATATTCTACTAGTATCTGACACATAGAAAAAGAGACATGAGACAGATGTGGGATGTGAGATGATGAGATCCATGAGATGCCTATTACATTCTCAGCTTATGAGGGGGTGGGAATAGGAGGTAGTGACTGCTGCATGAAGCCTGGCAGTCACCGCCGGCCTATGGAGTGCCCCCTTATTAACACACTGGACCATTGTGAGCTTGGTCCGGCGTTCCTATTGTGCAGCATGGCCGTGTCTGCCAGCGTTTACCTCTTCAGCCAGACTTTCCTGTCCATAAAATGGCCACAGATGGAGGGTCATGTGATCTCTAATTGTCTATGAGAAATCACCCTGCCAGGACCTTATGACAGTATTCAAGGTCCTGGTAGGCCAGTTGTTCATGGATGAATAGAGATCACATGGCCCCCCATCTGCTGCCATTTTATAGTCAGGAATGTGAACAAGAGATGGTGGTCTATGGCAGGAAAGTATGTGTTAGCAACATCATCTTCCACTGGTTCAGATGGTTCAATTGAAAAGCTCTTCATCCAAGGCCGTGCCAAACATTTCTTCCATGGATTAGCAGCGGTTTCGGTCAAGGAGTAGTCCGATTTAAGAATCCATTGAAACATTAGTATGTGCAACAAAGCACTGAAACTATGTGGAGAAGGGATATGCTATACCTTCTCATAGTACAGGTTGTTCAGTAAAAACATTGCTAAACAGAAGCTATATTTTTAATGCTGATTCCAATGTGAGAAAGGTTTTAAAATCAATGGATAAAAAATGTGGGAAAAAAAAGCCCAAAACCCACATGGGTTGATTTATTTGGCTTCAATAAATTGGCAAGATTATATCCGTGGAAGAATAACATTGGAAATTCAATGAAGTTCTTTCTCCAGATATGAGGAATAAGATTGTACAATATGGATTCTAGTCAAAATTCCTGTCATGTTTTTGCTGCAATACGCGGTGTTACGCTCCATGGAAGGCTGCTCAATCTTTATGATGCCAGCAAAACTCCTTCTACTAGACAATGTCTTCTAGTTATCCTTGGCCTAGTTAGTGTTATAACACATTGCCAATAACCGGGGAGCAGGCATAGTAAATCAGGCCAGCAGTGGCTCTGACTAAAAGATTTACACGGCAAATAATGAACAGAAGTTGCATCTATTGAGAAGCATTGAAAGTGATAGTATGTCTCCACTGTGGAATTGGCAGGAAGGAGACATATATCACATTTATTCTGTTACCTCCACACCGTATCCTCATGCTCTATGTCATCTCACGTCAATTAAGTAGCCGCTTTTATTTAAGCAGGTTTTGTCTTTTATTCATGGGAACATGAATGTCAAATTGGCAGACAGGAGGTTATTAAAGCTCTCTTAAAGGGATTTCCCTTTAATATCACTTTAAAGGAGATTTATCAGAAGTGTCTGAGAAAAGGTCCGTTCTAGTTGCTCATAGCAACCAATCAGAAGCCTCTTATAAACAGCTGTGGCAAAATGAAAGCTGAGTTCTGATTGGCTGTCATGGGCAGCTGAGCTCTGATAAATCTCCCCCATTTACTTTATCCACAGGAGGGTTTGGCCATTGGAACCCCCAGCAAACATGAACATGGGAACCAGGAAGTGCTCCTGAGTGCTCCATATGGAAAAAGCACTGAGTAAGACTCAAAATTTTATGATAGACTCCTAACTACTATTGTAGGATTTTTGGGGACTTGACTTGGGCAATATTATAAACTAAAACACTAGATTGGTGGGACTTCCATTATTGTCATTGGCTACTGTTAAATGCAGTATAAAACAAAATGACAAGTTGCATTCAATTTCCTTTGGTCAGGTAATGCATTTGGGGGAAATACAAGACCTCAGCCCCACTTTGTATTGGAATTTAATTCCTAGTATTTATCCCACATTCACCTAAACATATGAAAAACAGAAATATGAATGGGGTAATAGTCTACCATGTCACTTGCCGCCCCATTAAATTCTCCAACTATACGGTTGATGGCCAGCTACCACATAACTCATCCCTTTTGGAGTGGATAGTTGACAATGGCAACTAGAGAACATAGTTCATATGATAATATAGGAAGTACAGGAAGCTATTAGGTAATATACTGCATAGAAGGCCTACGTAGTAACAGAAGACCGATTTTGGAATTGATAGATGATACATCAGATATCAAATCCAAAAAATTAAGCAACAATCCAAATTAAACAAAATTAAAGTGAAATTCTGTGGAATAGCCTGCCTCAGGCCCTAGTCACAGCAGGGACAGCAGAGAGCTTCAAGAAGGGTCTAGATGCCTTTTTACACCTAAATAACATTGACGGTTATGTTTTATTGAATTGTTTCCCCTAAATATCCATCCTCATCCAATCTTTTCCCTTCCTAGGTTGAACATGATGGACAAGTGTCTTTTTTCAACCGTATAAGCTATGCATATAAACTAACTGGCCATGTTTCAGTTTGTTACCACCTTTCTCAAGTAATATGTACTTCATAGTGAAGAAGTATATATACTACAATCGGGAGGGTCATTTCATTAACTCCCAATATACAATACAATATACAGTGCGTTTCTGTGGGACTAGTGTTGCAACATAATGTATACCACATATCTGGCACTGATGGGGTATTAGGCCCTTTTCAGAGCCAGTTCAGATCACACTCGGAGGAAGGTGTCGTTTAAGAGATCCAATATGGTTCTATTATACTAGGCTGTTTATACTGATTATCTACATATCTGGCCTGATAGCGATGTGTACAGTTTATATATCAGGCCATTTTTGTCTATTACATAAACACTTTGCTCAATAGTTCTGTGCACTGTGCTTCATATACTGATGACAGCATGGCCTCCTTATGGCTGCTGTGTCACTTGTTTTGACTGTGCATGCGTCGGTATTGCCTTCCGGCCATGCGCAGTGCACAATTGAGACACAATCCTCGTACACTGATGACATGTGCTTATGAACACACTGAGACGCCAGGTACAGATTAGCAATATATGCACCATGTGACCACGTATTTCATGGATATAATCAGCTAATTATTCACTTTATTTAGCACCAGCAGTTTATTTAGATTTTGGGCTTATCATTGATATGTATTTTTTGTAAAATGTGTTGTTTTGTACAAGAATGCACTGTTATTGTACACTCACCGGCCACTTTATTAGGTACACCTGTCCAACTGCTCGTTAACACTTAATTTCTAATCAGCCAATCACATGGCGGCAACTCAGTGCATTTAGGCATGTAGACATGGTCAAGACAATCTCCTGCAGTTCAAAACCGAGCATCAGTAGGGGGAAGAAAGGTGATTTGAGTGCCTTTGAACGTGGCATGGTTGTTGGTGCCAGAAGGGCTGGTCTGAGTATTTCAGAAACTGCTGATCTACTGGGATTTTCACGCACAACATCCTCTAGGGTTTACAGAGAATGGTCCGAAAAAGAAAAAACATCCAGTGAGTGGCAGTTCTGTGGGAGGAAATGCCTTGTTGATGCCAGAGGTCAGAGGAGAATGGGCAGACTGGTTCAAGCTGATAGAAAGGCAACAGTGACTCAAATCGCCACCCGTTACAACCAAGGTAGGCAGAAGAGCATCTCTGAACGCACAGTACGTTGAACTTTGAGGCAGATGGGCTACAGCAGCAGAAGACCAGACCGGGTGCCACTCCTTTCAGCTAAGAACAGGAAACTGAGGCTACAATTTGCACAAGCTCATTGAAATTGGACAGTAGAAGATTGGAAAAACGTTGCTTGGTCTGATGAGTCTCAATTTCTGCTGCAACATTCGGATGGTAGGGTCAGAATTTGGCGTCAACAACATGAAAGCATGGATCCATCCTGCCTTGTATCAACGGTTCAGGCTGGTGGTGGTGGTGTCATGGTGTGGGGAATATTTTCTTGCCACTCTTTGGGCCCCTTGGTACCAATTGAGCATTGTTGCAACGCCACAGCCTACTTGAGTATTGTTGCTAACCATGTCCATCCCTTTATGACCACAATGTACCCAACATCTGATGGCTACTTTCAGCAGGATAATGCGCCATGTCATAAAGATGGAATCATCTCAGACTGGTTTCTTGAACATGACAATGAGTTCACTGTACTCAAATGGCCTCCACAGTCACCAGATCTCAATCCAATAGAGCATCTTTGGGATGTGGTGGAATGGGAGATTCGCATCATGGATGTGCAGCCGACAAATCTGCGGCAACTGTGTGATGCCATCATGTCAATATGGACCAAAATCTCTGAGGAATGCTTCCAGCACTTTGTTGAATCTATGCCACGAAGAATTGAGGCAGTTCTGAAGGCAAAAGGGGGTCCAACCCCTTACTAGCATGGTGTACCTAATAAAGTGGCCGGTGAGTGTATATTGGGAGCTAATGAAATGACACTCACACTTGTGGTATATATACTTGTTCACTATGAAGTACACATTGCTTGAGAAAAGTGTCAACACACCGAAACGTCACTGGTTTTGGAATAAACTCTACTTCACTTTATAGGATGTCTACCATTTGTTTTTATGCATTGTGAATAGAGATGAGCGAGTATACTTGTCCGAGCTTGATGCTCGTTTGAGTATTAGCGTATTCGAAACGGCTCTTTGCTCAGACGAGTATTTCCCCTGCTCGAGATCAAGCATTTACTTATAAAACACAATGAAGAACAGTGAAGAATACAATGAAAACAGTGAACCCAGTGAACCCTTGATCATTTAAGTGAAGAACACAGTAAAGAACACATTGCCGATGTTCCATACATCTGCTAACTTATCCGAAGACACGCGTGCCGAACGGTGTTTTTCACAATAGTATGTGAAGAACAATATGTGTGAAGAACACATTGCAGATGTATGGAAACATCTTCACTGTGTTCTTTCAGTGAAAACATCTGGAAACATCTGCAATGTGTTCTTCTTCAGTGTTCTTTCAGTGAAAAATGCTTGAGTCTCCCATTGACTTCAATGGGGTTCGTTATTCAATATGAGCACTCGAGCATCGGGAAAAGTTTGTCTCGAATAACGAGCACTCGAGCATTTTAGTGCTCGCTCATCTCTAGTTGTGAACCAAACATACCATTAGAATGCTGTAGCTACACTGATCCAGAAATATATCTTGTTTAATCCCTGAACCCAGTGGTTTTGCTCAAAAAAACAATTATAAAATTCAGGACCTTGGGAAAGTTGGGTTGCATGCAGCTGCCTACATTAACACATTACACAGAGCTTCCTAAACTGTCCAAACAGGACTCAACCCAAGATGGATGACTCACACACAGCCGCTGGATGATGGTGCAGCTATTGATTACTTCTGCCTATCAGAGACAACACAGTGATATTCTAGGCTTAAGCTGGGCAGGACAAGGCTGGAGCAGTGCATAACTAGGGTATGGTAAAGCACCAGGGCAGGCACAGGAGTCTCATCATCATCATATTATAACTGTTTTTTCAGCAAAACCACTCAGTTCAGGGATTCTAAAAGATATGTTTCTGCATCGGTGTAGCTACAGCATTCTCAAGGTATGTTTGGCTCATGATGCATAAAAGCAAATGGTAGATTTCCTTTAATTTTGTTGGATTTGGAATTCTGTTTCATTTTTGAATGATTCTGCTTGGACTCAAAAAACTTTGCACCCCCCACACCCCTCTTTGGAGGGGCCATCTTGGACACTGTGCTGATGTGGTCTTTCTTTTCTGACACATCAGATATATGCACCCTATTAATAGAAACCACTAGTGGTGTCATAGGTCAGCACCAGGTATCACCACAACCTGACTCTGCTGGCATGATGGGCTGCCAGGAGAGATGTCAGAGAACCAAGAGATACATTTTACTTTCTCTGTACTATAAGATATACATCATAATTGAGACTCTTTACATTGGGGTCCAATCCAAGTCACGTCTCCTGTCTCAAGTCATGTGCCATGATGGAGATAACGGCACAAATGTGCCATAGCGGTAAAATGAATAATTGTCCTGGCTAAAGAAAGAAAAGCTGCAACTTTTTGATGTCGTATCACATACTTTTAGTGACAAGTATGGCTTTATCTAGTGATACTACTCGATGGAGTAGACATCATATAATAAATTCTACTCTTCTTCTTCCAATATTGGGCACTTAGCTGTGAAAATACTCTGCATTCCGGCCAGATAATTTCCATGGCAAACCTTTTATCCTTGGCTATGTTGCTGTATTCTTTATTGGTCCATAATTATCCCTATTGAACATGCTGATCTGCAGCCCATAACCCGGCTTTGTGTTGGGAAAATCTAGGCCGTGATTATGCGTTTATCTTGCAAAGTCTGATAGGAATCAAATTGAAAGGGGAATCTATGGGAGTTATTTCAATGTACACAGAGTGCTCCTCCTTCCTATTTTATTTTGCGCACATAATCACGCTGAAGAATCATACTATACTACTTATCAGACGCTGAACAGGCTGAATTTATCCAGATAAACCAGCAGCTGTACAAGGCGCAAGTAAAAAAAAATCATGTTATGACTTACTGGAATATGAGACATTAAAAATATCTTCTATTTTCCACGTTATAGGAAATATGAAACATGCTAGAAATATTCTTCGTAGATTGTGCAATAACTCATGAACCTCTTTGTATCGTGTCCCTCGTCGGGAGTCATCGTTAATGTTAATTTTAGCTCTGATTTTCGAAAATAATGGTTAAAATATTCACTTAAGAAAACACAATGAGATGAAACAATTGATAGTCTTAGAAAAACACCATTCATTAAGACTCCTAAAAAGGCCTAGAGACTTTACCGCTGTGAAGAATATCAATCTTCATCCAAACCTTTCCTTTTTCTTTTTAACAACAAAGCCCAAAAGGTCAAATTGACTCTCTGTGGGTTGAATTAATGACTAATGTACTGACAACCTTTACACCACATTTAAAGCTGTTATACCTGGGAGATCACATAATGAAAAAGTCAAGGAAATCATTTGCATGTCTCCGCCCACACTCTTTTAGTGTGATTGAAACTGTGTGCGGTATGTTACGGTATACATAAGGAGATAGACCATTTCCGATGAATGTTATCATTGGGATTAAATAGACTGAGGCTCCAACTACAATATTTTTAAAGCAAATTCTTAAGAGTTTTTTTTTACTATAATACAACATAAAGGTCCAATGATTGTTAACAGTAAATTAAATTACTGACTGTCATAGTTAAAAAGTACGGTAGTTAGTATTTTAGATTATCGAAATAAATTGATGTATTTTGTAGCACATACTAGACTCGGCAAACTGATAAGTCGCATGCAAGTCAATGGGAGCCAAGCAGCAATAACACAGCTCAGCCACTAAACAGTGAATGGAGCCATCTTCTAGCGGCTCTGTTCTCTGTGTTGAAGGGCTATTCTCATAAAGACAAGTTTCTTGTAAATGTATTCAGGATAAAAAAAATAACACATTCTCTATTTCTCTGTTATTAATACAAATACAGCATTTCACAGTTATAATTTCAAGCTGTCTCTATCAGTCCTGGTGTACACAATTTTGGTTGCCCCAGGACCCTGGATCTTCTGAGTTTAGGGTCGGCAGCCATATTGTTCTTCTGTCTGATACCACAGTGAGCCGAACCCCTCTCTGACACTAGCCCTCACCCTTTCGTTCCAGGATGAGCTTACACAGACACACACTAACTTCTTGCCAGCAAGGAACAGAAAGTTGAGTAACGGAGGAGAGTAAAGCTACAACCTACAAGCAGATAAGATCTTAATCCAGGGGAGGGGGAGGTAGGCATATAGCAGAGCTGTGTATGTTATGGCTGTGATAGTAGAGCTGAGAATGTCATTTGTTATATGCATCTCATGGTCTCATCATCTCTCATCTGTGATCTGTCTCATCTCTTTTTGTATGTGTCAGATACTAGTGAATGTTCAGAGGCTAAATGAAAATGTATATAAACCTGCACCCGGATAAACTAAACACATTGTCAGCACATAGACTAGAGGAATCTGAAGCATCTGCTTAGAGAGTCCCCACCTTACAGCTAAAACAGCAATTAAATGTGAAAATAAAAAAGTAAAATTGTAAAGTAAAGGGTAAAAATTATCTTTTTTGTGTAAACATCACTAAGGTATTAAAATTTGAGGATTTTCTTTCAAGGGAAAATCCTTTTAACTCTTATCAGGGATGGGTTAAGGGTTCCATGGGCTCTGGGCTGCATAAAATGTGTGGAGCCCCTTACATGTCAGAATTTTACATTGTTTTAACAGAACCCTAAGGCTACGTTTACAAGCTGTGTTCAAAATGCATTTTGAAATGCAATTCCAAGGCAATGGGGAGGAGCTTGGCCCAATTGCATATGAATTTACATCTCAACACTTATGAATAGGAATGAGGTTGTTGGCAAAACACATGTTGCACATTCCTGATTGCAAGCTTTTAGTTGTCTGTGCATCTGCAATCGGGAGAAACTCCTTCCATTGTATTTGAATCGCATTTCAAAAATGTAATGTGGCGGAGTGGAGAAACCAAGCAGTGCTCATATACAGATCGCTGGAGCAGTTCAGACATCCACGGGCTCCCTAGGAGCATAGGGCCCCAGAAGGCTGCCCAAAAAGGCCTAATGGCATTGTCTCTTGTATTTATTGTTTGACTTATGACAGCCTATTTCACTTCAAATATATTTTTTACAGTCTTTTTTTTTTTTAGCAGAACTGAATAGAAATTGTGGTTTCACAAAAGTTCTGCACGACAAGGGACAGATAATAACTACCATGGGACATGGGCTGTATAAAACTTGTGTCCCCCCATTAGTCTAGTCTTATAAAATGGTTTATCACTTGCTGCGTACATACATTACTAGCACCAAGTTTCATGGGATAACAGGACGGCACCGTCTATCAGCTTTCAGCTTTGCCGTTTAGAGATCTTTGGAGGACCTTTTAAGGTCCTGGAAGTTGTCTCGGATACAAGTACATCAAGCTGGCACATATGCATGAGAACTTTAGGGTTAAAGACCCACTTTTTACTTGGCAGCATCCTCTACAGTATAAAACACGGTAGTGCAGTGGTGGCACTCAGAGCCCTCTCTTTGGGCACCCAGGCCATCACCCAGCACAAAGACCTGAATGACCTGAATGAAGGAGTTGTGGACAGAGCTGGATTATCATTGTAGCCCCTCTCTGGACCTGTGATTCATCCTGTTAAGGGGACTTTAGAGGGAAACTACAATAATAATAAAAAATTTCTCCTTCTTTCTCCTGTATTGGTGTCCTCAGAGCGCCAATACATTTGAAACCTGTTACTTTAAATTGGCATTTGGCATGTGGCTTTTGGTTGAAGTTTCGGCACTCGGTCCCTAAAAGGTTCGCCATCACTGCGGTAGTGTATTTGGATAATCATGGACTTCTTATAATCTTTGGGCCCCCAACGTCTACCCAAACCACAGATCCTTGACTGCTGCCTATAAATGTATGGAGCTGTTCTTTTTTAACCATGGATGGGACACTAGGCTCTTTACTGATCTAATGAGCTGGGGAGTCAAACCCCCATCAAACTGAAGATGGGCTGTCAATATTGCGGTCCTGATGAACTCCATTATTGGCCAATGAGATCCACTGGGAACACAGCATGTGACAAAGGGATTCTCACGGAAATAAAATTCCCCCAATCCAAGCTGAAGTCCAAACGTTCCAGACCTCTGGTCTTTCTCCAACCCTTGGTTAGATGTTGTCCAAGTTCCTCCCATCTGTTGATATTTTCGAAGTGTTTTTGAAGTGCAGGAGCTGAGATCCTCTTCTTTGTCTGTGTGTTGGCCTTGACGTAGAAGGGCTTAGCTTTCACAATGAGCCCATCAAGTACCACTTGCACAAATGACCCAATGTCAAAACCAGGACTGTAATTGAGCCTATGAAACATCAGGACCCAGTCCGGATTTGGATAATTTTATGTTCCCAAATAACCCCTTTAAACGAAATAAGTGATACCGATGTAAACAAAGCCTAAAACCTGCAGGAAAATCATACTGTATTCCAAGCAATCATTAATGACATAATCCCATGCTGAAGCAAGAGCAGGAGATGCTGTTCCTTTATGGAAGGATGAACCACATTTGGTTAATTTGCCGGATTCAGTGGGTGCAGGCATGGGGTTCTTAAATATCAAGTGATGACTGCACGCTACAATTACTTGTCTATGTTTAGAAAAAGATACCGTAAGCGCTGACAGTTTTAGAAAGGGTAAAAAAATCGAACGCAAACACATGTTAAAAGCAATAGTCAGTCATCTCCCTCTAGAAGGACCTCGCTGCTGAGATCCGACTCCGCCATAATGACGGGGAATTCGAGACGCGGCAAACAGATATAAACAAAACCTATATGTAATGAAATGCAAATTGTGGAGCGAGTCCCATTATCTAATCTGATGTCACTTTGTATCTTGATTGCAGAGTCATCATAGGAAATTATTCTATGAAGACAGCATGAGCTCACTGACAAGGTATTTTACCCCTCGGAGCTAATTGGATCATCGCTAATTGTCCTAAGCACTGGAAAGACAGAAGCATAAGAAAAATACGCGCACCACTCGCATCAAGACTGGCAATATTCAGGGAATGACAATATCTACTGTGATTGGCCGGGAGTCTGTTATTACTAGCGTGATGCTAAGCAGGGGTGTAGACAGAGGGGGAAGACCCCAAACTGTGATGCCAGAGGGGAATCTTTCGTTCATGTGATACACCAAGATTATAGATGGAAATTGTAGATAAAGGAACATTTTTGTGTGTGTTTTCTTTAACAACTAAAGCAATTACACCAAACATAATACTATTACCAGAACAGTTGATTAGATAGCAGCAAGTAGGTAATCAGTTAAAAAACAAAACAAAGACAAACAGATTGTATGTAGTGTCCTATCTGCAAGCAGCATGTTATAGTGCAGGAGGAACTCTATGTACACATTGTACATAAATTATGTGCAATCTACTAAGCTCCTCCTATTCTATTGTCCACAAATAAGATACTATGATGTGCTTACCTCCTTTTCATCAATAAGATGTTGCCTACCAAATGAACACTATATATAATCTTCTTGCCTGCTCTATACTATGCTGTCTGAAAATAGAATAGGAAGTACATTCTATTCCGCGCTTCTTGCTGTATGACACACTACCTTCAGATAGGACACTATGTACAATCTGCTCGCCTCCTCCTGCTCTATAACATGCTGCCTGCAGATAGGACACCATGTACAATCTGCTCAGCTCCTCCTGCTCTATTATCTGTGCCTGCAGATAGAAACTATGAACATCTGCTCATCTCCTTCTGCTCTAAACTGCTGCCTACAGATAGGACACTATGCACAATCTGCTCAGCTCCTCCTGCTCTATAACATACTGCCTGCAGATAGGACACTATGTACAATCTGTTCAGCTCCTCTTGCTCTATAACATGCTGCTTTGCACAATGTGACTTTTTTCTTTAAATGACCTTATTCACAAATAGTATACACAATTTGCAGCAGATTTTAGGCCAAATTTATAGTTAAATCTGTTGTCTGACACTGGATTTACAATATTTAACCAGTTCGCGACCGCCAGCCGTGTATTCATATTGCATATTGCAGCAAAGCTACGCTTCCGGTAACCACCCCTCGATCGTGTCTACGGGTGTTTTCACAGCGATGGCTGCCGGAAAAGCTGCCGCGCAGCCTCAAAAATAGCCTCCGAAGACCCGAGGCTATTTAGTTTTAACCCCTTCATACATGTGCTGATGAGCACATTGTAATGAATGAGGAAAACTCCCATATACTGCCATACTTTAGTATGGAAGTATATTAGGATCGATCAGAACAACCTAGGATTAAAGTACCCTAGGGAGTCTGAAAAATGTAAAAATAAAATAAAAAAAAAGTTAAAAAAATTGTAATAAAAATCCTAAAATTTCAATCACCCCCCTTTCCCTAGAACTGACATAAATATAAATAAACAGTAAACATCATAAACACATTAGGTATCGACGGCGTCCGAAAATAGATAATATGATAATCATAACAAAGTCGAAAATTGCACTTTTTGCCATTTTGAAAAATATAAAAAAAATCTATAAAAAGTGATCAATAGGTCGTAAGTCCTAAAAATTATATAATTGAAAATATTTAATTTTGCAAAAATGACACCCCCACAGCTCCGTACACAAAAGTATAAAAGTTATTAGCGTCAGAATTTGGCAAAATCAAAAATAATTTTTGTACAGAGGTTTAAATTTTTGTAAATGTATGAAAACATTATAAAACCTATACAAATTGGTATCCCCTTAATCATAACGACCCAAAGAATAAAGTAGACATGTCATTTGGGAGCTCAGTGAAAGACGTAATATCCAGGCCACAAGAAAAATGGCGCAATGTCGTTTTTTCATTATTTTCACTACATTTGGAATTTTTTCCCCCTTCCGAGTACATTGTCATGGAATATTTAATACCATCACTATAAAGTGCAATTTGTTACGCAGAAAACAAGCCATCACACAGCTCTTTATGCGTAAAAATAAAAAAGTTATAGATTTTTGAAGGTGGGAGTGAAAAATGGACAAAAAACAGGAAAGGCCTGGTCCTTAACTGGTTAAAATGTGGAGATGTTCAGACAATGTGGGAGGAATGGGCAGATTTACTTACCCGGTCCATTCGGATCCAGCGTGTGCATTCTTTTGCGGAGGATTCGGTTCCGCCGGATTCACTAAGGTAGCTTTCCCGAGTCCACTAGGGACATTCAGGGAAAATCGGACAAATCGGAAAAATTTGTCTAACCCCGCCGTAAAAAACGCGGTAGGGGCCCTTAGTAATGACCCCCAATATATTCTGCTGGCCTATCCAGCACAGAAAACAATGAGACCACAATACGTATTTCTTAGATTTCCTACAGATTGTACACTATAGTAACAAATAACATTGTCCGCCAGAGTGTTTTTATGTGATACTTCTGGGAACATTTCCTAGAATGATGTTTCAAAATCAAGTAATGTGGGAAAACCACATGGAAAAAACCAGGGGAAGAGATCTTACAGCCATGCATTATGTGGAATGTATTCATTCCTCCATAGAAACTACAAGAGCTCACTTATGGCGTTATAAAGTTATCATAGATAGAAAACTGCAAAAAAAAACCTTTGGATGATGGAAAAGCACACAGAAGATCGCGCCTCGCTCCTCCCGTGACACCTCAAGTACTAAATCAAGCATCAGTCTATAATCTTGTTTACGGCCTCCGCTTGCTATAGATCACAAGTATATTTTCTCATCTCTGCTTCGGAGAAAAGACTGGCAATATAACTTTGTAACCGATCCTGACATATGACAGAAGGAACAAATATGGCAATTATTATGGTCCTGACTCCTAATGCACACCGCACAGCACACACAACAGCTGCACGTAATGACGAGAATGGACCCAGTTTTACAAAGAGACGCACCTTAAATGATATCTACCAAACCAATAAAATACAATCGCAGAAATTGACCGAAGCAACAGCTCATTCTGTTAGAAGCGCAGTATTTTCTATGTTAGCTCATCAGACGCCTCAGAATATACATGGGGAGGAATGTCTCACGCGCGGGAGACATACCTATAGTCCGGAAAGGTCCGGCACCTTCTCCTTTTTTAATAAGAAAGGGACAAATATTGTCTAATGAATTTTCTGTACATCTTTTTACCATCTTTAAAGTACCATATTTTTCGGACTATAACAACACCGTATTATAAGGCGCACCATCAATAATGCCTGCTAAAAAACGTGTATTTTCATATATAAGGCTCATGGATTATAAAGCCACCTTATAGTCCCAAAAACGGTACATAGCTTCAGTGATGAAACCTGGTCTTAAAGGGGCTGTCCACTTTCACCAATATATGATATTTTTTCATGTAATGGAGAGTTATACCAATTTTTCAATATATTTTTCTGTATAAATTCCCCCCAGACGAAGGCATTGCTATTGCCGAACCGCTCAGGCTTAGGGCAATCAGGTGGTCATTTGTATAATGGACTGTATTTTTTTCTATCTATTTTCATTCTGAAATGAATATATAGTGCATATAGCACTGTGGCTATAGCGAACCTATTTTACTTTAACTTAAACACTTAAGCCTATCAGAATACCATTGATGTATTGAGAGAACATACAAACTCTTTGCAGATGTTGACCCTGGTCAGTGTTAACACACGGTGAACAGCTCATTATATCCCGTGTCAGTGATATCACACAGGTGCACAGCTCATTATATCCCTGGTCATGTGAATCATGGTCCGTGATGAGGAATAGCAGGAGTAGGGTGTCGTATGATTGCCCGGCTGCCTGCATTTTGTCGCTGATTTTTTAGTGGAGCAGGCAACTGTGCAGCCGTTTTTTCTTCGACCCAGGCCGGTGCAGTCGGTACTTTTCACATATGAAACAAGGAGATAACTGTGGGACGGGACAGTAACGCCCCGTGCCGGCCTATTGATGTGGCGCAGGGCCCTGATATATATGCTCCACAATGTACAGTTAAGGATATACATAGTATAAATTGTCTATATGCTCACCTTGTGTGTGCACACCTTAAGCACAACTCCTAGTAGTTGGCATGTGTGTTGAGGTCGAGGCTGCCACCGACCTCTCGTTGTCGCCGACTAGGGTTTACTGAGGCCAGTGTAGTAGATAGGGTAAGAAGATGGGACAGGAGGTTCCACCCAATGTCCGGTTTTTCACCAAGGTCAGGTATCGTTAAGTAGTGTGGTTAGGTAATAATATATGAAAATAAATGATGTAAGAGCAACAACTGTGTTTTGAGAAAACATTTTTCAAGTAAAAAGTTCTAATTCTCAGAGCTCGCCTGCTGTGCCGGAGAGAAAAATTGTGTACATGTGTGATACAGACATGATACAGGGTTACTTTTTTCCCGTCAGAACAAACAAGAGGCTTCCTGTTGAATGATGACAGGCAGAGATCTCAAAACAATTCTAGAAAACTCGAGGCATCTATAAAAAAAGGTATTGGATAATCTTTAGTTTTTAAACTTCTAGAGAGGCTTGTTGTATGGGCATTCTATTCTGTCCTGTTACCAAACCGCTGCAGTCTGTGCATTTGTACTGTATGTTCCATTTTACTTTTAAGTTAGATTTTCTACTACTTATTCTAAGCCTTTGATTTCTTTACATTTTATTTTTTTCACATCATGTTTGTTCTTGACATTGATGATGTCATATTTAGCTCTTATCACAGATAATCCCTCCATCTTCCATGAAGGTGCTTGGGCATTAGCCGCCCATGCAGGGCTTTACGTCATTGAGGCTAAATTTAGATCCTTCTTCTTTCCCCATAACCTATGTCAAGGTTTTAACCCTTTTTAGTTATTTTTAACACCTCACCATTCCTTACTCCTGTTTGACACCGATGACGAACTACCCGATCAGCAATACAATTGACAACATTCATACAATATACTGCAATCTTATGATATCCACATCTTCCACAAGAATCTTTAAATTTTCTATGAGCATAATTGTGTCAATGAGTTTGGTTATAATTGTAACATTAATAAAATTCGCAATGTCCTCTGATTAAAGTCACTTTTCATAAATGACCATGGAGCACAGTTGCATTTGCCCATCGTCACCTCATAAGTCAATGGCAATAATGGCGGGTAACCCAATTAATAACATTTACAGAAGATTCTCGAGTCACCTTGCACATTTTACAGCATTTGTTCATGTTCCTTGTCACATATCTGTAACTTTCATGGTCTCCTATCAAGGCATTCACTAAGCATCAAGTAAGGGCACCTTCTGCATTTAATTAAAAAGGTCTCAGGTCCATCACTTTTCTTTGCTCCATGACCCTGCTAAATAGATCAGTCTTTCTAATCTTCACCATTCCCATCTTTGTTTTGAATTCATCACTGGCCTCGAAGAAGAAAAATAAATCTTATCAGCTGGGTAGTGTCAATGTAACAAAAAAAAACCTGTCTCAACTACACTCATACATTCCATCAACACTGCCAATATTTATATCGTTCCCCCCCAACAAATGGTAAATCTTTGATGGGCCTTATTTAGACTAATTTTTGATATTTTATATAGATATAGGAAGATAATAAATGATGGCTAAGTATTGTCTAGTATCACAAATAATCAAACCCACAATAAACAATAATATACAAAAAACCAATATTTTATTCCTTTGACAGATATACCAACCTCAACTAAAGGTTTTTTTCGAGTGCAAGATTTTTTAATCTTATTGAATGGAACAAAAAGTTGCCTAAAGGGGTCATCCAAGGATGTTGATTAATGGCCTTCCCTTTGGATATGCCACAATCCTGATCCGCTGAGAGAAGAAAAACACCTCCCCCGATTGATTGGCTGCTTTGGCCTCAATAAATACCATCCACAGAGCTAGAAGCAGCTTGTACTATGCTCTTAGTAGTGTCCAGAGCCGTATGGCAAACTCAGCTTGCATTGCATGAATAATAGCCTCAGTTAGATTGTCTGTTCCAAAAAAGCACTGATCTCTTGCCCGTCTGATCACTGACAACTCCCACCAAAAGCCCCTACAACTGCCTGTATGGAAAGAAGCGATCAACAGGAGCTCTGTTCCATTCTACAAGATTTCACATTTTTTGACACTTTCAATCTCCCCTTCTCGCATCAGACACTAATTTGTCACCCCCATAACATGACATTTTCTCATGACCGAAGTCTCGAAAATCTACCATGGAACCAACCAGAATTCAATATTGCAACTTTACTCTTAGACTAAGAGAACAGCTTTGCGACTTGATACTACTTGCAGATCCAGATAATGGAGATAAATGTCTGATTCCTAAAGGTCGAACATACCAAATGGCACCCCCCGACCTGCCTCTCAAACAGGTCCTAACCCCCTAAAGTGAATGGAGCACACAATGGATAATATGGTAATGTTTTTAAACTCTGATATTGGCAATGCTCCTAACCTCCTTAAGTATGGCACATGTCCCCCAAAAACTTGGCACGTATGGTACATTGGAATGTGCCCTTTGGCCATTAATCGCATGAACGTTTTACAGTCCTTTTATGCTTTTAGATGTTATCTCGAAATGTATCATGCTAAATTGCTGATATATAATTATTTATTTTCTACTATCTACTCGATCTCCGGGCTGGTTATAAGCACATAGCAGATCGGACTCCTTGTTATTACATGCAATGTATCACAAGCTTGAGTTGTTGCAGGAAGGATAAATATCAATGTTTTGCACCCAGCGATTAATTTAAAAAAAGTGCTGACCCCTTCACTTCGCTCGTAAATAATGGATGTATAAGTACATTCATCGGGGTGCATTGAGCCTTACATTTCTTTATTATGCAAACACAGAAGCCATGAGTGATGACTTTTTAAAGGGATACTGTATGAAACGTATATTTATTGAAGCTGTTTTCTACAATGTAATAACCTTCCAGAAATGTTCTTCTCTCTAAGGAAAACATGTACAGCCCAATATGTCTAATAGTATTTATGTCTATGGGTATACTCTCAGGCGGATAACACTGGTAAATGAAGCTCAACCTTCAATATAATTACAGTGAGAAACATTCTTATAAAACGTGGTCACAAAATTGCTTCTATTCTGAAATATCCGGAAATTGGAGCAGATAGGACACCATGTACAATCTGCTCAGCTCCTCCTGCTCTATATTATGCTGCCTGCAGATAGAAAACTATGAACAATCTGTTCATCTCCTTCTGCTCTATAACATGCTGCCTACAGATAGGACACTATGTACAATCTGCTCAGCTCCTCCTGCTCTATAACATGCTGCCTGCAGATATGACACTATGTACAATCTGCTGAGCTCCTCCTGCTCTATAACATGCTGGCTTTGCACAATGTGACTCTTTTCTTTTAAATGACCTTATTCACAAATAGTATACACAATTTGCAGCAGATTTTAGGCCAAATTTATAGTTAAATCTGTTTGTGACACTGGATTTGCAATTAACGTTTAACCAGTTCGCGGCGTCCCGCCTGTATCTAGTCATTGATATTGCAGCAAAGGCTTACCGGTAACACCCGCGATCGGTGCTAGCGGGTGTTTTCCAGCGATGGCTGCCGGAAAGCTGCCGGACGCACCTCAAAAGATAGGCGGCTCAGAAGACCCGAGGCTATTTAGTTTTAACCCCTTCATTACAATGTGCTGATAGCATTGTAATGAATGAGGAGGAAAATCCCCATATACTGCATACTGTAGTATGGAGTATATATAGGATCGATCAGACAACCTGATTAAAGTACCTAGGGAGTCTGAAAAATAGTAAAAATAAAAATAAAAAAAAAAAGTTAAAAAAAGATAATAAAAATCCTAAAATTTCAAATCACCCCCTTTCCCTAGAACTGACATAAATATAAATAAACAGTAAAAATCATAAACACATTAGGTATCGACGCGTCCGAAAATATGATAAATATGATGTACATACAAAGTCGAAAATTGCACTTTTTTTGCCATTTTGAAAAAAATAAAAAAAATCTATAAAAGTGATCAAAGGTCGTAAGTCCTAAAAATATATATTAAAATATTATCAAATTTTGCAAAAATGACACCACCCACAGCTCCGTACACCAAAGTATAAAAAGTTATTAGCGCAGAATTTGGCAAAATCAAAAAATAATTTTTGTAAATGTATGAAAACATTATAAAACCCATACAAATTTGGTATCCCCTTAATCGTACCGACCCAAAGAATAAAGTAGACATGTCATTTGGGGCGCTCAGTGAAAGACGTAATATCCAAGGCCACAAGAAAATGGCACAAATGATTTTTTTTCATTATTTTCACTACATTTGGAATTTTTTTCCCGCTTCCGAGTACATGTCATGGAATATTTAATACCATCACTCTGAAGTGCAATTTGTTATGCAGAAAACAAGCCGTCACACAGCTCTTTATGTGTAAAAATAAAAAAGTTATAGATTTTTGAAGGTGGGGAGTGAAAAATGGACATGAAAAAACAGGAAAGGGCCTGGTCCTTAACTGGTTAAAATGTGGAGATGTTCAGACAACGTGGGAGGGAATGGGGCAGATTTACTTACCCGGTCCATTCGCGATCCAGCGGCGCATTCTTTGCGGAGGATTCGGGTCAGGCCGGGATTCACTAAGGTAGTTTCCCCGATGTCCACTAGGTGCTGCGCTGAAGTCCGAACTTCACCATCCTACGCTGGGTGCAGGTAAGCGCGTGTCAAGCAACACTTTTTTTTTTAAATACGGCGGTTTTTCCCGAATCCGTCTGTTTTTTTTACGGCCACGTCCCCCAATTTCCGTTACGTGCATGCCGGCGGCGATGCGCCACAATCCGATCGCGTGCGCCAAAATCCCGGGGCAATTCAGGGAAAATCGGGACAAATCGGAAAAATTGGTCTAACCCGCCGTAAAAACGCGGTTCGGGCCCTTAGTAAATGACCCCCCAATATATTCTGGCCTATCCAGCACAGAAAACAATGAGACCACAATACTTATTTCTTAAATTTCCTACAGATGTACACTATAGTAACAAATAACGGTGTCCGCCAGAGTGTTTTTATGTGGATACTTCTGGGAACATTTCCTAGAAATGATGTTTTCAAAATCAAGTAATGTGGGAAAACCACATGGAAAAAAACAGGGGTAGAAGATCTTACAGCTCATGCATTATGTGGAGATGTCATTCATTCCTCCATAGAAACTACAAGAGCTCACTTATGGCTTTATAAAGTTATCAATAGATAGAAAACTGCAAAAAAAAAACCTTTGGATGATGGAAAAGCACAACAGAAGATCGCGCAAAAAAAAAACCTTTGGATGATGGAAAAGCACAACAGAAGATCGCGCCTCGCTCCTCCGTGACACCTCAAGTACTAAATCAAGCAATCAGTCTATAATCTTGTTTAACGGCCTTCGCTTGCTATAGATCACAAGTAATATTTTTCTCATTCTCTGCTCGGAGAAAAGACTGGCAGATATAACTTTGTAACCGATCCTGACATATGACAGAAGGAGGACAAATATGGCAATTATTATGGTCCTGACTCCTAATGCACCGCACAGCAAGACACAACAGCTGCACGTAATGACGAGAATGGACCCAGTTTTACAAAGAGAACGCACATTAAAATGATATCTACCAGACCAATAAAATACAATCGGCAGAAAATTGACCGAAGCAACAGCTCATTCTGTTAGAAGCGCAGGATTTTCTATGTTAGCTCATCAGATGCGTCACAATATACATGGAGAGGAATGTATCAACGCGCGGGAGAACATACCTATAGGTCCGGCACCTTCTCCTTTTTTAATAAAAGAAAAGGACAAATGTTGTCTAATGAATTTTCTGTACATCTTTACCATTCTTTAAAGTACCATATTTTTCGGACTATAACAAGCACCGTATTATAAGGCGCACCATCAATAAATGCCTGCTAAAACGTGTAGGTTCATATATAAGGCGCAGTGGATTATAAAGCGCGCCTTATAGTCCAAAAATATGGTACATGAGCTTCCGTGATGAAATCTGGTCTTAAAGGGGCTGTCCACTTTCAGCAAATAATTGATATTGTTCGTGTAATGGAGAGTTATACAATTTTTCAATATATTTTCTGTATAAATTCCCCAAACTAAGGCATTGCTATTGCCGAAACGCGCTTCAGGCTTAGGGCATCAGGTGGTCATTTGGTATACTGGACTGTATTTTTCTATCTATATTTCATTCTTGATATAACATTAGGATTTGAGCAATGTTTAATATATATATATATATATATATATATATACAAAATTAGAAAAAATAAGCAGCACAGTCCACGTGAGTAATGTAAGGAATGGGTTCATCCTTGACTCTCACCAGTCAGATTCCAGCAAATATACGAAAAGAAAAAGCAGCACTCATCAAACTTCGTGAAAAAAACTGGTAGTGTTATTCCACCCCCGCAACGTTTCGGCTATGTCTGGCTTGACAAAGGCTAGACATAGGCCGAAACGTTGCGGGAGTGGAATAAACACCCAGTTTATTCACGAAGTTTGGAGTGCTGCCGTTTATCTTTTCGTACTTATATATATATATATATATATATATATATGCACTGTGGCTATAGCTAACACTATTTTACTTTAACTAAAACACTTAAGCCTATCAGAATACATTGATGTATTGAGAGAACATACAAACTCTTTGCAGATGTTGACCCTGGTCATGTGATGTCACACAGGTGCACAGCTCATTATATCCCTGGTCATGTGATATCACACAGGTGCACAGCTCATTATATCCCTGGTCATGTGATATCATTGGTCATGTGATAGAGGAATAGCAGGAGTAGGGGTCGTATGATTGCCCGGCTGCTGCATTTTCGCTGCATTTTATTGGAGCAGGCAACTGTGCAGCGTTTTTTCTACAGTCGATGACTTTTCACATATGAACACAAGGAGAGTAATGTGGGGACGGGGACAGTAATGCCCCGTGCCGGCCTATTGATGTGGTGCAGAGGCCCTGATATAGATGCCCACAATGTACAGTTAAGATATAAACATAGTGATACATTTCTATATGCTCACCTTGTGTTGTGCACAACTTAAGGCACAACTCTAGTAGTTGGCATGTGTGTTGAGGTTCGAGGCTGCCACCGACATCTCGTTGTCTCCAGACTAGGGTTACTAGGCCAGTAGTAGTAGATAAGGGCTAAGAGAGATGGGGGACAGGGAGGTGCACACCAATGTACCGGTTTCACCAAGGTTCAGGTATCGTTAAGTAGTTGGTTTAGTTAATAAATCCAAAAAAATAGAGGCAGCACTCCGAGTTGTAAATGGAAAAGCGGAAGGGTTTATTCCAAAACCGGCGACGTTTCGGTGTTTATCACCTTTTTTCCCGCAACGTTTCGGCTATGTCTGGCTTGACAAAGGCTAGACATAGCACGAAGTTGCGGGAGTGGAATGAAAACACCCAGTTTATTACACGATAGTTGAGTGAGTGCTGCCGTGGTTTTTTCGTATTATGATATAATATATATATATATATTATATGCACTGGGGCTATAGCGAACACTATTTCTTTAACTATTAAAAACACTTAAGCCTATCAGAATACCTTGATGTATTGAGAGAACATACAAAATCCTTTGCAGATGTTTACCCTGGTCATATGAGTGTAACACAGGTGACACAGCTCATTAATCCCTGGTCATGTATATCACACAGGTGCACAGCTCATTATATCCCTGGTCATGTGATTATCAATTGGTCATGTGATAGAGGAATAGCAGGAGTAGGGGTCGTATGATTGCCCGGCTGCTGCATTTTCGCGCATTTATTGGGAGCAGGCAGCTGTTGCAGTCGTTTTTTCTAGCCAGGCGGTTGCAGTCGTGACTTTTAACAAATGAAACACAAGGAGAGTAATGTGGGGACGGGGACAGATAAGTCCCGTGCCGGCCTATTGATGTGGTGCAGAGGCCCTGATATAGATTGTCCACAATGTACAGTATAAGATATAAACATAGTGATAAATTCATATTGCTCACCTTGTGTTGTGCACACTAAGGCACCACTCTAGTAGTTGGCATGTGTGTTGAGATTCGAGGCTGCCACCGACATCTCGTTGTCTCCAGACTAGGGTTACTAGGCCAGAGTAGTAGTAGATAAGGGTGTAAGAGAGATGGGGACAGGATGGCGCACCCCATGTAGATTTAAGCACCATTCAGAACCGTTGTAACAGTCGTGTCAGGGGTGCACACCCAATGTACGAGTTCACCAAGGTTCAGGTATCGTTAAAGTATGGTTTAGTAATAATAATCCAAAAAATAGAGGCAGACACTCAGAGTTGTAAATGGAAAAACGGAATGGTTTATTCAAAAACCGGCGACGTTGCAGGTAGTTATTCACCTAAGGTGATAAACACCGAAACGTCGCCGGTTTTGGAATAAACCCTTCCGTTTTTCCATTTACAACTCGGAGTGCTGCCTCTATTTTTTTGGATTTATATGCTTGTAAGTCTTTTACCAGGACTGTTGAGTCTTTGCACCCCCCCCCCCCTTGTTAGGGGTTCTTTTTTGACACTGTGCTGCTGTGGAATTTTTTTCTTTGGTTTAGTTAATAAATATATGAAAATAAAATGCTGTACAGAGTCACAACGTGTTTTGGAGAAAACCTTTTTCAAGTAAAAGTTATCATTCTTCAGAGCTCGTCCTGCCTGTGCCTGAGAGATAAAAAAATTTTGTACCTGTGTGATAAGACATGATACAGGGGTTACTTTTTTCCCGCAGGAAGCAAACAAAGGAGCTTCCTGTTGAATGAAGACAGGCAGAGATCTCAAAAACAAAGTCTAGAAAACTCTGAGGCATCTATAAAACTAAAGATTTTCCAATACTTTTTTTTAACTTCTAGAGAGGCTGTTTGTATGGGCATTTCATGTTACCAAACCGCTGCCAGTCTAGTGCATTTGTACTGTATGTTCCATTTTAACTTTTTAGTTACATTTTCTTACTACTTTATCTAAGCCTTGTTTTCTTATTACATTTTATTTTTTTCACATCATGTTTTGTTCTTGACATTGATGATGTCATATTTTAGCTCTTATCACAGATAAATCCTCCATCTTCCATGAAGGTGCTTGGGCATAGCCAGCCCATGCAGGGCTTTAGCGTCATTGAGGCTAAATTTAGATGTCCTTCTTCCTTTCCACCTTACACTATGTCAAAGGTTGTAACCTTTTTAGTTATTTTTAACACCTCACCATTCCTTACGTCCTGTTTGACACCGATGACGAACTACTCGATCAGCAATACAATTGACAACATTCATACAATATACTGCAGATCTTATCATATCCACATCTTCCGACCAGAGAATCCTTAAAATTTTCTATTGAGCATAATTGTGTCATGAGTTTGGTGATAATTGTAGCATTAATAATAATTAGCAATTTCCTCTGATGAAAGTCACATTTCATAAATGACCATGGAGCACAGTTGCATTTGCCCATCTTCACATCATAAGTCAATGGCAATTAATGGCGGGTAACCCAATTAATAAACATTTACAGAAGATTCTGAGTCACCTCTGCACAGTTTACAGCAATTTGTTCATTAGTCCCTCTGGTCACATTATTCTGTAACTTTCATGGGTCTCCTATCAAAGGCATTCACTAAGGCATCAAGTAAAGGGCACCTTCTGCATTTAATTAAAAAGGTCATCAAGGTCCATCACTTTCTATTGCTCCATGACCCTGCTAAATAGATCAGTCTTTCTAATCTTCACCATTCCCATCTTTGTTTTGAAAGTCATCACTGGCCTCGAAGAAGAAAAAATAAATCTTATCATCTTGGGTAGTGTCAATGTAACAAAAAAACTGTCTCATACTGACACCTCATGACATTTCATCAACCTGCCAATATTTATCGTTCCCCCTCCAACAATGGTAAATCTTTGATGGGGCTCCTTATTTAGACTAAATTTGATTATTTTATATAGATATAGGAAGATAATAAAATGAATGGCTATGTATTTTCTAGTATCACAAATATATCAAACACACAATAAAAACAATAATATACAAAATAAACCAATATTTATCCCTTTGACAGATATATCCAACCTCAACTAAATAGGTTTTTCGAGTGCAAGATTTTTGAATCTTATTGAATGGAGACAAAAAGTTGCCTAAAGGGGTCATCCAAGGATGTTGATTAATGGCCTTCCCTTTGGATATGCCATCAATCTCTGATCGCTGAGAGAAGAAAAACACCTCCCCCGATTGATTGGCTGCTTTGGCCTCAATAAATACCATCCACAGAGCTAGAAGCAGCTTGTACTATGCTCTTAGTAGTGTCCAGAAGCCGTAATGGCAAACTCAGCTTGCATTGCATAAAATAATAAGCCATCAGTTAAGATTGGCTGTTCCAAAAAAGCAACTGATCTCTTGCCGTCTGATCACTGAAACTCCCACCAAAAGCCCCTACAACTGCCTGATATGGAAAGAAGCGATCAACAGGAGCTCTGTTCCATTCTACAAGATTTTCACATTTTTTGACACTTTCTATCTCCCCTTCTCACAATCAGACACTAATTCGCACCCCCATTAAATGAATTTTCTCATGACCGAAGTCTCGAAAAATCTACCATGGAACCAACAGAATTAAATATTGCAACTTTACTCTTAGACTAAGAGAACAGCTTTGCAACTTATACTACTACAGATCCAGATAATTGGAGATAAATGTCTGATTTCTAAAGGTCGAACATAACAAATAGGCACCCCCCGACCTGCCTCAAACAGGTCCTAAGCCCCCTAGAAGTGAATGGAGCGCACAATGGATAAATATGGTAAATGTTTTTAAACTCTGATATTGGCACATGCTCTAACTCCTTAAGTATGGCACATGTCCCCAAAAACTTGGCACGTATGGTACATTGGAATGATGCCCTTTGGCCATTAATCGCATGAACGTTTTACATGTCCTTTTATGCTTTTAGATGTTATCTCGAAATGTATCATGCTAAAATTGCTGATATATAATTATTTTATTTCTACTCAGAAATCTCCGGGCTGGGTTATAGCACATAGCGGATCGGACTCCTTGTTATTACATGCAATGTATCACAAGGCTTTGAGGCTTGCAGGAAGGATAAATATGCAATGTTTTGCACCCAGAGATTAATTTAAAAGTGCTGACCCCTTCACTTCGCTCGGTATAATAAGTGGATGTATAGTACAATTCATCAGGTGCATTGAGCCTTACATTTTCTTTATTATGCACACAAGAAGCACATGAGTGATGACTTTTTAAAGGGATACTGTACGAGAAGGTATATTTATTGAAGCTGTTTTCTACAATGTAATAACCTTCCAGAAATGTTCTTCTCTCTAAGGAAAACACATGTACAGCCCAAATATGTCTAATAGGATATTTATGTCTATGGGTATAACTCTCAGGGCGGATAACAGTGGTAAAATGAAGCTCAACCTTCAATATATTACAGTGGAGAAACATTCTTATAAAACGTGGTCACAAAATTGCTTCTATTCTGAAATATCTGGGAATTGTACGGAATTTCAGTGGAGGTTATTGGTTATAGAATTTAAAAAATGTGGGGGAGGGATGTAACTGTTAACAAGTTACAGTAAATGCACCAGATTTATGGCTGTTTGTCCACCATACAGGGGTAGGTGCCTTATACAACAACCTTATAGCACAATGGGGCAGATTTAGTTAACCGGTCCATTCGCGATCCAGCGGCGGCGTTCTCCGTCGAGGATTCGGGTCTTCCGGCGATTCACTAAGGTAGTGCGCACAGGTGTCGCTGCTGTGCTGAAGTCCGTCGGAGTTCACTGGAGTTCACCATCTGTTGCTGGGTGCAGGTAAGCACGTGTCAAGCGACACTTTTTAAAAAAAATTCTGTGGTTTTTCCGAATCCGTCGGGTTTTCCGATGGCCACACATGCCAGCGCCAATGCGCCACAATCCGATCCCCTGCGCCAAAAACCCGGGGCAATTTGAGGAAAATCGTTAATTTTCGGGAAATCCGACGAAAAAAAGGGATTCGTGCCCTTAGTAAATGACCCCAATGAGTTTCAGCTATGAACGTGAATTGCTGCCGTCCTCTATACACAAATACCAGCTGTAGACAGGTGTCACCACCAGCGCAAATAGAAGTGGGCAATGACGGGCAAAGCTGCGGGAAAACGGGAGTGGGGAGAGAGGAAAGTAGAATTCTTTTTTATTTTTAATTTTTAAAGCCCCCCCCACAGCCAAATTTTTAGAAATACTTATTCACAGACAATGCCTTTAAGATTTTTCAATGTGTAGGTGCCACATTTAGCATCAGACAATGGGCTAAGCAATATTCTAGGTTATCATTATCAAATATAAGTGTGTATCAGAAGATCTGCCCTACTCTATCCCATGTATACGTGCTGTCCATTGGATGGAATTTCTTCCAACCCTGTAATTCACTGGTCTCTCCTATGCCTAAATATGGAGAATAACTCATAATTCTATCATTTACTGCCTTTTACAATAATATGGTTACTCAAAGTTCTGGTACTATTCCATGGATAATCATGCATGTACATGTGACCTAACAAGACATCTGGTATTATACTGGTAAGTGAATGTGTACAGGCAGTACGTAAAAGAAAGGTTCTTTGGGTTTAAGTTGAATTTGTATGTTAGTCAGAACTGGTATATTTTACAATCATAACTCCATACAAAAAAACTTTTTAATTCCTTTGACAATTTGATTTTCAAAGTTTTGTGCTGTAATGAAATCAAGGATAATAAATAAAACTTCATTTCAGACAACTTACAGCTTATCATTGCAGTCTGGAACTATAGTAAAGCATCCAGAGAGCTTCACCAGAGGTCACAATGGGCAGAGAGGTCTATCTGTAACAAGGGGTCTTCTGTAATTCGGGTGTCCTTAAGTCTAGGACTTAGTCTTCAGTATGCTCAATAATATTTTCTGTGCCAGTTTATAAGTACTTTTGAAAGTGTAAATAGTATATGGAAAAAGTATTTGGTTACTGGGGGTCTGTTCACAGAGAACCCAGATCGTAAGAATTGGGGCTCGCAAGTAACCCAAATGTTCCATATCCAATGGGAAACCAGTGCATAAGCTAAGCCAATTTTTTAATACATAAAGGGGGCTGTGGAAAAGCTGCATAGGATGTCTAATGAAAAGAAATGGATCACCCGGCATATGTGCCAATGGTTTACTGATAAGGAGTCAACACAACACTTATGGGCTTTCTTTCTTTTGACTGTTGGGGGTCCTAGAACTCAAAGGTCAAAGAATCTGACCCCTTCAGAAATGAGAGCTAATGGCCAAAACTGAGCTTTGTAAATGGATGGCTGTGGTTGCATAGAGCAAATGCTGTTTTTGCAAAACATTGCATTGGCAGAGTAGCTATAGATCCTTAAAATTCCTTCTCATGCCACCTTGTGGTGCTTTCATAGAGTGCTCTATACTCCCCCAAAATAAATGTATCCAGACTTCTATTGATGATGTATTATAGACCCATACAACTAAGCCATGTGCATCGGGTCGGTAAGCCTACGTCATCTGCATTAGCGAATACTAGTGGCCCTTTATTCAAGCCCGATTTAATACGAGCAAAGGAATCAACATTTTCTAGCAGCATAAAAAGTAGTAATCATTTTCCAACTAAAAGTTAATTGAAAGTGAAGTCAACTATACACATTTTGACATTAAATACCACGTCTTTTGTATTTTTAATTATTTAGACCTTTAATCAACACAAACCTGAACTATACAGCACAAAAGAAGCAATTAAATTTACCCACCTCCCCACTAATTCACTAAAGCAATTTGCATTAAACACAGGGTCAAATGCGTTTTTATGAAGCAGAAATGAATATAGGGGAACATACAGTAAAACAACTTGTTAATTTGTACATTAAAAGTCAATGTAATTTTTCATTAGCTTCAGTAAAATAATGCTTTTTATGGGGTCTCCTATTACACATGTACTCCATATAATGATGTCATTTATAATAGATACATTCCGATTAATTATTCTATGTTTCTGGACAGTCCACAAATCATTGGTTGGAGGGTAACAAGAGTCTGGAGATTATATCTTTCTAGCTTTTGTTTTTTTAGTTCTTTTTTGTAGGCGCTACAATACAGGTTATGAATATTATATTTTTTAAAACTTACAAAGGGGGTGGCTATAGAGGACATTCAAGATCCCATCCATTCTTAGGCCTCGTCAAAAACACAAGCCGATTCTTGTGATTTGTTTGTGCCCCATCAATCATTGGTGGTTGACCGCCACCCACATGCTGATGAGGTATAAAGTAACCTAGACAGTCGGGTCATGCACAGGACTCTGGAATCCATAGCCATGGGCAAAAGTCGATAAAAAGATATTGGACCGCTTGCCACTAAAACAGCGGTTGGCCCAAAGTAACGGTCATGGGCATGAGGCCTAACTTTGTAGATTATTAGAGTCTATTTCAACAGAGTTTGGCAAAAAAACAAGCGAGATACAGTACATAAAATCTATTTATTCTAACATAGTGCACATTGTTACTAGTCTGTCTTGTATAGGTCATTAGCATATTATACTCCTAAAAAATGTATGGGCCTGAAGTTTTTCAGCTGATTCTGGCTATTTTTAAGCTTCCATTTCTCTCTAGCATCTCTAGTGTATGAGTTGTTGAGCGTTTCCATCAAGAATAGACATATAATGGCTGTTGGAGCATCCAGCATGAATGTCCTACAACACCTCATCGCAGAAACGAGGCTTCAGCGACCCAATGGAAAAATCTACAGCACAATGGGGCACATTAACTTACCCGGTCCCTGTGCGAACCCCGATCTGGACTGTCCTACGAGGATGAACTCTGACGCGATTCATGAAGATCATGTGCCCGATATCCTGCATGTGTTGGTTCCCCCAATCAGGTCCGCCGCATTTTACCTTCTTCTTCCCAGTGTATGTAAGTGCATGGCTTGCGACACAATTTTTAAGTTAAATCCTGCGGTTTGTCTGAATCCATCGGATTGTCCGACGGCCATCGCCTGATTTGTGTTGCATGAAAGCCGGCGCGATTGCACCAAAATCCAATGGCGTGCACCAAAAACCCATATTACATCCCTGTCCCAGTGGTGCAAAACGGAAATCAGTGGGATGTCCGACAAAAGTGAGTAAATTAGTAAATGAGCCCCAATATCACAATATCATCACAATATTGAGTGACCACTAGTTTGAGAAGCAATTTGACATTTATTTATTAATTTGTTGACATTTATGTACAACATTTCTTTAGTACACTATTGAGTGATGACTAGTTTGAGCAGTGGCAATGAAATATGGCAATGCCATATCTACAAAAGTGGAGTGTAAATGGTTATAATTTATAGAATCAGGGCCCCAAACAAGCTTATAAACCACTCCAGTTGGAAGGCACCAAGCGTTCCCCACGGTTATATTTGTTTTACAAACCCATGCTGACTCCGTTCAAACCTACACAGCAAGCTTACATGCTTACACTAGTGTACTGTACGAATAAAGTACCTTCCACCAGAATGACTAGGGAGATACCTAAAATGTTTTACTTATACCTTCTTTAAGCCCAGAGCCATACTACAGCTGGTTTAATCCCCCCCCCCATGTTGCACACTATCTGCTGTTTCTGTTCCAGTCTACACAGGAAAGCTGAAAAGTGAAGTATCATCAGCCGATTGCTCTGGCGGCAAGAGTATGTATTAGAATGTATAATTTTTTAAGTAAATTGACAACAACTAAATTTAAAATACCTACAATGGAGACCAAATAAAATATATAACTTTTTTTTTTTTATCAGTGACTATTTGCCATAGAACGAAATGCTGCAGCTTGCAATATTGTATTGTCATTTTTTTGCATGTAGGCTGCAAAAAAATACACTAGTTTTTTTTTAAACCCAACACACGTGTATTTTGTTCTTATTCACATTACGTAGTCTATAAATCAAAAATATCTAAAAGTGTCCGTACCCTTTAGGTTTATTCAACCATATCAACCTTCTTAGATTTTTTTTTCTTGTAATCATTGCATCTTACAAATTATGGTGACAATAAAATGTCAGAGATTTTATTTTTATGTTACCCAATCTCCATTCCTAAATCTAAAAAATTATATGAGAATCTCCTGTGGTATGTTAGAAGGAATAGTTTTGCATAGCTGATGACTCGCCCTTGAACAATATGTCAGGTATCATATTTTTCCAGGAGCGGCATATTCCGAAGAAGCTCTTCTTTTCCTTTATTGCAGTTACACAGAACAGAGAAAAGATGTTTTTCCCCCATAAAAATAAATAAATAAGCATAAAACTCACAACACTGCAAAAATTCACTTACTCATCCCCATCTGCATTTAAATGAAACACTAATTCTAAGCAATTCATGTGTGCCCAAGCCTTCGTTTCATTGCATGTTATTATATTCACATTGTTATAATGAGGAAAGATGGTAGCATGTTAGCCTTAGAAATAGATGAGGGAGCAAAATAATCTGAAGGAATAGAAAAACACGGATACATTCAGGTCTAAGGAAGGAGGAAAACAATAATCTTTCAAGACAGCATAAATACTTCCATATGGCGATTACAACAATGGACTGTTGGACTATCATTTTTCTTAAAAATGCTCCCTATAAAAAAATAACAAGATTGCATTAATGTAAAATATAGTTTCATGCATATCTTTAGTTATTTTGCTTCTGAAAGTTTTGAAACTTGTTAGTTTTGAAAAGTTTTTTTTGGCCAAGCTTTCTTATTTTTAAGAGCTTTAGGCTTGTTTGGAATCCCCACAATGATTCCCCAGTGGGATCTACCACTATTGAAGGGAATGATAGAAACCAAATACTTATTGTAAACCAAAGCCCTTCAGTTCCCATAAACTTTTCATCAATTCACAAAGACACATAGAAAGTAATAATGTGGATAGAGTTGCTGTATGAAACTCTGTACAGATCCAACCTGGACAAGAAAATTAAAAAAAAAACCTTTTACAAAGCATTTGTTGAAAAACCGTTCCAGGTCACTACGTCATGATGCTACTTGAATTGCCAGGATTGTGCAGAGCTGACACACAAGAGGTTGCTACTTGTAATCTAAATTTAAACTATCCAACCATATTCTGAATTATTTAAAGGGAACCCATCACCAGATTTTTTTTAATAAAGATTTCTATATTTGTATATCCCTGTTTGTTTGTTTTTTGAGGGATTTGCATGCCTCGGCATCTACCTTATCATTTTCAGTGTGAACAATTGAAGCATTATGCTGTTTTATATTCTTCTTTTTATGTTTATCCTTCTCACTAAGTAGCACTTCATGTAATGGGATCAGGTAGATGTCATCTAAAACCCTTTACCCACTAACAATTGCAAAATCTACCCCATGTATACATCTGATCACATGAAATTACTGCGTGCCTCCATCAACTTACACACCATGATTTCATGTGTTCAGATATAAACATGAGGTAGATTTTGCAATTGTTAGTGTGTAAAGGACCATAGATGAAATCACACTGGTGGCATGATATGAAGTGCTGAATGATGAGGCATAGGGCATGGAGGAGATTAGAAGAGCGTGAGAACGGGAGGGGCATCTGCATTGCACCAAGCAGGACACGCTCCTCCTACTCGCTGCTGGATCTACCTATATGCCAAGTAACATAAAAAAGTTTATGACGATGTGAGAGAAACAATTTTTAGCTAAAAGAAGGGTGACTTTTAGTTAAAAAGGCTCCATAGGAGCCTGTGACTAGTTGTATTTGTGAAAAATTGGGTGGAAAGTTCCCTTAAACCCTCTTTGTTTGCTATTTCATTTCATAGTGTTTCCTTCATAACTTTCACAGCTTCAATATGATATCTACCAGAGATAACATAATTTATTAACTGATTAATAGAAGAATCTGGTATATTTCAGGCACCAAAGAGATTTCCAATCTTTTCTGTTTAATTTTGGCTGATTTTTTTTTAAAGGGTGGCTAGCTACCATTGTCATTCATTCTATAGAGCTTAGGGAAGGAGAACAGGCAAGAGAAAAGTCAAAAAACAAATGTGTGTTCTATACCAGCTTCCAGGACAACTGGCGCTATCCGATCCATACACAACATATCTGGACCCAATCTTTTAAAAAAATTGACAAAGCTTCAACGAGAAAAAACCTTGGACGCTCATCTACAAAGACGGCCTTTTTGGAATAAAAAAACAAAATGAAGAAAAATGAGAAGTCATATGTGAACACATATACTCGATACTTTTGATACTGTACTAGAAAGCCATGAAAGAAGTTAGTGTTATGTCCTGTTTACTTACTGATTGACTGTATTCTATTCGGTGTTGGCAGCCATTTTTGAAAAAGTTGTAGAAAAATGGACTTGAGGATATAGGGGAACACAAAGTGCAGGTGACTCAAGTGCAGGTGATAAATAATTAGTGGAAATGAGATAGTAACATGCTCACCTTCTGATGTAGGTTATATAAGCATTAAAGATGAGCGAGTATACTCGTCCGAGCTAGATGCTCATTCGAGTATTAGCGTACTCGAAACGGCTCGTTGCTCGGACGAGTATCTCGCCAGCTCGAGATCGAGCATTTACTTAACGAAACACAGTAAAGAACAGTGAAGAATACAATTAAAACAGTGAACACAGTGAACACAGGATCATTCAAGTGAAGAACACAGTAAAGAACACAGTAGCCTTAGAAATAGATGAGGGAGCAAAATAATCTGAAGGAATAGAAAAACACGGATACATTCAGGTCTAAGGAAGGAGGAAAACAATAATCTTTCAAGACACCATAAATATTTCCATATGGCGATTACAACAATGGACTGTTGGACTATTATTTTTCCTAAAAATGCTCCCTATAAAAAAATAACAAGATTGCATTAACGTAAAATATAGTTTCATGCATATCTTTAGTTGTTTTGCTTCTGGAAGTTTTGAAACTTGTTAGTTTTTAAAAGATTTTAGCACAAGTTTTCTTATTTTTAAGAGCTTTAGGCTTGTATCGAATCCCCACAATGATTCCCCAGTGGGGATGAAGGGAATGATAGAAACCAAATACTTATTGTATTTTCATCAATTCACAAAGACACACACACATATATACACTCACCGGCCACTTTATTAGGTACACCTGTCCAACTGCTCGTTAACACTTAATTTCCAATCACATGGCGGCAACTCAGTGCATTTAGGCATGTAGACATGGTCAAGACAATCTCCTGCAGTTCAAACCGAGCATCAGTATGGGGAAGAAAGGTGATTTGAGTGCCTTTGAACGTGGCATGGTTGTTGGTGCCAGAAGGGCTGGTCTGAGTATTTCAGAAACTGCTGATCTACTGGGATTTTCACGCACAACCATCTCTAGGGTTTACAGAGAATGGTCCACACGCGTGCCGAACGGTGTTCTTCACAATAGTATGTGAAGAACAATATGTGTGAAGAACACATTGCATCTCTAATAAGCATATAATAGATGGTGTCTTCTTCTCGAGGAAGAGTAGCTTGTGGTGGCTGTGAAGTCACGGGATAACCACGTCGAAAGGTGAGACCCGTTTAATAGTAGAATCCAGTGTTCAGCAAGCAAGGACAGTCCACTCTAGAAGCGCATCTTCCCGAAGTCAAAACGTTCTTTATTTTTTTGTTACAAAAGATATAAAGGGTTTTTATACACCTTTTATATACCTTTTGTAACAAAAAATAAAGAACCTTTTGACTTCAGGAAGATGCACTTCTAGAGTGGACTGTCCTTGCTCACTGCACACTGGATTTAAGTGGCAACAGAAGGTGATGTAATTTTTACATATTTTTTTATTGCCCCGGAAAGGCTACACCTGAAAGGTTTTTTATTTTTAAATTCTTAGCTCCAATGTTTTACATGTTGCGAAACCCAATGGAAGGTGCCCAGTAAACATGTCTGCCCCCTACAGTTCCGCTCTGTCATTTTCATTTGCAGTTTTTGCAGCAACTTGTGCGATACATATTTATTCCATCTCCTTTTTATCTTCCCAGTACCCAGCGGATGCTGCTAATCCACACACAGGAATGGAATAGAAAGTGTTCTCTCCCTCACTATAGAAAACATTGCTTGTAATGCATTTTTGCATCTACCAAACGTTTCTCTAATGAGGTTTGAGAATGCTATAAATAACACTAATGAGACTTTGTCTTCCTATGTAATATATTTCCTTGATACCTCTCACAATTCTCTGTATTGTGTTCAAGTCTAAAAGCCAAAGGAACATCTTGCCGCTCTACGGCTAACACTATAAAAAATAAATGAGTTCAGAAATTCTATGGCCGAGATTCAAGAAAAAAAAAAAGAGTAATATTATTATTATTTTCTTCCCATAAATAACCATATTACAAGAAAATGGACTTCCATTAAAAGAGACCTGTCGAGTTTACAGATGGAAGATTAACAGGTAGCCTTCCTATTCACATAATGTATTCTAGAAACCATTGAGGAAACAGATAGTGCTATGATTGGAAGGGAGAGACTACAGCAATATCACAAGAACTATATAATGGCTCTTCAAAGCTCCAGCCAAGAGCTTTTGCATATGAGAGGATTCAATGCACGGGAGTGTACATAGTTCATAGTCAGAAGCAGGAAAATTGCTATTTCACGGCACTCGGGTGCTCCTGTGAGCACCGGTATAACGTCCACAGGGGCTATTGTCTGTAATATAAATAAATTCAGTATTTTAGTTGCATTCCCTCTGGTATTACCTTTTTTTTCTGCATTTCCAGTAAATTGATCACATCCCGGCTCCTCAACATAAGTGCAGGAAGATCCTATTGGGATATGTAATTGTGGATGATAATTGCACTGAGCTCTTGTATTTTTAAAATCATTTGGCGGCAACACCTTCTTTTAACGGCACGCTTGAGCTGCGCAAGGCTTTCTTTTCCCATAACCACTTATTCTCATTTGTCTTATGGTATGCTTGTGTTACATACAGAATATATAGATACGAAGGTAACTGTGATAGGGAGTGGGAATTAAATGTGTGTAGGAATTAAATACAAATGGATAACTTGGGACTAGTTTGTACCGACCCGACCACACACTTCATTAGAAGTTTGGAATGGGTAGGGTTAATGCCTGTTATCAGTGCTGGCGTCCCTTGGATGATGTTAACTTTTTAAATGCCACTGACAAAGTCACTAACGACATTCGAATAGGGTCATCAGGAGCAATGATCTACTGGCGACATTGTCAGCATTATTTAAGCAGCTAACATCCACAAATGGTGGCATGAATCACAAGTGTTACTATTTGGGGTCCAGATATTTTGGGGTTTGGCCAAATTTCAACAGGTACACTCATCACTATTTGGGACAATGTAGTCTGATTGTTTTCATAGATGTCATGGTCAAAATCACTTGCTGACATTCATTGCTGATGTTATACTTCCGTGTTAATGGCTGCATTGGTAAGATGGACCACAAAGTACACAAGTTTAGCTATATAGTGTACATATAAAGGTGGGTTAACATGTGAATTCCGGAACATAAAATTGAATACATTGGATCCTTGAGTCGACCCAACAGTCTCCATTGATTGTATGATAAAGGAATGTAACCAGAGTCCATCAGTGATTTTACCTTCTAGGTTCAGTTCATAATTGTGTCCGAGCTTTCTGTTTCACTCTCTGGTAAACATTTCAGAAAGGAAAAATTATAGGTGAAGCGGTCAATTCTGCATAGAACGGACCTTCCATTAAATTCTGTCATGCATCCGATATTAATAGCGGACCACCTGCTACACTTTTGTTTCCCTTAATAACAGAATATCACTTTCCAAATCATTACAATCTCATTGCAATGTCAGGGTGCGCTGGTTGTCTGGACCAGGGATATCCCATTTAGTGGAGAGATGTAATGTACCCTGTGTTTTAAAGGAATTATACCACTGACTCCGAGCAGCTCTTAGGTAATCACACTTACATGCTGGAGGTAAGATCCTGATCCAAGATCTTATCTTCAGTAATGCTATAAATCCATGAATCCAAAGAAAATTGATTTATAAAAATATGATAATTATCATATCAGCCTGGCCACTCCTTGAGCATCATCCAAGCTGCTCAGCACTCAGGCGGCTTATCATTATTCTCACCTCTGCTGGGGATTGACATCAGCAGGGAGGAGGGGGAGGAGGGAATTAGTGCCAGCAGAGTCATGAATGCTTATAAGCCGACCGAGCCCCGAGTGCTTCCTCTTCCTCCCATGCTCCTGCCCGAGACCTGGTGATGTCAGCAGAGGCGTGAATAATTATAAGCCAACCAAGCAGTTTGGTTGAGCGCCTTAATTGGGGGAATTACATGAACCTGTCTCTGCCAGAATGCTGGTGGAATTTTGGTCAAAGTGCAGAACGGCACATTTATTATCAGTTGTAAAAAAAAATTCTGACTCGTCTGAAAAGGTCTTGGCGCGTAGTTCAGGCACCAGCCATGCGCCGCAAAATCCTAGTGTAAAATAGACCAACTAATAATTGCTTTAAACTCAGACTCATTCATTCATATGATTGGCGCTCCTATAGAGTTAAAAGGAGACTGGCCACACATGTACGGTAGATTCTTGGCTCAGCCCCACTGCAGGAAGTTGGTCAGTGGACCTCCGCTCCCAAGATGCGTACCAAGGTGAGACCTACTTTACATCTATCATCCATTTATGACATATTCTGTGGATATGTTATAAATAGTTTAGATCAGAAAACCTATTTAATAATAATCATTATGCAATTGACTTACAGTGGTTAAGAATATTAGGCATCTTCATTAAAAGGTTTTTCTTGGTTAAAAATATTCAAACCATATTAATATCATAGATTTAGAGATTGGTAGGGGTCCAACACACAGCACCCCCACAGATCATCTGTTTCTCTGCAGCTAATAATCTTAGAATGAAACAGCTCCATTCTAGTGGTCTATTTAGGATCAGCCAAACAAAAGTGACTTGGTTTATCTACTATACCAAGAATTAAAGGGGTTGTCCGACAGCATAAAAAATGCTATTGGTGGCTGGGAGTGGGCTGGTTGAAAAAAATAAACATTTACTTACCTTTGCACTCCCTCCTGGCATCCCACGCTGCCATCCCTGCATTCATCTTTCAACCGGCTCAGGTGGCCGGTCATGCAAGCCAGCTGGCAGGGAGTGGAACACAGCACGGCTTCCGTGCCCCTGTTTGTTAACATGGGGCATGAACCGAACCCCTTTAAGTTGTCTGCTTCAAATTTCTTTCGGTGCAAACAACTTATCCCTGGAGTGTTGGATTTTGAAGACCATTTTAAGTAAGAAAAATTACTTTTTCATATTTTATTTGTAAATTTAATAGAGTAGGAATACCAAGTCTTAGGAAAGCCATCCAAGTGGTGGTAGCAAAATGGATAACCAAATGGATCACACATCTGTATCTAAGTGAAAAAAAATGTACCACTAAAGTAGAAATTACTTGTCTCGTAAGAACACAGTCAACATATTGATATACACTTATCCACATTGCACAATTTTTTTTTCAAATTACAAACATCATTTTTCCAGGCAATGTCTCAAAACTCCTTGACGTAAAGCAGATCTAGAATGAATATCAACTAAGCAGAAAAACTACTGAAAACCCAAGCCTCTATTGTAACTACTTAACAATCCTTTCGATAAATTGCTCCAGCAATCGTTGGGTTTCCAACAACAGCAACACAGTTTATGCAGATTATACACCACAGAAGCAGAATGCCAGGTTACCTTGGAGGTGAGGCCCATACTGTAGCTATCCATTCCATATGAAATCTGCAAATAAATGAAAATATTGATTTTGAAGAGCAATTGATCATGAAAACAAGTTCATCATTTATCTTCAGAACAAAACTTTACAGCAACAATACAGAATATGTCAGAAATATCTAAAGAAGGATGAGAAAGATGAGGCAGAGGAGAACAATTCTCACAATCCATACATCAATTCTGTTTTGTATGTTTGGCACAGCAACACATTAAACTCATCAATTAAAGGAACGGCGTCTAATCCGTCTGACACTGATGGGACTTAGTTAGCTCAGTTCAAGGATATTGTTAATATTGGCCATTTAAAATATCTCACAATATACATCAGGAAAAGACTTCTGCCTGACAGCTGCTCAATTTATCATAAGTATTTTTTATTAACATTAACCTATTTTAGTTATTATTTTAGCCCCATATGTTTTCATAATTTTTGCATTTAGACATATAATCAATTACCAGGTTTCTTAAATTATATTTTATTGATGAGTTCACCACCATAAAAGGATAACAAAAACAGTGCCGCTGCTTTCCTCAGTTTAGTTAATTGAAATTAAATGATGCTCAGACTTGATGTAATACATAGCTTGTCATGACATTGAAGAAGCATGAATCAGTTTCCCTGTCTACTTGTTTGTCCTGTGCTAAATCACAGGAAACAACTGGGTGACAAACCCTATGCTGAGTAAGACAAATAAACAAAAAATTATCACTCAAAATGGAGATGGCGTCAATGTACAAAATCATAAGACAGCAGAATAGTCAGTAGGAGCATGCAAAAGGTCAGAATCACATCAAAGCACAATCAATATACAGATAACTAGAGCAAGATGACTTGTCTAACTTGCACAGAATGAAGTCACATGACATTTTAGATGGACTGCCTCGATGCAGCCCCAGTAGCTGATTGGTTTTGCCATCTGTCACTCTATTTGGCACTTGTGACAAACCACCATCTCTTTAATGCAGCAAGATAAATCAATCAGTCCTACAAAACATATACCTGGGTGTGGTTCTAACAGAGAAGAACTTCAAACTACAGGAGTTTTGTGCAAGTTTTGGAAGCCATGCGATCTTCCACAGATATTATGGTATTCCATGATGGACATTCTATTTCTTCTATTAGCATACAATATATGAACTGGTTAGATATTAATCTCTTTCATAGAAAATTGATCATGAATAGATATTCCCCAACTATAACATCTATATATCAAATTGGTTAGATCAGTTATCTTCCATTTCATTCAATTTTTGTTAGGAATACTTATTGTGATCCATTACCATTTCATTACATAAAAAAATATCTATCAAATATTGATCAGAAATAGAAGCATTGACCTCAGTCATTGACACATTGGGCCACATTTCTTAAAATGTTTGCACAACTCTCAACTGAAAAGAATGTGCAAACTGTGACGGTTTTCTGTCGCAGCTGCACTGTGTCCAACAAGCCTGAAAAAATGTGCACCTAAAGGTGCTTAGTCGGCATTTGCATGACATTTATTACTGACATGCGCCACAATTCTGTCTGAGCCCCAATTTTGCAGCATGAGGTGCACAAAGAACATAGTAGACACTGCACTCATTTTGATAAATGTGGACCAAAATGTAAAATTTGGAACTGCTTGGACCATCAATGATAAGCGCATTTTATGCGCAATGATGGATGCATTTTATTTGGATTCTACTAATTTTGAACACAAATAGTCTCAAATTTAAACTTTAGTTATTTGGTATAGAACATGTTTATAAAGTCTAGTGTACACTAAAATAATATTCCGAAGCTTCTTTGACCTTTATGTATAAGATTTTAATTGCCCATTCAGCCTTGATCTAATCTGAGAACTACATATACAGTACAAAGATGATATATACAGTACAAAAATATTTGGTTGTTTCTTTATCCAAGTGGTATCAGCACTGTATCATCAGTCGGGTTATTTATCATTAGACCAGTTCCTTGGGACAGTTCTATGTCTATTTTTGTAGCTCCGCCGCCCATCAGATTTATTAAAGTGGCTTTGGCCCTTTAATAAATGTTCTTATGGTCCATTTTCTGTCTGCGATTTTTTTTTCAAAAAGTCCCAAAAAAGTCTCATAATGCAGAAAAAGTCTCATCACATAGACCAGCAGCGGACTGGAGTAAGTTACTGGAGTAACCTTTGCAAAAGGTTAAAGTCATGAATCTGGGTTTGCACGGTGTTGCTCAAGCAGTAGTTCTATGTTTAGGCCAGATTAATGAAGAGGTGTATGTAGTCCTGTGACACTTTTTAGTACCAAAAAGTCTAAAAAACCCTTAATTTGACTACTTTGAGACTTTTTTATGCCAAAAAAGCCCAGTAAAACCAATGATAAATAACCCCCCTAGTCTCTATTCACTAACAAGGAATAAGCATTTGATACACTGCTTAAAATTTCCAACCCTGAGCCAAAATGGAGAGTGGCTTTGGTTATCCTGGACCATTCATGTAATCCTTGCTGATGAACAGGTTTAGAAAAGACCAAACCATTGCCACATTGCTTATCATAACCTCTGACCTTGCATACTTGCTGGCCCTGCACATAATTGCAGGTGACAACTGGGCGGCAATCCCTAGAATAAATAAGTGCATGGCAACAGGAATGAAAACACCCAGAACACTACACATCTACACAATCCTTAATTCACCATTAGTTATTGAATATAGTGTTTTGAAATTTACTTTCCAGATATTTATTGATCAAACATTTTTGAAAAGTCGGCCCATCAATGGTCAGTAGATATCTGGTATTGGTTTCATTAAGAGGTAGCTGCATATTCACATTTATTATTTACTAAAGTTAATAGGATTCATGGAAAGATCTTAAGAAGACCACTTGGAGCTTTCCATAACTCTTATACATTTCAACATGGAGTGATGGCACGTGATGGACAATTCCTCATTAAACTATTCTGAAGGCTGATCTCCCGACTGCACTTTCTGTCTGGCTTTTTAACTATGTCTGTTTGTGGTGATTGAGGTGACAGACATTAGAGACAGGGAATAGCATCTGAAGAATTTGTCTTTTATGGTAACTGACATTTGTATTGTTTTTGGTGATAATAGAACATTGTTTGTAAACTTCCATCAATACTGTTATACACATTCATTAGCATTATCAGACATGGGTGCAGACACCAGCTAAAGTCATTTCGGAGATCCACTAGACATCTATGTGCAAATTTCACCTGACCCTATGCTCAAATTCTTGACAATGAATAGTCACACATTATTTTGGGGTCTGATTTTCTTTTCAGCCCAATGTAAAAAGTGAATGTGTCTGCAGTTACAGATTCTAAAAATTACACAGATACTTTAAACCCCTTCTCACACTATGATCTAACTGTATGTTTGGGATGGATGGATGGATAGAGCGATATTATACTTCACTTGACGTTACCTGCTGTAATTCGAATCCCATCATGAAAGCTAAAGACCAGCAAGCAGGCTGTATGTACACTATTTTCACAATATACTGGAAACAGTGGTAATGTCATGTATGGTACCCCATAGGGGGCACAGAAAAATTGTAAAAGAAAAAAAAGGAAAATAAAAGGAAACACAAAAGAAATTGAAAAAAAAAAATTTAGAATTCAATTCACACCACTTTGCCCTAGAAACACATATATAAATAAATAATAAACATGACACAAAGTAACCTATCAAAATATTCAAAAAAATATTTAAAAAACATTGAATAAAAGGTGATCAGAAAAGTCATGTAGAGCTCACAAGGGTATCAATGAAGATATCAGTTTGTCCTACAGAATAGGGGCGTAACTACTGTGGTAGCAGCCATAGCAGCTGCTAAGGGGCCCACAGTGTCAAGGGGTCCTGTAATCCGACCTGACACTAAAGATTGGAGGTTGTGCACCATGTACGTAAATTGTACAACATAATATGTATATACCACATATGTGATGTATTTATGCTGTATATTTGTATGTATCTGTTATGTGGATATGCTGCATGTGTGTGTGGTATATGGTTTATATATACTATGTACATGACCTCCTGGAAGAAGGCTGGAGTAGATGAAATGTGCATTGGAGCAGGCACATTTTGTGATAACACAGGTAATTCACACATCATTTTAATATGGCATGGTTGCTATGGTATTTTTGGATATTTGTTGTAATCTTAATAGACCTTGTGCTTGTACTTATATGCCTCCAGTGCTGTACCGACTCCATACATGCATTTTATTGTGATTTTATTTGTATAAATAAAGACACAAGATTTTATTGTGTATTTTGGTGATCAATTTTTTGCTCTTTTGGTATAATAATGTATGTGTATATGGTCTACGGTGTGCATGTACTTTATGTATATATGCTGTACATCTGTATATGGCACTGTATGTGTGTATATGTGATGTTTATATTCACTCTATGGGGGAGATTTACTTACCAGTCCCTGTGCGATCCCCGAGGTGCGTTCCCCGTCGAGAATGCACAGCTGCCGCTATTCACTACCAGTGTGCGCCCGATATCCTGCATGTGTCGCTTCAAGTGTAATATGTATATATTTAAGTGGGAAGGGGGGTCCATTAAAAAGTCTGTTACGGGGCTCCTCCTAGTTACACACCTGCTACAGAAAATCACCCCTGAAAAAACTCTGTAAGCGGAAGTTTGAAAAAGTTATGACTGTCATAATATGTTAATTAACAAAACCACAAGAATGGAAAAGTCCCTGATGCAGAAACGGTTGACGAACCAATTCATGTCCCTCACCAATCAGGAATGGATGTCCAATCCAGTAAATGTGTCATATATTTGATTTTTGGTGATCCTTTCAGGGTTGACCAGTCTTTTAATGTGTAGGGGGCTTTTAGACAATGAATGGGCATTTAGAGTTTTATTGTCTAATCCTTTTCTACAGTAAGTCACCAGCCCGAGCAGTAGCGTTCTCCTCTCTACAAACTCGAAACTATACACACTGTTAGTTAATACTGTCCGACATATAAAACTATCTTTAGATTTTCAACAAGTTATTCACATCCTTTACCTATAAAGCCCCCTAAAAATTTTTTCCCAACTTTATATTTATCACGTAACTGTAAAAATGTATATACACCTATACAGTACAGTACAATATATTCCTGGTGATAAAATTGCAAGGCTCAGATTTCAACTATTTGCATAAAAAAAGACCCGTCCAGCTATTTCTCTTTCACAGTTAATCCGAAACCTTCTACATAGACATAAATACCACTCATGGTTGCTATATAAGTTCTTAGCATATCGTTCCAGGTTATTGCCATATAGAGTAATATCGCTACATAGCGGTTTAATAAAGCGCACAATTCCCAACTCCAGCGCAGCGTAAAAATGTCACTTAAGTTGCAGAATAACATTTATACTGATAACAAACACTGCAATGTCTTGGATATTCCTCGGATTTTGTTGCCCACATATTACTTATTATGATGCTTTCGAATTTATTGGACTGTACAGATACCCGGGCTCCGTGGCGTTGAATCTTTCACGTGCTATCTCGAATTCCAGCAGTCAAAGGTAAGGACTATATTAAAGCGACCTATCATCAATTCTGGATTCCAGAGCTATAACTCAAAGCAAATGTATGATCACTGAGAAAAAATTGCTGTTCTTGTAAAAACTATAGCGGGGCTGAATTTACAGCAGATTTCCCGCGCAGTCTTCTCCCTTTCATCTGTAGATCATCATACAGTGTGAACATCCGGCTTGTAATAAATAAACAGTCGGAGTTAGCAGCGATGAGGTGTATAGACATTGCAGCACCTGGCTGTGAGCCACTACAAAGGGCCCCGGCATACACTAAAGCTTCCTTTGATTTTCCTAATGGAAAGTGTATTAAAAGTGGAGTACGCCGGTACAAAAAGTAACTACAAAGAACAATGATTCCTGGGAGCCTGTGAAGTTTTAATCCTAAAGGATGCAAAACATTATTATACAAGACATTCTGTTTGTACTTATTTGTTTTTTTGCTATTTGTTTTCTTTTTTTTTCTTTTCGTGAGTGTAATGTTGGTTTTTGAATAGGAGCTAAAGGGAGGAATAGGAAGGGGGGGGGGGGGGCACTGCCAAGCTGTCTCAAATTCTCTTAAGTGGATCGGACTTATAGAATTATTTCACAGACAGAATGTTTGAAATCCCAGATCCCTAAGGTACGGCGAGGCATCAGTTAGATAGCACTGGAAGCTAGGTGATTCATTGGAACAAAGACTGACAGAGAATCTTAATAGACTTCTTTTTATATAACTGTGGGCAATGATGAATCGCTCTACTTTAGAGTAGAAGTTATTCCGAACACCAGACCACTGTTCCTGCAGGTATGGTGGGGATATTTTAAGGATTTCCCTCAACTATTAAATAAGGCTCAGATAACAATGATAAAATGTTATATGACACATGATTGATAACTTCGCACATACAATTGGTATTGAGTATATATTAGGGACTATGGTCATGTAGGATATCAACCTCTATATTAAATATAGGTTAATAAAATTTAAACTTCGGTAAACGACAAAGGTGATTCCAAATGCTTAAATGGGTATTCCATTGATGACAAGATACTCAAATAAACTCAGGATAACAAAACAACACATTCACTGTTATTGACAAAAAATACAGCATTTCACAGATAGAATTCCAACCTGCCTGTATAAGTCCTGGTGTTTAGATTTTGGTTGCTCCTGGATCCGACAATAAACTCCTGACTATTTTCAGGCAGATTCCTCTGGCATGAATAGTTTCTCTTGTACTGCAGGGGCCGGAGGCAGAGAGCATTAGAGACAGGGGCACTTCCTGTCCAGCAGCAGCTCTACAGACAAGATAAGCTCTGGATCTGAGAGGAGGCGGTGACATAGCAGTGCTGACTGTGTGTTAAATTCATTAGATGAGGCTGATGACTCCTATCGGTCTCATCTCTCTTTTTCTGTGTGTCAGATACTAGTAGAATCTTAAGAAGTTAAATAAAAATGTAGCTAAACCTTTACCCTGATAATCAAAGCACATTGTCAGCACACGGCATCTCACAGCACAAAGGAAAGTGTCTGCCCAGCTTGTACTCCCCAACTGGTGAATCTTACGCTGACCAGCAAAATGAACCACTTTTTTAACTACCATTCTCTTTGGAGTTACATGGAGTGCTGCTTTTTCTTGGAACCAGGTTATAAATCAGATATCAAGTTTCATAAAAATTAGCAAAATGATGACCAATGTTAACCAATATCAGCTCTGTCCAAAAAGGGGTTTGTCCAGTCACTAAAGTTTAAATTAGGCTTTTCCCTTATCCACAGCATAAGGGATAGTTTCCTGATCAGTAGGAGTCCTAATGGTGGCACTCCCATAGATCATGAAAACGGGTTGCATAGGCAACCATCAGTGCAACAGACAATGCTTAAAGCTGCACCACTGTTTCATTCATTTAGGGTACAACAAGAGTACAAAAACCGTGTTCTTGTAATCCGTACAAATGTATAGAGCAGTTAATGATCAAAAGTAGAAAAATGAAAAAAAAAATCTGATATTCTTCCCTAGAATAAATAACGCTGTCCACGTATTGCAGTGCTGAAGTACAATAATTATAACAATGTCTTCACATGAGAGTGAGAACATCAGATGTACAAAGAATATTGATCTTTACTTTACCCTTTTCAGTAACATCTAAGGTGAAGAATCTTGTATGATTCCTCTGTGTGACTGTGAACACACAAGATATGATGTAAGTAAAATATTTGCACATCTAGTACCTTTACTGGAATTCCGTCTTTTCTTTGCACTATATGCTTTATATGAGAAACTAACAATAAGTATAAGTATAAACCTGTTATTCATTGACCCTTAAAAAAAGAGTCTTTTTTCACACATAAAAAAATGTAAATGTAATTTAACACTTGAATTCCTTTTGATTGACTTTAAACTCTTCTGTCTTGCACCTATTGTGCATACTACCTTGCACCCGTGGGCTTTATTAAAGAAAACCAGTCATACAAATTAACCCACCCAAAATAAATACTTCATTAATAACTATGATTAAAACATTGTCCTTATCCATAAATACAGGCAGTCCCCGGGTTACGTAAAAGATAGGTTCTGCAGGTTTGTTCTTAAGTTGAGTTTGTATGTAAATCGGAACTGTATACTTAATAATTGTAACCCCAGTCAAAATTTTTTTGGTCTCTGTGACAATTGGATTTTAAAAATGTTAGATTGTCATAAGAACCAGGATTAACAATGAAGCTTCATAGCAGACATCGTTGATAACTGTTATAGCTGTTTATTGTAGCCTGGGACTAAAGTACAGCAAATGACCAAAATCCAGAGGTCCGTTTGTAACTAGGGGTCGTATGTAAGCCGGGTGTTCTTAAGTAGGGGACCGCCTGTAGTTCCTTTCCATGGCTTAAATGTTTGTAAACTTATATGCAATTCACCTGATCTTCAGTGATCACTGCACTGTCCTACCTCCCTAGTCCTGATTGACAGGTCTCTGCTAAGTGTGGAACATTGAAAAAGAGCTCTGTTACATCATTGGCCACTTTATGTCATACGACCAGAGTAATGTCGTCTAAAGTCCTGTTACATTTGAAATATCTACCCCATGTATGAATCTGATCACATGAAATCACAACAAGCCTCCATGAAGGATGGGATGGAATAGAAGACCATGGATATATGCTGTGATTTCATGTGCTCAGATACATACATGGGGAAGACGTTTCAAATGTAACTGGGTAAAGGACCGTAGATGACATCACCCAGGTCACATGACATGTTGAGAAAAGCATTGGACATATGATAAAGTAGAAGGAGGGACTAGCCAAGCAGGGCACACCCCCTCTGATGCCAGGTAACATAAGATAAAATTGATTTAGGGGATGTAAGGCAATCCACTATTAACTAAAAGAAGGCGGTTAATAAGACTCTATGGGAACCTGTATATGTGAAAATGTGGTAACCGGTTCCCTTTTAGATCATTGGTTCATAGCTTGCTGCTTTCTGTGAAGATGATCTCCAGTTGTTTATTTCCGTACGTCTGTTAAAGCCTTCGGACTTTCCAGGGCATTTTGAATCTGTTTTACATGGTGTGACCTACCATCCTAATTTTGACTAGCTTTTGATTGTTTTAGGTCCACTTCTACACCTGCTACCTTAATATCATGTCTCTCAACTTGCCGGAGCTGCAACCTGCATCGGGGCTACTGAGAAGTTCTCTGCCTTGACAAATATGAACATCTATTCAGTGTGGTGGGCATAGCAATAATCATAAAGATTAATAAAAATAAATATGTGGCAAATCAAATTCATACTCTAACTATTCATGTTTATCAGACACTTTCAAGTCAATAATATTTTAAAAATGAGCCTTTATGATGGTTTTTTGGTCACTTACAATTTAATTCTTAAACTTGTGAATTTCAATTCCATCATATCCATTTCTTTATTTTTTGGGTCTCCTGCTGTGATATGTGCAACACTTTTGGATCAATTTCTGCCCATCAGCTGAATCCATCAACATCCCTCCCATTTAAAGGTCATAAAATGGATTGAAATTGAGTCATTACACTGTAGCAAGCTGTCCATGGCACATTTTTTAAAGTAACAAAATATGAGTAATTTTGCCAAAATTGATTGTGAGAGATGACAATCATTTTATGTTTTGTGAAAATCAATTTGTGATAAAAAAAAATATACTAAGATATCTAGCCAGGAGCACAGGTGAGGGAGGACATATCCATAGCGCTGAAGAAAGTCCCCAATCTATACCACTCTATGGGCAAAAAAGGTTCAAATCCAGCCCATATGGCAGTGATGGCTAACCTATGGCACTGGTGCCAGAGGTGGCACTCAGAGCCCTTTCTATGGGCACTCAGGCCATCACCAGAGATGACTCCAGATATCTTCCTGCAGTTCCAGACAGCCCAGGACTTGTGGTGCACAGATCTATTTTAAAGTGACAGCTCTACCTGGGACTAATTTCTGCTTTATTGGTGTCCTCAGGTGCTGGTATCAATGAAAACTGTGACAGAGAAGGGAGTATAAATCACAAATTACATTTCTGTGTTGGCACTTTGCGATAAATAATTGGGTCTTTGTTGTAGTTTGGGCACTCGGTCTGTAAAAGGTTTGCCATCACTGCCATATGGTGTCAAATGACTCAAAAAGCTTAGGACTATCACCCAACATTGGCCAAGTGGAGATGCTTCCATGGCAATTTGCTAATCCTAGAAAACATTCTAGATGTGTTACTTAGCTTGTAAACATAGACCTAGATGCTAAACATGGGACACAGAACACACTGTGGCACATTTACTTACCCGTCCGCTGGAGTTTGCCGAAAGTGTATTGTCCGGTGATAATACACTCTGCCGTGATTCACTAAGATCACGTGCCCAATATCCTGCAAGAGTCGCTTCCCCGCTCAGGTCCAACAGAGTTCACCATCACTTTAGTGGTGCATGTAAGTGCTTGAGCTTACGACACAATTTGAAAGTGAAATCCTGTGGTAAGTCCGAATCAATCGGATCATCCAACGCCCCCCCCCCCACAAATATGAACATCTATTCAGTGTGGGGCATAGCAATAATGATAGTGATTAATAAAAATAATTTGTGGCAAAACATTCATACTCTAACTATTCATGTTTATCAGACACTTTTCAAGTCCATATATTTTAAAAATGAGCCTTTATGATGGTTTTTTGGTCAACTTACAATTTAATTCTTAAACTTGTGAATTTCAATTCCATCAATCCATTTCTTATTTTTTGGGTCTCCTGCTGTGATTATTGCAACACTTTTGGATCAATTTCTGCCCAGCAAGCTGAATCCATCAACATCCCTCCCATTTAAGGTCATAAAATGGATTGAAATTGAGTCATTTACACTGTAGCAAGCTGTCCATGGCACATTTTTTAAAGTAACAAAATATGAGTAATTTTGACAATCTTTTATGTTTTGTGGGAAAATCAATTTGTGATAAAAATATACTAAGATATCTAGCCGGAGCACAGGTGAGGGAGGACATATCCATAGCTCTAAAGAAAGTCCCCAATCTATACCACTTTATTGGCAAAAAAGGTTCAAATCCAACCCGTATGGTGTCAAATGACTCAAAAAGCCATGCTTAGGATTATCAGCCAACATTGGCCAAGTGGAGATGCTTCCTTGGCAATTTGCTAATCCTAGAAAGCAGTCTAGATGCGTTACTTAGCTGGTAAACATAGACCTAGATGCTAAACTTGGGACACAGAACACACTGGGGTACATTTACTTACCCGTCCGCTGGAGTTTGCCGAAAGTGCATTGTCCGATGATAGTGCACTCTGCCGGGATTCACTAAGATCGCGCGCCCAATATGCTGCATGAGTCACTTCCCTGCTCAGGTCCAACAGAGTTCACTCATCATTTTAGTGGTGCATGTAAGTGCTTGAGCTTACGACACAATTTGAAAGTTAAATCCTGTGGTAAGTCCGAATCAGTCGGATCATCCAACGCCCCCCCCCCCTCCTGATTTCTGTGGCATGGAAGCAAGCACAGCTGCGCCAAAAAAGGATCGCGTGTGCCAATATCCTAGTACAAAGACCTGTTATATACCTGTCCAAGCCGCATTATCCCCAAAAAAGGGACCGATGACAGTGAGCAACGTGACACTTAGTAAAAGAGCCCCAATGTGCAGGGACATTGAAAAATAGAGCAATTAACTCAAAGCCATGTCTATTGTAAGAACTTTAGTGAAGCTCCCATACAGGAATAAAAAGTTACAACAAAAGCAGAAAGTCAGATATAGATTGACAGATAGACTGTCATGCGTTTTCATACATTGCTCCTGAATTTATCATTCTACCCTATAGTAGGTGAACTTCTGCTAGAGTTAGTGCTCCTTGCTGAGGACCCCACCTGGGTGTGATGTTCTGTGAGAGGCTATTTCACAGGTCAATCAAACAGCCTCTCACAGCGCTATGCCGGTGCAGTGTTATGAGAGTAATGGAGAACTGCACTAATCAGCTTCTGGTGCAGCATCTGATCACTCAATATATACCTGTTTGTTTATATTACTCATTGTTTGCCACTATTAGGCTCCTGTTCAAACAGATTGGTATCATTTTGCTGTGATTATGACCTTTTGCCCGAAACTTGACTATTTTTCTGCCTTACAATGTTGTACCTTGCCACCATCTTGGTTTTTCACCATCTTTGTCTTGTTTGTTTGTCTTACTGAGCTGTGAACTTCCAGGGCAGAGACCAACGACCAATTGCCGCCTGTTATTTAGCGCAGTGCTGGCAATTAGGCAGGGACTGAGGTTATGGGAAGCACAAGGCTTACACTTCTTCCCTTTCTTGACAGTTTTGATGTATTAACAAATAATGGAAGCGTATTAAGTCCACAGGGTATGAACTTTAAAAATTTTACCTTAATTTCTTGTTTATATCAATAGAAGATATCCAGTATCCTAGGTTATACTTCTTACATGCTCTATTTCTATTGGTATTGTTCTCAAAAGAACTAAGGAAACACATAACTGCAGCTCTCGAATAAGTTGAGCCAGTGACAGAAGATACAGTGTTTTCAAGAGAATAAGAATATTCTGCCTTAAAATGGAATGATAAATGGGACCATCTTGTAGAAAAACACATTTCCCTACCAGTACCCAGTGACACACAGGATGTCTACTTCTTTGGTTCCAGTCTTATCAATAAAAATGACACCATGCTTATTTTCCCTGGATTTTATAACTACTTTGTATTCATGGGTAGACAATGTTTAATGATCCCATCTATGAATCAAATATATAGCAAAGCAAGGAAGATAAAGGTAGACCATTTATCAACAATACATTTATTAGAAGGATCTGAAAAATATATGAATTTATTTTAAGTATAGAAGCTGGAAAATGTCAGCTTATGTACAAGCTATTTTTCCAGGAGTTTATTTTCTAACATATTCTGGTTCTTAGTACAGCAGAAGAGCTTGTGGTTTGCTAATAAATATGGAGACAGTGGAAAAAATGTCATGAATTTTTTTTCTTAGTTATGTTTCCTTTATATGTGGCTGCATGGAGATTGTATACAGAAAAGAGTAAGAGTATGTTCACACGATGACAATTTAAAAATTCACACCAAATTCTGTTAAGAATTAATTGGAAAGCCTCCACTGTTACATGTGAATGTGACTTTTGCATGAACAAATTTTCAAAGTGGTTAAAAGCATTGGTTTCTCTAAAGATAAAGATAATTGGCCTGTTTATTTTGGGCAGAAAACAGGGTATAAATACAAAAGGGTGAAGGAGGAATGGAGGAATTGAATAAGAAAAAATTTTATAAAAATAAAATAAAAGCCTTGTGTAAGTATTTCTAAATAAGATAAACAAGCAAACATACAATCTCATCAGAGTCATAACTACAGGGGTAGAAGTCATAGCAGGAACTACAGGATGCGGAGGGGCAGGGGGCCTGGCCACCCAAACACAGACACACTAAAGAATGGAGGATGTGCATTATTGTATACATATTGGGGCAGATTTACTTACCTGGCCCATTCGCGATTCAGCAGCGCATTCTCTGCGGTGGATTCGGGTCTTCTGGCGATTCACTAAGGCAGTTCCTCCGACGTCCACCAGGTGTCGCTGCTGCGCTGAAGTCCGCCGAGGCCCGCCGGAGTTCACGATTCTATACTTGGTGAAGGTAAGTGTGTGTCCCGCGACACTTTTTTCTTAAAAAATCCGTCGGGTTTTCGTTCGGCCATGCCCCTCAATTTCCGTCGCGTGCATGCCGGCGCCGATGCGGCACAATCAGATCGCGTGCGCCAAAAACCCAGGGCGATACAGGGAAAATTGGCGCAAACCGGAAATATTTGGGTAACATGTCGGCAAAATGCGAATCGGGCCCTTAGTAAATGACCCCCTGCAGATTACACAGCACAACCTGTATACAACATTGTTTTCAGTACATACCTGAGAAGGCATCCCAGATAAAAAATGTTGGTGGAGGGGAAAGGACAACGGGGCTGTGAATCCCTCATCTCTACTTCCTGCCCTCTACTTCCCCCATGTAGCCAACAGCTACTTGGTGCCAACATAAGAAGACTGCCTGAGTGTATGATTGTGTTTAAGTATGGATATGTATGTGTAATGTGTATATGTTATACTGTATATGTGTGTATATATGGGGTGTATAAGCTGTATGTGTTTATATACAAGGTGTATATGCTTTATGTGTGTAGATGTGATGTATATTTCTTATATGTATATGGGGTGTATATATACTGTATGTATTTATATGCTGTATTCTCGTTTTATGTGTATATGTGTTTAGAAGATATGGTACAAAAAATATCAATATATGCCAGTGACGCTTGAAGAGTAAACACCTTCAATCGGTTCTAACACCCACACTGAGAGTGTTTGTTGAAATATGCATCAGACTAAAATGAGACTGCTGGGACTAAGGGAAAATCTGTGTATTTGGGTTAGAAATTGGGTCTTCATTAATGGAATATTCTCAGATTGGTTTGAAGTTACCAGTGGGGAACCACTGGGGTCAAAATTGGGACTCCTTCTTTTTCATACTAAGCTCTATAAAGTAATTAATACCGAGGCCGATACTATAACATTACATAGGGATTTGTGGAGGCTGAAGGGAAGAGGGGAGAAATGGGTGCTGAGGTTTAATTTAGATAAATGTAATTTTATGCACACAGGGGTATCCTCTACACCTAGAAGAGAGGTGATTCTACCATCACCATAGACCGGAGTATCCTCTATGCTTAGTGAAGAGGCGGTTCTATAATAAGCATAGACAGGGGGCATCCTTTACACCTAGAGGAGAGGCGGTTCTACCATCTCCATAGACAGGGGACATTCTCTATACCTAGAGAAGAGACAGTTCTACCATCACTATGGACAGGGGGAATCCGCTACATACAAGAGGAGAGGCCGTTCTACCATCTTCATAGACCGGAGACATTCTCTACACCTAGGGGACAGGAGGTTCTACCATAGACAGGGGGCATCCTCTACACCAAGAGGAGAGGCGGTTCTACCATCACCATAGACAGGGGGCATCCTCTACACCAAGAGAAGAGGCAGTTCTACCATCACCATAGACAGGGGGCATCATCTACACCTAGAGGAGAGGCAGTTCTATCATCACCATAGACAGGGGACATCCTCTACACCTAGAGGAGAGGAGGTTCTACCATCACTATAGACAGGGGCATCCTCTACACCTAGAGGAGAGACAGTTCTATCATCACCATAGACAGGGGGCATCCTCTACACCTAGAGGAGAGGCAGTTCTATCATCACCATAGACAGGGGGCATCCACTACACCTAGAGGAGAGGAGGTTCTACCATCACCATAGACAGGGGGCATCCTCTACACCTAGAGGAGAGGCGATTCTACCATCACCAAAGACAAAGGTTCTTTACTATTAGAGCAGTGAGACTATGAAACTATGGTGCCACAGGAGGTTGTTATTGCATACTCCTAGTACATGTTCAAGAGAGGCCTGGATGCATTTCTTGAGAACAATATTGTTGTGGTGTCATGTCAGGCCATAAACAAAGACAGTGAGCCCTGGTACTTAGCCCCCAAATTTGTCCCTGCCGGCTTATTGGGTTCCACCTAAACAGAGGCCAATAACTGGCCTTGGGTAAAGTGTGAACATGTAACACGACAGAAAAAACTCAATAAGGCAGAGTAGGCAATCCAGGTCGGCAACAGCGAGAATCAACAATGACCAAATAGCAATCCAAATAGAGAAGAAAAAACACAGACAAGAAATCAGAAATCAAGATGTAGAAAAAGCTATCGTTTTGAATATGGAATAATTTGAAAAACAAAACATAAATGGAATATCTTCCTCGCAGATTTTATATTTCGATAGCCGTATAACAGAAACCATTGACACAGATGTGAACTGGGTTTTAACAAACAAACCTCAAATCCTTCTGTCTTTTCAACTCAAAAAAGACTTTATGGTCCTGAGATTCAGGACTGGTGGAAGCCATATGCTACCACTCAAGACACCTTGATGTTCCAACACTGAAGATAGTCCGTAATTATACTGACTGAATGTTTGGGGTTGGTCTCCTACTGTAAGTTAATAGGAAATCTAAAGCACAGGTTTACATTTATTAACCATTCACACTGCTGGGTAGCTCCTAGCTGTGTGAATATGGGGATATGTTTATTAATAGTTTTGATAAAATTCATTACATTTACATTTTTAACTTTATTTAACTTTATTTAAATGAAACACAAGTTGCTGTAGGGGGCATAACCACAGGCCATCCAGGCTCCAAGTTATCTGGCTCTTACATGCCCCACAAAACACTTGTGACCCCTTCCATGCTCCTAGGGGGGAAGTGCTAAAGGAGCAGGGAGATGGGTCACACGTGCTTTAGAAGACCTGTCAAAGAGTCAAATACACCAGAGCAAGAAGGGTCTCTTATGATGCCCCATGAGGCACCTATGCTTCATCTAAATAAAGTTAAAAGTGAATGTTATAAGTAATAAATCTTATTAAAACTTGTAATAAACATATCCCCCATATTTAATAAAGTTAAAACACTTCTCTAGACATTTCTGTACATTTTTAAAACATTATTACTTAAAGAGAACCCGTCATGCAAAATGACTAAACTAAATATATTTTCATAAACTGCCATTAGAAAGCATTGGGGCAGATTTATCAAGCTGTCTGAAAGTCAGAATATTTCTAGTTGCCCATAGCAACCAATCACAGCTCAGCTTTCATTTCACCAGTGCTCATGAATATTTTAAAGGGGAGCTGTGATTGGTTACCACAGGCAATCTCCAATGAGTCATTAGCATATTCAAGCTGTCCAGCTTATTCATGAGTGGGAGGTACAGCCACACCCCCAGTGCTTGACTGACAGCTGCTCCATGTAATGTCTGCTCCATGTGCTTGCTGGTGGCCACGCCTCCTGCAGCCTGTGTGTGCCTGTGTGTGTGTGTGTGAAACATACAACAGCTCCAGGATGCAGCCATGTTATAGCAGAACATGTCAGGTACTTGTGTAGCTGATGTCTGTGTCTCACACATGTGTATAGGAGAAAAGAGCATGTCAGGTACTTGTGTAGATGATGTCTGTGTCTCTCACATGTGTATAGCAGAACATGTCAGGTACTTGTGTAGATGATGTCTGTGTCTCTCACATGTGTATAGCAGAACATGTTAGGCACTTGTGTAGCTGATGTCTGTGTCTCACACATGTGTATAGCAGAACATGTCAGGTACTTGTGTAGCTGATGTCTGTGTCGTACACATGTGTATAGCAGAACATGTCAGGTACTTGTGTAGCTGATGTCTGTGTCTCTCACATGTGTATAGCAGAACATGTCAGGTACTCTTGTAGCTGATGTCTGTGTCTCTCACATGTGTATAGCAGAACATGTCAGATACTTGTGCAGCTGATGTCTGTGTCTCTCACATGTGTATTAGGAGGATGCAGAATGTCAGTAGATGCAGCACAGACACTAGCAATGCTTTACTATACATTACACACTGGCATGAGCAGGGGGAGGAGAGGGGAGCGGGAACAGGGGTGACATCACTGCCTCTGACCATGTGACCAGCCTTATTTACATAATAAAGAATAGATGATTTTATAATGATTAATGTATGAAATAACTAGATAAAGGCTGGGATGGGATCCTTGTGAGCTGCTCCAACAGGTACAGGTGACAGGACTAGTGACACAGACCTGATGACAGGTGTCCTTTAAGAGCCTATAGCTAAAAAAATCTGCTTAAACTTTAAAACACTAGCATGTGAATATATATAGATACAGTATAAACATACATGTATACACTATTCAACTAGTATTATTAAAAACTGAAATTAGGATTTGGCTTAGTCTTCTAATTTGAATATAGATAAAACATATATATTAGAGGTAACATATAAAAAAATTAAGTCTATGAAGGTACTTTTTATGCCTTATTCTTCAACTCTTGAATTAACCAATTAAACAACCTGTGCTATGTGTTTCGATCTTTGTTCATCGGCAATGAATAACAATAAAAAATATAATACACAATACAAAGCCTAGAGTGACTGAACGTGTCATTAGAATTTCCAATAATATGGTATCATGACTGCAAGGAGCATAATAAACTGTTACATTATGTCTCTGGCTCACTAATGCTTCTCCTTAAACCATTCACGGAAAGTAGAATAAATTACTAAATAAAAAGTATTTGTTTGAATAATAACCAATTTTACAGCACTTATAGCACATTAACAGAAGAACAGTAAAGCAACAGAAAACTAATCGGAGGCAGAGAATTGCTGACTTCAACTTGAGATCCTTAATTCATTACACAATAAATATTGTTTAAACATTTGAATGGCTTTTTATTAGAAACAATTACGACATAATTAAAGAGCAAGTTTAAATTAACGTGATAAAAAGCACAATTCAACAACAAATTGAAATGATTTAAAATAATTGGAGGTAATTACAAAAATGGACAATTGGATTAATAATTCATAAGAATAGTATAATTCACATTAAAGGAAAATTGGAATTCAAGAACCTGAATTTTGTGTTGATAAATATTTTCATATTATAGAAATAAAAAGACCATTTAGATGTAGAAAAATGAAATCTTGTACTGATGAAATTACTGTTATTGTTATTGTGGAACATTTTAATGATGTTCTACCTGAGGCGTATTATTAGTGAATGTAGGCTAAATTTATTAACCTGGAGATTGTTTCACTGAAGAAATCTTAAAGGGGTTGTCCCCCTTAAAGCTTATACAGGCAGTCCATGGGATAAGTACAAGATAGGGTCCATAGGTTTGTCCTTAAGTTGAATTTGTATGTAAGTCGAAACTGTATACTTTATAATTGTAGATCCCGACAAAATTTTATTTTGCCCCATTGCAATCGGAGTTTCAAAATTTTTTGCTGTAATTGGACCAAGGATTATCAATAAATGTTCATTACAGACACCTTACATCTCATCATTGCAGTCTGGGACTATATTAAAGCATCCAGAGAGCTTCCCCAGAGATCACAGTGGGCAGAGGGGTCCGTCTTTAACTATGGGTCATCTGTAAGTCGAATATCCTTAAGTAGGAGACCGCCTTTACATGGCTGGGGCGCCATCTTCATTAAGATGTTAAGGGGGCGGCAGGACCTGCATTATCCAAGAACAATTACCAGGGAACAACAAGCCCTCCATTTGCCCCACTTCTCTCATCTCTATGCTCAGGGTGTCCCATTTCTCTTGGGTATGGGCTTGAAGAGAGACATCGGGAGATTCTTGGGCTCTGTGGTAAAAGCTGGAAGTTGTGGAAGCAATTTTAGAGCTACTGAAGCCCTTTACAGCATGGCCTGGCACCAGGCCCCTGCAGTGGCAGAATTTGTGTCAAGACCAGGAGGCTCTCAAAAAGGTAGCCATTGTCCTGGAACCCTGACTCAGCCTAGGAAGTCCTGGCTCTCCATCCTTGACTTACACTTAGTGGACTCTCCCTGGAAACTCTAACTCTGGTTGTCTACTACCAAGAGGACCAATTTCCCCCAGATCGAATCAGGACACCAGGAGTGGAGCTAATTTTTGTGAGCCTCATCGTTTTGGCTGTGATGAGGCAAGGTACCAAGACATGATAGAAAGGGCTCCTTTCGAGTAAGAGCTCATAACCATTCATTTACAGCTTTGCTATTGTGTTGTACAACAAAATCTTCTATGATATCTTCAAGGACTATGGTCTAAATACAATTGCCATTGTTCTTTACCATTTATAGTCAGCCATTTAGTTTGTGCAAGGAGTGCATTATTTAATAATCACTATAGGACATAAGATGGTTGAGCTCTTTTGCTTGTTATTGTTCTGTACAGCAACAACAGAATGCAAAAGTAATGGCCATTATAATGACAAAAAATATTACAAAGTTTCAACGAACATAGAAAAACATTTGCTTGCCCGACCATGGCCCATGTGAGCACACATTGGCCTGCAGGAAAGGAGGAGGCAACTTGCTTACCCCTCCCCTCTCCATAGGAAATACAGGTGATCCCTAGTTACAAACGTACCTCTGGATGTTGGTAATCTACTGTACTTTTACCTTAGGATACAATAAACAGCTATAACAGTTATCACAGGTGTCTGTAATGAAGCTTTATTGTTAATCTTGGTATTTATGACAATCCAACATTTTTAAAATCCAATTGTCACAGACACTAAAAAAAAATTGTCTAGGGTTACAAATATAAAGTATACAGTTCAGACTTACATACAAATTCAACTTAAGAACAAACCTACAGAACCTATCCTGTATGTAAATCGGGGACTGTCTGTAGTGCCGCACAACGGTAGACACTGGGAAAGATACAGCATCTTTTCTTTATGTACAGTATGGTGCTATGTGTGTGTGGCACCCTACTACCGCTGGGTCGCCATAGGCTATTATGGGAACATATATCCGGCCGTAAACTTGCAAACTTTCCAACAACAGCCATCAGAATGAGACCTAACACTCTTGTTTCTCCAAAGATCCTTGTATCAATTTTCAAGTTTCTTATGCAATCAAAATGGCACAGTTCCTAACATTAATCCTACTATTGGTACGGCAGGTGCCTCCAAAGAATGACCCAAATACTCTGCAGATTCTTAGCTAATCTGTTTGCTTCCATATTGAATCTCTGCAATATGTGCCTTTAAGACTTCACATGTAAAGTATCCAGACTCGGATCTCAAAGGTTTCTTTCTGCTTTCCTCCATGCATCTCCAAAAAGTTCTGTGTCTATGATCCAATACACCACCTACACTTCTTTGCTCTCCTGTAGTCCTGGCAAATTCTCTTGTAACACCCAAAACCTTTATGCTGTCAAGTTTCATATTGGGAATACCCAAATACGTAGAAGTGCCATTTTATAAGGAGCCATAGAAAGCAGAGTTAGGGTTTGCCCCCTCCCCGCACCAAAAACTACAAAAAAATACCCTATTATTCAGCATCAAAATGACTTCTCAAGTGTAATTCAGAATAGCAACAATACTAAAATTCCACTATAAATATATTTAGTACAACACTAAAACACCTTTAACAGCCCCTCAGCTGAGTAGTAAAATGACAGGCTACATTCGGTACGATATTAAGATTTAATCATATATTGATTGCGCAATATTTGGCGCTCGGTCACAACCTCTTCTCCATTGTCTTCATAAACAAACTTTTGCTGTTTTCTGAATGTAGCTCTTTTTTTTAATGATGAACCTTTTTTTTTTTTTCGACAGACTTTTACGAGGCGGCTGATTAAAGTACTTCAAAACTCATTGCAGATTAAATGTCGCAACAAATTCCATCCTTGCGCCTATGAATATGTATAGAAGAGGAATAAAAGAGATATGCTCTAAATCTCCCATGCCACGCTAAGCAGTTTTTATCTGACTCTTATTAGACTGTCCGGTGACATATTTACACTGCTGAGATAAATACAAAGGGAATATCACCTACTGCAAACTACTCGGGGGCCGTGATAAAGCATAAAAACGACTTTTTCAAACAAATCTACTTCTTTAGCAGCGATTCACTTAAAGCGCTTTCATTGTTTTATTGCCGCTCAGTAGAATATCTAATCTAGTTAATTAATTTTATTTGACAGCCATTACTATATCCTGATGTGTTAAGTGGGACTCCATGGAATTACTATTGTGCCGCTTACAGACACAATACAAGGCTCATTCTGAATTTTCTACGTTTAGGGTGCAATAAAACCATTCTTGCAACAAGTTTATTATTGCACTGCCAGAACCGGCTTTCCCCTTATTTATATTCTAGGAATGGCTGGAATGGCAAACCACAGGGAGGTATGAATTTTGTCTTTTGTTTTCTAGACTGTCCATGTAATGTAGAGTCAACATTATTTGCCCGATTTGGTGGGGACATAGAAGCTGGGTACTTAGCTGACCATACTCACATTTAACATGTATTTTGTTGAATTTTCTTGATTGTTCTTTTAATAAAAATATATTTAAAAAAAAATTGTAGGAGTAATTTAGAAATAGCACAAGACAAAATAAAAGCATAATATCAAAAGAACCCCCCAAAATCAGACAAACAACAAACTAGAAACTAAGGGTTCTCCTTATGGAGGTTTTTTCCAATTAAGGCCAGCTTATAGGCGTGTGGAGATATAGCCATCATAGCCATTAATGCTCCATTGGGGATTATTGGAAATATGCAAATATGTTTTCCAAGGTGGGAAATGGAACACAATACCTCCTTTTGCTATTTTGAAAGGCAGCATCAATGGCTATAAGTCTATAAGGCTGCCTCAATTGGCAAAATCCACATAAGGAGAACCCTTACTTCCTGGCCCTAAGCCAAATAGCGTATCACCATATCAAATAGCCAAATAACGTATCAGCCAGACCAGTGCTGTCTACTGTTGGGAATCTGTTCCTTCTGGAATAGATAGACTGGTTTGGCTTAATCCCACATCATGTTATTAGGCTTCTTGTAGGTCATACTTGTTGTTGAGGGGGCTGCCTTTCAAGGTAGCAAAAGGAGGTATTGTTTTCCATATCCCACACTGGAAAACATATTTCCATAGACTGACAAGAGTCAGCCATGAGCTCTGCCATCAGCAGAAGGTGCTGGAACCAATCAGAGACCAAAGGCAGTTTTGTAGTTTTCCAGAACTTGGAGATCAGGGTTCAGGCCGCGATCAGCATAAAGCCCATGGTTAGTATCAGAAACAGGAGTCATATAGCTAGATTGTGTCTAGCCATTTGCAATTTCAAGTAAATTGCAAGATTATTTAAATTTAAAAAAATTAAAACTCCATCTGTCTGGAAAAAAAATAGTAATGGGGAAATTTGATGGAAGCTCTGTTGAAAACGTTTGTCTTGCTTGTGCCAAGGAAATAAAGGAAAATAAAATAAATAAAAAAATCTGGAAAAGGGCATGACGGCAAGAAGACTCAACAAGAAAAATCATCATCATTAATTGTAATGCTGCAGCTATAAAACACACAGTGTAAATTCTTATGCTGGAGGTTTGCTAGATATAGTAACAAGTGAATAAGATCTGTATACATTTGAATGTCACTGTATTTAGCCACTGAAAGTTTGGCTGCAGCTTAGCCATTAGATATTGGGGGTCATTTACTAAGGGCCCAAATAATTTTTTTTGTCGGGTTTCCCGAATTTTGCCGATTTGCGACGAATTTCTCTTGGATTTTGGTGCACGCGATAGGATTGTGGCGCTTTGGTGCCGACATGCATGCAGCGAAAATCAGGGGGCGTGGATTCAGAAAAATTGCGGAATTTAAAAAAAAAAAAGTGTCGCTTGACACGCACTTACCTGCACCAAGAAATAGAAGGTGAACTCCGGTGAACTCCAGCGGACCTCGGCGCAGCAGCAACACCTAGTGGATATCGCGCACATACCTTAGTGAATCCAGGCCAGACCCGAATCAGGTCCGGAGAACCCGCCGCTGGATCGCAACTGGACCGGGTAAGTAAATCTGCCCCAGAGTGTCCTAGGCCTTACAGGGTTTTTTTCCAGGGCTGAAAATTACCGTATATACTCGAGTATAAGCCGACCCAAGTATAAGCCGAGGCCCCTAATTTTACCACAAAAACCTGGTAAAATGTATATATTTTTTACTCGAGTATAAGCCGAGTTTGGGTTTTCAGCACATTTTTTTGTGCTAAAAAACTAGGCTTATACTCGAGTATATAAGGTAGGTTACAGAATGTTCCTCACAAAGAAGAGAACTATTATTTGTTACCGGATCATATTTTTAATACGGCATAAACATCCTCGTTTGTTGGCAGCACGCTGATATTTGGAGGAATATGCCGAAACTATGCAAAACTATTTTTACTAAGATTTTTTTGTTTCTTTTTACTCCAGTACCTGAAAGTTTACATAAGATTTAGTGTTACTGTATGTGAACAAAATACACAGCTGTACCTATCGGTTCCCAAAACACAACTGTATGACCTTAATGTAATGCGTAAAACCATACCAAAAACACTTTGTCTCGGATACTTGCAGCAGCTGTTAGTGATCTGCTGCACCTGCTAAACATGAAGAGTTTTGCCAATTAATAAAGTTTTACAGATGATGGAAAACATTTTCCTCTTCCAGTTTTTGTCAGAGAATACAATATGGAAACAGCAGTGACTGGAGATCCTGAAAATGTGGATTTGTGCTGTATTCTAAAAGTGATTACAAGCAGTCTATTCCGGCTTGGGAGAAGGGGTTGTCCCCAATATCAGACCCCTACTTATAGGCCATGTCTGTATATGATAGAGAACCATTTCTATGTTACTTGTGGGATATTAGGAGAAACGAGAAGCACTTGCTTTGTAAGGAGAAAGGGTAGGCAGAGGTAAGTAACAGCCTAGAGCAATGGTGGAAAACCTATGGCATGGATGCCAGAGGTAGCACTTGCAGTGATCTGTATGGGCATCAAGGCCATAATGCCAGCATAGGGTTTGCCATACCTGTATGGTATGGTTGAGTGACTCAAGGTGTCCTCCTGCAGTAGCCCAGATTAAGCTACATTCAGGGGTATTTTAAAGTAACACTTCCTGCGGTTGCTGGGACTGCAAGACGAGCAATGAGGTGTGGACAGGACAGGTTTATTTTGGCTCCTGTCCTGTGATTCTTCCCCCCACTCTCGAAACTACCACACACTGCTGGCAGGGATCCAGATGATGTGAAATAAAGTTTTATAAAGTAGTGGCAATATTCAGAATGCTGACAAAGGCATTTTTAAGATCAAAATGGCTCAGGCTATTGTAACGGGTCAACCGGTAGAAATTACATTCCTGATGACAGTTTCACTTTAAAGTGGCCTTGGTAAGTAGGATATATAATGATGATAGATGGAGGTCTCACACTCAATAGACTCTATTTCTGAAGGACTGTGATGTCAGCCATGTCTCCCCAGAACCTATATAGTTGGAAATGTTCCTGTCTTGGCACAAATTAGCAGAAACTGTACATTGGGGCAATCACATGAGGTCAACATTGGCCAACTAAATACTCCCGCAGACCTTCAAGGTCTCATGACTACCTGGCCCATTTCAATTTCTACCTGTAGTGTAAATGGACAAGCTCTGTGTTAGCTCTGATAATGCTGGAGAAAGGGAGGCACAATTTTTAAAAATGTATATTAGTGTTAAAGGGGTTTGTCTATAACTCAGTGATGGTTAGTGTAAAATTCCAGAGTGTAGGGGGATCTCTCTAAGCTGACACATTATGATTCCTCTAGTGCTTTGAGATGCTGTGTGCTGACAATGTGCTTAGATTATCAGGGTACAGGTTCATATACACTTTTACTTAGCTTCTGAACATTGCAATATCTAAGACATAGAAAGAGAGATGAGATAGATCAAAGATATGATGATGAGATCCATGAGATGCATATAACATAAAATTACATTCTCAGCTCTGCTACATCTCAGCCACAACATACAGATCTGCTGTGCCTCCCTCTCCCTTCTCTGAATAAAGACCTTATCTGTTTGTAGCTTGTAGCATTATTCTCCTCATGGTATTTGCTTGCAGAAAGTCTCTGTGTGAGTTCATCCTGGAATGCAAGGGTGGGGGCTGGAGTGCAGTATCAGACAGGAGAATATTATGTCTTCCCGACCCTAACTACCCAGGAAAATGAAATTGTTTACACCAAGACTGATTGGTTGGAATTATATCTGTGAAATATGTATTTTAAGAATTTTGTGTTTGTGGAAATGCTCCTTTAACATCAGAAATATTTGCGGGGTGATTTCAATCCAGAGCCTAAGCCCTCTTGCACATGACCTTAATTTTCGTCCCTGTCTGCAGATTTAATGGATAAAAGACTGAAAACATAATTTCTATAGGGTCCCACAACTGGCCGGTTTCCATATGTGAGCTGACTACCAGAACCTCAAAACTCAGAGCAGGTCCTTTTTTTGGCATATGAAATGGACACCTCTGTACTTAAGGGGTTCAATAGTTCTGCTGAGGTCCAATACAATTCATAGCAATATTGCTGTTGCATCTCATTCAAAAAAAATTAGCAAAGAAAAACACAAAATAGTTTTGCATATAATAGAGCTACCTGCAAAGAGAATTATTTCACTTTTTTTCAGGAATTTTAGCCAGACAAGCTGACTCATCAGGAAATATAGCATTGTACGTATCAAAATCCATAAGCAATATTTCAGATAAAAAAAGGTGCGGTTTATTGCCAGCTCTGTGAAAGGTCTAGACATCTGAGATGAATGATATTTTCCTGTACAGGTGATATGTTTGAAGTGTTAAAGACCAAGGTTGCACTATTACTAGTATTAAGGCTAAACTGGATATACATCTTATGGCATTCAGAATATAGCATTGTAGGCAAAGAATGAAATGTCAAAGGAAAGAGCACAAGACTTTGCTACTATTCTGAAGGTTGATATATATCTTACTTTTTATGCTGCTGACATAGCAGCTCAGGAGGTTTAATTAAAGGGGAAGTTAAACTGATACATTGGGAAAAAAAAACCTCTTATGATGTCTCAATGGAATTTAACAGCATAATGTGTATGTGTCGCATGTAATGTACAGTAATCTGTATGAGGATGTTTTTTGCATATAAAGGGGTATATATAGGTTGCATCAAAAATTGCCAAATTTTAGAAACTGCACCAAAAATTTGCACGATAAAGAGCAGAAGTGCTAAAAAAAAAAACAGACACAAATTGCAAGACGTAAATACATCTGCCCCTTTATATAAGAGAAATACTATGTATAATGTAAATGTGCTCCATGCAATGCACTGTAATGTGTATGGTTGGAAGTAAAAGCTCTCCTTACAGAGACTTAGCAGTTTGAGGTTGGCTTGCAGGTGTGTTGAGACTTATAGCCTTTTATGCTCTGCTAGGGAATTCTGGTAAATATGCAAATGTATTTTCCATGATGGGATAAGGAAAACATTGCCTGTACCTTGTAAGGCTGCCCCCTTAAAATCAAGCATGACTTTCAAGAAGCCTTATGACATGATATGGGATTAAAGCTGCTGTATACAATAAACTGCTGTATACAATAAGATGTGTATGCAGCCACTGGTGGTAATGCACTGCCCATCTGATTTATTGATTTTAATTATTATGTTATTAGTTATCAATTTAACTTGTTTAAAATGAAAAATGAAATATGTATGTGTTGTATAAGGTGCATTCCATTAGGCACAATCTTGGGTTAGCAGTACCTAATTTTGCATGGTATGTGCCTTCTAGAATGTTCTACGTTTCTGTTCAGGAAGCTGATTGGTTACCTTGACTAGGTGGCAGGAATTTAAAAATGTTTAATATGTTTTGTATGTTTTACCTGAGATAGGAGTGAGTGAGTGAGTGAGTACCTACCTCCCTTGTTTGTCACAAAAGTTTATCAGTGGGGCATTTATCAGTTGATGGGCAAACCCATCAATTATTTATATATATTGTTTGATAATCTTAATTGTCATTGGAGTAATATTAATTTTTTTTAATTACTTTCTATTTGTGGATTGTGTCTATATGTAGCTCTAAACAATTATGGCAGCCAAATTTTAGCATTTTCATATTTGATGTAGTGGAATTTATTGGTTTTGGAACAACTGGTCTGACATCTTAATGTGAGGTCGGTACTCATGCTGTTTGGGAGCTTACCATGACCAGGGTCATAGAGAAACATGTAGACGCTACAAGAACCATGTATCATGGATTGAACAAACCTAGTGCGAAGAAAGGAAATTCCAGATCCAGCTGTGCCAAGGGCAACTCGAGCTTTATTGTGGCATATCATTAAAATCCATACGTGTCAACGGCCAACGGGTTTTCAACGGAAGCACCGTCCCTCACAGAGGGGTCATCCATGCCTTGTCGGGCACTCCACTTTTTCTATTATCTAGTGAACAAACCTATCTTGAACTGGCTTTACTGTTAGAGGACATCTACCACCAGGAGGAAGGATTGTAAACCAAGCACACTGACATACTGGTGTTTGCCCCCTCTGCCAGGATCTTCTCTTCTTTAAGTTTCCTATGCCCTTGTTTTTAAGAAAATAGACTTTACAAAGAATGCATATTAATACCTATGGAGCCTAGGCTCATTTGCAACATTTTTGAAGCCTTTTTTGTAAAACCAGGGCATTAAAAGATAAAAAGAGCAGATCCTCCAAGAGGGGGGGGGGGGCACACCAGTATGTCAGTGTGCTAGGTTTACAATTCTTCATCTTGGTGGTAGATATCCTTTAAAACACATGATTGCCATCTTAAGACCATAACAGAATCAAATACGGTCAGCAGCATTATGACCACAACACCAAGGTTGCGCACAGTATTGCTGTTGACCATCTCAAAGCCGAACTTTGTCATTTCCTCACTGTATGAGTGGATTCTCAGGATCATGCAGTGAACTTTAAATTAGAATTAAACTCTAATCTGACAGTCCTTGGCTTTGTAACATGTTGCTTTGATATGTCAGTAGGCATTTGACCAATTAAGGTATATTTGATTGCTTATGCAAATTCCCACCCTAAAGCGTAATTAGGAAATGCACAGGAGCAAATTCTAAAAAGCTTATTGATTTGTTCATGCTAAATGCTCCTATGTAACTTTAGAGCAGAGTTTCCACTGAACTTTAGATGATAAAAAAAATTCACAAAGAGTCCTTACATGATATACAGTATGCTATAGGTGCAACCTCATTCTGGAGAACAATATGCCTATATTTTGTAGGCATAAATCTTTATTTCTGTTGAAGGGGAGAATTATTCTGACCACCATATTAGGGGTCGGGAAGGAATTTTACTCTGCTTTGGCGCAATTGTAATCAGACTTTTTTGCCTTCCTTTGGATCACCAATGTATAATGTAGAATTAATAGGTTGGACTTGATGGACTGATGTCTTTATCACGGTTGCCCCTGCGGCCCATATCCCGGGTCGCAGGCGCACCCCTGTACCTCCGTGTGCCCCAGGCCAAAACTCACCTGTCCCAGCTCCAGCGGTAGTCCCCGTGATGTCCGCGCTCCAGCACACGTGTTTCCGTGTCTTAGGGCTTAAAGGGCCAGCTACTGCTAATTGGTGCTGGCCAGCTGCCTGCCCTGATAAATATCAGCCCCTTCCTACGTCCCCTGACGGATCTTCCATACGTGAGAGAAAGCAGTATTCCAAGCCCTCTGGAATTATCCAGATTTCCCGTTGTGACCTCGTTTCCGTTCGTGACTCCGATTCCGTGCTGCCTGTTCTGACCTACCTATGTAGGTTACAAACATTTCTTGTTTTTTTTCCTCTATCCCTCCATGATCCAACGGCTTCTTGAATGCTCGTTGCATGAGGAACAGGTTCTCTGACTGCTGTACTTACCTTTTATCCACGGTGAACAAAATATACCTCATTGTTCACACTGTTTTTGATCTGTTACTCTACATTTGAATCTTGTTTTACCTGTGTCCTGCTGACTAGGAGGGTTGTTGTACCTCCACCTTAGGAAATGACCAAAAGGTAGAACTTTTTTGCCTGGATCAACACTATGGGGCTCGTTTACTATGGGTCTGCGGAGCGCATTTCCGTTTTGTGCCGCATTTAACAGAGGAGAGGATTTTGGCACACGTGATCGGATTTTGGCGCATCGGCGCCGGTTTGCACGCGACACAAATCGGAGGGCGGGCCTTTGAACAACCCGACAGATTCAGACTACGCGCAGGATTCAACATTTCGAATTGTGTCGCAAGACACGCACTTACAAGCACCAGGAAGAAGAAGGTGAACCCAGTGGACCACGGCGGGTTAAGCCGGATTATAGCATAGACTTCATGGACTTACATCTTTTTATCTTCTATGACGCTATAAGTAAAAGTAAAGCTATGCATGGCAAGTCTGGGAACAAAAACATCAAGATGATTCATTTAATTGGAACTCATTTGAGGGGGGGAGGGGTGCTGTTTTTTCATTCTTGATTATTTGATGTATATGTCAAACATACCAAATGATGAAAGGCTAAAACCAGCTGGTAAAAATGGACTTTCTCAAAAGAGAAAAATTAAATTTCCAAGGAAATTTGAAGATTGCGGTAAGCTTGGAAGAAACTCCAGAAATTCACTTGGTTCTAAATGTATATTGGCAGTTTCAGTGCATTATGTCGTGATCAATGAGGTCAGGACTCGTTGTTCAATTATGAATTTACTGGGATCATTATTTAGTAAAAAAAAGAATCCAGAATTTGTTAAGTGCCAGAGACTTACAAAGGAAGCATATCACTAAATCTTTAAAGCTCAATTAAAATCCTTCATAACACCATTTTCTAAGGTCTTGTGTAATAATTAAATGTGCAATGATATTTAAGGCTTCGCCTTCACCTGGACAAGCAGTTATACAGCGACAAGGAAGCCGTGCGTACTCTTAAAGAGGCAGCGTCTGGTTTCTCGGAGTAACTTTTGTGTTGTGTCTATCGCTATTTATAGCTCTCTCTATGTTAACATTGAGAACTATTTCGATTTATAGATTACGGCTGCTAGGACATAACGTAGGCTACTTAAGAATGGAGGATGTAATAAATATTAATGACAATCTTGGTTTACATGATCATGAATCATTGAAATTGACTATAAGTATGTATTAATGGAGAAGCTTGTCTGCATGGATACTATCTATCCATCGTATATGAGTATGGATAAGGTTGGTATTATACATGCATATTGTACAAATAAAATTGTGAACAAGCAAGGGTAATTTTTACTATTTGTGTTCTAGGACTTTGCAAAAACATTCAAAACTGTCCCTTATACTGGCCTAACAGGTAAAATAGGGTCTATTGGTTTGGAAGGAATCATTTGCAATTGGATTGAAAACAAACTGAAGGAAGCTGAAGACTGAAAGCTAAAGGATAGTATCCAGAGAGTTGTGATCAATGATTCCTACTTGAATGGTCAACAGTTTATGAGTGGTGGAGCCCAGGTTTCTTTGCTTGGCCCACTACTATTTAATATATTTATTAATGATTAGAGGTAGGAATTAATAGCACTGTGTCTATTTTGCGATGCACCAAGCTATGTAGTGTAATACAGTCCTATGAGGATGGGAGTAGTACACAGCTGTGTAGTGTAATGACATCTATGGAGGATGGTAGTATACAGCTGTGTATGTAATACATTCTATGGAGGATGGACGTAGTACAAGCTGTGTAGTGTGATACAGTCATGGAAGGTGGTAGTATACAACTGTGTAGTGTACTATCAGTTCCTATGGAGATGGGAGTGTACAAGCTGTGGTAGTGTATACAGTCTATGGGAGATGGGTAGTACACTGTGTAGTGTAGATACAGTCTATGGAGGATGGGAGTAGTACAAGCTGTGCTAGTGTAATACCGTCTAGGAAGGGAGTAGTACAGCTGTGTATGTAATACAGTCTATGGAGGATGGGATAGTACAAGCTGTGTATGTGATACAGTCTATGGAGTGGGAGTAGTACAAGCGTTTATGTGGATACAGTCTTGGGGGAGGGGAGTAGTACATGCTTTGTAGGTGTTACAGTCTATGGAGGATGGAGTAGTACAAGCTAGTTGTGTAATACAGTCTATGGAGGATGGGAGTAGTACAAGCTGTTGTAGTGTTATACAGTCTATGAGGATGGGTAGTAGTACAACTGTGCAGTGTAATAAGGTCTAAGTGAGGCATGGGACTAAGTACAAGCTGTGTATGTGTATACGTCTATGAAGGATGGGAGTAGTACAAGCGGTGTAGTGTAATACATCTATGGAGGATGGGAGTAGTACAGCTGTGTAGTGGGTACGTCTATGGAGGATGTAAGTTACAACTGGTAGTGTAATCATCTATGGAGCGATGGGATAGTACAAGCTGTGTAGTGTAATACGCCTATGAGGATGGAGGTACAATGCTGGTATGTAATACATCCTATGGAGGATGTAATAGTTAACAAGCTTGCGTGATAAGTCTAATGGGATGGGACTGTACAAGCTGTTAGTGTAAGTACAGTCTTGAGGATGGGAGTAGTACAACTGTGTAGTGTATACGTCTTATAGTAGTAGTACAGCTGTGCTATACAGCTAGGAGGAAGTAGACACTTTATCATTTATGGGCTGGAGTACAAGCTATGTGTACAGTCTAGAGGTGGATGACAAGGTGTTTAACTCATGGAGGTGTCATGGGCTGAGTACTACACTGGTCTCATCCCCCGCAAATGAGTTCATGTGATAAATTTCAGGTTATGCACGTGGGGTGAATAATCGACATGCAACATACACTCACAGCCACTTATGGGTCACCTGTCGCAACTGCTGTTAGCATTAATTTATCACCAATCACATGGCGGCAACTCATGCATTCAAGACAATCCTGCTTTCAACCGAGCATCATATGGGGAAGAAGGGGATTGAGCCTTTGAACGTGGTATGGTTGTTGGTGCTAGAAGGGCTGGTCTGAGTATTTCAGAAACTGCTGATCTACTGGGATTTCACGCACAACCATCTCTAGGTTTACAAGAATGGTCCGAAAAAGAAAAAACTCCAGTGAGCGGCATTCTGTGGGCGAAATGCCTTGTGATGCCAGAGTCAGAGAAGAATGGGCAGACTGCTTCGACTGATAAAAAGGCAAGTGACTCAAATCGCCACCCGTTACAACCAAGGTAGGCAGAAGAGCATCTCTGAATCACAGTACGTCGAACTTTGGGCAGATGGGCTACAGCAGCGAAGAACCACACGGCCCCTCCTTCAGCTAAGAACAGGAAACTGAGGCTACAATTTGCAGAAGCCTCATCGAATTTGGACAGTAGAAGATTGGAAAACGTGCCTGGTCTGTATCTGCGAATTCTGCTGCGACATTCATGGTAGGGTCGAATTTGGGCGTCACAACATGAGCATGGATATCCATCCTGCCTTGTATCAACGGTTCAGGCTGGGGTGGTGGTGTCATGGTGTGGGAATATTTTCTTTGCACTCTTTGGGCCCCTTGGTACCATTGAAGCATCGTTTGCAAACGCCACAGCCTACCTGAGATTTGTTGCTGACCATGTCCATCCCTTTTATGACCACAATGTACCCTGTTACATCTGAGGCTTACTTTCAGCGATATGCCCATGTTATAAAGCTGGGAATCATCTCAGACTGGTTTCTTGAACATGACATGAGTACACTGTTACTCAAATGGCCTCCACAGTCACCAGATCTCAATCCAATAGAGCATCTTGGGATGTGGGAACGGGAGATTCGCATCATGGATGTGCAGCCGACAAATCTGCGGCAACTGGTGATGCCATCATGTCAATATGGCATCAATATGTCAATATGGTGCTTCCAGCACCTTGTTGAAATCTTGCCACGAAGAATTGAGGCGTTTCTGAAGGCAAAAGGGGGTCCACCCCGTTACTAGCATGGTGTACCTATAAAGTGGCCGGTGAGTGATCCCTTGGGAAGTAAAGTAGTCCCTTGTTGACTAGTCGGTGACTATAGACATAGATTAAATAACAGCCATGCAATGTCATCAGGTGCCTCAAGATCTTGTTATGTATGAAAGTGGTCTGGACTCTTACTGGAGAGCAATAATATCATGGTTATGGGAGAAAAAATTTATTTAATTCTTAAGGTGGACTTTTTCCAGCCTTATATACTATGTACTAATATTACCACTGTACAAGGCATTGGTTCGGCATAACCTTGAATATGCCACTCTTCTGGCTCCAGTCCTTAATAGGATGCCCGGAGCTGGAGAGGGTAGAACAAGAACCACAAAGAAGGGGTTTGTAGGTTTTCACTTATGCAAAACGATTAAAAGATTTGATCAATTTAGTTTTAAAAAGAAATGACTAAGGGTATACATGCTAAATTTATATAAATATTAGAGATGAGCGAGCACTAAAATGCTCGGTTGCTCGTTTATTCGAGACGAACTTTTCCTGATGCTCGAGTGCTCGTCTCATAACGAGCCCCATTGAAGTCATGGGACTCGAGCATTTTTCAAGGGACCATGGTTCGGGATAAAATGTGTGTTAATTAAGTGAAAAAGAATGTCTTCTGATAATTAGCAGATGTATGCAACATCTGCAATCTATTCTTCACTGTTCGCGCGCGTATATTTCTCCCGACACAGTTAGCAGATGTGAAGAACAGTGAAGATAGAAAAAAACAGTGAACCAGATCATTTAAGTGAAAACACAGGTGAATAATATTGCAGATGTTTGCGCACATCTGCTTACTTGTCGGGAGATACGCTGTCCCGGGATCCCTGCTCTTCTTCCACTGAAGTCTCCCCGTGTCTCCGTCGCTGCCCGATGTCTCCGTGCCGCTGCCGATGTCTCCGTCCCTCGATGTCTCCGTGCCCCGATGTCACCGTGCCCCGATGTCCACCGTGCCCCGATGTCTCCGTGCCCCGATGTCTCCCTCGTGTCTCCGTGCCCCATGTCTCCGTGCCCCGATGCTCCTGCCCCTAGTGTCTCCGTGCCCCGATGTCTCCGTGCCCCGATGTCTCCGTGCCCCGATGTCTCCGGTGCCCCGAGTCTCCGTGCCCCGATGTCTCCGTGCCCCGATGGTCCCCGTTCTCGTGCCGCTGCCTGATGTCTCCGTGCCCTGCCCGATGTCACCTTGCCCCAATGTCTCCGTGCCCCAATGTCTCGTGCACCTATGTCTCCGTGCCCCGGAGTCTCCGTGCCCCGATTTCTCCGTGCCCCTATGTCTCCGTGCCCCGATGTCTCCGTGCCCCGATGTCTCCGTGCCCCGATGTCTCCGGGCCCCTATGTCTCCGTGCCCCTATGTCTCCGTGCCGCTCCGTGTCGCTGCCCGATGTCTCCGTGCCACTGCCCGATGTCTCTGTGCTGCTCCCGTGTCTCTGTCTGCTCCCCGTGTCATCTGTCCTGCTCACCGTGTTCTTCAATGGTGTTCTCACACTATATATTGTTTCTTCACATGCTATTTTTGTTTCGCACCGTTCCGCGCTGTATCTCCGACAAGTAAGCAGATTGCCGAACATCTGTAATCTATTCTTCACTGTGTTTCTTTATGTGTTTTTTCGCTTAAATATCCTTGTTCACTGTGTTCACTGTTTTTATTCTATTCTCATTGTTCTTCACACTGTGTTTTTTTAATTAAATAGCCGATCGATCTCGAGCAGGGGAATCTCGTCCAGCAACGAGCCGTTTCGAGTACCCTTAATACTCGGAACGGCATCAGTCTCGGACGATTCTCGCTCATCTCTAATAAATATATAACTGCCCCAAACAAAAAATATGGTGGAAATTTGTTAATCAAATAAAAAAAACAAGATAGTCCTGCCGGAGAAAAAAGGTTAATCACCAGAGAGGAACGAGCTTCTTTACAGTTAGGATCTGTGAATCTAGGAATAGCCAGCTCAGCAGACAGCAGCAAGAGACAGCAAAACCTTCAAGAAGGGTCTAGGTGCCTTATTCAAGCAAAATACATTTATGGTTTGTATTAATATAGAATTGTGTCCCTTTTGGTTGAACTTGATGGACATATGTCTTTTCTCACTGAACTAACTATGCTTGTCCGCAATAGAAACACATGACTCCTTCTTCCAAAGCGGCATAATTGCTATAGTATTACAGCTCAGCTTTATAAAAATAAGGCCTAGTTTGCTATTCCACAAACTCCCCTTTCTTTTTGAAACTACCCATTTTTAACCCCTTACAGACATGTGAGTAATAGTACTCACGGGCTGAGCCCTCTCCATAGCCAATAAGTCTTTGCTGCATATTTCAGCAAAAGCTTCCCGGTGACACCGCGTCAGTGATAGCTTCAAAAAATAGCGGGGATCGTCGTTTTCCTGTGAAGTTATCGGCGACGGCGATTCGTCGCCATGACAGCCTGGGGTCTTCCAACTTTTTGGAAGAAAGCACCATGTATCCACTGCCGAGGATTGAAAACAAACTGAAGGAAGCTGAAGACTGAAAGCTAAAGGATAGTATCCAGAGAGTTGTGATCAATGATTCCTACTTGGAATGGTCAACAGTTATGAGTGGTGGAGCCCAGGGTTCTTTTGCTTGGCCCACTACTATTTAATATATTTATTAATGATATAGAGGTAGGAATTAATAGCACTGTGTCTATTTTGCAGATGACACCAAGCTATGTAGTGTAATACAGTTAGTGGAGGATGGGAGTAGTACAAGCTGTGTAGTGTGTACAGTCTATGGAGGATGGTGTAGTAACAAGCTGTGTAGTGTAATACAGTCTGTGGAGGATGGGAGTAGTACAAGCTGTGTAGTTGTAATACAGTCTATGGGATGGGGTAGTACAAGCTGTGTTAGTGTATACAGTCTATGGAGGATGGAGTCAGTTACAAGCTGTGCAGTGTAATACAGTCTATGGAGGATGGGAGTAGTACAAGCTGTGTAGTGTAATCAGTCTATGGAGGATGGGAGTAGTACAAGTGTGTAGTGTGTGATACAGTCTATGGGGATGGGGTAAGTAGTACAAGTGTGTAGTGTGATACAGTCTATGGAGGATGGGAGTAGTACAAGTGTTGTAGGTGAATACAGTCTATGGAGGATGGGAGTAGTACAAGTAGTAGTGTATACAGTCTTGGAGGATGGAGTAGTACAAGCGTGTATGTGATACAGTCTATGGAGGATGGGAGGTAGTAGTACAAGATGTGCAGTGTAATAAGGTCTAAGGAGGATGGGACTAGTACAAGCTGTGTAGTGTGATACAGTCTATGAAGGATGGGAGTAGTACAAGTGTGTAGTGTAATACGTCTATGGAGGATGGAGTGGAGAGTAGTACAAGCTGTGTAGTGTGATACAGTCTATGGAGGATGGTATAGTACAGCTGGTAGTGTATACAGTCTGTGGAGCATGGGGTAGTACAAGCTGTGTAGTGTAATACCAGTCTCTGGAGGAGGATGGGAGTAGTACAAGCTGTGTAGTGTAATACAGTCTATGGAGGATGGGAGTAGTACAAGCTGTGCAGTGTAATAAGGTCTAAGGAGGATGGGAGTAGTACAAGCTGTGTAGTGTGATACAGTCTATGAAGGATGGGAGTAGTACAAGCTGTGTAGTGTAATACAGTCTATGGAGGATGGGAGTAGTACAAGCTGTGTAGTGTAATACAGTCTATGGAGGATGGGAGTAGTACAGCTGTGTAGTATAATACAGTTTATGGAGGATGGGAGTAGTACAAGCTGTATAGTGTAATACAGTCTATGGAGGATGGGAGTAGTACAAGCTGTGTAGTGTAATACAGTCTATGGAGGATGTTCATGGGCTGCAGGTGACTTGGACAAACTGAGTGTTTGCTCATCCGCTCGGCAAATGAGGTTCAATGTGGATAAATGTAAGGTTATGCACCTGGGGGTGAATAATCGACATGCAACATACACTCACCGGCCACTTTATTAGGTACACCTGTCCAACTGCTCGTTAACACTTAATTTCTAATCAGCCAATCACATGGCGGCAACTCAGTGCATTCAAGACAATCTCCTGCAGTTCAAACCGAGCATCAGTATGGGGAAGAAAGGGGATTTGAGTGCCTTTGAACGTGGTATGGTTGTTGGTGCTAGAAGGGCTGGTCTGAGTATTTCAGAAACTGCTGATCTACTGGGATTTTCACGCACAACCATCTCTAAGGTTTACAGAGAATGGTCCGAAAAAGAAAAAACATCCAGTGAGCGGCAGTTCTGTGGGCGGAAATGCCTTGTTGATGCCAGAGGTCAGAGAAGAATGGGCAGACTGCTTCGAGCTGATAAAAAGGCAACAGTGACTCAAATCGCCACCCGTTACAACCAAGGTAGGCAGAAGAGCATCTCTGAATGCACAGTACGTCGAACTTTGAGGCAGATGGGCTACAGCAGCAGAAGACCACACCGGGTGCCACTCCTTTCAGCTAAGAACAGGAAACTGAGGCTACAATTTGCAGAAGCTCATCGAAATTGGACAGTAGAAGATTGGAAAAACGTTGCCTGGTCTGATGAGTCTCGAATTCTGCTGCGACATTCAGATGGTAGGGTCAGAATTTGGCGTCAACAACATGAAAGCATGGATCCATCCTGCCTTGTATCAACGGTTCAGGCTGGTGGTGGTGGTGTCATGGTGTGGGGAATATTTTCTTTGCACTCTTTGGGCTCCTTGGTACCAATTGAGCATCGTTGCAACGCCACAGCCTACCTGAGTATTGTTGCTGACCATGTCCATCCCTTTATGACCACAATGTACCCTGTAACATCTGATGGCTACTTTCAGCAGGATAATGCGCCATGTTATAAAGCTGGAATCATCTCAGACTGGTTTCTTGAACATGACAATGAGTACACTGTACTCAAATGGCCTCCACAGTCACCAGATCTCAATCCAATAGAGCATCTTTGGGATGTGGTGGAACGGGAGATTCGCATCATGGATGTGCAGCCGACAAATCTGCGGCAACTGTGTGATGCCATCATGTCAATATGGCATCAATATGTCAATATGGTGCTTCCAGCACCTTGTTGAATCTATGCCACGAAGAATTGAGGCAGTTCTGAAGGCAAAAGGGGGTCCAACCCGTTACTAGCATGGTGTACCTAATAAAGTGGCCGGTGAGTGTATTTCCTTGGGAAGTAAAAGTAGTCCCTTGTTGACTAGTCGGTGACTAGTAGATTATAGATTAAATAACAGCATGCAATGTCAATCAGGTGCCTCTAAAGCCAGCAAGATCTTGTTATGTATGAAAAGTGGTCTGGACTCTTACTGGAGAGCAATAATATCATGGGTTATGGGGAGAAAATAATTATTTAATTCTTAAAGGTTGGACTTTTTCCAGCCTTATATACTATGATACTATGAGAAGGATGTAATATTACCACTGTACAAGGCATTGGTTCGGCATTAATCTTTGAATTATCGGCTTTTCCTTTATTTTTTTTTTTTTTTCCCCCCCCCCAATCAAACTGGGCTCCAGTCCTTAATAAGGATGCCCTGGAGCTGGAGAGGGTAGAACAAAGAACCACAAAAAGAAGGGGTTTGTAGGTTTTCACTTATGCAAAAAGATTAAAAGAATTTGATCAATTTAGTTTTAAAAAGAAATGACTAAGGGGATACATGATTAATTTATATAAATATTAGAGATGAGCGAGCACTAAAATGCTCGGGTGCTCGTTATTCGAGACGAACTTTTCCTGATGCTCGAGTGCTCGTCTCGAATAACGAGCCCCATTGAAGTCAATGGGAGACTCGAGCATTTTTCAAAGGGAAAATTCTTAGAATTCGGGAAATTCCTATTTCCTAGATTATGATACACCCCCCCCCCCCCCCCCCCCCTTACGGTTATTTTATATACCCTCATGGGTATTTTAAATAAAGCCACCCCATTGATTAATTAGATACAACCCCCCTCAACCCCATGGTTTCCTTATGTATATAGCCGTATGTGGGCCCCCACAGCCCCGGGTGGGGCACTTGCCCGCCCTGGCAAGGAGTTACCATTTTCCATGTGAACAGGTTGTGTAGAATCCTGAACCTGAATGTAGCAAAGGAATAGAGCCAGGTCTATCACAGCGATGGTTAGATACACGTCACTCCTTCTGTATGTGTCGTAGTGGTGCACAAGATGGGGAAACACCGATGTTATTTCCAAAAAGTCAATACTTGGCACTCAAAATTTAAGATGAGAAGAACTTTATTATTATTATTATTATTATTGGCAGAGTCTCCAGAAGGAGAGCTCTTCATTCCCGGGCCTGAATGCAGAGGAATCTTCATTTTTATATTCATTTTATATGTATATTTATATAAGTTAGTATTCCAGTGCATCCTCCCTTGACCAGTTTGACAGGAGGGCAGAGCATTGTCACTCATAGTTCATTTAGAGATACTGGACAGTTATACTGTACAATCTGCTAGTGTACATAATTAGAGATGAGCGAGCACTAAAATGCTCGGGTGCTCGTTATTCGAGACAAACTTTTCCTGATGCTCGAGTGCTCGTCTCGAATAACGAGCCCCATTGAAGTCAATGGGAGACTCGAGCATTTTTCAAAGGGACCATGGTTCGGGAATAAAATGTGTTAATTAATTGAAAAAGAATGTCTTCTGATAAGTTAGCAGATGTATGCAAACATCTGCAATCTATTCTTCACTGTTCCGCGCGTATATTATCTCCCGACAAGTTAGCAGATGTGAAGAACAGTGAAGAATAGAATAAAAACAGTGAACACAAGATCATTTAAGTGAAAAACACAGTGAAGAATAGATTGCAGATGTTCTGCACATCTGCTTACTTGTCGGGAGATACGCTGTCCCGGGATCCGCTGCTCTTCTTCCACTGAAGTCTCCCCGATGTCTCCGTGCCGCTGCCCGATGTCTCCGTGCCGCTGCCCGATGTCTCCGTGCCCCTATGTCTCCGTGCCCCGATGTCTCCGTGCCCCTATGTCTCCGTGCCCCGATGTCTCCGTGCCCCGATGTCTCCGTGCCCCGATGTCTCCGTGCCCCTATGTCTCCGTGCCCCTATGTCTCCGTGCCGAGCCGTGTCGCTGCCCGATGTCTCCGTGCCACTGCCCGATGTCTCTGTGCTGCTCCCCGGTGTCTCTGTGCTGCTCCCCGGTGTCTCTGTCCTGCTCACCGTGTTCTTCAATGTGTTCTTCACACATATATATTGTTCTTCACATGCTATTTTGTTCGCACCGTTCCGCGCGTATCTTCCGACAAGTAAGCAGATGTGCCGAACATCTGTAATCTATTCTTCACTGTGTTCTTCACTGTGTTTTTCACTTAAATGATCCTGTGTTCACTGTGTTCACTGTTTTTATTCTATTCTTCATTGTTCTTCACTGTGTTTTTTTAATTAAATGCTGGATCTCGAGCAGGGGAAATACTCGTCCGAGCAACGTGCCGTTTCGAGTACCTTAATACTCGAACGAGCATCAAGCTCGGACGAGTATACTCGCTCATCTCTATACATAATATACATAGTGCAAGGATAATCCACACAGTGATATGAAGAATGGAAAACGGGCGTAATCAAGGACTTGGTAAAGGCTTCAATTCCTTTATTATTTGACATAACCAGTAACACTACAACAGGGATAATACACACAGTGATGTCACAGTACAGGGATAATACACACAGTGATGTCACAGTAAAGAGATAGTACACACATTGATGTCACAGTACAGGGATAATATACACAGTCATGTCACAGTACAGGAAAAATACACACAGTGATGTCACAGTACAGGGATAATACACACAGTGATGTCACAGTACAGGGATAATACACACAGTGATGTCACAGTACAGGGATAATATACACAGTGATGTCACAGTACAGGGATAATACACACAGTGATGTCACTGTGTTTTTTTTTTATTCGATTTAACAAATTTTCACCATATTTTTTGTTTGGGCCAGTTATATATTATTAGAGATGAGCGAGTATACTGTCGAGTGATGCTCGTTCGGATATTAAGGTACTCGAAACGGCTCGTTGCTCGGACGAGTATTTCCCCTGCTCGAGATCGAGCATTTAATTAAAAAAACACAGTGAAGAACATGAAGATAGAATAAAAACAGTGAACACAGTGAACACAGGATCATTTAAGTGAAAAACCCAGTAAAGAACCACAGTGAAGATAGATTACAGATGTTCGGCACATCTGCTCTACTTGTCGGAAGATACGCGCGGAACGGTGCGAACAAAATAGCATGTGAAGAACAATATATATGTGTGAAGAACACATTGAAGAACACGGTGAGCAGGACAAGAACGGGAGAGACAGAGACACTGGGGAGCAGCACAGAGACTCGGGCAGTGGCACGGAGACATCGGGCAGCGACACGGAGCGGCACGGAGACATAGGGGCACGGGAGACATAGGGGCACGGAGACATGGGGCACGGAGACATCGGGGCACGGAGACATGGGCACGGAGACATCGGGCAGGAGACATAGGGGCACGGAGACATCGGGGCACGGAGGACATCGGGGCACGGAGACTAGGGGCACGAGACATTGGGGCACGGAAATTGGGGCACGGTGACATCGGGCAGCGGGCACGGAGACATCAGGCAGCGGCACGGAGACATCGGGGCACGGAGACATCGGGGCACTGGAGACATAGGGGCACGAGACATCGGGGCACGGGACATCGGACGGAGACATCGGGAGGCACGGAGACATGGGCCGGGGACACGGGACGGGCAATGGGGCACGGAGACATCGGGGCACGGAGACATCGGGGCACGGAGACATCGGGGCACGGTGACATCGGGGCACGGTGACATCGGGGCACGGAGACATCGGGCACGGAGACATCGGGCAGGGCAACGGGAGGGCGACGGAGACATCGGGGAGACTTCAGTGGAAGAAGAGCAGCGGATCCCGGGAACAGTATCTCCCGACAAGTAAGCAGATGTGCTGAACATCTGCAATCATTCTTCACTGTGTTTTTCACTTAAATGATCTTGGTTCACTGTTTTTATTCTATTCTTCACTGTTCTTCACATCTGCTAACTGTGTCGGGAGAAATATACGCGCGGAACAGTGAAGAATAGATTGAGAGTTTGCATACATTGCTAACTTATACAGAAGACATTTTTTCAATTAATTAACACATTTTATTCCCGAACCAAGGTCCCTTTGAAAAATGCTCGAGTTCCCTTGACTTCAATGGGGCTCGTTTTCGAGACGAGCACTCGAGCATCAGGAAAGTTCGTCTGAATAACGAGCACCCGAGCATTTAGTGCTCGCTCATCTCTAATATTTATATAAATTTAACATGTATCCCCTTAGTCATTTCTTTTTAAAAACTAAATGATCAAATCTTAATCGTTTTGCATAAGTGAAAACCTACAAACCCCTTCTTTTTGTGGTTCTTTGTTCTACCCTCTCCAGCTCCAGGGCATCCTTATTAAGGACTGGAGCCCAGAATTGAGTGGCATATTCAAGGTTATGCCGAACCAATGCCTTGTACAGTGGTAATATTAGTATCATAGTATATAAGGCTGGAAAAAGTCCAACCTTTAAGAATTAAATAAATTTTTTTCCCAAACCCATGATATTATTGCTCTCCAGTAAGAGTCCAGACCACTTTTCATACATAACAAGATCTGAGGCACCTGATGACATTGCATGCTGTTATTTAATCTATGATCTATAGTCACCGACTAGTCAACAAGGGACTACTTTACTTCCCAAGGACATACACCTCACCGGCCACTTTATTAGGTAACACCATGCTAGTAACGGGTTGGACCCCCTTTTGCTTCAGAATGCCTCAATTTTCGTGGCAAAGATTCAACAAGGTGCTGGAAGCACCATATTGACATTGATGCCATATTGACATGATGGCACACACAGTTGCCGCAGATTTGTCGGCTGCACATCCATGATGCCGAATCTCCCGTTCCACCACATCCCAAGATGCTCTATTGGATTGAGATCTGGTGACTGTGGAGGCCATTTGAGTACAGTGTACTCATGTCATGTTCAAGAAACCAGTCTGAGATGATTCCCAGCTTTATACATGGCGCTTATCCTGCTGAAAGTAGCACAGATGTTACAGGGTACATTGTGGTCATAAAAGGGATGGACATGGTCAGCAAAATACTCAGGTAGGCTGTGGCGTTGCAACGATGCTCATTGGTACCAAGGGGCCCAAAGAGTGCAAAGAAAATATTCCCCACATCCATGACAACCACCACCACCAGCCTGAACCGTTGATACAAGGCAGGATGGATCCATGCTTTCAGTTGTTGACGCCAATTCTGACCCTACCATCTTGAATGTCGCAGCAGAAATTCAGACGAACAGAACCAGGCAACGTTTTTCCAATCTTCTACTGTCCAATTCGATGAGCTTCTGCAAATTGTAGCCTCAGTTCCTGTTCTTAGCTGAAAGGAGTGGCACGGTGTGGTCTTCTGCTGCTGTAGCCCATCTGCTACAAGTTCGACGTTCTGTGCATTCAGAGATGCTCTTCTGCCTACCTTGGTTGTAACGGGTTGGCGATTTGAGTCACGTTGCCTTTTTATCAGCTCGAAGCAGTCTGCCATTCTTCTCTGACCTCTGGGCAACAAGGCATTTCCGCCCACGAAATGCCGCTCACGGATGTTTTTTTTTTTCGGACCATTCTCTGTAAACCTAGAGATGGTTGTGCGTGAAAATCCCAGTAGATCAGCAGTTTCTGAAATACTCAGACCAGCCCTTCTAGCACCAACACCATACCACGTTCAAAGGCTCAAATCCCCTCTTCTTCCCCATACTGATGCTCGGTTTGAACTGCAGGAGATTGTCTTGATGCACTGAGTTGCCGCCATGTGATTGGCTGATTAAATTAGTGTAACAGCAGTTGGACAGGTGTACCTATAAAGTGGCTGGTGAGTGTATGTTGCATGTCGATTATTCACCCCCAGGTGCATAAACCTTACATTTATCCACATTGAACCATTTGCGAGCGGATGAGCAAACACTCAGTTTGTCCAAGTCACCTGCAGCCCATGACATCCTCCATGACTGTATCACTACACAGCTTGTACTACTTCCATCCTCCATAGACTGTATTACACTATACAGCTTGTGTACTACTCCCATCCTCCAAAACTGTATTATACTACCAGCTGTACTACTCCCTTCTCTCCATAGAAGTATTATCACTACACAGCTTGTACTACTCCCATCCTCCATAGAAGTATTACCACTAACAGCTTGTACTACTCCCATCCTTCATAGACTGTATACACTACACAGCTTGTACTAGTCCATCCTCCTTAGACCTATTACACTGCACAGCTTGTACTATTCCCATCCTCCATAGACGTATTACACTACACAGCTTGTACTACTCCCATCCTCCAAGCGTATTACACTACACAGCTTGTACTACTCCCATGCTCCCAGACTGTATACACTACACAGCTGTACTACTACCATCCTGCCATAGACTGTATCACACTACACCAGCTTGTACTACTCCCATCCTCCATAGACTGTATTACACTACACAGCTGTACTACTCCATCCTTCATGACTGTATCACACTACACAGCTTGTACTAGTCCCATCCTCCTTAGACCTTATTACACTGACAGCTTGTACTACTCCCATCCTCCAGTAGACTGTATCACATACACAGCTTGTACTACTCCACCTCCATAGACTTATACACTACATAGCTTGTACTACTCCCATCCTCCATAGACTGTATTACCCTACACGCTTGTACTACTCCCATCCTCCATAGACTGATATCACACTACACAGCTTGTACTACATCCCACCTCCATAGACTGTATCACCACTACACAGCTTGTACTACTCCCATCCTCACATAGGACTGATTACACTACACAGCTTGTACTACTCCCATCCTCCATAGACTGTAACACTGCACAGCTTGTACTACTCCCATCCTCCATAGACTGTATTACACTACACAGCTTGTTACTACTCCCATCTCATAGACTGTATTACAACTACACAGCTTGTATACTCCCATCCTCCACAGACTGTATTGACACTACACAGTTGTTACTACTACCATCCCCATAGACTGTACACCTACACAGCTTGTACTACTCCCATCCTCCACGGACTGTATACACACATAGCTTGGTGTCATCTGCAAAATAGAACAGTGCTATTAATTCCTACCTCTATATCATTAAATAAATATATTAAATAGTAGTGGGCCAAGCAAAAGAACCTGGGTCCACCACTATAAATGTTGACCATTCCAAGTAGGAATCATGATCACAACTCTTGGATACTACCTTAGCTTTCAGTCTTCAGCTTCCTTCAGTTTGTTTTCAATCCAATTGCAAATGATTCCTCCAAACCATAGACCCTATTTTACCTGTTAGGCCAGTTATAAGGGACAGTTTTGATGTTTTGCAAAGTCAGAACACAAATAGTAAAAATTACCCTTGCTGTTCACAATTTTATTTGTACAATATGCATGTTATAATACCAACCTTATCCATACTCACTGATGAAAACGGGAATGGGGGGATGAGATGTAACAGGTATCACATGCAGACAAGCTGTCTCCCATTAATTACATACTTATATAGTCAATTTCAATGATTTATAACTCATGATATGTAAACCAGATGTCATTATTTATTCACATCCTCCATTATAGTAGCCTATACGTATGTCCCAGCAGGCAGAGAATCTATAATCGAAAGTTCTCAATGTTACATCAGAGAGAGAAGCTATAAATGCAGTAGCACAACACAAAAGTTACCCGAGAAGCCGACCGGCATCTTTAAGAGTACGCACGGCTTCCTTGTCGCTGTATAAGCTCTGTCAGGTGAAGCGCAGAGCCTTAAATATCATTGCACCAGTTATTATTACACAAGACCTTAGAAAAATGGTGTATGAAGGATTTTAATGAGCTTGATAACGATTAGAGTGATATGCTTCCTTTGTAAGTCTCCTGGCACCTTAACAAATTCTGGATTCTTTTTTCTTACTAAATACTGATCCCAGTAAATTCCATATGAACACACGGTTCCTTGACCCTTCATTGATCACGATACAAGAATGCACTGCAAACTGCCAATATACATTTAGAACCAAGTCAATTTCGAGTTTCTCTTCCAGCTGCACCGCAATCTTGTCAAATTTCCTTGGAAATTTAATTTTCTCTTTTGAGAAAGTCCAGTTTTACCAGCTGGCATCTGTTATTAGGCCTTTCATCATTGTGCGTAGTTGACTATACAATCAAAGCATATCAAGATGAAAAAACAGCACCCCTCCCCTCCCCCCCTCAAATGAGTTCCAATTAATATGAATCATCTTGAATGTTTTTCTTCCCAGACTGCATGCAGGCTTTACTTTACTTATAGCGTCATAGAAGATAAAAGTGTAGTCCATGAATCTATGCTATAAGTCCGCTTAAACCCGCCCGTGGTCAACGGGTCACCTTCTTCTTCCCTGGTGCTTGTAAGGGCCTCTGTCCTTGCGAACAATTCGAAATGTTGAATCCTCTGAGATAGTCCCTAATCTGCTCGGTTTGTTCACAAGGCCATCGCCTCAGATTTGTGTGGTTGGCAAGCCCCGGCGTTGCGCCCCCAAAATCCGATCATGTGTGCCAAAATCTCCTCTCCTCTGTTAAAATGCGGCCCAAAACAACCGGAAAATGCGCCATCCGCAGACCCTTAGTTAAACGAGCCCCATAGTGTTGATCAGGCAAAAAAAAATCCTACCTTTTGGTCATTTCTCTAAGGGGGAGTTACAACAACTACCCCTGGTCAGCAGGCCACAGGTTAAAACAAGATTCAAATGTAGAGTAACAGATCAAGAAACTGTGAAACAATGAGGTATATTTTGTTAACACGTGGATAAAAGGTAAGTACACAGTCAGAAGTAACCGTCCGCATGCACAAGCATTCAAGAAGCCGTTGCATCATGGAGGGAGTATACAGGATAAACAAAAAGAAATGTTTGTTAACCTACATAGGTGGTCAGAACAGGCAGCTCGGATCGGACAAGTATCACGAAACGGAAACGAGGTCACACGGGAAATCACAGATAGATCCCAGAGGGCGTGGAATCTGCTTTCTCTCACGTATGGAAGATCCGTCGGGTGGACCAGGAAGGCGATGATATTCAACAGGTAGGCAGCGGCCAGCACCAATTACATGAGCGGCCCTTTAAGCCCTAGAACGGACACACGTAGTCGCTCGTGTAGGCTGCCCCAATCTACGGGACTCACCGCCCCCCCTCGGCACCCCGCATGAGTCTTTCACGCCTGGCCATCGAGGTACACGTCCGCCTCGACTCCGAGACGCATATGGAAACAATCCCGGGCAAGACAAGGGGAGCTAACCCACCGTTGGAGTTAGGTTCAGGGGCCCCACATGCTCGCATGTGACTCTACATCAGCCTCCAACCTACTTCCTTCTGGTAAAGTGGGCCGGAAATGTGGGGACCCCGTGATAAACATCATAAGTAACTATCTACATTATAAGTGGGATCCAAAGGAAGGCAAAAAAAGTCTGATTGTACAATTGCGCAAAGCAGACTAATAAAATCATTCCCGACCCTCTAATATGGTGGGTCAGAATATATTCCTTCGCTCCCCTTCAACAGAATAAAGTTTTAATGCCTAAAAAATTAGGTCATATTGTTCTCCAGCAATGAGGGTTGCACTATAGCATACTGGTCTTAAGATGTAAGGACTCTTTGTAATTTTTTTATCATCTAAAGTCAGCGGAACGAAACTCTGTGCTCAAAGTTACATAGGAAGCGCATCTTAGCATGTAAGAAATCAATAAGCTTTTAGATTGCTCCTGTGCATTTCCTATTAGCTTTAGAAGTGGGAATTTGCATAAGCAATCAAAATACCTAATGGTCAAATGCCCTACTACAATATCAAAGCAAACATGTTACAGCCAAGACGCTCAGATTAGAGTTTAATTTAATTTAACAGTTACTGCATGATCCTGGAGAATCCCTCATACAGTGAGAAATGACCAAAGTTCGTTTGAAGATGGTCATGATTGTAAACCTAGCACACTGAAATACTGGTGTCCCCCCCCCCCCCTCTTGGAGGATATGCCTCTTTTTATCTCTTTTATGAAAATGTCCCCTGGTTTTACAAAAAAGACTTCAAAAAAGTGTTGCAATAGCCAACTCCATAGGTATAATATTGCATTTCTTGTATTGTAAGTCTATTCTCTTAAAAAACAAGGGCATAGGAAACTTAAAGAAGATGATCTCCTTGGCAGAGGCGGGGGCTAAACACCCCAGTAGTGTTCAGTGCCTGGTTTTACAATACCTTCCCTCCTGGTGGTTAGAGTCCTCTAACAGTAAGTGCAGTCAAGACAAGGTTGTTGTTCAATAGAAATACCGAAAAAGTGAGTTGCCCGAAAGGCGTGGAATGACCCCTCTGTTGAGGTGACGGTGCTTCCGTTATGAAAACCGTTGGCCGTGACACGTATGGATTTTAATGATATGCCACAATAAGAGCTTGAGTTGCCCTTGGCACAGCTTGGATCTGGAATTTTCCTTTCTTCGAACACTGGTTTGTTCAAGCAATGAGACATTGTGTTCTTGTAGCGTCTACATGTTCTTCTCTATGACCCTGGTCATGGTAAGCTCCCAAACAGCACGAGTACCGCCTCAACATTAAGATGTCAACCAGTTTGTTCCCCAAAACAATAAATTCCACTACATATCAAATATGAAAATTCTAAAATTGGCTGCCATAATTGTTTAGAGCTACATATAGACAAAATCATAAATAGACAGTAATTAAAAAAATATATTACTCCAATGACATTAAGATATCAAAACATATAATAAAATAATGATGGGTTTGCCCATCAACTGATAAATGCCCCACTGATAAACTTTTTGGACAAAACAAGGGATGGTAGGATCTCATCCCTAACTCAGTACTAAAAAAACATATAAGAGAAACTTTTTTAAATTCCTGCCCCCTAGTCAAGGTAACAATCAGCTTCCTGAAAAGAAACTCAGAAAAATTACTGAATAAGGCCATGACCATACAAATTAGGTACTGCTAACACCAAGATTGTGGCTAATGGAATCACCTTATGCAAACAACATACATATTCATTTTCTTCATTTATAAACAAGGTTAAATTATACTATAACATAATAATTAAAATCAAAAATAAATCAGGATTGGAGTGCTTACCAACCAGTGCTGCATACACATCTTATTGGATACACAGCTCTTTAAATCCCATATCATTGTCATAAGGCTTCTTGAAAGTCATGCTGTGATTTTAGGTGCCAGTCTTACAAGGGTACAAGGCAATGTTGGTTCCTTACTCCATCATGGAAATGCATTTGCATATTTTACCAGGAATTCCCTAGCACGATCAAAGGCTATAAAGTCTCAACACACTGACAAGCCAACCATCAAACTGGCTAAGTCTCTGTAAGGAGAGATTTTACTTTTTCCGACCAATACACATTAGTGCATTGCATGAGCACAATTACATTATAATAGTATTTCTCGTATATAAAGGGGCAGATGTAGTTTACGTCTGCAATTTGTTGTGTACTTGTTTTTTAAGCACTTCGGCTTCTTTATTGTGTCAAATTTTTGGTGTGTCAGTTCTAAAATTTGGCAATTTTTGATGCAACCTATATATACCCACACCCTATATGCAAAAGAGTCCTCAACACATTACTGTCATTAGCATGCGCATTTGCTGGTTAAATTCCAGTGAGGACATCATAAGAGGTTTTTTGTTTCCCAATGTTATCGTTTTAAAACTTCCCTTTAAATTAAACCTCCTGAGCATGGCTAGGTCCAGCAGCATAAAAAAGTAAGATATATATCAACCTTCAGAATCGAGCCAAAGTCTTGTGTGTCTCCCTTTCCTTTGACATTTCTTCTTTGCCTACATGCTAGTATCTGAATGCCATAAGATGTTGATATCCAGTTAGCCTTTAATACTAGTAATAGTGCAACCTTGGTCTTTAACACTTCAAACATATCACTGCTACAGGAAAAATATGCATTTCTCTCAGATGTCTAGACCTTTCATCAGACTGGCAATAAACCGCACCTTTTTATCTCTGACAATATTGCTTATGGATTTGATACGTGCCAATGCTATTTAGTCTGATTTGAGTCAGCTTGTACTGCTTAAATTCACTGAAAAAAAAAGGGCAATAAATTCTCTTTGCAGGGAGCTCTATTATATGCAAACCTATTGTGTGTTTTTCTTGCTAAATGTTGTTTTGTATGAGATGCAAACCGCAATATTCTATGAATTGTATTGGGACCTCAGCAGAACTATTGACACCTACAGTGACAGAGTGCCCATTTCAATAGTTCCAAAAAAAGGACCTGCATCTGGAGTTTTGAGGTTCGGGTAGTCAGCGCACATATGGAAAGGCCGTTGTGGGACCCTATAGAAAAATTATTTTCAGTCTTTTATCCATAAAACTCTGTCCAGGTAAAGGGACGAAATTAAGGTCATGTGCAAGAAGGCTTAGGCTCTGGATTGAAATACCCCACAAATATTTCTGATGTTAAGGAAGCATTTCCACAACACCAAAATTCTTAAAATAACTATTTCACATGTATAATTCAAAACCAATCAGTCTTGGTGAAACACATTTCATTTTCCTGGGGTAGTTAGGGTCGGGAAGGACATTAATTCTCCTGTCTGATACTGCACTCCAGCCCCCACCCTTGATTTCCATGGATGACTAAACAAAGACGACTTTACTCTGCCAAGCAAATACATGAGAGGATAATGCTCAAAGATCAAACTGATAAGGTCTTATTCAGAGAAGGGAGAGGGAGGCACAGCGACTGTATGTTGTGGCTGAGATGTGCAGACTGAGAATGTATTTTATGTTATGATGCATCTCATGGACTCTCAGTCATCATATCTTTAATCTACTCTCTAGCTCGCGTTCTATTGTCTTAGATATTACAATGTTCAGAAGAAGCTAAGTAAAGTGTATATGAACCCTGTAACCCCGGATATCTAACACATTGTCCAGCACACAGCATCTCAAGCACTAGTGGAAGTCAATGTGTCAGCTTAGAGAGATCCCCCTACACTTGGGAATTTTACCTAACCATCACTACTGAGTATAGGACAAACCCCTTAACAACTAAATAAATGTTGATAAAAATTGTGGCCTCCCTTCTCCAGCATTATCGCAGCTAACACAGAAGCTGTCCATTTACACTAGACAGGTAGAAATTGAAATGGGCCAGTGGTAGTCATGAGACCTTGAGGTCGGCGGGAGGTATTAGTTTGGCCAATGTTGACCTCATTTGATGCACCCCATGTACATTTTCTCTGTAATTGTGCCAAAAAGAACATTTCCACTATAGTTTGGGGAGTAAGGCTGACATCACCCAGTCCTTCAGAAATAGAGTCTATTGAGTGTGAGACCTCCATCTATAATCATATAATATCCTAACTTACCAAGGCCCTTAAAGTGAAACTGTCAGCAGGAATGTAATTTCTACCGGTTGACACCGTTACAAATACATACCAAGAGAGGCATATAGGACAACAATCTATCCAAAAGCAGACAGAGTGACTGTTGGGAATCCACAATGAAAACAATATTTATTATAAATTTACAGCATCAAGAACACAATAATATTAAAACATATAAAATATGTCCACAAGAACACAAAAGTAGTGTGGGGGTGGTCCAAAAAGTCAATCAAGTGAACGCATCTCCACTATAATGGCCCAAAAAATTGTATGCCAAGATCTACAAATTGTATATACCCCCGCCGTGCGTGGACAATGAAATAAAAAACAACAGGAAGACGGCTTGACCACCACCACAGCACCCCTACGCACTTTCCCTGGGGGTTGCTGTGGTAGGGGACCACCATATACTTACATATTGTAGCTCACAAGTCATGTGACCAACTTAGACCAATGAGCTGATACTATTACCTGGAAGTTACTAACATGGTCAGGTGTGTATTGAGCGATTGTCCGCGGTCGTACATGGTCGGCATTCCCGGGGCGGAAGCAGGAATTCCGTAAGATGAATTGACGTGTGGTCCCTACCACACCACCAGCACACCCCCAGGAAGAAGAAGTCGACGGCGAAAACGTGCGTCGGGGTGCTGTGGTGGTTGGCAACCTGTCCTGTATTTTTTTTCATCATTTCACGCTGGGTGGGTATACAAATTTGTGAGATAACTTGGCATACAATTTTTTGGGCCATTTAGAGTGGAGATGCGTTCACGTTGATTGACTTTTGGACCACCACCACATCTTGTTGTGTCTTGTGGGAATATTTTGATAGTGTTTTTAATATTATGTGTTTTGATTTGCTGAAATATGTATTATAACGATTGTTTTCATTTGATTCACCAACAGTCCTCTGTCTGATTTTGGGATAGATGTGTTTACCTAATGCCTCTCTTGGTATTGATTATTGTGGTCTTGGGTGTTGGTCTATACAGGGAAAATATGAGCATTGAGGGATCATCGACCCGTTACAATAGCCTGAGCCATGTTTGATCTAAAAATGCTTGTCGCATTCTGATATGCATCTACTTTGATAAAACTTTTATTTTCACATCATCTGGATCCCTGCCAGCAGTTGTTTGGTAGTTTCGAGAGTGGGGGAAGAATCACCACGGCAAGGAGCCAAATAAACCTTGTCCGGTCAACCCTCATTGACTCGTCTTGCACGCCAGCAACCCACGCAGGAGAAGTGTTACTTAAAATACCCCCTGAATGTAGCTTAATCTGGTGCTTGAGGAGTGACAACCTAGGTCACTCAACATACCATACAGGTATGGCAACACCCTATGCTGGCATTATGGCCTTGAGCCCATCAGATCACTGCAAGTCTACCGCTCTGGCATCCAGTGCCATAGGTTTTCCCACCATGCTCTAGGCTGTTACTTACACACCTCTGCCTACCCCTTTCTCCTTACACAGGCAATCTTTGTCTTCTCGTGTGTTTCCCTAATATCCCACAAGTCACATAGAAATGGTTCTCTATCATAAACAGACCTGGACCTATAAGAGCGGGTTGATATTGGGGTAGCAACCCCTTCTTCCAATCTCCTAAATAGACTGCTGGATGTCGTAATGTGATTAGTTTTAGAGATACAGCAACAAATCCCCCTTTTCAGGATCTCCAGTGCACTGCTGTTTCCATATTGTAGTCTCTGACAGAAACTTGAAGAGGGAAATGTTCCTATCAGATCTGTTAAAACTTAATTATTGGCAAAAGCTCTGTCATGTTTAGCAGGTGCAAGCAGATCCCGAACAGCTGCTGCAAAGTATCCGAGACAAATGGGTTTTTGGTCATGTTTTTCCGATTATATAAGGTAGACAGGTTTTGTTTGGGAACCGATGGTTACAGACTGTGCATTTGTTCACACACAGTAACACTAAAATCTTATGTAACATTCAGGGACTGAAAGTAAAAATCTTAAGTAAAAATAGTTTGATAAGTTTCTGCATAGTCCCCAAATCAGTGTGCTGCCAACAAATGGATGTTTAGCCCTGTTAAAAAATAGATCCGGTAACAAAATTAAAGTTCACTTTGTGTGAGGAACTATTCTGTCCTTAATTTTCAGCCCTGGAAAAACAAACCTGTAAGGACCTAGGCACTATTGGGACAATTTACTTACCCTGTCCCGTTGCGATCCATGGCGGCGGGTTCTCCAAACATGATTCGGGTACGGTTGGGATTCACTATGGACCGTGCGCGATATTCACTAGTTGTACGCTGCCGCGCTGAGGTCCACTGGGAATCACCCCGGGAAAGTTCACCTTCTATTTTTGTGTGCAGGTTGCGGCGTGTCCAAGTGACACTTTTTAAAAAACAAATCCCAGAGTATTCCAATCACGTTGGGTTTCTAAAATGAAGTGTAAACACGGAATGCGAAACGCCCACGTTTCAACCCCCGACATTCTCCCCCAACCATTAACATTGCGTGCGTGCGCCAAAAACCCAGGGCAATCGTTGACAAAACTGAAAATTACGAAGCCCGACGAAAAAAAGCGATTCGGGCGTCCCTTAGGTATACCCCTACCGACCCCCAATGTCTAATTGCTAGCTGCAGCAAAACTTTCTAGTGGCTAAATACAGTGAAATCAAATGTATACGATCTTATTCACTTGTTACTATATCTACTGCAAACCTCCAGCATAAGTAATTTACACTGTGGGTTTAATAGCTGCAGCATTATACATTAATGGAGTATGATATTGTCTTGTTGATTCTTTCCGTTCGTGGCCATTTTCCAGATTTTTTATTTTTTAATTTTTTTGCATTGGTCTTCGGCTCCAGATATTGGGACACTGGAGTTTTGGCAGCAAACCCATCTTTATTTCCTGGCAACAAGCAAGACAAAGTTTCAACACGCACTTTCCATCAAAATTGTCCACCATGACTGATTTTTTTTTTTCCAGACAGACGAGTTATTTCCATTGTTTTTTATTAAAAACTCTTGCATTTACTTGAAATGGCAAATGGCTAGGCAACACAAATCGAGCTATATGACTGTTTCTGATACAACCATGGGGTTTATCTAATCGCGGCCTGAACCCTGATCTCCAAGGTTGGGAAACTACAAAACTGGCCTTGGTCTCTGATTGGTTTCAGCAACTCTTCTGTTTGATGGAGGTTCATGCTGACTCTTGTTCAGGTCTATGGGAAATATTGTTTTCCAGTGTGGGATATGGAAAACAATACCTTCCTTTTGCTACCTTGACAAGCAGCCCCCCCTCAACAACAAGTATGACCAGAACAAGAAGCCCATAACAGATGTGGGAAACTTAAGCCAAATCAGTACTATACTGATTTCCGAAGGAACAGATTCCCAACGTAGCACGCAACTGGTTACTGGCTAACATATTTGGATATGTTGGATATGGTGATACGCTATTGGCTTAGGGCCCGAAGTTAAGGGTTCTCCTTAGTGATTGTTGCCAATTGAGGCAGCCTTATAGACTTATAGCCATTGATCGCCTTGTCAAAATAGCAAAAGAGGTATTGTGTGTTCCATTTCCCACCTTGAAAACATATTTGCATATTTCCAATAATCCCCAATGGAGCATAATGGCTATAATGGCGTATATTCCCACAACGCCTATAGGGGCCCTCAATTGGAAAAAAAAAAAAAAACCCTCCAGAAGGAAACCTTAGTTCATAGTTGTGGTGTTTGTCCTATTCTTGGGGGGTTCTTTTGGAATGATGCTTTTATTTTGTCTTGTGCTATTAATTACTCTCATACCTACAATTTTTTTTAAATATATGTTTTAAAAGAACAATCAAGAAAATTCCACAAATACATGTTAATTGAGTATGTCAGCTAAGTACCCAGCTTCTGATGTCCCCACCAAATAAGCGAGAAAATTGGTTTGACCTCACATTATATGGACAGTCTAGGAAACAAAAGGACAAAATTCATACCTCCCTGTGGTTGTCCATTCCAGGCCATTGCAGTGAGGAATAAAATAGGGGAAAGCCTGGGTTTCTGGCAGGTGCAATAATAAAACTGTTGCAAGAATGGGTTTAGTGCACCCTAACGTAGAAATAGAATGAGCCGTGTATTGTGTCTGTAAGCGGACAATAGAAGTTCAATGGAGTCCCACTTAACACAGCAGTGATATAGTAATGGCTGGCAATAAAATTAATTAACGAATTAGATATTCATATGAGCGGCAATAAAACAACCCTGAAACGCGCTCGTAAGTTGAATCGCGGCCTAAAAGAAGTAGATTTGGTTTGAAAAAGTCGTTTTTAGTTGCTTTATCACGGCCCCACCCCCCAGATTATAGTTTGTCAGTAGTGATGATTCCCTTTGTATTTATCAAGCAGTGTAAATATGGCACCCGGACAGTCTAATAAGGAGTCAGATCAAAACTGCTTAGCGTGGCATTGGAAGATTATAGCATATCTCTTTTAAGTCCTCGTCTATACATATCAAGTGCGCAAGGAGGGAATTTGTTGCGACATTTAATCTGCAATGAGTTTTGATAGTACTTTAAATCAGACCGCCCTCGTTAAAAGTCTGCGAAAAAAAAAAACAAGTTCATCATTAAAAAAAAGAGGCTATTCAGAAACAGCAAAAGTTTGTTTATTGAAGACAATGGAGAAGAGGTTGTGACCGGCGCCAAATATTGCGCAATCAATATATTATTAAAGTCTTAATATCGTGCCGAATGTAAGCCTGTGCATTTATACTCATCTGAGGGGCTGGATTTAAGGTGTTTTAGTGTTGTAATAAAATATTATAGTGGAATTTAGTATTGTTTGCGTATTCTGAATTACACTTGAGAAGTCATTTTGATAGTATAATAGGGTATTTTTTGTAGTGTTTTGGTGCGGGGAGGGGCAACCCAACTATGCTTTCTATGGCCCTTATAAAATGGCACGTCTACTCTTTGGGTATTCCAATAAGAACTTGACAGCATAAAGTTGTGGGTGTTACAAAGAGGAATTTTGCCAGGACTACAGGAAGAAAGAAGTGTAGTGGTGTATTGGGATCATAGACACAGAACTTTTTGGCGATGCATGGAGAAAAGCAGAAAGAAACCTTTGAGATCGAGCCTGGATACGTTACATGTGAAGTCTTAAACGGCACATATTGCAGGTGGGACCAGAGAGTTCAATATGGAAGCAAACATATTAGCTAAAATCTGCAGAGTATTTGGTCATTCTTGTGGAGGCACCTGCGTACCAGAGTAGGATTTAATTGGTTGGAACTTTGTCCATGTTGGATTGCATAAGAAACTGAAAATTGATACAAGGATCTTTGGAGTAACCAGAAACAATAGTGTTTAGATCTCATTCGGTGACTGTGGTTGGAAAGTTTTCAGTTTACCAGGCCGGATCCAATATGGTTCCCATAATAAGACCTATGGGGCGACCAGCGTTAATGAGGGTGGCACACACACACATTAGCACCATTACTGTACATAGGGGAAAAGATGCTGGAATCTTTCCCAGGGTCTAACGTGTGCAGCACACGACATCCCCGATTTACATCAGGATAGGTTCTGTAGGTTTGTCTTAAGTTTGAATGTTGTATGAAGTTGAACTGTTACTTTATATTTGGTAACCTAGCAAAAGTTTGTTTTAGTGTCTGTGACAATTGGATTTTATAAAAATGGTTGGATTGTCATAAATACCAAGATTAACAATAAAGCTTCATTACAGACACTTGTGATAACGTTATAGCTGTTTATTGTATCCTAAGGTAAAAGGACAGTATATTACCAACATCCAGAGTAGTGTTGTGAACTCGGGATCACCTTATTTCCTATGGAGAGGGAGGGGAGCAAGTTGGCTCTCCTCCTTGCCGCATGGGCCAAGTTGTGCTCACATGGGCCATGGTCGGGCAAAGCAAATGTTTTTCTATGTTCGTTGAAACTTTGTAATATTTTGTTGTCATTATAATGGCCATACTTTTGCATTCTGTTGTTGCGTAAGAACAATAAACAGCAAGAGCTTCAACATCTTGTCCTATAGTGATTATAAATAATTGCACTCCTTGCACAAAAACTAATGGCTGGACTATAAATGGTGAAAGAACAATGGCAATGTATTGAACCATGAGTCCTTAGATTCATAGAAGATTGTTGTTGTACAACACAAAGCAAAGTCTGTAAATGATGGTTAGAGCCTCTCTCTTCGAAAGGAGCCCTTTTCTATCAGTCTGGTACCTTGCCGTCATCACAGCCAAACGATGGAGGCTCACAAAGATATTCGTAGCTCCACTCCTGTGTCGTGATTCATCTGGGGGAAATTGGTTCCTCTTGGTAGTAGACAACCAGAGTTAGATTTTCCAGGGGAGAGTCCACTAAGTGTAAGTCCAAGAGGAGAGCAGGACTTCCTAGGCTGAGTCAGGGTCCAGACAATGGCTAACCCCTTTTTGAGAGCCTCCTGTCTTGCCACAAATTCTGCCACTGGCAGGGGCCTGGTGCCAGGCATGCTGTAAAAGGGCTTCGTTAGTCTCTAAAATTGGCTTCCAACAACTTCTCCAGCTTTTACCAACGACCCAAGAATCTCTTTCCCGATGTCTTTCTTCAAGCCCATACCCAGAGAAAGGGACACCCTGAGCATAGAGAGATAGAAGTGGGGGCAATGGAGGGCTGTTGTTTCCTGGTAATTGGTTCTTGGATATGCAGGTCCGTGCCGCCCCTTAGAACATCTTAATGAAAGATGGCGCCCCAGCCATGTAAAGCGGTCTCTACTTAAGGATATGCGACCTTAAGATACCATAGTTAAAGACGGGACCCCTCTGCCCACTAGTTGATCTGGGAAGCTCTCTTGATGCTTAATATAGGCCCCAGATGAAATGATGGAGATTGTAAGGTGGGTCTGTGAATGACATTTATTGATAATCTTGAGTGCAATTACAGCACAGCAAAAATTTTGAACTCCCGATTGCAATGGGGCCAAAATTAAATTTTGTCGGGGATCACAATTATAAAGTAGACAGGTTCCGACTTACATACAAATTCAACTTAAGGACAAACTCATGGGACCCCTATCTTGTACGTAGCCCTGGAACTGCCTGTATAAGCTTTAAGGGGGACAACCCTTTGAAGATTTCTTCTCTTTCTATTAATGAAACAATCCTCCAGGTTTATAATAGCCTACATTCACTACTCATTAACGCCCAGGTAGAAACAACATTAAAATGTTCCCCAATACACTAACAGTAATTCATCAGTACAAATTCATTTTTTCTACATCTAAATGGCGTTTTATTTATATATAGGAAACAGTGTATCACACAACAAATTCAGGTTCTTGAATCATTTTCCTTTTAATGTGAATTTATATCTATTCTAGTTGAATTAGTATATCCCAATTGTCCAGTTGTTGTAAGGACTCCAATATTTTAAATCATGTGCAATTTGTTGTTGAATGTGCTTTTTAATCACAGTTTAATTAAACGCTGCTTTAATAGTTCGTAATTGTTCTAAAAAAGCCATTCAAATGTTTTAAAGAATATTTATTGTGTAATGAGATAAGTGATCTAAGGTTGAGTCAGCAATCTCTGGCCGCGTATTAGTTTTCTGTTGCTTTAACGTGTTCGTCTGTTTAATTGGTGCTATAAGTGCTTGTAAAATGTGGTTATTATCAAACAAATATCGTTTTTATTTAGGAATTTATTCTACTTCCGTGAATGTGTTTAAGGAGAAGCATTAGTGAGCCGTAGACATAAGGTAACAGTTTATTAATCTCCTTGCAGTCATGATACCATATTATTGGAAATTCTATGAAACACGTTCAGTCACTCTAGGCTTTGGAGTGTGTATGATATTTTTTATTGTTATATCCATGCCGATGACAAAGATCGAAACACATAGCACAGGTTGTGTTAAATTGGTTAATTACAAGAGTTGAAGAATAAGGCATAAAAAGTTACCGTTCATAGACGTAATTTTTTTATAGGTTACCTCTAATATATTATGTTCTAATATCTCATTCAAATTAGAAGCAGTAAAGCCAATCCTAATTTCAGTTTTTTTCAATACTACGTGTGAATGTGTAACTACCGTATGGTTTATATGTATCTATATATTCACATGACCTAGTGTTTTAAAGTTAAGCAGATTTTTTTTTAGTCTATGAGGCTGCTTTAAAGGACACCTGGCATCAGGTCGTGGGGTCACTAGTCCTCGTCACCTGTACCTGTGGAGTCAGCTCACAAGGATCCCATCCCAGCCTTTATATAGTTATTTCATACATTAATCATTATAAAATCATCTATTCTGTTATGTATATAAGGCTGGTCACAGTCGCGTCAGAGGCAGTGATGTCACCCCTGTCCCCGCTCCTCCGCCTCTCCCCCCGTGCATCAGCCAGTGTGTGAATTATAGAAAGCATGTGCTGAGTGTCGTGCTGGCATATCGGGACATTCTGAATCCGCTCGCATAATACACATGTGGAGAGACACAGACACAATCGCAACACCGTTAGTCTGACATGGTCTGCTATACACATGTGAGAGACACGACAATCAGCTACAAGTACCTGACATGTTCTGCCTCTACACATGTGAGCGACACAGACATCAGCTACACAAGTACCTGACATGTCTGCTATACAATGTGTAGGACACAAGACATCAGCTACACAAGTACCTGGACCTGCGTGCTAACACATGTGTGAGACACGTACATCAGTACACAAGTGCCTAACATGTTCGTGCTATACACTGTGAGAGACCAAGACATCATCGACACAAGTACCTGACATGTTTCTGCTATACACAGGTAGGACACAGACATTCATCTACACAAGTACCTGACATGCTCTCTTTGCTCCCTATACACATGTGGAGACACAGACATCAGCTACACAACCCCCTCCGAACCTGTTCTCCTGCTATAACATGGCTGCATCCTGGAGCGTTGTTTTTTATGTTTCACCGCACACACCTGCACACACAGCTGCGGACGGCGTGTGCCACCAGCAAGCACAGGAGCAGAATCTTAGCATGGAGCAGCTGTCAGTCAAGCACTGGGGGTGTGGCTGTACCACTCCCACTCATGAATAAGCGGCCAGCTTGAAATGCTATGACTCATTGGAAGATTGCCTGTTGGTAACCAATCACACGCTCCCTTAAAAATATTCATGAGTCACTTGTTGAAATGAAAAGTGACTGTTATTGGATGCTTATGGACAACTAGACATATCACTGACTTTCAGACTAGTTGATAAAATGCCCCAATGCTTTCTAATGGGCAGTTTATGAAATATATTTAGTTTAGTCATTTGCAATGCGGGTTCTCTTAAAGTATCAGTTTTAAAAATTACAAAAGTACTAGAGAAGTTGTTTTAACTTATTAAATATGGGGGATATTTTATTTACAAGTTTTTAATAAATTTATACTTAACATTCACTTTTAACTTATTAGAATGATGAATAGGTGCCCATGGGTCATCATAAGAGACCCTTCTTGCTTGGTGTTTATTGACTCCCCTGTTACAGGTCTTCTAAAAGCACGTGTGAACCCATCTCCCTGCTTCCGTTTAGCCCCTCCCCCTAGGAGCATGGAAGGGGTCACAAGTGTTTTTGTGGGGCATGTAAGAGCCAGATAACTTGGATCCTGGATGGCCTGTGGTTATCCCCTCACACAACTTGTTTTCAATTTAAATAAAGTTTAAAAATGATTAAATGTAATGAATTTAATCAAAAACTATAATAAACATATCCCCAATTCACACAGCTAGGAGCTACCAGCAGTGTGAAGGGTTATACAGTAAACCTGTGCTTTAGATTTCCTAATTAACTTACAGAGGAGACCAACCCCAACCATGTCAGTAGTATAATTACGGACTATCTCAGTGGTTTGAACATCAAGTGTCTGTGAGTGGTAGCATATGGGCTTCCAACCAGTCCTGAATCTCAGGACATAAAGTCTTTTGGAGTGTAAAGACCAGACTGTTGAGGTTTGTTTGTTTAAAACCCAGTTCAACGTCTGGTGTCATGGGTTTTCTGTTACGGCTATCGAAATATAAAATCTGCGAGGAAGATATGTCCAGTTTGTTTTGTTTTTCAAATTATTCCTATGTCAAAACGATAGCTTTTTCTACATCTGATTTCTGATTTATGTCCTGTGTTTTCTTTCTCTATTGGATTGCCTAATTTGGTCATGTTTGATTCGCGCTGTTGCCGACCTGGATTGCCGTACTCTGCCGTTATGAGTTTTTTTCTGTCGTGTTACATGTCAAACTTTACCCAAGGCCAGTTATTGGCCCTGTTAGGGGAAACCCAATAAAAGCCGGAAGGGACAATTGGGGGCTAAAGTACCAAGGGCCTCACTGTCTTGTGTTTATGGCCTTGACATGACCCACAACATAATTGTTCTCAAGAAAAGAAATGCATCCAGGCCTCTCTTGAACATGTACTAGGCGATGCAATATACAACCTCCTGTGCACCATAGGTTCATAGTCTAACTGCTCTAATAGTAAAGAACCTTTTGTCTTTGGTGATGGTAGAATCGCCTCCCTCTAGGTGTAGAGGATGGGCCCCATGTCTATGTATGAGTAGACTTCCTCTCCTCTAGGTGTAGAGGAGCCCCTGTCTATGGTGATGATAGAAACTGTCTCTCCTCTAGGGTAGAGATTGCCCTGTTCTATAGTGATGGTGAAACCCCACCTTCTAGGTGTAGAGGATGCCCCCGTGTCTATGGTATGATAGAACTGTCTCTCATATAAAGTGTAGAGGATCCCCTGGTCCTATGTGATTTAGAACCTCCTCTCCTCTAGGTGTGAGGATGTCCGCCTGTCTATGGTGATGATAGAACTGGCCTCTCCTCTAGGTGTAATGATGCCGCCCCGTCTATGGTGATGGAGAACTGCCTCTTCTCTGGTGTAGAGGATGCCCCCTGTCATGGTTGATGGTAGAAAACCGCCTCTCCCTCTTGGTGTAGAGGATGCCCCCGTCTAATGGTAGAACTCCTGTCCACCAGGTGTAGAGAATGTCTCCCGTCTATGAAGAATGGTAGAAACGCCTCTCCTCTTGGTAAGGATTCCCCCTGTCCATGTGAATGGTAAACGTGCTCTCTTAGGTTATAGAGAAATGTCCACCCTGGCCATGGAGATGGTAGAACGCTCTCTCCTTAGGTGTAAAGGATTTGTCACCCCTTCGCTATGCTTATATTAGAAACGCGCCTCTTCACAAGCATAGGAGATACTACTCCGGGGTATGGTGATGTAGAATAACATCGTAGTATAGGGGAGAGGAAACAGGTGTGAAGAAATAAAGGTAGACGAAAATTAAACCACAGAACACAGTTGAAAAAGAGGAAAAGATAAGTCTCTGCCTGGAGAAAAAAAGGTTTAATCACCAGAGGAGACGAGGCTTCTTTACAGTTAGATCTGTGAATCTGAGGAATAGCCAAGCTCAGCAGGGTCACAGCAGAGACAGCAGAAAACTTCAAGAAGGGTCTAGGTGCCTTATTACAGCAAAATAACATTTATGGTTATGTAATAATATAGAATTGTGTCCCTTTGGTTGAACTTGATGGACATATGTCTTTTCTCAACTGAACTAACTATGCTTGTCCGGCAATAGAAACACATGACTCCTTTCTTCCAAAAGCGGCATAATGTTGCTATAGTATTACAGCTCAGCTTTATAGAAATGAAGAGCCTAGTTGCTATTCCACAAACTCCCCTTGCTTTTTGAAACTACCCATGTTAACCCCTTACAGACATGTGACGTAATAGTACTCACGGGCTGAGCCCTCTCCATAGCCAATAAGTCTTTGCTGCATATTTCAGCAAAAGCTTCCCGGTGACACCGCGGTCAGTGATATCTTCAAAAATAGCGGGGATCGTCGTTCTCTGTGACGTTATCGGCGAGCGGCGATTCGTCGCCATGACAGCCTTGGGTCTTCCAACTTTTTGGAAGAAACCAACCATGGTATCCAACTGCCGACACATCCATTTTATATCTGTGAAGGCAGTAACTTATTTCCATACACCATACAGAGAACATGATAGCCTACCATCCCTTTGGCTAGTATAAACTATATTTTAGTTTATCGCAGAACAGTTTCTTTACTGGCAATTCCGACATCACTGCAAAAAAATCCGACAAGGGCAGTTTTCCTAGATTTCATTTTTGATCCTGTGGGAAAAGTTTCAATAATTGTGTTTTAATATAATAAAAATGAAAAATTAAGTTCTGGGTTTTTTTTCAAATTACAATAAACTGTCTCTTAAGGACAAGTTTTTCAAAATCTTCTACTTTAATCAAAAACTTCTCTCATTCTGCATACTACATAGAGAAAAGTAGATGAGCTGGAGGCTCGGAGCTATACTGCATCAACAATCCTACCATAGCAAATGTGAGTGTTTTACAGTACTTTATTCAGCAATGCAATCATCTCAATACATAAGAAATATTCCTAAAAGGCAGGAAATAAGTATATGTCCCACACATTTTATAGTACAATACAAATACCGCACTTTCCCTCTACAATGAATAATTCTTACATTTAAACTGGCCTGAAGCTGACAATTACATTTTTTTTTCATTTACGTTCCCTCTGAAAGCTCTAGAGTCCTAGAGACCTGGGCGGCTAAGCATTGATCAAAAACTTTTGTTTTGTTTTAGAAAATACAAAATAATGCTCTTTTCCTCGGTTAACATTGCTGGGGGTTATATGTCTTCAAGTTCTAGTAACAAAAGCAGTTTGTGTAACAATATTGGTTGTATTTCATTCATAGCTATAGTAAGAATTTGGGTTCTGTTCAGATCGGCTGTATTGGTTCTAGTATATAATGGTCACATCATTGTGGGCTAAAATTCTTTATCATACCGTAACATCCGTGCCAAAATGTTGCATGTTGTGTGTGAACAGTGGCTTGGATTTACTGAGCCACACCCTTCTCCTTGCATTTCAGCCCTGCCCAGCAAGGGTTACTAGCCTGATTGACAGTTCCTCCAGTGTGCTGCTGGAGGCGTGTCCGGGAACTGCCTATTCTCATCATACCTTGCTGGTCAAACGGCTATCTTGCTGTGTTTCTAGCTTCTCTTGCATTCTCTAGTTCTGGATTCATATTTCTTGCCTGTGTCTCGACTTCTCTATTTGGATTGTGTTTTGGTTAATGTTATTCCCCGCTGCTGCCGACTCGGATTGTATACCTCGCCTTATTGTGTTTGTTTGTCTGTATTGTTACGTGTTCACACCTTACCCAGGGAGGGAACGTCGCCCAGTTATTGGCCTCTGTTTAGAGGGGAACCCAATAAGTAGGTGAGGACAGATTGGGGGTCTCAGTGCCAGGGCTCACTGTACTTGTTTGTGCCTGCCATTACACATACACTATGGTAAATGACATAATAAGATCCATTTTGTGTAAATAAGTCACTAATAATACAGGTTTTGATGAGTAAGTGACCACTGAGGGCCTGTGCCGGTCAAGTTCAGTAAAGAAAATACCAAAATGTAGGTCACAATGGATGTTGAGAATAATAGTTGGAGTAATTTCTCTAAATTTACAAGATGTAATTCTATGGTTGACGCAGATTATACTTTTTGCACAGCTGTCCGGAGTGGCTGTAATCAAAGGTTGGCAGCCTCAGTCAGGGTAAAACACCAATTCCATTTGAGTCAACATCTAATTAGATCAAAATCCTAAGTTGCAGATGTGTATAATACTTGGCAACCCAAGGATCACACCAAATTTTTGCTTCCTCCATGGAACCTTGTGAGTGCTAATAATTCTGACAATATGATACAATGTAAGACCCTCTACTTCACCGTGAGTCATGTTCTTCCTCAATGTAGGTCCTGGTGGTAGCTATGGATTCCTGCTCAAACTCTTGCTGTTAGCACTTGAGAAAGAAGGTTTCACCTAATGGACAACACCAAAATGGATCTCAGTTTCTGAATAGCACAATGCCACTGCTCCATAAGTTATATCAATGACTGGAAAAACGCAACCAAGAAATGGTGCTGAAGTGTCTTCCACAAAAGGATACAGAGACTCGAAGTCAGATTTATTAGATAAAATTGTGTCTTTCTCAATTCTACAGACAAGGTTCCTTGGATGCTTTTTTCCAATCATTGATCTGTGCCACAATGAGGCCGCCCAGCAAACCTGGTAGCAGTGTGCCTGCAGTTGTCCTCTCATACTTGACAATTACAGTAATTATGTAATAAGGATAGCCTCCCCAGGTGAGCAGATTTCTTATAGTGAACTGTCTTTTATCTATCTATTATCTTTTAGTAATACAAGGTTGCTCTATGAGCACTTTTTATCTCCTTTTTTAGCAGCAATATCTATTGGTGCTTCACAAACCTTCTATAATGCTACAGTTTGAGAAATATAAGAAGCCAATGGTGGTCACTGTCAATGATTCTAATAATGACTAGGGTTTGGAAGTAAGAGTCCTCCTTACCGAGACTTTTCCAATTAAGGCCGCCTTGTAGGCATGTGGAGACTTAAAGCCATTAACACTCCAATAGGGGATTCTGGGAAAATATGCAAATATGTTTTTTCAGGAACACCATACTTCTTTTAGCTACCTTTTAATGCAGCTCCCTTGACAACAAGCATGACTTTCAGAAAGCCTAATGACATGATGCAGGGTTAAAACCAAACCAGTATATCTATTCCAGAAGGAAGAGATTCCCAACTGTAGACAGCGCTGTTTCGAAGTGGTTTTCTTTATCTCATCTTAAAAAAAACTTATTAGCATTTCTACTACTGACTAACACACAATCACACTGCAGCAGCTTTTCCTGTGACCATTCGTATATCTCCCAGAATAATTTTTATTAATTTATTGGACTCAAAAGTACAAGATGTCTGCCTTACACCAAGATGGCCCAATAAGTAGGTGAGGACAGATTGGGGGTCTCAGTGCCAGGGCTCACTGTACTTGTTTGTGCCTGCCATTACACATACACTATGGTAAATGACATAATAAGATCCATTTTGTGTAAATAAGTCACTAATAATACAGGTTTTGATGAGTAAGTGACCACTGAGGGCCTGTGCCGGTCAAGTTCAGTAAAGAAAATACCAAAATGTAGGTCACAATGGATGTTGAGAATAATAGTTGGAGTAATTTCTCTAAATTTACAAGATGTAATTCTATGGTTGACGCAGATTATACTTTTTGCACAGCTGTCCGGAGTGGCTGTAATCAAAGGTTGGCAGCCTCAGTCAGGGTAAAACACCAATTCCATTTGAGTCAACATCTAATTAGATCAAAATCCTAAGTTGCAGATGTGTATAATACTTGGCAACCCAAGGATCACACCAAATTTTTGCTTCCTCCATGGAACCTTGTGAGTGCTAATAATTCTGACAATATGATACAATGTAAGACCCTCTTCTTCACCGTGAGTCATGTTCTTCCTCAATGTAGGTCCTGGTGGTAGCTATGGATTCCTGCTCAAACTCTTGCTGTTAGCACTTGAGAAAGAAGGTTTCACCTAATGGACAACACCAAAATGGATCTCAGTTTCTGAATAGCACAATGCCTCTGCTCCATAAGTTATATCAATGACTGGAAAAACGCAACCAAGAAATGGTGCTGAAGTGTCTTCCACAAAAGGATACAGAGACTCGAAGTCAGATTTATTAGATAAAATTGTGTCTTTCTCAATTCTACAGACAAGGTTCCTTGGATGCTTTTTTCCAATCATTGATCTGTGCCACAATGAGGCCGCCCAGCAAACCTGGTAGCAGTGTGCCTGCAGTTGTCCTCTCATACTTGACAATTACAGTAATTATGTAATAAGGATAGCCTCCCCAGGTGAGCAGATTTCTTATAGTGAACTGTCTTTTATCTATCTATTATCTTTTAGTAATACAAGGTTGCTCTATGAGCACTTTTTATCTCCTTTTTTAGCAGCAATATCTATTGGTGCTTCACGAACCTTCTATAATGCTACAGTTTGAGAAATATAAGAAGCCAATGGTGGTCACTGTCAATGATTCTAATAATGACTAGGGTTTGGAAGTAAGAGTCCTCCTTACCGAGACTTTTCCAATTAAGGCCGCCTTGTAGGCATGTGGAGACTTAAAGCCATTGGCACTCCAATAGGGTATTCTTGGAAAATATGCAAATATGTTTTTTCAGGAAAACCATACTTCTTTTAGCTACCTTTTAATGCAGCTCCCTTGACAACAAGCATGACTTTCAGAAAGCCTAATGACATGATGCAGGGTTAAAACCAAACCAGTATATCTATTCTAGAAGGAAGAGATTCCCAACTGTAGACAGCGCTGTTTCGAAGTGGTTTTCTTTATCTCATCTTAAAAAAACTTATTAGCATTTCTACTACTGACTAACACACAATCACACTGCAGCAGCTTTTCCTGTGACCATTCGTATAGCTCCCGGAATAATTTTTATTAATTTATTGGACTCAAAAGTACAAGATGTCTGCCTTACACCAAGATGGCCACCTGACAGTACATTTATATCCCATATTGTGTGAGAACTAAATATATAAATATATAATGACAGTGAAAATCACAAAAATGTCAAGAAAAGAGTAGAGATGGATTTAAACTTGACCATTACTGTCTGAATTCAGCCCTTTGCTTTCCCTGAAGACTTGTGACAATGTTTAGTCTACGATACGCAGTAAAATATTTTTGCCATTTTCAGTTCATGGGTTTTTCTCTCTCTGCTGATCTTACAATGCCCTTTCAAAAGCAAGAATTCCCAGTCTGCACTGGAGTGACCTGGCTTAGAAGAATGATGTCCCACAAGGGTGCAGTCATTTTCGACGTGGTGATGTGTTATACTGTCTGTGTAGGTTTATTCTGCCTGGGATTTGTATGGATGCCAAGAGAGACAAAAAAACAATTACACTCATGCCACTAGTTGCCACAGACAGCTGGGAGGGAAGTGATATATAACAGAAGCTCTGCACGCTGCTGGAAATGGATCTATGGAGCTTAAAGGAATTTTACCACTTTGTATGCTGATTATTTAAGCAAACATACCTTCAGAGGGCATTTGTTATGCTGATGCAGGGACTGATCTTGGCTTGTACTGTAACTAAACGTTTTTTGCAAAAAAATTGATTATAAGTTAATACAAATTATGCTCTTGCGCTCCTCATGCTGTCATACAGGGGGCTCGGCGCTTTGTCATTATCTTAATTATACACGCCTCCAGCGTGCATGTCATTGCCTAAGCCGCATTATCTTTCCCCATTCCCGAGAGCCTGTTACGTCAATAAGCTCTTGGGAGCTGTAGAGCACACACACTAGCACTCGGTTCGTCGGCTTCCGTCAGTTCAAAAGCTCCATTAGTTCCCGCAGACGCACTGCAAGGCAGCTGGCTAAGCACTTCCAAGTGAAGAGCACCATGCTATCTGTGTGAGGGTATGAGGAGCGTCAGAGCATAATTAGCATAAACTTAAACACTTTCAGTCCATACAGCAGCATAACAAATGCTCCTTTAAGGTAGGTGTGGTTAAAAAAAGCCCCATACTAATTAGTAGATATCCTTTTACTATTAAACCTCCAATGACACTAACATTTCTGAAGCAATTATATCTAATAACATTCAGATGATTATTTCATGAGTTCATGTGTCTGTGCCTCTGATTAAATTAGTTATTCTTTCTTTTTTAAATCCATACACCCATCCAAAAAAATATAGGGCCTTGGAAATGTATATCTTACATAGTTCATACTAGCCATTAAGGCAGTAACCTTTATTTTATATTTTTAGGGGTTTTCCCATCTGGGCATTCACATTTAATTTAATTTATTTGCCATATGTAAACATTTCTTTAATTGGATGTTATTAAATAAAATGTTCCTGTGTGAAGATAATTTCTCATAAATGTTGCCATGTTGTCCCTTAGAAACGAGATGGCTTCCTCGGTTACGACCACCCCACACTCTGGCAGCAGTGGCCAGACATGCGCTGTTGAGTCCTGTCTGACCTCCTGGCTTCAGCATTCATTACCACAGGACGGCTGTGGGACCTGCAGTAACTCCCGGACAATTTATATACCAAAAATTTTTGTTTCTTTGTGCAATCACTCCAGCAGAGATGGTCGTATCCAGAGACACAGTCTTGTTTCTAAGGGACCATATGACTACATTTATGAGAAATTATCTTCACACAGGAACATTTTTGTTAATGACATCTAAATGAAGAAATGTTTATGTATGGCAGATTAATTAAATTGAATGTGAATGCCCAGACAAGAATACCCCTTTAATGCCTTAATGTCCACCCACCGTCATTAGACAGAAAGCGGTGCAGGCCCCTAGTCTGTTTCTTCTGTTCTTGCAATAATCATTGTCAGAGATAGCTGAGAGACTAGAGATAAGGCACAAGCAGTTAAAAAAATTAAAAAAAAAATCTTTTATGAGCACAGGAGGGACATATATAGTAACAACACACAAATATCTGATGTATTTATGTTAATCTTTCTTCGATGTCTACAATGAGAAGGTCAGCACTAGGCTGCCTGCTCCAACCCATGAACACCAATATGAGAGTAAAGATCCTTGTTGGCTAAATGCGTACTGAAACTACCCAGGAACTAAGCTAATAAGACTATGTAATGTCAGATGGGTGGTCCTTTGGGAACTAGAGTGGAAATGACAACGATGCCATCATTTTACAGAACCCTGAAGAAGCACCAGAATTTTAGAACCTGTTTTATTGGTCTTAGGCAGTGATGATGAATGTTTTAGAGGCCGAAAACACAAAGTTTCAACACAGCAATTTAATCATCAAGGTATTGCTCCCTGCTCCGTTACAGCTTTCAATAGCACTGGCATCTTGAGAACACCAATACCATTGAAAGAAGGAGGTGGAATTCAAATTATCTTTGTAGCTTCTCCTCTTCGAATAGGAAGAATTACGGGCAGGAGATTCAAGAAAACCTTTCTGGTTTTGTTCTGACAGAGATGGCTCTAAGGGCCACTTCTGTAACCCATTATTTATATTTATATATTTTATATTTTTGGTCGCCATTCTTGGGGGTTTTGGAAGTAATTCCTAGTTTCCACAGCTATACTCTCAAGCAGCCCCCGTTTACATTTTCATGGATGCTCCCTCTGATAATCTCCAAAACTTCCCTGTAGACTTGTGAGGATTTAAGCATCCTAATAAAATATAGTTTCACAAGAGAAAACATCATTTTAAAGCAACAATTCACCGATATTTTATATGCCTAAAGTTTTCAGACTGACCTTCTGTTTATTTGTATCTCTTCTTTTTACGCTTCTGGAGATGTTCTGTATCTATTGGCCGCCATCATTTACTGCATTTGAAGACAATCCAAATCTTTGTGGAGAATTAATGCTAGAGTTGAAATGATATCTCTGTCCATATCTCACTAATATTCCCCTGGCCTTTGCTCTCGCAGCTGAACATTAAACATATTGCCTTCATAAATTATCCAGCTGAAACATGGCCTTTTCTTTTAACATTTACTTAAATATAATGAAATGCTCTGTGTAGATCTTGTAGTAATCGGCCTTTACTAAGCTATCTTCATCAGGAAAGAATTACAATTGAATTTACTTTTACATCTTGCTTTTAGTGCGCCTCTCTCCTATGCTATACAAAATATTGCGGCCCATTGAACCATTTTTCTGTACTAACTCAATCAGTCAGAGACCAGGAAGAAATGGAGCACAGAATTCTTGTACAGAGATTCAGAGGAATGCTTAATGGTATCATCTGCTTTTCGTAAGGGCAGTGTGCGCACATAGGGACACCCATAGCAGAAGTTGTCAAACACATTGCATAGCTAAGGGCTGAGACATTGGGGCACATTTACATACCCGGTCCCGTCGCAATCTCCGAGGTGCATTGTCCGACGAGGATGAAGTCCGGCGCGATTCACTAAGATCGTACACCCTGCATGTGTCGCTTCCCCGCAGAGGTCACTTTCTTCTTCCCAGTGTATGTGAGTGCATTGTCTTGCGACACAATTAGAATTTTAAACCCCGCGCTTAGTCCGAATCAGTCGTGTTGTCCGACGGCCACGACCCCATTTGTGTCGCATCAAAGTCGTTGCGATTGTGTCAATATCCGATCGCGCGTGCCAAAATTCGGAGCAAATAGGAAATAGTCGGGAAACCCAACGGAAATGTGGTGTGCGGACCCTGAGTAAATGTGCCCCATTGTTTGGAAAGCAAATTTTTTTAAAGAGAACCTGTCAGGGTGATTTGGGACACCAAACCACCCATAGGTGGCTTAGTGTCCCAAATAATCCTTTAGCTAGTCCCTTATTGCCCACTATCAAAAATACCTATACACTCACCTAGAGATGGGTCTGATTGGAAACATCGAGTCCATGTCTGGTGCTTTAATGAACCCAGTTAAGTACATCCCGGTTGCATGGAACATAACCCTGTTTGTGGGCCATTTCTGCACTTAGCCTTACCTATAGATTGGGGTGGGGTAGTGTGGGCTTAAAGCACTAACATATTCCTTTATTTAGATGTTCCCTACTCATTCTGCTCCCAGGCTGACAAGTACATATAGCAAATGTCTTTGTGACACAAATTTGTCTTGGAAAGCTTATCATTTAATGACACACCAATATCGACAAGTCCAAAGAGAAAAGGTAAAATCTGTCTGTATATACTAGAGAACAACCCCTGTTGACATCACAGTAATTCTTTCTGTTATGATCTTCCCGTAGATACAACAGACAAAAACAGATACTAAATACAGAAGCTGAATGGAAGGTAGAAGGTGAATAAAGGTGTCCATTAATTAAAAGGCACAAAGAATGTTGTTGCTGTGATATTTTAACCCTTGTAATTAAGGGAATGGCATAACAGAAAGGGCATAACAATGGTGTGAATTTAGGCTTACCCGCCTCCTTGGCTAGTGTATTCCGTCAATCCCATACATTTTAATGGAGCAGTAGAACACATGCTCATCCTGCCGCTCCATCCATTACTGAGACTAGACCCCTAATATCCTGATCTCTAGGGGTTCTCTTGATCGTTGAGGGTCCCAGTAGTCAGCTTGTTATCCCCTATCCTATGAATATCAAATAACTTGAAAAGTTAAAGCTGCATGGTCTCAGGGTAGCACATAAAAGGACCAAAAGTAAAGTAACATATATTTAATGTTAATAGGTTTTCCGGAAATGAATATGGATGGCGTAAACTCCTGGCACTTGCAATGAGCATCTTTTTTAGACCAACATAACAGCATTGAGCCTGTAGCAGTTTATTCCATGGTCTGGTTGGAACTGAAGCAGCAGCCCACTTTAAAGTATATATTAGGATAAGCCATCCAAATAGGAAAGGCTCAAGCAGCTTTCATAAGAAAGCCAGGATTGTTTCTAAGTCATGTAACATGTGTATGAACAATGAGAGAGAGATGTCCAAGTCAAACTGATTATTTTTTGCCAATATAAATTCTTGGATTATCAATTTAAGTCATACATACATACACGTCATACTTAAAAGGATATCCCTAAAAAGACATATTTCAACAAGGTGCTGCAATTTAAAGGTGTTCTCTAAACAAAAACTTATCTTCATGTAACCAAAAATGATACCTTGAACCAGAGTATAAATCTGTTGGTTCCATAAAAAGCTGGCATATTGGCACCAATGCACAGAATAATTTAAATATGCAAATATATATTATATATTGAGAAACATAGAAAGGGAGTTATTTTGGGGCTTTCTTGTCAATATTTACATCAACATCCCCGAAATGTAAGTGATCTACAATCTGCAAGGCTAAACTCCATAACTCCACTCAGAAGATTGAAGTGTCTCCTTTCTTTTCATGGCCTTTATTCTTTCATCATCGCTGTCTTCAATTGAACCATTTCCTTCTATTCTCCAAAATATGGCTTTTAAGGGTAATCATTGTTCTATATATTGTTTGAAATGTAGACGCTTGTTGAAGACACAAGAATAGCCATTTAACCTCTGTATACACAGGCTTGAATGCGATCAATATTGTCAATTTTAGATCAAAGAATATCACTGGCGCTACATGTGAGTATTCGGAGCCAGTCCTGTAGTTGCTGTAGGAGATGAGAGTTGTTGAAACATTGCAGTAACTACAACATAATAATAGTGATGATAAAACTACTTCTGATCAATGTATTTATGGTGTGTAGTAACTGCAATGCCCCTTAAAAAATAAATTCCAATTTTTTGGTATGGATTGGTAGAATATTACATGACATTGGTGTAGGGACAACATTACCTCTCCGTGCATTGGATGGGACAGACAGAGATAGTTGAGGCAAAATTTCTGTGCAACCTATAGTCATACATGCTACAAGGGTTTAAAGATTTCATAATTGGAGGGGGATTCCAGTTCTTGGTGCCTCACAGATCAGAAATCTCCATAAAGTGGAGACTGTAGTAATAGTTTTTAGTTTCAATTAAATTATTACTTTCTGAATTTAGAGGGGTCAACAAGGTCAGAAAAGTGGTGTTTTAACACTAAGAACCTCCTTCCAGCGGCCACAAGCCACCAAAGAGAAAAAAGGGAAAACAATGGAAATCTATCTCCCTTCTTTTTGTAGTGCCGAGTGTGAGAATGGCAGATGAGCTCCTATTTATTCACACTTTGGACCTTAACTAATTAAATTAAACCAATTAAACCAATTGACCCCCCCCCCCCCCCCCCGGAGTTTTAAAAAGATCCCACGGTAATTAAAGTTAACTGTTTTTTATTGGAACACTATTGGTAAGTCCTTTTTGTCATATTTCCATTATTAGGGATGTGCGAATCCGTTAAGGTTTCAAACCCTTATGCTCAACCCCACAGGCAGCAGTCATGATTGTTGTTGGTACTGATCCAAGTGTTTCCCTTTAAATGTGCACGTGTGTGTGTCCATGATGTTTGCGGCATTTAAATAATTAACATCTGCAATTGGTGCCCACACCAAGCGGAGGTGTTACCAGCAGACGTCTGAAGTTCCGCTTTGGGAACCCAAATCTGCACTATTCGCCTCAGATCTGAACAATGCAGTTCAGATCTGCTCTTCACCACTCATAATGCATCCCTTGCAACTGCATGGAGTCTCACAGACCAAGTGGTGGGTTTCAAGTTTTCCAGAAAAAACTTGGATTAGGAGGGGAGTAGTAGAACAAGTGCAGTACATCACAAGATTATAATTATACAGTAAGATACAACTTTGCTTGGGGCCCCCAAAGTACCAAATCCACCAACTTTGTCTACTTTTATAATTGAAGGGGCTGTACAAGCAATCAGAACTAGATTATAATATAGGCGGTTGGGCGGTAGCCTGGCACCCAAGCTTTTTAGGGGGCCCAAGGCCACCCAATCCACTGCCAAATTTTATACTCAGAAGGACCTTCGCCAATGAAATGTTTATACATCTGTTCCTGCTCTAAATACCCATGTACACAACTGCCATTTCACGACCATTAAAGGTTCTCCAACAGTCTTGAAACCATCGGTTGAAAGCAGGCAGAGGGGACACGTCCTCCTTTCCCCAAGAAGCTGATTCTAGTACCATATGTAGGAAGTGATTCCAGACTTGTAGGGGCTATAATATACATACAGTCTAGGGTCCATGTCAGTATTAATTCACCGCTGCATGTGATGCACATACAGGGCAAATGGGGAAATTCTCTGTTAGGCTGTTTTGGACAATATTTCTCACTTTTCCTTCCAAATCCCCTGAGATGTGCTTGCTTAGCTCAGCTGGGGATGCAAGTGTTCTGAATGGAAAGGGAGGAATAAGCTACTACCAGTCACCCCAGGGAGTTTATCCCCCCTAGGAATTAAAGAAACATCCTGATCCTTCTTACACACAATGGGGCACATTTACTAAGGGTCCGTCAGATGCATTTCCGTCGGGTTGCCCGAATTTTTGCGATTTGCCCTGAATTGCCCCGGGTTTTTGGCTCACACGATTGGATGGTGGCGCATCGGCACCGGCTTTCATGCGACACAAATCGGGGGGCGTGGCCGTCGGATAACCTGACTGATTCGGACAAACCGTGGAATTTAAAAATCGAATTGTGTCGCAAGATCAGCACTCACATACACCGGGAAGAAGAAGGTGAGCTCCGGCTGACCTCAGCGGGGAAGTGACACGTGCAGGAAATTGGCCGCATGATCTTTGTGAATAAAGGCAGCTTTGAATTCTCATCGGACATTCCAGTTTTACGGCGTCAGGAAAGTAAACATGCCCCAATGGGTTGCCCCATTGCCGATGCGCCACAATCCGATGGCGTGCGCCAAAAACCCGGGGCAATTCAAAGCAAAAAGAAAATAATTTGGGCAACCCGACAGAAATGCGTTCGATGGACCCTTAGTAAATGTGCACCAATGTCCGTCTTTGGGAAAAGGTACATACATATAAGATGATTGGCCAGTGCCACCTCCCTCCTTCCCCACAATCAATAGGTTTATCCAATAAATCAAATGTACCTTGTCACCATTAGTTTGTTACCATTGTAAAGGTAAACCTTGTACAATGAAAACATTCTAAAATAAAGATATGGTGTAATCATTAAACATATACAATACTAATAGGTCATTTTTTTATTGAATTACATAGAAAGAATACAAAAATATTATTACGCTCCAAAAATATTTTTATAATTATATTTACTTTCCTTACAAAATCCTCCCCGGTAAACCACAATCCTTTTTCAAACTTTCCATTCTCTCCATTTGCATTTTAACTCGCAGATAAATCTTTAAAAGCCAAATTCATTTGTATAGATCAAACCTGATCAATGCGTCATAAAGGACTGACAGATCGGGAATGAAAGTTTGTTTGAAAATATAACTTTGTGCATTCAGATGAAATCGATAATTATGTGGGAAGCCAGAAGACGGGTTAAGTAACCTTTCTGACTTCCACTGGCCTTTTGACTGAAGATTATTTACTTGATACTTACTGGACTACAGTAGTGACCTGCCTGATATACTGTGCATTACAATTGCGAAAATTTCATGGTTGTGGAATCGGTTACAAAAAAGCAAACACCTGAATTCAGCTAAAAAAAAAAGATTTATATATACAGTATATATATATATATATATATATATGTGAATGAATGTGTGTGTGTGCATGTATGTCTGCTAATAAATCTGTTTTACAGTCACTAAATTTTGCACAGCCACTGCTTATGGCTCAGGGAAGGTCATAGACCCGATTTTTAAGCCGAAATTTTCACCCCACACTTTCCAAAATCCACATATTAACAACCATATACAGGAGGCATTGTCTGCTGCTGCTGCGGCAGTTAGAAGCTGAGCCGTGATTGGTTGCTGCTCTGCCACAGGTCATTGATATGAGCTCTGAGCAGTGATTGGTTAATACAGGCAATGAGTTGAAGACATTTATGTGTGAGGTAAGATGGATAGGCATACAGAGATAGGGGGAAATTTATCAAAAATGTCTGAGGTAAACTGTCCCAGTTGCCCATGGAAACCAATCAGAGATCAGCTGTATTTAAAACAGCTGTGCAAAAATGAAACCTGAGCTCTGATTGGATGCCATGGGAGACTAGAGCAGTTTGTCTCAGACACTTCTGATAAATCTCCCCCTAGACAAAGTGTAGTCGGGTACAGAGACAGTCACTGGAAATGAGAGTGGCAGACAGTCACTGGAATGAGAGTGCCAGAGACATACCGACACTGAATGAGACTGCCAGTGACAGACAGTTACTAAAATGAGACTGCCAGTTGAAGGACAATCATTGAAATGAGGACTGCCAGTGACAGACAGTCACATGAAATGAGACAGCCAGTAACACAGTCACTGAAATGTGACAGCCAGCGACAGACAGTTACTGAAATGAGACTAGAGTCTATAGATACAATATTTTTGTTTAACCATATATCTTTGTTGTATGTATTTGGTGGTTGTTGTATTTATGTTGTATGTTCTCAGGAGGTATAAGGAGGTCCGGTAGCCATCATCTTACTTCTAGATAGTAATTCCTTTGCAGACCCACCATTAAAGCAGTGATGGCAAAACCTTCAGAAACAAGTGCACAAACTACAACCAAAACAAACAGATTTATCAGAAATGTCTGAGGTAAAACTGTTCCAGTTACCCTTGGAAACCAATCAGAGATCAGCTGTATTTTTAAAAACACCTTTGCAAAAATGAAAATTGAGCCCTGATTTGCTGCCATGGGCAACTAGAGCAGTTCTGCTCTCAGACACATATGATAAATCTCCCCATAGACAAAGTGGCTGTCAGGGACAGAGAAAGTCACGGAAGAGAGTGTAACAGAACGAATGAGATGCCATAATGAGACTGCCAGCGAAAGTAGCACTGAAATGAGACTGCCATCGACAGTCACTGAAATGAGACTGCCAGTGAAGACAGTTACTGAAATGAGAAGCCAGCATGACAGTCACTGAAATGAGACAGCAAGCGACAGACAGTCACTGAAATGAGACAGCCAGGACAGACAGTCACTGAAATGAGACAAGCCAGGTCAGACAGTCACTGAAAGGAGGGGACAGCCAGGTCAGACAGTCACGGAAATGAGACAGCCAGGAGTCAGACAGTCACTGAAATGAGACAGCCAGGGTCAGACAGTCACAGAAATGAGACAGTCTATAGATACATATAAAATATTTTTTGTTAACCCATTCTATTTTGTTGCAGCTAAGAGCAGTTACTTACTATCCCTGGCAACACCGGGAGCTACAGCTAGTATATATATATATATATATATATATATATATATATTAGGTGCAGAGAAAGTGCCAGGAGGTATAAGGAGTCCGGTACCCTATCATCTTACTTCTTGATAGTAATAACCTCTGCAGACCCACCTTCTAAGGCAGTGATGGCAAAACCTTTCAGAAACCGAGTGCACAAACTACAACCGGCATTATAAAAAGAATTAACATTATTCCTCATTGTGTCTTCCACCAGGGGATTTTCCTGGGTAAAGACAGTTGAGAAGGTGACATTCAGTAGATTGGCCCTTTCCTCATCTCCTTCCACCATGACCCCCATGTTATTTCTAAGGGGACCCACACTCTCTGTTTTTAGTTTCTTATCATTTATATACTTGAAAAATAATTTGGGATTATTTTTGCTCTCCCTGGCGATATTTCTCTCAGTCTCTATTTTTGCGGCCTTTATCTGCTTTTTACAGGATTTATTTTTCTCTCTATAATCCTGTAATGCCTCATCGCTACCTTCACGTTTTAGCACCTTAAACGCTTTATCTTTCTCGCTTATTGCTTTCCTTACAAGACTAGTTAGGCACATAGGGTTTTTCTTGTTCCTTTTATGCTTTTTCGCATAAGGTATGTGTTTCTCACAGGACTTTTTCAGAATATATGAGAAAAAGTCCCATTTTTTTGGGGGGGGGGGCTTTTGTCTTTGAGAACATTATCCCAATCTATGCCTTTAAGGTCTTCCCTTAGTTGCTGAAAATTTGCCCTCCTGAAGTTTAGAGTGTTGGTTGCCCCTTCACTAACGCTCTTAGTAAAGCGTAATACAAAATCAATGATATTATGATCACTATTCCCCAGGTTCCCCCCAACCTGTAGTTTTGATACCCTATCAGGTCTTTTGGTAAGGATAAGGTCCAGCAGTGCCCCCCCTCTTGTTGGCTCCAGGACTAGTTGCGACAGGTAATTGTCTTTTGTTGTTGACAAGAACCTGCTGCCTTTGAAGGACCTGCAGGTTTCTGCCCCCCAGTCAATATCTGGGTAATTGAAGTCCCCCATGATAAGTACTTCACCTTGCTTTGAAGCCGCATCCATTTCACTTATCAGCATTTCCTCTGCTGCCTCCATTATAGTTGGAGCCTTATAACAAACCCCTAGTAATATTTTATTATTCTTTTTCCCTCCTCTTATCTCAACCCATAGGGACTCCACATTTGCGTTACTGATGTCATCTCGCAGGACGGGCTTGAGGCAAGAATTCACATATAAACAAACCCCTCCACTTTTTTTATTTATACGATCCTTTCTAAGAAGACTATAACCATCTATAGTTACAGCCCAGTCATAGCTACTGTCCAGCCATGTCTCGCTGATACCCACTATATCATATTTCCGCTCCAACATCAAGAGTTGAAGTTCCTCCATTTTGTTTGTGAGGTTTCTGGCATTTGTGTACATACACTTTATATGGTTTTCCCTGTCCGTATTCCTTTTGTTCTTATTCCCCAATCTCATTCCAGCCCCCCTTCCTCCCCCATGGACTATGACTCTTCCCAGCTCTCTATGTACACTGTCTATTTGCCCTGCACAAGTGTAGTTGCCCTCCCCCAGGTCTCTAGTTTAAACACTCCTCCAACCTTCTAGCCATTTTTTCCCCTAAAACAGCGGCCCCCTCCCCATTGAGGTGCAGCCCATCCCTACTGTAGAGCCTGTAGCCGACAGAAAAGTCAGTCCAGTTCTCCATGAACCCAAAACCCTCCTTCCTACACCAACTTTTGAGCCACTTATTTACCTCCTTGATCTCCCGCTGCCTTTCTGGTGTGGCACGTGGTACAGGCAGTATTTCGGAGAAAATTACCTTTGAGGTCCTTGCCCTGAGCTTATGGCCTAAATCTCTGAAATCATTTTTAAGGACCTTCCACCTACCTGTTACTTTGTCATTAGTGCCAATGTGGACCATGACTGCTGGTTCCTCACCAGCCCCTCCCAGTAATCCGTCAACCCGATCCGCAACATGCAGAACTCGAGCACCCGGCAAACAACACACTGTTCGGTATGCTCGGTCTTTGTGACAGATTGCCCTGTGTGTTCCCCTAATAATCGAATCTCCCACTACCAGCACCTGTCTGACCTTGCCTGTGCTCCCATTACCCTTCTTACTGGAGCAGACAGTCCCCTGGTTGCTAGCGGCCACGTCTTTCTGCAGCATTGCTACCCCAGAGCTGATATCCCCCTCATCCGCCAGCCTGGCAAACTTATTGGGGTGCACCAGATCAGGACTAGACTCCCTACAACTCTTCCCTCTACCCCGCCTTCTACATGTTACCCAACTAGCTGCCCCCTCACTCTGCACCTCCATACTTCCCTCCCCACACCCATCTTCCCCAGAGAGTTTGTGCTCCAGGAGCAGCAAACTTCGTTCCATATTATCAATTGCCCGCAGCCTTGAAACTTGCTCATTTAGATCCAGAATCTGGGCTTCCAGGTGAGCAATTTTCACACACCCCACACAGCAGTATTCCCCCTCGAATGGCTGTTCAAGGAAAGTAAACGTGCCCCAATGGGTTGTCCCATTGCCGATGCTCCACAATCCGATCGCGTGCGCCAAAAACATGGGGAAATTCAATGCAAAACGAAAAAATTTGGGCAACCCGACGGAAATGCGTTCGATGGACCCTTAGTAAATGTGCCCCAATGTCCGTCTTTGGGAAAAGGTACATACATATAAGATGATTGGCCAGTGCCACCCCCCTCCTTCCCCACAATCAATGGGTTTATCCAATAAATCAAATGTACATTGCCACCATTAGTTTGTTACCATTGTAAAGGTAAACCATGTACAATTAAAACATTCTAAAATAAAGATATGATGTAATCATTAAACATATACAATACTAATAAGTCATTTTTTATTGAATTACATAGAAAGAATACAAAAATATTAAAATGCTCCAAAAATATTATATAATTATATTTACTTTCCTTACAAAATCCTCCCCGGTAAACCACAAGCCTATCATCTTACTTCTGGATAGTAATAACCTCTGCAGACCCACCTTCTAAAGCAGTGATGGCAAAACCTTTCAGAAACCGAGTGCACAAACTACAACCAATAGTACTCACGGGCTGAGCCCTCTCCCAAGCCATAAGTCTTTGCTGCATATTTCAGCAAAAGCTCCCGGTGACACCGAGGTCAGTGATAGCTCAAAAATAGCGGGGATCGTCGTTTTCTTCTGTGACGTTATCGGCGAGCGGCGATCGTTTCGCCATTACAGCCTGGGTCTTCCAACTTTTGACGAAAGCAACCATGGTATCCAACTGCCGACAATCCATTTTATATCTGGGAAGGCATAACTTATTTCCATACACCATACAGAGGACCTGATAGCATACCATCCCTTGGCTCGTATAAAAACTTATATTTTAGTTTATCGCAAGAACAGTTTCTTTACTGGCAATTCCGACATCACTGCCCAAAAAAATCTGACACGGGCGTTTTCCTAGGATTTCATTTTGATCTGTGGAAAAGTTTCAATAATGTGTTTCATATAATAAACATGAAAAATTAAGTTCTGGGTTTTTTTCAACTTACAATAAACTGTCTCTTAAGACAAGTTTTTCAAAATCTTCTACTTTAATCAAAAACTCTCCATTCTGCATACTAATAGAGAAGAAAAGTAGATGAGCTGGGGTCGGAGCTATACTGCCATCAACAATCCTACCATAGCAAAGTGAGTGTTTTACAGTAATGTATTCCGACAATGCAATCATCCATATACATAAGAATATTCCTAAAAGGAAGGAAATATGTATATGTCCCAACATTTTATAGTACATACAAATACCGCACTTCCCTCTAAATGAATAATTCTAACATTTTAACGGGCCTGAAAGCTGACAATTAATTTTTTTTTAATTTACGTTCCCTCTGAAAGCTTTTGAGTCTAGGGACCCTGGGCGGCTAAGCATTGATCAAAAAAACTTTTGTTTGTTTAGAAAATACAAAATAATGCTCTTTTCTCGGTTAACATTGCTGGGGGTTATATGTCTCAAGGTCTAGTAACAAAAACAGTTGTGTAACAATTTGGTTGTATTCATGCATAGCTATAGTAAGAATTTGGGTTTTTAGATCGGCTGTATTGGTTCTAGTATATATGGTTCACATCATGTGGGCTAAAATTCTTTTTATCATACCGTAACATCCGGCACAAAATGTTGATGTGTGTGTGAACAGTGGGCTTGGAGTTACTGAGCCACACCCTTCTCCATTGCATTTCAGCCCTGCACAGCAAGGTACTAGCCTTGATTGACAGTTCTCCAGTGTGCTGCTGGAGACGTGCCTGGGAAAACAATTTATACCTGCCTATCTCATCATACCTTGCTGTCAACGGCTATCAAACTAGCTCTTCTCTTGAATTCTCATAGTTCTGGATATATTTCTTGCCTGGTCTCGACTTCTCTATTTGGAGTGTGTTTTGGTTAATTTATTCCCCGCTTTTTTGGCTGGCAGCCTCGGATTGATACTCGCCTTATTGTAATTTGTTTGTCTGATGTTCACGTGTCACACATTACCAGGGAGGGAACGTCGCCCAGTCCCAGTTATTGGCCTATCTGTTTAGAGGGGAAACCCAATTAAGTAGGGAGACAGATGGGGGTCTCAGTGCCAGGGCTCACTGTAACTTGTTTGTGCCTGTCCAGTACACATACACTATGGGAAATGACATAATAAGCTCCATTTTGTGTAAATAAGTCACTAATAATACAGGTTTGATTGATAAGTGACCCATGAGGGCCTGTGCGGTCAGTTCAGTAAGAGAAAATACCCAAAATGTAGGTCACAAGGAGGTGAGGAAAATAGTTGAGAGGAATTTATCTAAATTTAAAAGAGGATTCTATGGTTGAGCAGAAGATTACTTTTTGCACAGTTGTACGGAGTGGCGGGAAATCAACGGTTGGCTGCATCAGTAAGGGTTAAAAACACCAATTCCATTTGAGTCAACATCTCATAGATCAAAATCCTAAGTTGCAGATGCAGATGTGTATTGTAAATACTTGGCAACCCAAGGATCACACCAAATTTTGCTGCCTCATGGAACCTTGTGGAGTGCTTAATAATCTGACAATATGATACAATGTAAGACCCTCTACTTCACCGTGAGTCATGTTCTTCCTCAATGTAGGCCTGGTGGTAGCTATGGATTCCTGATCAAAATCTGCTGTTAGCACTTGAGAAAGAAGGTTTCACCTAATGGACAAAACCAAAATGGATCTCAGTTTATGAATAGCACAATGCCACGCTCCCTAGTATATCAATGACTGTGAAAAAGCAACCAAGAAATGGTGCTGAAGTGTTTCACAAAAGGATACAGAGACTCGAAGTCAGATTGATTAGGATAAAAATTGTGTCTTTCTCAATTCTACCAGACAATGGTTCCTTGGATGCTTTTTCCAATCATTTGATCGTGCCACAATGAGGCCGCCCAGCAAACCTCTGGTGCAGTGGGCCTGCAGTTGTCCTCTCTACTTGACAATACCGTAATATGTAATAAGGATAGCCTCCCCAGGTGAGCAGATTTTGTAGTGAACTGTCTTTTATCTATCTATATCTGTAGTAATACAAGGTGGCCTCTCTATGAGCACTTTTTATCTCTTTTTAGCAGCAAGAGCTATTGGTGCTCACCAACCTTCTATAATGCTACAGTTGAGAAATATAAGAAGCCAGGGTGGTCACTGTCAATGATTCTAATAATGACTCGGGTTGGAGTAAAGAGTCCTCCTTACCGAGACTTCCAAATTAAGGCCGCCTTGTAGGCATTTGGAGTGGGGACTTTTTAAAGCCATAACACTCCAATAGGGGATTCTGGCGGAAAAATATGGCAAATATGTTTTTCAGGAACAACATACTTCTTTTAGCTACCTTTAATGCAGGCTCCCTTGACAACAAGCATGACTTTCAGAAAGCCTAATGACATTGATGCAGGGTTTAAACCAAACCAGTATATCTATTCAGAAGGAAGGAGATTCCAACTGTAGACAGCGCGTTTCGAAGTGGGGTTTCTTTATCTCATCTTAAAAAAACTTATTAGCATTCGACTACTGACTAACAAACAATCACACTGCAGCGCTTTTCCTGTGAACCATGCGTATATCTCCAGATAATTTTATTAACTTATTGGACTCAAAAGTCAAGATGTTGCCTTACACCAAGATGGCCGCTGACAGTACATCTATCCCATATTGTTGGAGAACTAAATATATAAATATTATAATGACAGTGAAAATCAGCAAAAATGTGCGAAGAAAAGAGTAGAGATGGATTAAAATTGACCATTACTGTTGAATCAGCCCTTGCTTTCCCTGAGGACTGGTGACAATGTTTAGTCACGATACGCAGTAAGCTAAAAATATTTTTGCCATTTTCAGTTCATGGGGTTTTTTTCTCTCTATGGATCTTACAATGCCCTTTCAAAAAGCAAGAATTCCAGTCTGCACTGAGTGACCTGGATTAGAAGATGATGTCCCACAAGGGTGCAGTCATTTGGACGTGGTGATGTGTTATACTGTCTGTGTAGGTTTATCGCTGGGATTTGTATGGATGCCAAGAGAGACAAAAAACAAGGAAATCATGCACACTAGTTGCCACAGAAAGCGGGGACGGGAAGTGATATATAACAGAAGCCTGTACGAGCTGAAATGGATTATGGAGCTTAAAGGAATTTTTACCCCTTTGTATGCCATTTTTTTAAGCAAAACATACCCTTCAGAGGGCTTTGTTCTGCGATGAAGGGACTGATCTTGGCTTGTACTGTAACTAAAACGTTTTTTGCAAAAAAAATGATTATAGTTATACAATATGCTCTTGCGCTCTTATGCTGTCATACAGGTGGGCTAGGCGCTTTGTCATTATCTTAATTATAACGCCTCCAGCGTGCATGTCATGCCTAAGCCGCATTAGCTGTCCCCATTCCCGAGAGCCTGTTACGTCAATAAGTCTTGGGAGCGGTAGACGCACACACACTAGCACTCGGTTCGTCGGGGCTTCCGTCAGTTCAAAAGCTCCCCATTATTCCCGCGACCACTGCAAGGCAGCTGGCTAAGCACTTCACAGGGAAGAGCACCAGGCTATCTGTGTGAGGGTATGAGGAGGTCAGCAGCAGAGCATTATATTAGAAAACCTTTAACACTTCAGTCCATACAGCGCAAACCAAATGCTTCCTTTAAGGTAGGTGTGGTTAAAAAAGCCCCATACTAAGTGTAGTATCCTTTACTATTAACCTCCAATGACACTAAAACATCTTGAAAGCAATTTATCTACGCACATTCAGATGATTATTTAGGAGTCATGTGTCTGTGACTCTCTGATTAAATTAGTTATTCTTTCTTTTTTAAATCCATAAACCCATCCCAAAAAAATATAGGGCCTTGGGAGGGGGGGGGGAGGGGATGGAAATGTATATCTTACATAGTTCATACTAGCCAGTAAGGCAGAGTAACCTTCTTTTATATTTTTAGGGGTTTTCCCATTGACGCTTATATTAACATTTAATTTAATTTATTTTCCATAGTAAACGTTCCTTAATGGATGTTATAAATAAAAATGTTCTGTGTGAAGATAATTTCTCATAACTGGTGTGCCATGTTGTCCCATTAGAAAACAAGATGGCTCGTCGGTTACGACCACCCACACTCTGGCAGCAGTGGCCAGAGACATAGCGCGTTGTTGAGTCTGTCTGACCACCTGGCTTCAGCAATATTACCAACAGGGACGGCTGTGGACCTTGCAGTAACTACTGGGACATTATATACCAAAAATTTTGTTTCTTTGTGCAATCACTCAGCAGAGATGGTCGTATCCAGAGAACAGTCTTGTTTCTAAGGGACCATATGACTACATTATGAGAAAGTTATCTTCACCAGGAAACATTTTGTTTAATGACATCTAATTGAAGAATGTTATGTATGCAGTAATTAAATTGATGTGAATTGCCCAGACAAAGATTATCCCCTTTAATGCCTTAATGTCCACCCACGTCATAGACCATGAAAAGCGGTGCAGGCCCTAGTCTGTTTCTTCTGTCTGCAATAATCATTGTCAGAGAATAGCTGAGGACTAGAGATAGGCACAAGCAGTTAAAAAAATGATAAAAAAAAATTTTTTATGAGCCACAGGAGCGGGACATATACTAAAGACAAACCACACAATATCTGATGTATTTATGTTATATTTTTCTGGTCTACATGAGAAGGTCAGCAATAGGCTGCTGCTCCAACCAGAACACCAAATGAGAGGAAAGATCTTTGTTGGCTAAATGCGTACTGAACTACCCATGGGAACTAAGCATAATAAGACTATGTCATTGGTCAGTGGGTGGTCCTTTGGGAACTAGAGTGGAAATGACAAAACGATTGCCATTCATTTTACAGAACCTGAAGCAAGCACCCAGAATTTTAGACCTGTTTTATGGTTTAGGCAGTGATGATGAAGTTTGATGGCGAGTGCCCAAACTAAGCCAAAAAACACACAGTTCAACCACAAGCTAATTGTAATATCGAGGTATGCTCTCCCCTGAACTCAGTTACAGAAAAACTTTTCAATAGACAACGTGTGCATTCTGAGAACACAATACCATTGAAAGAAGGAGGTAAGAATTCAATTATCTTTGTAGCTTCCCTCTCGAGATAGGAAGAATCCGGCAGGAGATTCAAGAAAACCTTTCTGGTTTGTTACCAGGGCAATGGCCCGGATTTGGACAGAGATGTCTAAGGGCCACTTCTGTAACCCATTTTTATATTTATATATTTTATATTTTTGGGGTGTTTGGGAAGTAATTCCTAGTTTCCACAGACTATACTCTCAAGCAGCCCCCGTTTCATTTTCATGGAGCTCCCTTGATAATCCCAAAACTTCCCTGTAGACTGTGAGGATTTTATAGCATTCCTATAAAATATAGTTTAACAAGCAGAAACATCATTTTAAAGCAAACAATTCACTGATATTTTATTTTCATGCCTAAAGTTTCAGGACGACCTTCTGTTATTTGTATCTCTCCTTTTTCCGCTTCTGGAGATGTCGTATCTATTGGCCGCCATCATTACTTGCCATTTGAAGAACAATCCAATCTTTGTGGAGATGGTATTAATGCTGAGTTGAAATGAATCTTGTCCATACTCACTAACTATCCCTGGCTTTGCTCTCGCGCTGAACATTAAACATATTGCCTTCAAAATTATCCAGTGAAACATGGCCTTTTCTTTAACTCTTACTTAAATACTAAAGAATCTCATGTGTGATCTTGTAGTAATCGGCCTTACTAAGTATCTCATCAGGAAAGAATGTACAATTGCATTTACCTTGACATCTTGCTTTTGGCGCCTTCTCCTATGCATACAAACTTATTGCGGCCACATGAAACCAGTTTTCCTGACAACTCAATCAGTCGAGAGACAGGAGAAATGGAGCACAGAATTCTTGTACAGAGAATTCAGAGGAATGTTAAGGGTATCATCTGCTGTCGTAGGGCAGTGTGCGAACATAGGGGCACCCATAGCAGAAGTTGTAAACACATTGCACTAAGGCTGATGAAGGCTGAGACATTGGGGCACATTTACAATACCCGGTCCGTCGCAATCTCCGGCGTGCATTGTACGACGAGGATGAAGTCAGGCGCGATTCACAAGCATCGTACACCTGATATGTCCTTACCAGCAGGAGGTCACTTCTTTTCCCAGTGATGTGGTGGCATTGTCTTGCGACAAATTAGAATTTTAAAACCCCGCTTAGTGAATCAGTCGTGTTGTCCGACGGCCACGACCCAATTGTGTCGCATCAAAGCGTTGCGATTGTGTCATATCCGATCGCGGTGCCAAATTCGGAGAAAATAGGAAATAGTCGGGAAACCAACGGAAAGTTGTGTGAGGACCCTGAGTAAATGGCCCCATTGTTTGGAAAGCTAATTTTTTAAAGAACCTGTCAGGGTGATTTGGGACAACAACCACCATAGGTGGCTAGTGTCCAAATGAAATCCTTTAGCTAGTACCCTTATTGCCCACATCAAAAATACCTATACACTCACCTAGACGAGGGGTCTGACTGGAAACATCGAGCCAGTTGGTGCTTAATGAACCCAAGTTAAGTACATCCCGGTTGCAATGGAAACTTAAACCTGGTTTGTGGGCCATTCTGCACTTAGCCTTAAATAAGATTGGTGGGTGGGTAGTAGTGGGGCTCTTAAAGCACTAAGCTTTCCTGTTATTTGAGATGTTCCTACTCATCTGCCTCCAGGCTGACAAGTACATATAAGCCAAATGTATTTGTGACACCATGTGTCTTGGAACAGCTATCATTTACTGACCACACCAATATCGACAATGTCAAAGAGAAAAGTAAAATCTGTCTGTATATACTAGGAACAACCCACTGTTGAATCACAGTAATTCTTCGGTTTGATCCTTCCCGTAGATACAACAGACACAAAAACAGATACTAATACAGAAGCTTGAATGAAGGTGAAGGTTGAATTAAAGGTGCCATTATAAAAGGCACAAAGAATGTGGTGCGTGAATTTTAACCTTGTAATTAAGGGAAGGCAAACAGAAAGGGCATAACAATGGTGTGACTTTAGGTTACCAGCCTCATTGGCTAGGGTATTCCGTCAATCCCATACATTTTAATGGAGCAGAGAAACACATGTATCCTGCACGCTCCATCCATTATTGAGATAGACCCAATATGCTGATCTCTCTAGGGTTCTCTCTGATCGTTGAGGTCACCAGAGACGCTTGTTATCCCTATCCTATACATGAAATCAAATAAACTTGAAAAGTTGACAGCTGCATGGTCTCAGGGTAGCACATAAAGGACACAAAGTAAAGTAAAATATATTTAATGTGTAATAGTTGTTTCGCGAAATGAATATGGATGGAGTAAACTCCTGGACACTTGCAATGGAGCACTTTTTTTTTTTTTTAGACCAAAACAGCAGATTGAGCTGTAGCGTTTATTCCATGAGTCTGGTTGGAACTGAAGCAGCAGCCACACTTTAAAGTATCTAGTTAGGATAAGCCATCCAAATAGGAAGGCTCAAGCCCTTCATAAGAAAGCCAGGATTGTTTCTAAGTCATGTAAAACACTGTTATGGAACAATGAGGAGAGCATTTCCAAGTCAAAAATGGATTATTTTGGCCAATATAAAATTCTTGGATATCAATTTACGTCATACATAAATACACTCAACTTAATAAGGATTCCTAAAATAGACATATTTCAACGAAGGTCGAGGCTGCATTTAAAGGGTGTTCTATAACAAAAAATTATCTTCATGTAACCAAAAATGTACACTTGACCAGAGTATAAATCTGTTGGTTCCATAAAAAAGCTGGCATCTTGCACCAAGCACAGATAATTTAAATATGCAAATATATAGTATAATTGAGAAACAAGGAAAGGGGGGGATTTTTGGGGCTTATTGTCAATATTTACATCACACATACCCGAAAGTAAGTGATCTACATCTGCAGGCTAAATCCATAGAACTCCACTAGAAGATGAAGTGTCTCCCTTTCTTTTCATGGCCTTATTCTTCATCATCGCTGTCTTCAATTGAAACATTTCCTTCTATCTCCAAAAATATGGGCTTTTTTAAGGGTAGTATCATTGTGTTATATATTGTTTGAAATGTAGACCTGTTGTGAAGACAAAAGAATAGCCCATTTAACCTCGTATACACAGGCTTGTAATGCGATCAATTTGTCAATTTAGATTCAAAGAATACATGGCGTACAGTGAGTTATCGCGAGCAGTCTATGTTAGTTGCTCGTAGGGATGAGAGTTGTGATGAAACATGACAGTAACTAAACATAATAATAGGATGATAAAACTACTTGATCAATGTATTTCATGTGTGTAGTCACATGCAATTGCCCCTTAAAAAATAAATTCCAATTTTGTGGTATGGATGGTTAGAATATTACATGACATTGTGTAGGGGACAACATTACCTCTCCGTGTCATTGGATGGGACAGACAGAGTAGTTGAGCAAATTTCTGTTGCAAACCTAGTAAAGTCTCACTACTTATTGTCCCAAGGCGTTTAAAAGATTTCATAATTGGAGGGGGATTCCAGTTCTGGGCGTCACAGATCAGAAATTCTCCATAAAGGGGAGATGTAGTAATCTTTTTGAGTTTCACATTTAAATATTACTTTCTGAATTAGAGGGTCAACAAGGTGCAGACAAAAAAGTGGTGTTTTTTAACATAAGAAACCTCCTTCCAGAGGCCACAAGCACCAAAGGAAAAAAGGAAAACAATGGGAAATCTATCTCCTTCTTTTGTAGTGCGAGTGTGAGAATGGGAGATGAGCTCCTATTATTAACCTTGGACCTTAACTAATTTAAATTAAACCAATAAACCCAATTGAACCCCCCCCCCCCCCCCGGAGTTTTTAAAAAGACCACGTGGTAATTAAAGTTGACTGTTTTTTATTGGAACACTATGGTAAGTCCTTTTTGTCATATTTCCATATTAGGGATGTACAGGATCCATTAAGGTTTCAAACCTTATGCTCAACCCCACAGGCAGCAGTCATGTGTGTTGGTACTGTCCAATGTTTCCTTTAAATGTGCACGTGGTGTGTCCTGATGTTTGCGGCATTTAAATAACTAACATCTGCAATTGTGCCCACACCCAAGCGAGTGTTACCAACAGACGTCTGAAGTTCAGCTTGTGGAACCCAAATCATCTTTTTGACTATTCGCCTCAATCTGAACAATGCAGTTCAGATCCTGCTCGGTACCCTCACAATGATCCCTAGCAACTGATGGAGGTCCACCAGGACCAAGTGTGGGTTCAAGTTTTCCAGAAAAAACTGGGTTAGGAGGGGAGTAGTAGAACAAGTGCAGTAATCACAAGATTATCAATGATACAGTAAGATACAACTGTGCTGTGGGCACCCCAAAGTACAAATCCACCAATTTGTCTACCTTTATATTGAATAGGGGCTTGTACAAGCAATAAGCAACTAGATATAATAACGTGGGATTGGCTAGGTGCAGGGCGTGAGTGGGGGGTGTCGGGGGAGGATTTAGTGGTTTTACCCTGGGCACCAAGCTTTTATGAGGCCCATTAGGCATCCCAACCATTGTCCAATTTTATAACTCAGAAGGACCACTTTACACAATGAAACTTTACACATCTTGCCTGACTTTCAATATAACCACCATCTCCATCAAGTGCCATATATTCTAGGATCCGTTCTCATCTACATACCAGTTTCCTTGAATACAAGCATCCGGTTGAACAGCCAGGCCTCTTTTATCGATGCCTACACATTCTTGTCACCCCAAGAAGCTGTATTGCTTCAGTCATACTGGACAGTATGTCAGATTAGTATCCTTTCAGGTTCCTTGTAGCGGTGCTATAATACACATACCTACGTCTAGGGTCCATGGCAGATATTTACATTCACGCTGCAGTTGATGCACATTACAGGGCAACAAAAGGGACGAAAGTGACACGTGCAGGAATTGGCACATGTACTGTGAATAAAGGCGCTTTGACATTCGTCGGACATTCCGTGTCATAGTATCTAGTTCATATAAGGGGTGGAAGGAGACGAAGTTCATCAAGCTCCAACCTCTAAGAATTAAATAAATGTTTATCCCCATGAACCCATATATTTTTTTTCTCTCACAGAAAGTCATCAGGCCATCTTTGAACATGTTAATAGAGTCGCCATAACAACCTCTGCGGCAGAGAGTTGCACAGTCTCATTGCTCTTACAGTAAAGCAATCTTTATCGTGGTGATGGTTAAAATCGCCTTTCTCATCTAGGCGTAGAGGATGCCCCACTGTCCTGGTCACAGGCCGAGGTATAAAAAAGATCTTGGAGAGATCCTTGGTACGGTCCGTCAGGGATTGTACATGCGTAATGAGTCTCCCCTCAGGGTCTTTTTTGAAGCTGAGATATCCAAATTTTTTAATCGTTCAGTGTATTATAGTTCACCCATTCACACTAATTCCTGGTTGCTTATTCTGCACTCGTTCCAGCTCTACTAATCCTTTTTTTATACACTGGTGCCCAAAAACTGTACACAATATACACTATGGGTCTGACCAGGGGGAGTTGTATGAAGGGCAAAAATCATGTCTGTTATAATGAGAATCATTCCTCCTTGATTACACTCCATTTTTTATTGGCTTTAGCAGCAGCCGCACTGGCTCTTGGTCATCTAAAATTAAGTTGTACCACCCACCAACTACCCCAAGTTTTTCAGTTCAGTTTTGACTAAGTAATTGACCGTTTTTAGAACATAATTATACTTTTTTTTCCATGGCCCAAGTGCCAAACACTTTAATTTATCGACATTAAATCCCTCATCAACATTTCTCCTGCATCCCTCAAGCTTCCACGAAATCCTCTGTAAGGCTGAAAACTAGACCGACCTCAGTTATTTAGATACTTTACACAGCTTAGTAAAATCTGCAAAATATTGAAAATTTACTGTTTGTAAACCCCACTACAGAGGTCATAATAAAAATATATTAAAAAGAGTGGCCCCAAGTACTGACCCCGTGGCCACTCCATGGAACATAACCCAATACTGAGAATGTGCCATTAATGACCACCGCTGTTTTCTATCACTAAGCCCAATACTACCCAATATACACCAGGATTTTCCCTATTCCCAGCAGTTATTTCATATACAACCTTTTAGGTGGCTACGGTTGTCACATGCCGTTGAGGAAGTCCGAATAAAAAACATCCACAGCCGTCCCCAGATCCAGTCTTCAACTAACCTCCTGTAGAGAAACAATCAGATTAGTCTGGACAGGAACGATCTCTCATAAACCATGCGATGCGGGTTATAGGTTGTGCACAGTGAATACCTCAAAGGATAGCAGCTATAATAATACCCTATCAAATATTTTCCCCACCACAGCAGTACGACTACGGTTCAGGTAGTTTCCAGGATCGTATTTGATCCTTGTTTGTATATGTGTACACATTGCTATGCGCCTTCCTGTGGAACATAACCAGCCCTCAGTGAATCTTCAAATAATTAAAAATAAGGTCCTGTCTATCACCCTACATAATTCATGCAGAACCCGGGGGTGTATTGCCATCTGGACAAGGGTGATTTATCTATCTTAGTGGTTTCGAGGCGAGATTATAAAAAGAAGTAACATTATTCCTCATTGGGCTTCCACCAGGGGATTTTCATGGGTAAAAGACATGAGAAGGTGACATTCAGTAGATTGGCTCATTTCCTCAAATCTCCTTCGACCAGACCCCCGGTTATTTCTAAGGGGACACCTCTCTGTTTTTAGTGTTCTATCATTTATATACTTGAAAAAACTAATTGGGTTTTTTTGCTCTCCCTGGCGTATTCTCTCAGTCATATTTTGCGGTGTTCTGCTTTTACAGGATTATTTTTCTCTCTATAATCCTGTTACGCCTATCGTACCTTCAGTTTTAGCACCTTCTAACGCTTATCTTATCGCTTATTGCTGTCCTTACAAGACTAGTTGGCCCATAGGGTTTTTTTGTTCCTTTTATGCTCTCTTCGATAAGGTATGTGTTTCCGTCACAGGAATTTTCAGAAAAATGAGAAACAGTCCCATTTTTTGGGGGGGGCTTTTGTCTTGAGAAAATTATCCCAATCTATGCCTTTAAGGTCATTCCCTTAGTTGCTGAACATTTGCCCTCTGAAGGTAGAGTGTTGCGTTGCCCCTCACTAACGCTCTTAGTTAAAAGCGTAATACAAAATCAATTGATATTATGATCACTATTCCCCCGGTTCCCCCAACCTGTAGTTGTTGATACCCTCTAGGTCTGTTGGTAAGGATAAGGTCAGCAGTGCCCCCCCTTTTGTTGGCTCCATCGACTAGTTGCGACAGGTTAATTGTCTTTTGTTGTGACAAGAACTGACTGCCTTTGAAGGACGCGAAGGTTTTGCCCCCAGTCAATATCTGGGGTATTGAAGTCCCCCATGATTAAGTACTTCACACTTGCATTTGACAGCGATACCATTTCACTTACTAGCATTGCCTCTGCTGCCATCCATTCATAGTTGGAGGCCTATAACAAACCTAGTAAATATCTTATTTTCTTTTTCCACCTCACTCTTATATAACCCATAGGGACTCACATTTGCGTTAGGATTGTCATCTCGCAGGACGGGCTTGAGGCAAGAATTCAATATAAACAAACCCCTCCACTTTTTTATTTATACGATCCTTTAAGAAGACTAAACCATCTATAGTTACAGCCAGTCAGAGCTACTGTTCCAGCCAGTTCGCTTGATACCCACATATCATATTTCCGCTCCACAATTCAAGAGTTGACGTTCCCTCTTTTGTTTGTGACGGTTTCTGGCATTGTGACATACACTTTCTATGGTTTTCCTGCCGTATTACTTTGTTCTGATTCCCAGATCTCATTCCAAGCCCCCTTCCCCCCCCATGATAGACTCTTCCCAGCCTCTAGTACCACTGTTATTTGCCACTGACAAGTGTAGTGCCCTCCACAGTGTCTCTATTTTAAACAATCCTCAACCTTCTAGCCCATTTTTTCCCCTAAAACAGCGGCCCCACTCCCCAGATGAGTGCCAGCCATCCCTACTTGTAGAGCCGTTAGCCGACAGAAAGTCAGTCCAGTTCTCCATGAACCAACAAAACCCCCCTCTTCCTACACCAACTTTTGAGCCACTTATTTACCCCTTGATTCCGATGCCTTTGTGGTGTGGCACGGTACAGAGCAGTAGTTCGGAGAAAAATACTTTGAGGTCCTTGCCTGAGCTAGGCCTAAAATCTCTTGAAACATTTTAAGGACTCCAACTACCTGTTACTTTGTCATTAGGGCCAAGGTGGACCATGACTGCTGGTTCCTCACCAGCCCTCCCCAGTAATCCGTCAACGATCCGCAAAACATGCAGAAACGAGCACCCGGCAAACAACACATGTTCGGTCATGTCGGTCTTGTGAACAGTTGCCCTGGGGTTCCCCTCCTAATAATCGAAATCTCCAATACCAGCACCTGTCTGACCTTGCCTGTGCTACCCATTCCCTTCTACTGGAGCAGACATGTCCCCTGGTTGTCGGCCACGTCTTTCTGCAGCATTGCGCACCCCAGAGTGACATCCACCCTCACCGCCAGCCTGCAAAATTATTGGGGTGCACCAGATCAGGACTAGACTCCCTCAACTACTTCCTCTAACCACGCCTTATACATGTACCCAACTAGCTGCCCCCTCAATCTGCCCTCCATAATTCCCTCCCCAAACCCATCTTCCCGAGAGAGTTTGGCTCCAGGAGAAGCAGCAAACTTCGTTCCATATATCAATTGACCCGCAGCCTTGAACTTGCTCATTTGATCCAGAATCTGGGCTTCCAGGGAAGCAATTTTCACACAGGCCCACACCACCGCAGTATTCACCCTCGAATGGTGTCTAAGAAAGTCAAACGGCCCCAAAGGGTGTGTCCCATTGCAGATGCTCCACAATCCGATCAGGGCGCCAAAAACATGGGGAAATTCAAGCAAAACGAAAAATTTGGGCACCCGACGGAAATGCGTTCATGGACCCTTAGTAAATGTGCCCCAATGTCCGTCTTTGGGAAAAGGTACATACATATAAGATGATTGGCCAGTGCACCCCCCTCCTTCCCCACAATCAATGGTTTATCCAATAAATCAAATGTACATTGCCACCATTAGTTGTTACCATTGTAAAGGTAAACCATGTACAATTAAAAAATTCTAAATAAAGATATGATGTAATCATTAAAATATACAATACTAATAAGTCATTTTTTATGATTAATAGACATAGAAGAATACAAAAAATTTAAAATGCTCCAAAATATTATATAATTTATTTACTTTCCTTACAAAATCCTCCCCGGTAAACCACAATCCTTTTTCAAACTTTCCATTCTCCCATTTGCATTTTAACTCGCAGATAAATCTTTAAAAGCCAATTCACTTTGTATGATCAAACCTGATCAATGCGTCATAAAGGACTGACAGATCGGGAATGAAAGTTTGTTGAAAATATAACTTTGTGCTTCAGATGAAATCGATAATATGTGGGAAGCCAGAGACGGGTTAAGTAACCTTTCTGACTTCCACTGGCCTTTTGACTGAAGATTATTTACTTGATACTTACTGGACTACGTAGTGACCTGCCTGATTACTGTGCATTAATTGCGAAAATTTCATGGTTTGGAATCGGTACAAAAAGCAAACACCTGAATTCAGCTAAAAAAAAAAGATTTATATATACAGTATAATATATATAATTATATATATATTATATTATATATATATGTGTAATGTGTGTGTGTGTGCATGTATGTCTGCTATATAAATCTGTTTACAGTCACTAAATTTTGCACAGCCACTGCTTATGGCTCAGGGAAGGTCATAGACCCGATTTTTAAGCCGAAATTTTCACCCCACACTTCCAAAATCCACATATAACAACCATATACAGGAGGCATTGTCTGCTGCTGCTGCGGCAGTTAGAAGCTGAGCCGTGTTGTTGTTGCTGCTCTGCCACAGGTCATTGAATGAGCTCTGAGCAGTGATTGGTTAATACAGGCAATGAGTTGAAGACATTTATGTGTGAGGTAAGATGGATAGGCATACAGAGATAGGGGGAAATTTATCAAAAATGTCTGAGGTAAAACTTCCCAGTTTGCCCATGGAAACCAATCAGAGATCAGCTGTAATTTATAAACAGCTGTGCAAAAATGAAACCTGAGCTCTGATTGGATGCCATGGGAGACTAGAGCAGTTTGTCTCAGACACTTCTGATAAATCTCCCCATAGACAAAGTGATAGTCGGGTACAGAGACAGTCACTGGAATGAGAGTGGTCAGAACAGTCACTGGAATGAGAGTGCCAGAGACATACCGACACTGGAATGAGACTGCCAGTGACAGACAGTTACTAAAATGAGACTGCCAGTGAAGGACAATCATTGAAATGAGACTGCCAGTGACAGACAGTCACTGTGAAATGAGACAGCCAGTAACACAGTCACTGAAATGTGACAGCCAGCGACAGACAGTTACTGAAATGAGACTAGAGTCTATAGATAAATATTTTTGTTTAACCAATATCTTTGTTGTATGTATTTGGTGTTGTTGTATTTATGTTTGTATGTTCTCAGAGGTATAAGGAGGTCCGGTAGCCATCATCTTACTTCTAGATAGTAATTCCTTTGCAGACCCACCATTAAAGCAGTGATGCAAAACCTTTCAGAAACAAGTGCACAAACTACAACCAAACACAAACAGATTTATCAGAAATGTCTGAGGTAAAACTGTTCCAGTTACCCTTGGAAACCAATCAGAGAATCAGCTGTATTTTTAAAAACACCTTTGCAAAAATGAAATGAGCCCTGATTTGCTGCCATGGGCAACTAGAGCAGTTCTGCTCTCAGACACTATGATAAATCTCCCATAGACAAAGTGGCTGTCAGGGACAGAGGAAAGTCACTGGAATGAGAGTGTCAGACAGTAACTGTAATGAGAAATGCCATAATGAGACTGCCAGCGAAAGGTAGCACTGAAATAGACTGCCATCGACAGTCACTGAAATGAGACTGCCAGTGATAGACAGTTACTGAAATGAGACCGCCAGCAATGACAGTCACTGAAATGAGACAGCAAGCGACAGACAGTCACTGAAATGAGACAGCCAGGACAGACAGTCACTGAAATGAGACAGCCGGTCAGACAGTCACTGAAATGAGACAGCCAGGTCAGACAGTCACTGAAATGAGACAGCCAGGGTCAGACAGTCACTGAAATGAGACAGCCAGGGTCAGACAGTCACAGAAATGAGACAGTCTATAGATACATATAAAATATTTTTTTGTTAACCCATTCTATTTTGTTGCAGCTAAGAGCAGTTACTTACTATCCCTGGCAACACGGGAGCTACAGCTAGTATATATAAGATATATATATATATACTATATATAGGTGCGAGAGAAAGTGCCAGGAGGTATAAGAGTCGTACCTTATCATCTTACTTCTTGATAGTAATAACCTCTGCAGACCCACCTTCTAAAGCAGTGATGGCAAAACCTTTCAGAAACCGAGTGCACAAACTACAACCAAAACAAACGGATTTATCGCAAAGTGCCAACATATTAATTTAAGCGGTAACTTATTTTTAACAGCTGTCTCCTGTCACAGCTTTCAATCGGATCAGTGTCTTGCGGGCACCAATACACACACCTACTAGGCCAATTCAATAAGCATTTTTCCTAAAATATGTTCATCTTTATTGAATGTATACACAAGTATAAATCAGCAAAATCATGGTAAAAGGGTAGTAGAAACATCACAAAAAGGACATTACATTTTCCATGGGGACATAATAAAGGATTAGGAGGTGGGGCAGTACAAATTAGGAGGTGGGGCAGTTGTAAATATCAACCCCAAAATAACATTACTAGTGCCTTAATTAGCCGGAAGTGCTAATCCTTCAATAAATACAGCTATAATATACAGCTTATATATGCATCATTCACTCCTAATCAGATGTTCACCCTGAGTCCACCACGGGTACAAATCCAATACATTAGAAAAAAGGTGGAAAAATTTAGATTATCATTGTAGCTCCCATCCAGGTTTCAGGAAACAGGGGCCCAGAGCAGGAGCTCCAATGATAATCCTGCTCTGTCCACACCTTCTCCCTCCTCTTGTAATGACAAGGCAGCCAAGGATGTGACCCTTTAAAATAGCACTTAGCAAGGCACTTGAGCTTCCCCAGACTACAGGAGGGAGCCTTGTCAGGCGAAATGTGATAGGGTGATGTCCTGAGTGCCCACAGAGAGTGCATATTCTGGCAGCCGTCTCATAAGTTTGCCACTGCTGATCGAAAGGGTAACTTTTTTCAGCAAACTATAGGGTAAAAAATAGGTCTAAATGTAAAAAAATGGTTAAATAGGAGAAATCAACAAAACTTTTGCAACCATAATTATAATAAATAATAAACGTTTGCTTATTTCTCTAATTTTAATTAGGCCCCATAAGCCAAAAAGTTTTTAAATAGACAAAACTTAATTATGTATTGTAATTATTGGGGCTAAAGGCTTTATAAGTGGTCTGGGGCCAAAAACATCAAAAGAATAAACAAAATCGGAAAAGCTAATAAAAAGTTATACTTACCCCAGTGACCTCCCATCAACCATGAATCCTCTTAATACACAGGTCAATGCTATGTATAGTGGCCAAGATTTGTTTGGGAAGATAGGCAGCATAAGCTTGGATCAACATGAATGGGAGCAGAATGAATTTTCAGGGTAGGTTTCCCATCTGTGTTGGTGGTTATGTAGGGAGTCTCAGTTGAAAATTGAATGCAGAAGTTGAATGACCCTAAATGGCATTTTTAATACTAAATTAAAAGTGATCTTTTTGGCTCCATTGGATCCCATGATTTTAAATATCTAGGTCTCCATGAATGTATTTGTAGTGCCCCTGCTAATCTAGAAATATAATACTCTTCTGTATTATTTTATAGGGTATTTGGCCACCTTAATAACTTGTCCAACTGAGCCATTATTATAATTTTACAATACAGGCGATCCCCTACTTAAGGACACCTGACTTGCAGGCACCCTTGGTTACAGATGGACCTCTGTCATCTCTGGTGAAGCTTTAGTTTAGTTTAGTCCCAGGCTGCAATGATCAGCTGTAAGGTGTCCTTAATTAGGATTTTTTAATAATCCTTGGTCCCATTACAGCAAAAATGAAAAAAATCCAATTGGTTATAGGGACCTTTTTTTTTTTTTTTGTGTGGAGCTACCATTATAAAATATACAGTTCTGACATACATACAAATTCAACTTAAGAACAAACCTAAAGAACCTATCTTGGACCCGAGGACTACCTTTATGTTTTTTTTTCTTATTGCAGGTTAACTCTATATTTTTCTTAGATACTTTGGGCTTTTATATACATTTCTCATCATGAAATTATTCTCTGGTCTTCAGAGGATTCCTGGTCTTTATAATCTCGTTTTTACAAATATATATATATACTTAATGTATCAATTTATATTTCTGCCCAAACACACACATGGCCATTCCTCATACCTTTTCCCAAATCTAATTTGTGTGGATAAAATGAATGTTGCTCCATAGGAACCTCAGGTCGTATGCGGCAGGGGAACACAGTTTTCGAGGGTCTTTTAGTTGTAAATTGAGCATGAACATAAAATATCACCTTCACAGAAACTGCACATGCTCCACGTGTAATACCATATACATTTCTTGTGATAGCTGTTGGCTACTTTTTTTTTGGATTGCACAAATTTATCAAATTCCTATTTATGTTTTACAAATATTGACAGTTTGGAGAACAGATAAACTGGTTAAATATTCTAGGAATCCACATTTTCATTCTAGAATAACTTGAATGGGCAAGTTTCTCCATTGCTGAACTTCTCTGTATTGTAGCTCCACATGACTCCTCCAAGACTTAGCTCCAGAGCTTGTGTAAGAAACCTAGACTGAGAGGAGACATCTCTACAATGTTACTACTATGTTCATGTAGACTCCTTAGAGCAAATGGCAGCAGGGGTGTAACTACTGGTATTCTAGATTAAAAGTTGGGCCTTTAGTCAAAAAGTAACTTAAGAGTTTTATTATTGACTCCTGATTAGTGGAATGAGGTTGGTGATGTCCATGGGTAACACCCGTAATCGATTACTATTGGTGGCTAAACCTGAACCTTAATGTATCCACACATCCCTATTTGAGACTAATTTGGTTGAGCTGAGCATGGTTTGAAGAAATGTTGGTTGATTGTTTCATTCCTAACGTACCTTGTTCCTATAGTATATGGAATAGGTGGGATTATCTGTAAATTATGTTTCATCGTGGTTCAACCCTTAATTTTAGAGCTTCAACCCTGAATTTTTTGATGACACCACCGAGGTGTCATCAACCAAAGTCCAGTGACCCAAGTTCTCGTAGAGCTTTGGTCTATATTCTTCCATTATATACATGTAGATCGTATTAACTAGAAAAGTCTCATGTCTCAACATATTGTACCCTTTTAGGGCTTGAGAGGGGAGTATGAAAGAGGATACATCATCAAACCTAAGACCAGCCCTGCCTAAATCTACTTATATAGCAGGGGGTATTAAGCCCTGTTGTGTAATAAATTAAGACCCTTGTCTTCTATCTTTTCTATAGCTAATGAAGTAAAATAGCTGCAATAAAAATAGCATTGTCCTCTGCCACGATTTTGTATCATTGTTAACAAAATAATTTAAACTGAAGAAGACATCTGAACTGTGAGGCGAATTTCCCTACATCTCAATAAGTCAACTTGTCTGCCTTAGTCACTTTTATTTGGCCAATGATTAATTTATATCACTGTGCTAAAGACATAGGTCTGAAGATCATATCCTTCAGTTAGTCATTTATCATTAAAGAATCCCTACAGCACATTAATATTAAATTGAAATCTGCTGTACAAAGGGACATCATTTTAATTCCATTTGCGCCCTATAGTTCAGTGTTAGGAGGGAGATGTCATGTTAATTTGACTTCTTCATACAAATTATGTAAAATAGATTTCTCATCCACCAAGACTCTGCAATGAAAAAAAGAAAACAAAACTCCAAAAAAAACTCCAGAGTTAGCCAACATCCGCAACTTCATGAAAACTTGGAATCGATTCATAATGAGGAACCACTCCGCTCCTATCTGGAAGACTTTGAAAGATAAATAGATGCAATCGTAAAGTCAACAAACTGCTTAAACTTTTGGAAAGAAATACTCCGATGACACATATGGAAGATATATATTTCTAATTAACCTCTAGTACATTAGTGGCCATTCACAGGAGGATGAAAATTCGAGAGATAGGAAAAAATCTATGTAGTCATTTCTCTTTGTGTTTTCATTTTCCGTATATGTAGAAAAATGTCAGAGATAAAATACATTATAGAGTTTTTTCTTGGATGGCTGCTTCTCTATCCCATCCTCCAGTAGCCACAGTAGGGCTTGCTCTTTGGATAATAACTGATCAGTAATCTATTCTCATGTAAATGAATTAGACGCACTGCCAAGATTCGAAAGCCAGTGGAGTTATATTGGATGATGTCAACTTTCATTGACCTGTTCCTGGTCGGGAGATGAGAGTGAGGTTTCTTTCAAAGAGAGACGTATGATAAGTGAGTTTGCCAGCATTGCACTAATAATTGGATTTCATAAACAATGTATATTTCATTTATATAGCTGAGACTTTTCAGTCGAGTGTCTAAGTAGTTGTTTATTATTTATGTTGCAGCTTATTAAGGTGGTCATTCATCAGGCGAATGAGTAGACTCGGAGGTTAAGAGGTCTGACGGTGGATTAATAACACTAACACTTATAGGGAGAGAAAGGTTCGAATCCCAATATCCTTTCTGTTTGGCCCCATGATATTTACTCATCTGAATAGACATATTGCTTCTATAGACTTTTGTTATGAAATATACAATTATTATAAATAATGGACTTGTATACATGCAAGTCAATGGGAATGGATGGGTTTCCATTTACCTTAAGTTCTAGGTACCTCTACAGAATAGAGTAAGGGATACCATGAGTGGTGTTGTCAAATTATTTAAAAGAAACAAAGTTGTTAATGTGGACTTTGCAAAATCTGAACCAGTCTCATTCCACCTAACATGAGTCAATTGTAATGCGGTTAGGTTCCATTTTTGACAGAAAGGCCCAGATTCAATGGTAACCTCTACAATCCCAATAGTTACACAGCTGTCATCTACTTTACTACAACAGACACTACTAACATAACTACTATATATGTACACATAGCTATTCCTCTGTAGCCCTGATGGTTATTTTATGTGTCTTTTTCAACAACGTGAAATTGATTTCATTTTACAATTGTTAACAACCAGTTAACAGATCCATATATTATATACAGTGTAGACCCTTACCTTATACCATTCATTTAGGTGTTGTGAAAGGGGAGACAGTAGTAAGCTGCCTCCAATCTCCTTTGATGGCATCTCTCTTCTTGTAGAGGTTTTACAACCACTTTCAAAAACTCCAACATCATTTACCAAATGCTTTTATATGTGCAAGTTAGGGCCGTGACCGTTGGACCTGTGTGCCATAGTTGTGTGTGCAAACACAGGCAGGAGTAAGACCTCCTGAAAAATTTTCAGTTCTGGTACTCGACACACCAATTCTACATTTTTGTGCGTAATAGCTTCAATGAATGTTTCAAAAGATTTTTGGGGGGTCTACATCTATTCAGCCCGAGCCAAAGCTGCTCCAATTGTCCTGAAAATTGGTATATGACCCTCACTAGTCCTCTAAACTACAGCTTTTTTTGTGAAAAGGTCCTACCTCGGTCCTACATTAATTTTTTTCACAAATGCTTTCCTTTTCCCTTTCCTGTCCCCCATTCCTAAGCTCTGGGTTGAATGGGACCTACCTGCCTTTTTAAAAGAGTTGTCTGAAATGAAGCAGAAAAGATTTGGCTTTGCTTTGTTGCTTGAAAAAAGGCAAATTCGTACTGAATCTGTGAATCAAACAAATCATTTGCTCATATCCACTATTCCTGGACAATATATTCTGCAAACAATATGTTAAGGGTAACATCTTCTACCAAGTGCACGGTCCTGGGCAGTGGAAGACAACTTTTCACTTCTTGGCCTCCCACTTAGGAGTCTTCAGGGGCAACAACTAACAGCACTGTTGACTTGGGAATGTTTTGGGCAAGTGTAAAAACTGAATTGTGCTAAGATCTCATATGAATAGTGAAGAAATCAGTTAATCAGAGAGTAGAGAGACACGGACTCCAACTCCACCATTTCCAACTTCTAATGGATGCCACTCCAGAGATATCTGCACAGCAGAAATATTTTCTCTAACCCTGTACTATGTGGCATCTCCAGCAAAGTCAACTTTTTGTATTTTTCAATGCATGCAGCTTCTGAGATCTTAGTGTAGACTTGTACCGTGTTAGCCATAGAGAGTGAAGAAGAGTGAAGAAATCAGGCAATACCTTTTTGAAGCTGAGTATATTTGATGGAGAGATTTCGAGAATGCTAATTCTTTTCATCAGACATAATTTTAACATGTGTGACAAAAAGAACTAGTATCCTCGACAGCTCACCATCAAATATACTCAGTTAGCCTCAAAAATGTTTCATCTGATTTCTTCACTCTTGTTCTGCTCTCTATGGCTAACATAGTACAAGTCTACAACAAGATCTCAGAAGAAGCATGCATTATTAGGAGTTGGAAAAAGTTGAGTTGGATTCTGTGTCTACCATATAATAGAGGGCTTTGCCAAAATTAGAATTTTCTTTTGTGTTTATGGGGCCACCCTCTACTCTACGAAGTAAATGAATACTAAAGAGTGATGACTTGCGTTACGATTCCATAAATGTCTCCTTTAATTTATAAAGGACCTACTAGCTACATATAAATACATATGCAATTCAATAGAGGCAAACAGTTCCATTTTAAAGGCTCTGACATACTTATTGTTTCTTCCATACTCCATATATTTCACAAAGAGGATGCATTTAAAATGGAATGAAACCCAGAATGTGGAATGTAATGAAAATGAATAGTTCTGAAGACTGAACGCTCTCGAAGATAGACAGAAATACTAATGATTCCAGGGAGCGGCTCTCGCAAACCCAACATGAACATATTTTCATCCTCTTTTGTCTGAATGTACAAAGAAGGATTGATTCAGCAGTGAGAATTTTGGAATCATTAGTATGTAGCTAGTAGGTCCATATAAACAAGAGGGTTAGCACCTTCAGTGGACCTATTGGGCCTAAACACTTGAAGAAATTGTCACCGCTGGCTGACGATCAGATATGAAATGGCTCTTGCCCTAATTTGTGGACGTACCATCTCCATCGTATAGGCAATACCTACGGCACATAACTAAAGAATATTTTTAGATGGTTAGACGGTCCTACAAAAATTAGTGGGCAAGGAGCACATTCATCTGATCTTTACAGCCAGCTTGGATGAACAATTTCTTGAAGTGTTTAGGCCCAATAGGTCCACTGAAGGTGCTAACCCTCTTGTTTATATGGACCTACTAGCTACATACTAATGATTCCAAAATTCTCACTGCTGAATCAATCCTTCTTTGTACATTCAGACAAAAGAGGATGAAAATATGTTCATGTTGGGTTTGCGAGAGCCGCGTCCTTCTGAGAAATCATTAGGTATTTCTGTAAGTCTTGAGAGGCAGGTTCAGTCTTCAGAACTATTCATTTTCATTACATTCCACATTCTGGGTTTCATTCCATTTTAAATGCATCCTCTTTGTGAAATATATGGAGTATGGAAGAAACAATAAGTAGTCAGAGCTTTAAAATGGAACCGTTTGCCTCTATTGAATGCACAGCGAGTGCTATGAGATAATATTAAATGTAATGCCTATGAATGATGTCACAGTACAGCGATAATACACACAGTGATGTCACAGTACAGGGATAATAAACAGTAATGTCACAATTAAATAATAATAGTGATGTCACAGTGCAGTTTATCAGAATAAATTGTTAGAATCTGTGATGTTACACCACATGAAATAGGTGTCAAAGTACAGAAATAGTGAATAACGTTACGTAAGAAAATCCAGAAACCCATAATAAAAATAGTGAGTTCACGGAAGACTTTCAGGTTAAGACTGAGCAGCGGTGATGCTAGTCTGATGTAAGCATTCAAAGATTGATCATGGATAAATAGGAATATCCAGCCATGTGGCATGAGACATGAGGAACAACAAGCAGACATGGTACACAACATGGATACTAAAGAAAATGAGATTAGGGAAAGGGTCAGGGTCCCAGCATGAGGGACATAAATACTGTGATGTGACAAGATAATACCAGCAGATATGTAATGGGACAGAGATAATAGAGGTAATCTCTATGTACTTAACAGGAGATTGTGTTCCAGAACACCCAGGTCCAAAATAAAGTCTTGACCCTATAAAATTACATCCCGGGTGACATTAAAGTCTTTGCTTCATTCCACTGATAACCTGCAAGCCTCTCACACATAAAGGCCGGATAAATGATGTGACCGCTCGGGTATTTATGAAGTTATCATGAGGACGGGCTCAAACAATGACGTGTGGTGCGATCTGACACTGATACTTTTTGAGCTTGTGCTTCACCTCTAATCTGATCAGAAGTTTTTCTGGGTTCTTTTGTTACCATTCGTATTTTTCATCTCTTTGATTTGTCATCAATTTTCCTCCTGCGGCCACGTCCAGGGAAGATGGCTACTGTCCCATAGACCTTAAATTAATATGTAGTCACAGAAACCTCAAACTGGTTGGAGAAGGTCTTATAACCTTTACCTCTAACATTTCTGTCTGTAATATTTTTTTAAGCTACTTAGACAACTTTGTCCTTCGCTACCTCTAGTCCATGTTGAGTGTGGTACACACCATGTCACCAAACAGCACAGAGAGTAGCTGTAGCCCTACAGACTACTGACTAATTACAAGATTGTAGACACCCATGATGCTAATTAGCCGACATACTTTGATTTAACGTGTCCCTAGGGTTAGTTAGACATAATAATTGTGTCCAGGCCAGGTTTCATGAGTTGAAAGCATGGTTGAAGAGCAATGTATCGTCTTCATATTGGTTTATTTTCATAGAAATATAAAGTTAGTTGTTACTTTGTAGATAAAAAGACTATTTCTGTAGGTTTTTCTTTCCAACAATTTTATCCATGTGTGTAGATCAAGGCAGGCACATAATGCAGGACAGCAACATAGATTGATTATTACAAAATATTTACAAAATATGAACGGAGCTAAAACCATGCGCTTGTAATAAAATTGTAGTCAGTCGACGAGACACCAAACTGCATTCCCAGATCCTAAATTTTCACAATATGTGGCTTTTTCCTGGTTGTCACCAGCATCTCCAGCTCCCCTCCCCCCACAAACCACACACTGCACTTTTTAGATGTTTTATACATCTATCTATGAGATTAGAGCCATCAATATTTGTATTGTTGTCCTGTATTCTACTCATGGAGGCAGGGAGCTCCAGGATACAATCAAATTACCCTGCCTCCTGAGTCTGACACTGCTTACCTGACCCCCCTCATTAATAAGAAAGACATGTGAAGAGAATTCCTGAGGGGCGGTGGAGAAGGAAGGCTTTTGTCTATCTCAACCCCCTCATTCCTGTGACAATGGTTAATGATGTAGCAAAGCCAAGACACACGCAGCCACTGTCTTGCTCTAAACCTGATGACCCCTCCTTCAGTTAGGAGGCAGAGCTGCTTGACTGAACTCTGGAGCTCCGCATCGCCATGACTTGAACATGGGGCATTAGAGTCTTTTTTAAAGATTGGTGGCTCTAATGCCAAGGATAGAGACATTAGTGGAATGAGTATAAAGACAACTAAAGGTTACTGTATGTGGTTTGTGAAGGACAGCTGGTGAGAGATTCCCTTTAAGAAGAGAAATAAGTCTGTAATTAATATTACACCTATTACGCATATAATATATATATCACTATTAATATACATATTACACTATTACAGATTATATTATTATAGATACACATATTACATTTATATTTTTTTGAACACATATCACATATTATAAAATAAAGTAACCTTACCTGTTCTTGAAGTTCGGGCCTGTCTGCACGGCCGGGTGGCGCTGGGGTAGCTGGGAGGCAGGTAGAACCGAAGCCGAGCGGGAAAGAGCCTGGGCCTTGAGCGGAACGGGAGCTGTAGCGGAGAGCCGGGGGGGAGGGGAGCTTGAGCAGGTTTCAGACTGGATGGAGGGGAGCCGGTAGTCGAGAGCAGAAGCCTGGAGGGGGCGGAAGCGGGAAGGGAGCCTGAAGCTGAGCGGGGCGTGGGGAAGCAGTGATGCCCGTAGATCCTGGGAGGGGGGAGTCATAAGCGGAGCAGGGGTTGAGAAGGGAAAGGATGGGCAGATCGGGGCGAGGTATGGCGGGATTGAAAGTATGGGGAGTGGGGGGCGGCAGCACATTGGGAGCATGGTGCCAGACAGAGCACTGTAAATTGTTGCCGGCCGGCAGGATTTTGATGCAGGGGGGCGGAAGCTCGGTGCCGGCAGCGTCAGGGAGCAAGGTGGACTGATGGAGGGCTGCAACGCGGTCCCGTACGGCGTGCGGCCCGGTAGCTCAGTGCCGGCCGGTGCCGCCCCCTCGCTGAGCGGGAAGCGCGCCGCCTGATGCGAGATGCTCAACTCGCCTCATGGCAGGTGCGCCCCTGCTTGGAGGTCCATTCTAAATTTAAAGGAAACCTACCACTTCTGAAGGTAGGTATGAGATGTAAACACCGGGCACCAGCTCAGGGTGAGCTGGTGCTGGAGCTTACCTTAGCTAGTGTTTTAAACCGCTATATCGCGGTTTAAACACATTTTGATTTACAGCCCCGAGGTAGCTTCGGCGCTGCGCGTGGCCAAAGCTACCTCGGGCCCATAGTAGGGCCCTTCCATTTTGCATCTTAACAGGCGGTTCCAGTGTCTACCCCCTGCTCCCTCAGCACTTCCCTCTGCCTGATGTTATCTCACTACAGCAGAGGAAGTTTCAGCACACAGCGGAAGTGGGGAAGTGCTCCTGCACAGTGCAACAGCCTGTTAAACTGCAGCATAGAGGGGCTCTGTTATCACCCCTAAGGATCATTCTGTCTCATTATTATAATTATAAAGGTTTATTTTAGTAGAAAGGAGGCGATGGATAAGAAATATAATAAGTAAATCAAAATGTGTTTAAACCGCGATATAGCGGTTTAAAACACTAGCTAAGGTAAGCTCCGGCACCAGCTCACCCTGAGCTGGTGCCCGGTGTTTACATCTCATACCTACCTTCAGTAGTGGAAGGTTTCCTTTAAAGAAAATCTACAATCATAATTCATCATTATAGACTAGTGACAATTACTCATAGATCAAGGCTCTGTGACTGTGGTAATCCTGTTATCTTTGTTATCCATGGTCTCCTTCCTTCTAAAATGAAGTTTTATAATGCTAAAGAGCCATGTGGGCATTATAGTAGGGCCCTTCCATTTTGCATCTTAACAGGCGGTTCCAGTGTCTACCCCCTGCTCCCTCAGCACTTCCCTCTGCCTGATGTTATCTCACTACAGCAGAGGAAGTTTCAGCACACAGCGGAAGTGGGGAAGTGCTCCTGCACAGTGTAACAGCCTGTTAAACTGCAGCATAGAGGGGCTCTGTTATCACCCCTAAGGATCATTCTGTCTCATTATTATAATTATAAAGGTTTATTTTAGTAGAAAGGAGGCGATGGATAAGAAATATAATAAGATTTCTACAGTCATGGTACCTGGATCTGGACTAAGTGATGTTAGATTTCCTTGAAAGTGGACCATAAACCACTGGTATGCCTTCATGCAGTTGGGTTTTAAAGGGGTTGTCCGAGTTTTGATAAAAAAATATATGTGGCCGGGAGCGGGCTGACTAAAACAATAAAGCTGTACTTACCTCCCGGTGCCCTCCCGTATCCAGCGCTGCTGTCGCTCCGGTCCGGGCGCCATGTAAACAAACATGGCCGCCGGAGCAGCGCTGCATTCAGCTTCCGGCCGGACCTGACAACCTTCCGGCCCCCATACACAATGCTCTGTATAGGGACGGATAGGCGTACCCGGCCACGGCTGGCCGGAAGCTGAATGCAGGAGGGCTGGATACGGGAGGGCACCGGAAGGTAAGTACAGCTTTATTATTTTAGTCAGCCCGCTCCCGGCCACATATATATACCCTTTAAGGTCCTAGATCTTTTTACCTTACCACCGTCAGTGGCAGCGTTATCTAGATTTCAGGTTGTAAAGTTGCCTGGGGTCCAGTGACTTGACTCCGTATTGGACCACCGGAGCATGCACAACTGTGCATGGTATAGCTGGGTCCAGTACATGTTGCTTCTTTGTGCATGATCTAAATTCAACGGGTCTCAAGTCAATGGCCCCTCCCTGCTTTGGGAAAGTGTACACCGATAAAGGTATGGTAAGAAGGTTTGGGACCCTGAACACCAATACTCCTTAAAGGGGTTTGCCCATGAAATAAAATTCTCAAATTTCAATCCTCTAGTGATGTTTACACAATAGAGATAATTTTAACCCGTTACTTAACCCCTCAATTTTACTCAGTTTTATTGCTTTTAGCTCCTATCATTCATTGATTGTCAGTGTAAAATTCCAGAGTGTGAGCGGGGATTCTCTAAGAAGATACTTCATGATCCCTCTAGTGCTGTGAGATGCTGTGAGCTGACAATGTGCTTAGATTATCAGGGTACATGGTTCATATACACTTTCATTTAGGTTGTGAACATTCACTTGTATATGACACATAGAAAGAGAGATCAGACAGATCAGAGATGATGAGATCCATGAGATGCATATTACACATGATTTTTTCAGCTTTGCCATCACAGCCATAACATACACAGCTCTGCTATATGCCTCCCTCCCCTGGATAAAAACCATATCTGTATGTAGCTTGCAGCTTTACTCTCCTCACGACATGAAATCTCTGTGTGAAAATCCTAGAATACAAGGTTGGGGGCTAGAGGCAGAGAGCTTCAAAGGGGGAACAAGCGACAATGTGGGTCTTTTATCATTATTTTTCTTCCTGTTTTTTTCTGTCTTTTTTGAGAAATTTTTTTGCACGTTGCAATTTTTCCGCCTTTTGGGGACTTTTTGAAATGTCACCTGGACATTTGTTATACATCAATAAGGCACATGTATCTTCTATTTCAGATGTGCTTAATGGCGCAAATTACATTATACTTAAGGAAAACTTAGAAAATAGAAAGAAGTTACTTGCAACATTTGTGCGACAGTTGTCTCAAAAAGAGATCTTAAAAAAATCCCCCTTTTAATATAAGAAAAAAGTGAGATTGATAAATAACCAAAAAGGAGACAGAAAAACGACAGGCAAAAACTAGCCAAAACAAACAGAGATAAGATAAATGACCCCCGATATGTCTACCCAACCCTAAAGTCAGAAGATTCAAGGTCGGGTCCAGGGGCAACCGAAATTGTGTAAAGCAGGACTGATAGAGACAGGTTGGAATTATATCTGTGAATTATATCTGTGAAATGCTGCATTTTAGTTAATAACAGTGAATTAGAGAATGTGTTATTTTGTTATCCTTAGTAAATTTAAAAATGTTGTCTTCGTGGGAATACTCCTTTAAGAAATCACTAAGACACCATAATACATACATATAATATACTGAATTTATAATAATATATATAATATACTGCAAGTACTAAGGTTGCTCTTTGTTTCCTTTTTTTGGTTTTCTTAAATCACATATTCCTGTCTTGGCACTTCCCAAAATGTATTTCATTGTAATAAATAATGTATGTCAGTTATATTCAGGTGTATGAGCTTCAAGTGTCCTTATTATCCACTCAAGAAGACACGCTAAGGTGTAACATGATATTCACCTCTTGCCTTTAAAGCTATATTTCTTTGTTTGGACCTTCGACTGTGTATAAATGTATAAATGAATGCGATGCTACTGACTGCACACATATTGAGTGCGTTATGTACAGATCCTTAGATCTTATCCCATCATCATTTACTACGTGCGTTCCCGGCTCAATGTAAATGACTAATAAGTTCCTCATTATGTACAGGTGTTTTCCATAATTATTTATAAAGCGCTATACTCACCCTGACAATACAATGTGACACTAATGGACAAGTAGACAAACGTCCTGCTGAAATGAGTTTATAATTAGTCATGCGAAACATCTGTTCCTTCTTACAGTTCACACCTAGGAGACTTCTGAGCGCACCAGTACGTCATCCTTAAAGAGAAATGCACTTACATAATAGGGTGAGTGAAATGGGTCACAGTTTATGGAGAATTTCCAAAAAATTCTACATAATGTATCAGCAAACTGTCACGGCATGCTATCGAGAGAGTATTCGATTATTTTTGTCTACCTACAGTACTTCACATTTGTTCATATTCCTATTACTATTCCTGTAGAGTCCTAAAGTTCAGCTTTGTGTTCCAACATATAAAATAAAGAGCAAATGCCATTAAATTTGATGACTATTGTTCATTTATATCGTTTTCTACTGGTATCTAGGGGGCGATGTATCACAGGCGAGTGTATGATGTGCCAGCATATAATGTTAACCCCACTCAGGTTTGGGTGCTATAGCCTGCACCCAAACTTGGTGCCATACAAATATAAGTCTAAAAGAGAACGATGTTATAGCTTAGCCCCTACTCCAAATCTTGTTACTGTGTCCTTATGGAAGGTAAACGCTGTTACTGTGCACGGATGTGCCAACCGGACTCCAGAGTATCCACAATGGTCTTTGAAAATGAAGGCTACGACTAAGAGCCATGTGGGGGCATGAAATGCGTAAGCTTGAATATGCTTTCTGTATTGGAATGAATTTTAAGTTTTGTAGAATAAAGCTGAAAACTTTAAACACAGTGCTGGATGACCCTCATTTTCGAATACCACTATAGCTGGTGCCCACTGCATGGCCCGGCACCGCCGTCTACCAGCCAAACTGGCTAAAAGAGCCTAGTAGATGCAATTCCCAGCTCTACATCGGGAATGCGACAAAATCGCTGCTTTCAAGCCTACAGGCCATGATAAATCCTCCCCATATAAGGGAAGAAACCGCACAAGAAAATTCTAGAATTAGCAGAGTTTATAAGAAATCTCCTCACTTCCTGGTTATTAAGGTGCTTAGTATTAGCAGCTGCATGAACACAGGTTAGGAGCACACCCCATAGGGAGCCACTGTGCAGCTGGTCAAGGACCAGGAGCTTCTGCACATGTGCAGAAGTTACCTCTTTCCAGCAACATGCTTGGGGGGCCACTGTATCTGCGCAGTCCGTGCCACTGATCTCAAAGTCCTCATGGACACATGGGGGGGGTGCGACACGCAGAGGCTACTTGGGTTTATCTATCTAGAAATAGGAAGCCAGAGCAGCACAGGCCAATGGTCGATGGTTGGTGCAGTAGCCGGTAATCCCTTGGCATGGGTCCTCGATATAGGTAGTGAAAAGGCAGCACTCAAAGGTTTGTGGAAAAGTGGTGATCCTTTATTCCATCACACTGTGTGATGGAATAAAGGATCACCACTTTTCCACAAATCTTTGAGTGCGCCTCCTATCTATCTATCTATCTATCTATCTATCTATCTCTTCTATCTATCTTCTATCGTGGGCACTGGTAGCAACTTTTGTCCACCTAAGCATGACCCGTTACTGAGTTTGGGAGCAAAGCCTAGCCTAGTGAATGCCACTAAACTGTAGTACCAGACACAGACCACAGACAGGAGTGGCAACATATCAGTTACATTCTTGTAGTACATAACTCCATTATATATATAATACATATATATATATATTTGAATAAACAGAGCAGAACAGATGAGGATTTGTAAATAATATTGCAAATTAGCATCCAAAACTTCTTTGTCAATAATGCCATCAGCACTTAAGACATAAGTAGTGAAATCCTCATTGTGAAACATTACATAATAGTGGGTGTTATTCACAGATTGTGCATAGACATAAGTCATCTGTTACACTGCGCTAAAGAATTACACCGTGTGATGATCCATTCTGCTATTCATAGTATTACACAGCTGATGGGGATATAAACAACAACAATAATAGTACCTATCAATGGAAACTAGAGCTACAAATAATGTGTGCAGAAATATTCTATTTTACTGTTAGAGCATGAGAGTTATCCAGAGAACAGCGGCATTACATATCCGCAGCTGCTTATCCAGCAGGACCCCTCTAATATTAATTGTTAAATTAGTGTGATGTATATTGAGTGTCGGTTCCCTTTAACGAAATGATTATCCAGTAGATTCAGTGGGGAAGATTTTTCTTTTTGTTCCCTTAAGTGTTATGTTTTTGCAACTATCTTGTCTCTAATACGGTATGTTTTTCTGCCATATTTACGACTTTTTTTGAGACATTTTCTTGACTTTTTTAATGTAAGTGGCATATTAATTTTAGCCATGTTCAAACCTATTATCTTAGGATCCAGTTGATTTTTCCTTTTTTTGAAAAATTTATGATATGGTGACTTTTTAAATTGTGTCGATAAAAAGTTCGAATTACTCATTCAAACGAGGTAGCCAATATAATCAAGGAATCAGGTTACACTTATCTGAAAAAAAAACAAATGCCTGTGTGTTAGGCCTCTTTCACACTTGCATTGCAGATCACGTCAATGTCTGATCAGGGTGCGATCACAATGTGGTGAGTGAAAATCTGACATTTTTCATCAGAGTGTGTCAGGTCTCTAGTTTTCACTATAATTTTTCTGGTGGTTTCAATGCATTTTTCATGTGCAGACAACACCCGTGAAAAAGACTCAGGACTGTGATATATCTTTTCTATGGCAATTGATCAGTGAAAAACTCATTAGGTGTCTCAGAGCGCAATGCGTTTTTGATGTGTCTCCATAGACTTGTATAGTGCATACATAGGGGCACATTTGTGCTATGTGTAATTTGCCTGTGTATAGTGCAGGGGGCGCCAGATTCGGGATTTCTGGCGCACGTTCTTCATGAATCTAGCACCCTGCCCCGACAGAATGCACCAACTTTTTTTTGGTGAAACTTTAACATGGGACGTGCCATGGGACTTTGCATGATAAATGTGGTGCACGGTCCAACTGAGCACTGGAACGTCCATTTCAGTGCAGAAATTTGTCACATCAAGATTAGTGCAGCCGCAACACAAAAGGGTCATGTGCGCCACATTTGTGGTACAAACACTTCTTACAAGTGCTAGGAAACCACCAAATACATTGGCAGTAGCCAATCACTATCTTCTCCCAAGGTTGACTCCTCCCCCTGCATTCAGGGTGAATGCAATCGAACTATGACATGAGTGATATGACATTGGTATATACAAAGTTGATCTATAAATTTAATGGGTAAGAAACAGTATTATTACAATTTAAACATAAAATGATATCACATTTTTGATATTTATATATTTTTTAAAAATCCACCGCCCAAAAAATGACTATTAGTCTGAAGAATGCTCCGAAATGATTGGATGTTAAAACTGATCTATGGGATTTTTTCTCATTGAGACATTTTACAAAACGTCGCAAAAATAGGGAAAAATTCTCAAAAACAAGCCGCCAAGAATGAACTTTGACATTAAATAAATATGGTGGAAATTTAGGTGAAAAAAGCAACGCAAAATAGAAACAATTAAGATAAATCTCCCCAGTAACTCACTTTCACTTATTTGACCTGTATTGTATATTTATGCATTGATGGGTGATAGTTTTAAAGTTACAGATGAGGTACATTATTACATAAATATTTATATAAATGAAAAACGAAAAGGAAACCTACTCTCAGGGATTGACCTAATAAGATAGATCTCATGGTAAGTGGCTACTATTTGACTTATCCCGATGCTGTCCCAGTCTAATCTAAGGGTTGTGTAGAAGCAAAGAAAAAAAATTATGTTTTACTTATGCAAATTATTAGCCAAAGCTAATGGGCTACTCCAGGACCGCTGATGGCGCCTTACAGTGCGCCCCTGCCAGGCTCCTGTCTTCAATTCGCGTCCTTGTGCTGAAGCTCTGCGCATGCGCAGAAGCTCCTGCTTCGAGCGGAAGGGTGTGATGTGTGGTTCTACATAGACTATGCATAGATTGTCTATGCAAAACCATGAACCACATTGCCCCTATGAACGTTCGCAGGTTAATTTTGAAAGAATGGAGCGGGCTCGACCATTTCCTACTGGCTGGACCCCCCCCAACATGGTATGGAGGTGACATAGTCACAAATATAATCACAATTTCTTGCAATATATTGTAATTATTTCAACTCTTCTACACAAAAAACTGGCATAGATGGACTGATAAAACCAAGGCAGGTTGGTTTATGTGTGAGCAGTTGACTACAAGGACACAAATAACCTTCTAAAACTCTGCAAACAACTTGAAAACTATGTAACGTTAAAATGAATGATGAAGTTCCAGTAGGAGTTACACCGGTGGCGGATAGTCTATATAAATGTTTATTTTGCCTCTTTCCTTCTTTATGTTTACACAATGCCGGCCATAAACTTTGTGCGGATTTATCTCCAGGCCCCTATTTAAACCTTTCTGCTAGATATAAATAATAAAGCCTTGGGGTATTCTTGTTTTCTTAGTAAAAGACACAAGTATCTGTGTCCTAGGCTGTTCTGCAGCCTTAGATCTCTTGGCGGGTTTGTGGGACAGATTTTTTTTTGTAGCTTAATTTCTGACACAATGAAGAAGGGGACAGTCAGATCTGGATGGGCACCTGTATCTAAAAAAGTTTGATTATAGTCACATCTGTCCATAGGACATTCTCCCACAAGCTTTGTGGCTTGTCAACATGTAGTTTTGCAAATTCCAGTCTTGTTTTTTGTAGGATGTTTTCATCAATGGTGTCCTCCTTGGTCGTCTTCCATTAAGTCCACTTTGGCTCAAACAATGACGTATGGTGCGATCTGACACTGATGCTTTTTGAGCTTGTGCTTCACCTCTAATCTGATCAGAAGTTTTTCTGGGCTCTTTTGTTACCATTTTTCATGTATTCATGTATTTTTCATCTTTTTGATTTGTCATCAATTTTCCTCCTGCGGCCACGTCCAGGGAAGATAGTGACAAGTTCCATGTGGAAGATGGCTACTGTCCCATAAGCCTTAAATTAATATGTAGTCACAGGAACCTCAAAACTGGTTGGCAAGAAGGTCTTATAACCTTTACCTCTAACATTTCTGTCTGTTAATATTTTTTTAGCTACTTAGACAACTTTGTTCCTTCGCTACCTCTAGTCCATGGTTTGAGTGGGTACACACCATGTCACCAAACAGCACAGAGAGTCTGTAGCCCTACAGTACTAACTGATATTACAAGATTGGAGACAACCGTGATGCTAATTAGCCGACTACTTTGATTTAACGTGTCCCTCTGCTCACATTCTTGTAGGGTTAGACATAATTTTTGTCCCAGGCCAGGTTTCATGAGTTGAAAGCATGGTTGAAGAGCAATGTCGTCTTCATTTGTTTATTTTCATAGAAATATAAGTTATGTGTACTTTGTCAGATAAAAGATATTTCTGTTATATTGAGGTTTTCTTTCCAACAATTTATCCATGTGTGTAGATCAAGGCAGGCACATAATGCAGGACAGCCAAAATAGATGGATTATTACAAAATATACCAAAATATGACGGAGCTAAAACCATGCGCTTGTAATAAAAAATTGTAGTCAGTCGGAGCGAGACACACAAACTGCATTCCCAGATCCTAAATTTTCAAATATGTGGCTTTTTCCTGGTTTCACCAGCATCTCAGCGCTCCCTCCCCCCACAAACCACACACTGCACTTTTTAGATGTTTGACTAACATCTATCTATGAGATTAGAGCCATCAATATTTGTATTGTTGTCCTGTATCTCTAGCATGGAGGCAGGAGCTCCAGGATACAATCAAATTACCCCGCCTTGAGTCTGACACTGCTTACCCTGACCCCCCTCTTAATAAGAAAGACATGTGAAGACGAATCCTGAGGGGCGGGGGAGAAGAAGGACTTTTGTCTATCTCACCCCTCATTCTGTGACAATGGTTATGATGTAGCAAAGCCAGACAACACGCAGCCACATGTCTTGCTCTAAACCTGATGACCCTCCTTCAGTTAGGAGGCAGAGCTGCTTGACTGAACTCTGGAGCTCCGCATCGCCATGACTTGAACATGGGGCATTAGAGTCTTTTTTAAAGACTGGTGGCTCTATGCCAAGGATAGAGACATTAGTGAGAAGAGCATAAAGCAACTCACGAGGTAGTATGTGGTTTGTGAAGACAGCTGGGAGAGATTCCCTTGTAAGAAGAGAACTCAGAGTCGGTAATTCAACCTGAAGCCTAACATTAGTTTCAGTTTCTCTTAATCTAATCCAATACCGTATTGTGAAAGCGTCAATAAAACACTTAACTATAGCACACTGGGATGTTATATATTATGCCGTGGTCATGCCACCAACAATGCTTAACCCAGACCCTTGTCCGCATCTTGATGTATCCGGCCAGGGTCGCTGGATGTGTTGTTTGCGCCAATGTCTGACCGGGGTGCCGAAGGAGACACTGCCGCATTTGCTGCTCGACAGACTGCGATACGCCCCCAACACCGACTGAATCTACCGGGTATGCCTACCTCAGGCGTGAGGGTCCGCCGCCGAAGGGCGAAATAATCACAAGTGCTCGCCAATAGTCGCAGTTTGCAAATATTCTCGGTTTTCCAGACGGGTAGTCTTACAGTCTACTGCATCTGTGACCCCCATTATTGACTGTCTCATTCAGGAACCTGTGGGTAGACACACCATACACCTAGCATCCATAAGAACCATAAACAAACCCAATGCACAGAAAAAAATACAAACCATGACATTAGCATACCGACTGACATAGAAATGTCATGAGGCTGCTAGCTTGGCATAACCAGAGACATCATTGCAAGGCCACAAAGAATCAAACATTTATTGAAGTCTGGTTCTGCCTTTACCTTCAGTGAATGTACACATCTTCCCGTGAAGTATATTATTGGACAATCTCGCGTCCACTCATCTAATGACCACCTCAGATAGAGATACAATGGTGAGAATACTATTTTTTTGCCAAGAGACTCAGCCGCAGCCGCAAAACATCCAGTGCCTAAATAACATGTGAAATGCTCTACCAGCTAGGAAAATTTCAAGACAATGATATGCACACCACAAGATAACTCGCTGCGGAAGGGATTGATTGGAGTGTTTCTGGAGGCTTCCAGCCTTGTTTTCCAATGTGTGCTTAAGTAGAGCTAATTACATTATATCAGCGCCTAATACATTACAGCTTGACTATCTGTAATCCTGCGTTTGAGAACCTTTAATAATTGGAGCCAGCATTAATTATGGGTCGTCAGTAATGGGCATCCTGCCCAGTAGTCTCTGTCCAAAACACATTGTATAAAAAAGACAAAAAACTTGTCGATTCGAAGGTCGGGCGTTATGATTAATACTAAAGTTAACGGGTACTGTTGCATATTGAGGGATTAGTTCTAACACTTTGAAAACTTTCATCAAGGTCATAATATTGACCCAAGTTTTAATTAACAGTAGCAGAAACTAAATAGTTATTGTGCGCAAAACACTTAAAATAACAGTAGACGCACAGCAACCGTATTTGACGTCAGTGACAACATTTTAGGGTCTTGCGTGTTCCGAGAAGCACAACGATAAATACGACTGTGGCCTAGCAGAACTTTTTTAGTTGTCCTCTTCATTTCATAAAAGCTTTTACTTTACTCCTAACTTAACTGAATAGTGAAGTCCTCAAGAGAATAATGGTTATCAAACGCGTACCAGTCACTCTAGATTGCTATCCGACGTGATAGTGCTGTGGTTTGCCCCACATCTTTAATATCGAACAGAAGCTTTTTATTGGCAGCTAACAGTCAGAGGAGAGTAACCAACTAATTATATCTGGAGAATAGGCAAGCTGTCACAAGGGCAAGGTTTATATTAGGCAACGGGGAACATGAGTCGATAGGTGTGCAAAGTCTATGTACATTGCAGAAGTCTTCGCTTCGGTGAATGGACTCAGATATGTGCCAGGCGGGAGTTTAGGTGTGGGACGATGCTCAAAAGATAAGTACACCACCAATACATAGTTCCACAAGTGAAGAATAAGCTCAGGAACCCCAAAAAACACCTTTAAAGCTAAGAATACTCTTACTTCCCATATTGCTTGCTAAGGGTAACACTTAGCAATCAGCAATGTGATCAACGGAACAATGCCAATCCAGCCGGTCTGGACTGGTCAGATGGCAAAACAGAATTCTGCCATCGCCCATGAACAGCCTGATACCTATAATTATCAAGTATGTGCCTGAGTGTTTAGAAGGGGAAGCATCATAGACCAAATACTTTAAGGAATCCCTCCTTTACAGTGTGGTCAACGGCGACACAGGCTCCGAAACGGCCTGTGCCGTGGACTGATTCACGATGGTGTAAAGCTGCTAAAATGGTCACATCCAAACTGGGGCACACCAAGAATTGAGCACAGAAGTCCTAGTACTATGGAATCCTACTTTCCGTTTCTCCCTATCACATGAACAAGCAGAGGGGGTATACATCTGCCTACTCGAGGAAACCAAGAAGATAAGGGCGGCAAATAAAAAATGATCGCACTGGATATGTGAGAATTCTTGTTGATAATCTGACCCCTATCCAATGAAATGCAGACAAGTAAGTGTACCAGTTCGCTCAATGCCATGATCCCACTTTAGAAGAGTTAGAGTGTCTGGTTGCGCAGTATCGAAGATGGCTTGTCAAGTCCTAGATTAATGGGATCAAACACTCATATGAAAGAGGGTGTTGCAGGCAATGCTCTGCTATTCCCCATCTATTTGGCCTGCCCTTAAGTTGCTCCTCAGGTAAGATGGTGAGAGTTTGTCTCATCCGCGGTGCCATCGTATTCCGAGTCTTTGGTTATATATTTCTGTCTCTGCCTAGAGCATGCTTGGAGTATGTGGTTTAGCTCTGCTGGACAGTCCTCTTGTCTGGAAACTCCTATCACGGATTGTTCCTCCCTTTTGCTTGCTGAACTACTCCTCCCAGATTGTTCTCTCTGGCCTTTTGCCCAAGTTTCTGATTACATGCTTGCTGGTAGTACTACAGTTGTCCCACGCACGCTCACTGCCACCTCCTGTGTCCCACCCTGTGTGCTTCCGAGATGTCCTGTCAGTCCCTGCGTATTGAGTCCAGCTATAATATATCACCAGTATCGCGACAGGATACTCAAGCCTAAAGATGGAGTCGCAGGGACTGGAAACTTGGAGTGCCGTTCATATTAAACAACTCAACTACTGTGGCTATCATAGGCATAACTGGATGAACTTTCAAACAATGGCACTATGAAGCCGCTTTAAAAGTGACCAGTCCCATCAAAACACCCAGGTGTTATGGACAAGCCACTAATACGACTTAGACGAATATCGTGCCAGACGTCATGTATTGATCGGATCGAGACCCATGTTGGAGAATCAGATGACACCCACAGCATCCCCAGCAAGCCTTCACGCAGTGCTAATTGCACACCATTCAGATTTGGGGGAGACCGCGACAAATTCCGGCGAGGATCCAACCAAGTGTCGTCTATATACTTTGCTGCAAATCCTACTCTGGTTTTCTACGGACAAATCCAAGTACTGTATAATGTAGTGTTGTTACACATAAAGCCATGCTTGGGCACAATCCGTTAATGAGATGAAAGATGCTCGGTCGAACAATTGAGGGACTTCATCGATGCCATGAGTCAAGATGTTCGATGACCCATCGTGCTGCCACAGCTGAGCATCTAATTACTAGTCTCGCCCAGCGGGCCACAGTACGACAGTCATGAATAGCAAGGCAATTTCAGAGGTCGGGCTGCGCGACAATGATGGAATGATGCATGCAAATTATTTGATTTTGAAAAAGGGCTCTCTATGCGGTCCTAAAAAGACTATGCTCGATGCAGAGGCCCCCGGCTAGAATTGGATGCCTTTATTGAACACTTGCATTCGAATGACACCGACTGATGAACGAAGACAGAGAAAGGGCTACCCATGCCGAACTCTGATTATTAATCAACCTTCTCCTACCCTGTCATCCTAGTAATCAGGGAACCCCAAGGAAATTTTCCCGAGGAACCAGTGAAGTGAGCTATCTATGCAAGTGGATTCCTTATCTCGAAGGGGAGAGCAGGCGAGGGAACCGAAGGGCCCTCGTAGGGTCGAGGAAATTCAAAAACAAAGCGCCAAAGTCTTGAAAACTTTGACATATAAATAAATATGGTGGGAAATTTAGGTGAAAAAAAGCAACGCAAAATAAGTATAACAATTAAGATAAATCTGGTCCGTGTAACTTAACTTACACTTATATTGAGCACTGTATTGTATATTTATGCATGATGGGGATAGTCTTTTAAAGATACAATGATGAGGCGCCTACATTTTCAGTAGATATTTTATATAATGAAAAAGAAAAGGAACCATCTCAGGGAGGATGTACCTATAAGAGAGATCTCTATGGTAAGTTGTGTTAGCTATATGACTTTCCCGATGGGGCTATGTCCCGAGCTCTAATCGAAGGGTTGTGTAGAAGCAAAGAAAAAAAATATGTATTACTTATTGCAACATTATTAGCCAAAGCCTAATTGGGTCTCGCAGGACCCGTGATGGCGCCGCCGCTTACAGTGAGCCCCTGCTAGCTCACGTCTTCAATTCGTCGTCCTTGTGCCCCTGAAGCTCGGCGCAGTGAGAGAGCCTCCTGTTTCGAGAGGATAAGCGGGAATGTGAGTGTTTCTTTTTTTTTTGCTTTGGTCTTACATAGAACTAGCATAGATTGTTATGCAAAAACCATGGAAACAATTGCCCCCGTTGAAACGTTCGCAAGGTTAATTTGAAAGTACTGAGCGGGACTCGACCTTTCCATGGCTGGGTCCCCCCAACCCACCCCAACAATGCGTTGCCTGTGTTAGTAAGTCTGGTTGTGGTGGGACAATAGTCACCAAACTATAATCACAATTTCTTGCAAAACTAAATGTAATTATTTCAACTCCATATCAACACAAAAATGGACATAGTGATGATGATAAACCACAAGAGCAGGGTTGTTATGGGGAGAGTTGAACAATAATCGTAGCGCAGCTAGACTACAATGGAACACATAAGAAACTTCTTAAAACTAATCTGCACAACAATCTTGAAAACTAGTAACAGTTTTTAAAATGAATGATGAAGATCAGTGGAGTCACTAACGTGGCGGATAGTCTATACTAATGATGTATTTAGTCGCCTCTTTCACTTCTTTAGTTTACCAAGCCGGCTCATAAACGTTGTGCGGATTTATCTCCAGGCCCCTATTTAACCTTTCTGCTAGATATAATAATAAAAGCCTTGGGGTATTCTGTTTTCTTAGTTAAAAGACACAAGTATTGTGTCCTAGCTGTTCACGCAGGCCTATAGATCCTCTGGCGGGTTTGGGGACCAAGATATTATTTTTTGTAGCTTACATTTCTGACAAATGAAGAAGGGGACAGTCAGATCTGGTGGGCACCTGTATCTAAAAACAGTCTGATTATAGTCACACGTCCATAGGACATTCTCGCCACAAGTTGGTGGCTTGTCCAACATGTAGTTTGCCAAAACCAGTCTTGTTTTTGAGGATGTTTCATCAAATGGTGTCTACCTCCTTGGTCGTATTCCATTAATCACTTGGCTCAAACCAAGACGGTATGGTTGGGGCGATCTGACACTGATGCTTTTTGAAGCCTGTGCTTCACCTCTATCTGATCAGCAGTTTTTCTGGCGTCTTATGTTACCATTTTTTCATGAGTTCAGGTATTTGACATACTTTTTGATTGGCACCCTTCATAATTTTCCTCCTGACCGTGCAAGTTCCATGTGCGAAGATGGCTACTGTCCCAAATACGACCTTAAATTATACTGTAGTCACAGCAACCGTCAAAGACTGGTTTGGCAAGAATGGTTATCTTTATAACCTTTACCTCTACACATTCTGCTGTAATATTTTTTTAGCTACTAGAAACTTGTTCCTTCGCTACCTTAGTCCATGTTGTAGTGTGGTGACACACCATTCACCAAACAGCACAGAGAGGCTGTTACGCCCTACAGACTACTGACAATTACAAGATTGAGACAACCGCTGATGCTAATTAGCCACCCCAACTTTGATTTAACGTGTCCCTTCGCTCACATTACTTGTAGGGTAGACATAATTTGTGTCCCAGGCCAGGTTTCAGAGTTGAAGCATGGTTGAAGAGCTAATGTCGTCTTCATTTGTTTATTTCTAGAAATAAGTTAGTGTTTACTTTGTCAGATAAAAGATATTTCTGTTGATATTGTTAGGTTTTCTTTCCAACAATTTTCATGTGTGGTAGATCAAGGCGGCCACATAATGCACAGACAGCAACATAGATGTGATTTTACAAAATATTACCAAATATGAACGGAGGCTACAAACCATGCGTTGCTAATAAAATATCGTTTGTATCAGTGAGCGAGCAACAAACTGCATTCCCAGCATCCTAAATTTTAGAATATGGGCTTTTTTCTGGTTCGTCACCAGCATCTCCGCTCCCCTCCCCCAACCAACCACACCCACTGCACTTTTTAGAGTTCTTATACATCTATCTATGAGATTGTACATCAATATTTGTATTGTGTGTCCTGTATTCTACTATGGAGGCAGCGAGCTCAGGATAAATCAATTACCCACGGCCTGAGTCTGACACTGCTACCCTGGACCCCCCTCGTAATAAGAAAGGACTGTGAAGCAGAATCCTGAGCGGGCGGGGGAGAAGGAAGGACTTTGTCTATCTCAACCCCCCATTCTGTGACAATGCGTTATGATGTAGCAAAGCCAGACAACACGACCAGCACACTGTCTGCTCTAAACCTGATTGACCTCCTTACGTTAGGAGGCAGAGCTGTTGACTGAACTCTGGAGTCTCCGCCATCGCCGACTTGAACCAGGGGCATAGAGCTTTTTTTAAAGACTTGAGTGGCTCCTACTGCAAGGATAGGCCCTAGTGGCAGGAGTCTAAAGCCAACTCACGTTACGTATGTGGTTTTGACGGGACACAGCTGGTGAGAGATTCCCTTTAAGAAGAGAAATAAGTCTGTAATTAAACTAAGCCTAAATTAGTTTCAGTTTCTCATTAATCTAATTCCATACAGTATTGTGACAGGTCAATAAAACACTTAACTATAGACACATTGGGTGTTATATATATGCTGGTGGTCATGCACCAACATATGATAACCCAGCCCTTGATCCAGCCTCTTGATGTATCCGGCAGGGTCGGAGATGTTTGTTTGCGCCCTACTGCAAGGAAGTGCGCATGCTCGAAGACTGGAACGCCCAACACCGACTGACTCCCTACCGGTCGTGCCTACCTCAGGCGTGGAGGTCCCGGAAAGGGGGAAATAATCACAAGTGCTCGCAATAAGCTAGCAGTTGTGATTATTTCAGGGCTTTTAGACGGTGTAGTCTTAAAAGTCTACTGATCTGGTGACACACTTATCTGGACATGTCTCATTAGGAAACATGTGGAAGAACACTACAATAGATCATAGAAACATAAAAACCCAATGCACAGAAAAAATACAAACCCATGACATTAGCATACCGACTGACATAGAAATGCGATGAAGCTGAGCTTGGCATATACAGTACATCATTGCAAGGCCCAATGAATCAAACATTTCATTGAAGTCCTGGTGCCCTTTTACCTTCAGTGAATGTTACACATTTCTATATGTATTATATATGACAATCTCTTTCCACTTCATCTAATGACCACTCAATACAGATACAATTGTGATGACTCATTTTTTTTGCCAAGAGCTACAGCCGCAGCGCAACACATCCCCAGTGCTTAATAACATGTGAAATAGCTCTACAGCTGTGATCTTCAAGACACATGATATGCAACACAAGATAACTCCTGCGGAAGGGATTGATTGGAGTGTTTCATGGAGGACTTCCAGTCCTTGTTTTCCAACTGTGTTGCTTAAGTAGAGCTAATTAATTATATCAGCGTCCTAATACATTACATGCTGTGACTATCTGTAATCTCTGCCTTTGGCAACCCTTTAATATATTGGAGACCGGAATTCATTATGGGTGTTCAGTCATAGGGCATCCTGCAGAAGTCTCTGTCCAAAACACATTTGTATAAAAAAAGACAAAAAACCTGTCGATTCGAAGGTCGGGCTTTATGATTAATACTAAAGTTACGGTACTTGTTGCATATTGGAGGGATAGTTCTAACACTTTAAAACTTTCATCAAGTCATAATATTTGACCCACGTTTTAATTAACAGTAGCAACTAAATGAGTTATTTTGGCAAACACTATAAAAATACCAGACTGGCACAGCACCTTCTTGACGTCAGTGACAACATTTTTAGGGTCTTCGTGTTCCGAGAAGCACAAATAAAGGTGCCAAGTCACATAAAAAGAATTATGTTGCCATTACATGGAATAAACTGGTACCAAGGTAAATCCCTAGATTTGCTACCGGTTAAGTGCTTTGGTTTGCACATCTTTAACTAATCCGAACAGAAGCTTCTTCATTGGCATCTAACATCAGAAGAGAGTACCACTAATTATATCTGGAGAATGGCAGCTGTCAAAAGGGCAGGTTATATTAGGCAACGGGTGAACATGAGGATAGTTGTTGCAAAGTCTTGTACATTGCATGAAGTCTTCTGCTTCTGTAATGGCTGATATGTGCAGGGTCTAGGTGTGGGATGCTCAAAAGATAAGTACCACCACCAATACATTAGTATCACAGTAAGAAATAAGCTCAGGAACCCCAAAAAACACCTTTAAAGGTAAGAATCTCTACTTCCCATATTGCTGCCTAAGGGCTTCACACTTAGCATAATCAGCATGTGATCAAGGACCATGCCCAATCCAGGGTCATGGACTGTCCACATGGCAAATACGGAATTCTGCATCTCCCTCTGAACAGCCCTGATACTATAATTTATCACAGTATTTGCCCTGCTGTTTAGAAGGGGAAGCATCATAGACCAAAATACTTTAAGGAATCCCTCCTTTACAGTGTGGTCATCCGGTGACACAGGACTCCGAACGGTCCATGTGCGTGGACTGATCACGCTGAGTGTAAAGCTGCCCTAAAATGGTCACATCCAAACTGGACCACCAAGCAATTGAGACAGAAGTCCTAGTCTATTGGATCCAACTTTCCTTTCTCCATCACTTGAACAAGCAGGTGGGTATACATCTCCTACTGAGGACACCAAGAAGATAAGGTGGCAAATAAAAATTGATCGCCTGGATTATGTTGAAATTCTTGTTGATAATCTGCACCCCCTATCCAATAAATGCAGACCAAGTAAATACCATGTCCCTCATGCCCATGACCACTTTAAGAAGAGTAGAGTGTCTTGGTGCCAGTATCGAAGATGGCTTGTCAAGTCCATAGATTAATGGATCAAACCTTCAATGAAGAGGGGCTTACTAGACACATGCACCTCTATTGTCACTACTATTCTAGTGTCATCGTTGCAGACAGAAAAGAAGGAAGTAATTCAACCATTTCACTGTACGGCAGGTCTTGGTGACACAGTTTTCACAGTCACTTGTGACAGCATCTGACATTACGATTGAAAGCCATTGATCTTTAGCCTGATGCCACAGAGCTCCGAAAACAGGAATTTAGAACCACAACTGGTATATTGTATAGGGAGACAGGTATTTGCTATTTCTGATTGCAGCTAGGGATCTTGTAGGGGGTAGGAGTAAAGATTCAAAGATATATAGCTTGCTCACCTGGTATTGCTTGGTGATCCAAGAGTACTACTAATCGGGTGCAAGGAGAGAAAAGATGGAAGTTGCATCGGTGGTTGGCAGATCATGATTAAGGGCACAGAGTTTTTTTGAACTGTCTGACAGGAGTTGCTTCCTGGTGCATCTATACCTTTTGGAAACATCTACCCTTTGGCAGGCCCAGAACTACAGGCCCTTAAGGACTATATAGAAGAGAATCGATGCTTCTATACCTTTTGGAAACATCTACCCTTTGGCAGGCCCAGAACTACAGGCCCTTAAGGACTATATAGAAGAGAATCGAGCTAAAGGGTTCATCCGTCCATCTTCCTCGCCAGCAGGGGCTCCCATATTCTTTGTAAAGAAAAAAGATGGATCACTAAGACCTGAAACTTAAGGTTCCTTCATCAAAACTGGGACAGAAATTTGTCGGAACTTATAAGATTATGGGGATAATTAGTCCAGTAGCTGTTCGACTCAAACTCCCGCAATCTATGAAGATTCATCCTGTTTTCCATGTATCTCTTTTAAAGCCTGTCATACCCAATCCTTTTCCGGAACGAGAACTTCTTCCTCCCAATACTGTGGAGATAGACGGAGAAGAACAGTTTGTGGTGGAGAAAATCTTGGACTCATGAATTTTTAGGAACCGCCTACAGTATCTCATTAAGTGGCAAGGTTATGGACCTGAAGACAATTCCTGGGAACCTGTGAATAATGTTAATGCTCCTCGACTGATCAAACAGTTTCATCAAAGACATCCTAATAACAATCTGCCAAGTGCCGTCCAGAGGCCGCTGTTGAGGTGGGAGTAATGTCAGGCATGGTCTGCTATTCCCCATCTAGTTTACCTTGCCCTTAAGTTTGCCCTCAGTTAAGATGGTGGATGTTGTCTCAACCGGGTGCCATATTACTTCCTGTTTGGTATATATTTCCTGTCCTGCGCAGTAGACATTGCTTGAGTATTGTGTTTAGCTCCTGCTTGGAAAGTCCTCTTGCTTGGAACTCCTTCTCCAGATTGTTCCTCCCTTCTGCTTGCTGAACTACTCCTCCCAGATTGTTCTCCTGGCTTTTGCAAGTTCTGATTACCCAGCCTGCTCGCTGCACCTCCTGTGTCCACCCTTGGTGCTTCCAGTGTCCTGTCTAGTCCCTGCTATTGGATTCCAGCAATATATCACCAGTATCGTTTGTACGACCGCAAGCTATGGCCTGTTCGTCTGAATTCGGCCTAAGTGGTTTTATACCTTTTTCCAAAAATATATTCATAAGGTTAAAATCTCCATCACAGTGATACAATGTATTTCACTGACATAACTTACAGGTTGTTTTCCTGTCTCAGAGTCATCCTAATGTTTCTTGTATAAAGTGTGGTGAGTAGATGTGAGTTCCATTCTCTACTTCTGAAACATCTTAACTGCCAATTTCATTTTCACGTTATGCTGTTCGAGCTAAATCAGAGCACCAAGATCTTAGCAATGGGTTCTACATCCGTGTTAAGGCAAATTATTCAGGAGGTCTGATTCTGAGATTATGAGGGATTGTCTCACAGGTGCTTCCAGTGTCCTGTCTAGTCCCTGCTATTGGATTCCAGCAATATATCACCAGTATCGTGACAACAAGTTGCGGCCACACATCAAGTTTGGCTGACCAGTAATCCAGGGGATCCTCTACCTGTGGCGATAAAGTGCTGTCTAAGTAGGCCACCACCTGCTGGTGCAGGGTTTGCTCCATGTCCTGCTGCTGCTGCTTGTGGCGGCTACCTCCCCCACAGCAGCCGTGACAGTAGTATGTGAGCGATCACTGCCAGGAATCCCCCGGTCTTTTCAGTACTTCTCTATAGTACGCCAGTTGTTCCTCCCTCTCGGCAGCGGGAAAAAAGTCACCCATTTTTGAACGGTACCGAGGGTCCAAGAGGGTTGGAGAGCCAAAACTCATCCCTATGCCGGATGTTGACTATTCAGCAGTCACTAGTTAGGCAAAGCAGCATCCTGTGGGCCATTTGCGCAAGTGACTTTGAGGGAGTCCCAGCCTCCATCTCCACTGTATACTGCCACGGTGCTTCTGAGTCATCTGCCTCGTCTTCTATGAGATGTAGTCGCCAGTTCTCCAGTGCGATGACAGATTTTGCAGAACACGAAGCAGTGGAATAACGTTATTCATCCCGCAGTCCTGGTGACTGACAAATAATGTGGCCTCTTCAAAGAGCCTGAGCAAACGGCAGGTGTCAAGCATGAGCTGCCAGTTGCTGACATTAAAATTACACAGGGGAGTACTCCGGTCTGCTTGCATCATCAAAAAATCATTAATTGATTTTCTCTGTTCATACAGGCAGTCTAAAATACGTAGGCTGGAATTCCAATGGGTGGAAACATCACATATCAGACTTTTTTGGGGGGAGGTCGTTCTGCCACTGCGACTAGGGTGCACTTGGCTTTGTAAGAATGAAACCTGTTGACAACCAGATTGAACACGTGCACCATGCAGGAAGCATGGGCCATCCCTCTTCAGTGCAGCGCGGACACTATGTTCCTCCCATTGTCTGTCACCATGGTTCAGATTCTCAGTTGTCACGGAGAAAGCCACAGATTGTTTTCTTCTTGCATGACGCGGAGCAGTTCCTCCACTGTGTGACTTCGTTCGCCCAAGCAAACCAGGTGTAGAACTGTGTGACACTGCTGTGCCCTGCACATGTGGTATGATGGAGCAGCACTTAAACTTGTGGAGGCTGAGGTGGTGGTGGTAAAGGAGGAGCCGAACACTGGCGCATGAGCAGCAGTTGGACAACGTGGAGGAGAAAGCGGCGTCTTTTGTTCAAGTTGTTGGTGTGGATCGGCGGGAAGCACATTCACCAAGTGGGCCGTAAAGGACATGTACTGCCCTGACCGTAGTTACAGCTCCATACGGTCAGCTTCTGCAATTTAGGATGGCTGGACGCATACAGTTGTCTCTTTGTGATCACCTCGTGCAACGACTGCTGCCACCATGCGTAGCAAGGAGAAGGAGCATCTGGACTGGGAGATGATGTCAAAGACCAACAGCTCCCTTCGGCTGGAGGTGCTGGAGCCTTGACTGGCTGAAATGGCATGTGTGCCACTAGATGCTGTTTCTGCGGCCACAGTATGGACCTCCACATCCACATCGTTTCTCACCGGCCATTGGATGGTGAGGCAGATCATGATTAAGGGCACAGAGTTTTTTTGAACTGTCTGACAGAACTTGGTCATGTCTACTTTTCTTGTGTCTTTACAATTTTAATTGACTAAATTAACTGAAGATATTTTATTGAACGAAGGTCTGGATTGGCAGATCATGATTAAGGGCACAGAGTTTTTTTGAACTGTCTGACAGAACTTGGTCATGTCTACTTTTCTTGTGTCTTTACAATTTTAATTGACTAAATTAACTGAAGATATTTTATTGAACGAAGGTCTGGATTATTGACTAAATTAACTGAAGATATTTTATTGAACGAAGGTCTGGATTATGCGATTTATGTACGGTATGTCTTGGAATACCCTTGTATTTACCCCATTAAACTATCGATAATGAGCCAATTCAATTATAAAATGACCAGGCCCTGAAACCATTGGGTGTTACCAGGGGACAGACAGACTCCCAAGACTGCTGTGTTGAATGTTGTACCTTGCATTATGGAGGGTTCTGAGGAACCAATTCAGGAAGCTGTCTGTCCATCCTTGTGAGTTCCCCATCCATTGCAGTGGTACCAGAATCCATGGTCTTGGAACAGTTCTCAGTTTGGAGGTCTGAATTTTTCGAGTCCGTGGCAAATTTGTGTAGGCCCAAACCCATGATTTTAACTGTTACAACTGCAACTTAGCTTAGTAACTATTTTCCCTCATCTCCTGTACCTATCCAATACTGTCATCCGTACATCAGAATTCTACAATTTTCAAACTCCACATAAGTAACTATTTTCCCTTCTCTGCATTTTTGAAACTTTCTTATTTTCTTCATTTATCTTGTCCACTCATCAATCAGAGTCTAATGAAAAGTCCGAGGAGATTTTGTGGAAGGCAATCATCATCTACAGCAAATTCTCTTTTTTTCCATGGTTCAATTAAACTGTCAGTCCTCAATCCATAATCATTCATAATGGAATGTGCATTTTTCACCTTTAAAACAGATCCTAAAGTTTAATTTCCAAGCTTGTTATTAACATTTTAGGATGCAAATCAGCCGAAGAAGAATGAGTCACCTGGGAAGATTTGGTCCAATTCTAAAAACAGGTTAATAGGAAACGTGGAGTCATTTCGATCTAATCGACTAATTGTACATTTTTTTCTAGCTTTATCCTTGCCATTTTTCAAGTGTGTTTTGTTAAGTGCCTTTGGAGTTTCTTTGTACTGAAAAATAGAATGTGCTGTTTGTGCGGGCTCCGAGATCATCACCCGGTGCAGTAATTACAAAAGAGCCGGCGCATATAAGCAGTAGGTTAATGAGCTTTTCAAGACACGCATTTGCTTTGGTCTTTATGATCAGATAAGAGCTGCCAGTAAAGATAATATTTCAGCCAAAAGGGCAACATTTAAAGAACAAAAAGGAGCAACAATTACTACAGAAACCTCCCAACGACACCAGAGGTTGGCACTAAAGCCTGGAGGGAAATCTATCATCAGGAAGAGCCCTTTAAATTATTTATAGCAAGACCTTTTAAGCTGAATTAGTCAATGACTGCTTGTGTTTGGGTGGGAGTAAAGCATGTTTGTGAGATGCTCCAATTAAAAACATTGCCTTTTATTTATTAGCTTATAGTCATGGTTTTATTGGTTAACATTATGGCAGATAAACGAAAAGGGAGATGGGGGGCATGAGCGCCAGTGTATAATAATGTCGCTGCCCTCCTGGCACAGCCCGATACATAAAGATAGCTACACGGACCGCACTCTGTAGCGTGGACAAGCGTCTGAACGCTGTATAGATCAAAAGAAAAATGTCCCGGCACACACTGGTCTTCCTGCTCCAACTCCATACTGCAAGTGTTTATTTGCAGTATAGCAAAGCGTAATATATCAGAGCGTGTTTCGGCTTATTTCCAAGCCTTTATCAGCTAAATACTTCATTTTTTTTATACTGCAAATAAACGCTTGAGTTTGAGCAAGAAGACCAGTGTGTGCAGGGATGTTTTTTCTTTTGATACATCAAGAGGCTCCGGCCTCTTGATGTATCCAGTTGCCGTCTGCACAGAGTTTATTTTTTCGCCAGGCCCTACCTTCAGCAGAAATATTCTGCAGCATGCAAACATACACTTTAAAAAGTTGGCTCACTGCAGCTTGTACGCAGAGCCGAAATACCCGACCCAGACCACTCCACTGCCAGCCTTGCCCTCCCTTCACGCCTCTCCTCACCCCCTTTGCCTGGAGCTGGTGTAAAGGGGGAAATAATTGCATAGGTTGGCAGTTTGCTAGCATTTGCTATTGTCGTTGGACTTCTACCAGTTTTTTTACCATAAAAGCTCTGATGAATAACCCCCAAAAAAGTTGACAGTGTCATGTTATCTGCCGGGAAGGACCATAAAGTCATAAATCACACTTTAATTTGGTAAAAATATCCCATCTATCTGTACCACTGTTTTCACTATAAATTGTTGTAGTGATTATGTGGTATAACACTTTGATGTGAACATGATTATCACTGTCATTCTAGTTATAGTATTTTACTTTAATTTTTGTAGCACTTCTGGCATTTTATTATTCATGTAGTCACTTTATGACTATTATGACATGTGAGCACCTTCCTATAATTATGTATATATATATATATAGTTAAGGTAAGGTATGGGCTAGTTTGGTCTTCCATCATTTCTATTTATGACCCCAATTACCCCCGTTTTCTTCTGAGTAATATAGGTCCATCTTTAAATATGTATCCACAATAATTTATTATATTGCTTAGTTCTCCATATAGATGTTGCTGTTCCTAGTTGTTGGCTTTGGACTGGGATGCGTTCACTCTGGTATGGAGAGGTAAGCACATGTTGGTCCAAGTCCTCATGCATATTGGGGGCTGTATTTGCATATGAAAACGCAAGTGACCGGAGGTTTGGCATTCCCCACTTCTGTTTTTCTTGTGATATGATACATGGGTGGGCACATAATCTGTGAAGTGCAAGATGCCAGGATAGGTATTCAAACAGGGTGGGATACATATGATATTTACCCCCTGAGGAAGCTTATACATCATCAGAACATTACGGTTCACAGGGTGAGTTGTTTGATTAATATAATATAGACATTGGGGGAGATTTATTATTAAGTTTCTGAGGTAAAACTGTTTTAGTTGGCCATGGCAACCAATCAGAGCTCAGCTTTCATTTTCCCACAGATGTTTATAAAATGAAAGCTGAGCTGTGATTGGTTTCCTTGGGCAACTAGAACAGTTTTACCTCAGTAACTTGATGATAAATCTCCCCCATTGGATTTGGTCCTATGATATGTTTTTCAGGGTTACCACCTTGTGAGTAATAAGATGTGCATGACTATACCATAGATTGACGATAAAGTAAGATAAAACTTATTGATTAAGACTTTGTTGTCACCTAGCTGCGGAATATGTGCAATGTAGCTGTAAATAATATGGAATCTTGTTTTTAAAGTACTACGTGTATGTAAATTGTGTTTTATAAGTTAATAAAGATAGACTGGATATTTTTACAAAGTTAAGGTGTAATTTATGACTCCATGAAATAATATGTAGAGGAGTTTTATTACATAATATGTGGGATCACTGATGTTGGATCCAGCCCATTCACTTTGTCAGATTTTTCACAATTAATGAAGTTGCTTGAAAAACCTGAAGCCCTGATACATTAGTTAGCCTGTCTTTCCATCTCCTAATAGTTGGCTTAATTTACGGTTGAAAATTGCTTTGAATGGCCACTTCCACCTCATACAAAGCCAAGCCCCTTTCTTGAGATGCTACAGCAGTAAAGTCGGTAAAAGATTTAGTCTTCAAATTGTTCATAAATGTGGCACAAAGTATGTTAGTCAGCTTTTCAGTGAAAATTTCTCCAGAACTAAGGTACAATGGTCTTGTAACAACTTATGTTTTCTCCTGATCAACAGCCTTCTGGAACACTCCACCCAAAGCTATTTTATTGAATGATACATGGTACAGGGTCTAAATGTGGAGCAGGACTCATTGGTGCTCATTTACTGAGGGGCTGAATCGCCGGGTTTCCTGAATTACCGTTTTGTGCCGTTTGTCCCTGAATTGCCCCGAGTTTTTGGCGCACGCGATCGGATTGTGTCGTATCGGTGCCGGCTTTCACGCAACGGAAATCGGGGACATGGTTGACGGAAAACCCGATGGATTCTGAAAAACCGCGGAGTTTAAAAAACTAAATGTGTCGCAAGATCAAGCACTTACATGCACTGCAAAGAAGCAGGTGAACTCCGGCGGACCTCGGCGCAGCAGCGACACCTACTCGATATCAGGCGCACGTACTTAGTGAATACCTGCACAACCCGAATCCTCATCGGACAGCGCCATGGGATTGTGACAGGACCAGGTAAGTAAATGAGCCCCATTGTTATTGTATTCCTAGAACCTTGCTAGAAACCTAGAGTCTTGCTTCTGCCTTCAGGCCCTGTACAAGGTGTAATTCAATGAATCAACTTGACTGGAGTGTTCCTTATTGGCTCTAGGTTTCAGAAGGCCCCTGGGCGACAGAGCCTCAACGGGCTCCTTTGCAGTGACCTCACATGGCTGCATTAATAATTCAGAAACTAAAACAGACTCCTGTTCCCTAAAATATTCCTTAGTTTATCATCCCAAACAGCCCCCTCATGGTTATTTTATATAAGCTCCTCTCACACCCTATGGATTTTTTAGATAAAGCTCACCCTCATGGATTCCTAATGTACAGCCTAATGTGGCCCCCCCCCCCCCAGCAGCTCTGGGCCCCAGCACTTGCCCAAGAGTGCCCAGTGCTTGCACCGGCCCTGTTCCTTTCAACGGCATTGTGCTAGACAAATCCTTTTTTTGATGTCACAGAGAATAGGGATAAAAAACATCTCTCCACCACTGTCAATCACCAGTATACTTTATACTTACTACACTTCAAGGCTTGATGCACACGACAATTTTTGGTCTGTGAAATATTTTTGCTATTTTGAGGATGGGACTCCATACATATTAGTTATGTATGATGCTAGGATTCCCTGAATCCCTAAAGAACAACAGCATCATAGTGTAATCATGTTATCAGTATGGTACTGTAGTCCCCAAGCGATTCAGTTTCTCCAAAGATCATACATAACTATGATGCATTGGGGCAAATTTACTTACCTGGTCCTGCCACGATCCCCGATTCGGACGGTCCAACGAGGATGAAGTTCGGCGCGAATCTTGAAGATCGTGCGCCTGAGTTCCTGCATCCGTCGGTTCACCTTCGCATGTAAGAGCGTGACAGCCCACCCCCCCATTTCTGTCGCGTGCAAACTGGCGCCGATGCGGCAAAATCCGATCATGTGCAGTACAATCTCCGGCGCGATGCGGCGGAAAACGGAAATTGCCTGGAAACCCGATGAAAATGCGCTCCACGGACCCTTAGTAAATGAACCCCAATGAGTCCGAACCTTAACATAGTGCTTGGTCTATGAAATGGGGCCATCTTGAATGGATGAACAAGCGGCAGAATTCCAATCTTTAATTTATAGAACTTTGGAGCCATTTATCTGGCATTTGCTTGTATGTTTTGTTGGTGTATTGTGTATATAACTACATGCATCCGGTAGACGTGTATAACATACACTCACCTATAGGGTGATACTTAGCCTACAGGGTAATAATAACCTATAGTGGTTCAATATTTGTTAATGTTTGAGTGACAGAAAATGAACCTGATGATCACATAAAACATGCTGAGCTGTAGGAAAATCAGCAAATAAGTGAGTAGAGCAGTCATCTCCCACACTCAGCGATGAAAAATGTGTAATTGCCGAGGTGATGTGGGACTTCATTACTATAACCAGGGTTGGGTTGCTTAGAATAAAAGGAATTTTCAATAACTGTTAACAATAACAATTTTATGTTTGAAATGTCATCATATAATTACAAAGTCATTTACCATATTTGTTACATTATCAGGTATCAAGCATCGGCAGTACCCTACTAGTTAGCAGTCTCGCATTAACACACTAGTTAACAGTTATCCACGCGTAAACACGACTAGTATCAGGTATGCAGCAGTAGACACTACTAGTTATCAGGTATCAGCCGTACATACTAGTTATGCAGTGGTCAGCAGTAAACACACTATTAACAGGTACCAGCATACCTACGAGTTATCAGGTATCGCATAACCCTACATATTACATATCAGCAGTAACACTACTAGTTATTAGGTATCAGCAGTAACACTACTAGTAATCAGGTACCGGGTATCGGCAGTAACACTACAAGATATCAGGTAGCAGGTATCTGCAGTAACACTACTAGTGAATCAAGGTACCAGGTAACACGTACACTCTATTTTATCAGTTAGCAAGCATAACACGACAGTTAACAGTACAGCAGTAACACTACTAGTTATTAGGTATAGCAAGTAACCCTACTTGTTATCAGGTATCCAGCAATAAACTACTAGTAGATAAGGTATCAGCAGTAACACTACTATTTATTAGGTATCACAGTACCACTACTAGTAATCAGGTAACCCTGGGTTTATCGGTCATAACACCTACAAGATTCAGTACCAGGTCTCATCGTAAACCCTCTATTATCAGGTAATCCGCAGTAACACTATAGTTAACAGGTATCAGCAGTACACACTAGTTATTTAGGTTATCAGCAGTAACACTACTAGGAATCAGGTACCACCCGGGTATCGGCCAGTAACCCTACAAATAATATCGGTAACAGGTTCTGCAGTCAACACACTAGTTTTCCGGTACCGGTAATCAGCAGTAACACTAGAGTTAACGGTATCAAGCGTAACAACTGAGCTATTATTAGTACACAGTAACCTACTAGTAATCAGTTACCGGTTATCGGCAGGAACACCTAAGAATAATATCAGTGAGCCGGTATCTGCAGTAAACACTACTATTTTATCATGTACCAATATATCGGCAGTACCACTACGAGTAAGCAGGTACCTGGTATCAGCAGTAACACTACAAGATATCAGTTACATGTTCTGCAGTGGAACACTACTAGTTATCAGGTCCGTATCAAGCAGTAACACTACAGTTATCAATGGTATCAGCAGTACACGACTAGTTATTATGTATCATCGCACCACTACTAGTTATCAGGTATCAGCAGAAACACTACTATTTATCAGTTAGCAGCAGTAACCCTACTAGTTATCGTTATCATCATACACCTACTAGTTATCAGTACCAGAGTCTCAGCAGTAACCTACTAGTTTATCAAGCGGTATCTGCAGTAACCCTACTAGTTATCAGTTATTGTCCCTTAACGCTACGTAGTTTTCAGGTATTGTCCCCCTGTATACATTGCCTATTATACCTGACCTAGTTTTCTTGTTTACATTGAAAGCCCTCAATCAGAATAGACCCACCTTTACCCCCCCGCTTCATGGCGGATGTTGCCCCCGCTGGGCCCTGCCTCTCTGGTTGTCCTCTTCTGGCTCGGTGTCACACACACGTATGTCATAATGTATGTGCCTGCTTTGGCACGAAGGGAAAGACAGTAGAACGGAGCAGCAATTAAATACGGAGCCGCAGGAAAAGGTAAGTATAGATTTTTTTTTCAAGACGGGCCATGCTGCGAGGACATTTCTGTCAAAAGGGGGCTCTGCCGTGTGGACATTTCTGATAAGGCTGTGCTCTACTGCGGACATTTTCGTAAAGGTAGGCTCTTCAGTGGACATTTCTTAAGGGGACCTCGCGTGACATTTCTGTAAATGTGGAGTCTGCGTGGACATTTCTGTAAAGGGGGACTCATGCTGTGGGCATTTCTGTAAAGGGGGGCTCGTACTGTGGACATTTCTGTAAGGTGGCAGCTCTGGCAGTGGGAACATTTCTGTAAAGGTGACTCGCAGTGGAGTTTCTGTAAAGGGGACTCTATGCTTGGACATTTCCTGGTAAAGGGACCGCTGAAGGACATTTACTGTACAGGTGGACTCTCACTGGTACATTTCCGTAAGGGGGACTCTCTGGGACAATTTCCTGTAAAGTGAGCTCTGCACGTGACATTTTCTGTAAAGGAGCTCCTCTGAAGGACCTTTCATTATCAGGTTGCGCTGCTGCTGGGACATGTTACAGAGTAGCGGCTTCATATTTTCTTCCAACTAGGGGCTATATCCGTTTAAATAACTTTTCCCATTTGTTTTTCGTAGTAAATAAGGAGCCTGTCTTTCCTGCGGTATGTACATAGAGGGGGTAAGTTTTTCAGTTGCAGAGGCCGGGCTGGGGAGTAGCGATCACAATCTCCCTACACTTGTCTGGGAGTCTGGTTCTATGGACGGTCTTATCGGGGTGGAGGTTTATGCAGTTAGGGAATTTATTGTTTCGGTACACGAGTCCCCTAAAAAAATTACTTTTATGAATGAAGACAAGATTACAAGGAATAAGTAATAGGCATATAGAGTAGTACTTTAAAGGGGTATTCCATCTGGGGATTTGAAATGTTAATTTAAGTCCATTTGCCATATGTTAAACATTCTTCAATGGATGTTGTAAAAAAAAGTTCCTGTGTGAAGATAATTGCTCATAAATGTATTCATGCTTCCCCCCTTAGATAGCTTCCCCGTCCTCGGATACGACCACCCTCAAACATTTTGGCAGCAATGGTCCAGAATATGCGCTAATGAGCCCGGCCTGACGCCCTTGCTTCAGCGTTCCTTATCACAGGACGTCTGGTGGGGTTTTTGCGTACCTCCCCGGACATTTCATATCAAAACTTTTTGTTCGTTTCTTTTGTTCAATCCCTCCAGCAGAGTTGTCTGGGGTATCCAAGGACAGCGTCTTGTTGCTAAGGGACCATATCCTACATTCATGAGAAAATTATTCTTCACACAGGTAATTTTTTTTAATGACATCTAATGAAAAAGTTTAGTATGGGGTCCGATAATGAATCGGGATTGAATGCCCAACGAGTATAACCCTGAAGTCCTAATTCCAGGCACATTTGGTTTTGGATCTGGGGGGGACCCAGTCCGTGTGAAGAGCCTGAGGCCCATGGGGCACTTATCCACCACTGCAGGTGGACGGTTGTAACCCTAGATATCAGGTAATGCTACCAGTTATCCGGATATGCATCAAGTCAACACTATCAGTTTATTAAGTCCCAGTTTATCATCAGGCGGTAGTACTATGAAATTTATTCCAGTACCCAGGTAAAGGACAGTAACAACATTAGTTACTCTGACTAAGCACTAAGACGGGCCCGCTTGTTGGGCAATTTTATCTGTCTGCACAGAGAGCCAAGCACACAAACTGATCAAAAAGGCCTCTAAATACATGTGCAAGCTCTAGCTCAAAAGTGGGACGAAAACGCCAAATTCGTCCAATTACTGAAAGCTCTCCTTTCCCTTAAAAATGGACTGCTTTTTCTGTTTGCTAAGCTTGAAACATACCCGTGGATGCTTCCTGTCCTGGTGGGCAATGTGCTCACTATAAAATTAGGACGACTTCTTTTCTGCGGAAACATGAAATGATCATCTTGTTCTCGACTAATCTCCCTTTTCCTGGAAGAAACAAGACCCCACCCATGATGGACCTTCTTATGTCAATTAAGAAAGTTTCTCTTATTCCGTGCATAAGCTTAGTATCATCCCATTTCAAACAATCAAACGTTGTCTGTGAGCAAGCTAAGCCTGTGAATTTGTGGCCATATTTTTTCTCGATCAAGTCTGTGCCCTACTAGGTCCATGGAAGTCCAAAAGGATGACTTGATCCGGCAGGTTCCTGGAGCAGAACCGAACCAGTGTCCTCCATCCTACAATTGCCACATAGACCCACCATCTACTTGTGCCTGATGCGTTGGTAGACATGTCTGATTGTGTATTATGTTGTAGACAGACATTTACAAAATCCATTAGGGTCTGTAGTCTAGACCTCCTGAAAACTGCCCAATTCTTCAAAGGGTAATTGGCATAGTTGGAACTGTAGAAGACCTCAACAGACTGGTGGGTTAACAACTCCCCTAATCATAATTCAAAAAGCCATATTATTCCAGAACTAACAATATGTAGCAGGATATCTTAAATTTTCCAATTTTTTGTGCCATTTGTTTCCCCTTATGTGGGGCTATAAAGTGAATGTAAGCATCTGTAAGTGTAATAAATTGCAGATGGTCGTTAGTGTTTTTTTTGTTTATTTTCAAGGGTGGAATAAAAAAAACGCATAAGGTTGCCGAGCAGAAGAGGCACTGCTGTCAAGGTATGCCATATAATGTGACGAGGATTTTTTTTTTTTTATATAGTCTTTTACACCTTGTAAAAGTCACTGAGTTTAGCCACAGCATTTGTGCGATACACCTACAAATGTGTCGGAAATGTGAAAAGGTTCAGTTCAAAGGTCTGAAATGGATGAATAGTGATAGCACATAAGGGCCCAGGATTTGAGAGGTTGCATACCTTTACAATGAGTGATCAGTAACAGACAGGGAAATTCACACAATAAAATCTACCGAAAATACAATGGATTCTAATGTTTATTATTTTTTTGCCTTTTTTGCTCTTTTTTGTTTCTGTAACAATATTAGGCAATTTTATCTAGGTTCTTTATTTGAATTTTTTACATCACTCTACAAGCGGCCTTCTACTTAGAACACCCGACTTACATACACCCCTAGTTACATGGACCCACTGGATGTTGGTAATTTATTGAACTTTGCCTAGGCTATAATAAACAGCTGTTAACATTTATCACAGGTGTCTGTAATGAAGATTTATTGTTAATCCTGGTGCTAATGACAATCCAACAGTTTTTAAATCAAATTGTCACTGAGACCAAAATAATTTGACGGTGGTTACAATGAAGACAAACATGGTTCCGACTTACATCTCAATTCAACTTAAGACAAACACTGCCTGGTATTGTAAAATCCAAGACCGACTCCTTAAAGGCAGATCAAGATCAGAGATGAGCCATAGATGGCTTTATGGATCGGAACAAATCCGCCATTTTTTCAGCACCAAAGTCACTTCAATTATTTTCTGCTTTTGGCAACAGTTTTAAATTTATGCTAGCAATACTGTCATTCATTACAAGAGCTTTTGTTGGGTGGATGCAGCAGTAAAAACATTTACAAAGGAGATATGATGGGAGAGATTCATTAACTAACACTACTTCTTGTTAATTTTCTGGTTCTGCTGAGCGTGAGCTGATTCGCCGAGCTGTGAGCAGCCAAACTCCCCCAGTTGCCAATGTTGGTCTAAGATGCGTGTTAGCCAGCCTCGAGGGGTAGTGGACCCCCTGGACCACTGCGGACGCTGCATGACACGAAAAACCTGGACCGGAGTCAAAGTCAGCAACACGGTCTTCACCAGAGCCCGCCGCAAAGCGGGTGGTCTTGCTGTGGGCGTGGTACCACCAGGTCGTTCCCACAGGTGCAAACTTGTCTCCCGCGGTGGCAGACAGGCCAGGTACAGAGTCATAAGGCAGTGTCGGGCAGGCAGGATGTCCAAGACAGGTCGGCAAGGTCTCAGGGTCAAGGCAGAGCAGAGGGTCAGGCGTGCAGAGGAGGTGCATAAATGGGAACAGTGCCGGGTCACAACGGAGATCAAAACACAAAGTATCCGCAGGGGTCTACTTTCTCTCTTCGGCTATAAGAGTCCAAAGCTCGCAGCCTTGACCCTTGTTCCTCCTATCCCCTGACTGCAAATTTTACTCATGTAACACCTACCCCATGGCCGCAGCTTTGTCCCTCATGTCCACACTACCCCACTGGATACAGCATTGTCCCTCTTTCCTCACGACCTACCCACTGCTGCACTTTGGTCCCTCATTCCCCGCTACCACTGATGCAGCATGTGCCCTCATTGATCCACACCTCCCACTGGCTTTGCAGTATTGTCTCTCATTTTCCCTACCTACCCACTGGCTGTCAGATTGCCCTACGATCCTACATCCTACCCCCTGGATGCAGTACTGGTCCACTCATTCCATACCTACCCACTGGGTGCACATTTTCTCCAACACCACACCTAGCCCACTGGCTGTAGCATTGTCCCTCAATATTCCTACCTCCCAAGGGATGCGCATTGTCCCGCATTCCCCACCCATCCACTGGAATGCAAGCATTGTCCCTCATTTCCTCACCTATCCACTGGATCGCATTGTCCAACACATTCCACATCCAATCCCACTGGATGCGCATTGTCCCTCATATCCCACACCTTCACTGATGCAGCAGTGCCCCTCAGTCCACACCCTCCACTAGATCAGCATTGTCCCTCCTTCCTCCCTACATTTTGCACTGGGTGCATCATGTTCTTTTCTCCCGATTCCTACATTCCTAACCGCCACTGGCTGCCGCAGTGTCCCCGCCCGTTCACCTTATCTTTCAGCAGACCAAAACTACAACATCGGCTTAATTTCCTTATTTCCCTATTACTTGTTGGTCATCCCTCCTGCACTCATTCCAGCTCCACTTTTTGTACTTCGCATGTGAGTACCTAGGAAGAGTAGACAATATTTAAATGCAAATTCTGATAGTATTTTAACAATATATTATTTTATAGCTGTAATAACCTCTGCTCCATCAGGTGTGTGCGTCTCCATTATTTAGTTGCATCGGAGGATTCTTATCATCCTAGACAGCAGCTTCTGGCGCGCGTGTTACCATCAGTATTTGGGCTGTGGCTTAATTCCAATCATGACCATAATCTCTTTGTCATTCGCGATTTTTATTTCCCTACCAGCCCTTATTCCCAGTTGTTAATATATTATCTCGATAGATCATGGTTTTACCCGCAACCTATTGCGGGGCCCGATGAGTCCCTTATGTAACTTGCTGTGTTTGTAGACATAACGCTGCCTGTTGAGCGGCCATGTACCATACGTACGTGACTTTCATGTATAGCTTGATGCCAGTGAATGACTGCCCTGATACCAGCAGGAGAAGATCAGAGTTCGTAGGCTCCGAATGCCGGGAAGATTCTTTTTAGTTTGTGCAGCTGTTAGTGGTTGGGGTTTTGAACACTATTGTCCTCTGGCCTTTATACCAGGTCCCAGGGCTAGTTAACATGTTTTGTATTTGGACTCGCTCGTGACTCTCATACTCGGAGCACCATCAGGGTCCAGCCCCACCCGGCCTATTAGTATCCTGGCTCAGAATTCACAGCTACTTATTATCCTTTACAGTACAACTACATGACGTCTGACTGTTCCGTGCATGAGAAAATAATAATGGACCACGTTCAAATAGTCTCCGTTTTCAATTAATTCGTTCGGAGACGTAAATGAACAAGATGTCCGTGTCTCCGTGTGCGGGTTATTATGTCGATCGTCAGAATGGCTGGTTCTCGGTGCACAGGTCTATGACATTAGAAGCATAAATGCGCGGTGCTCTTCACACGGCAGACATTACGAAGTAGCTTGATGTCAGCTAATTCACCCTGAACTGTTTGTATAACAGTTGATAAATACGCGCTCTACCAGACACTGGTAGTATTGCGTCTGATTGTTGCTGTCAACCTCCGAGATTTTAGGCAGAGTTAGACCTGTTAAATGATATCGCACCACTTAGTGTACATGCAAAGTGCCCGCAGCCTCTCTGCCCTGATAACAGACCATAATAATTTAAGCGGAGCTATACCAAGCTAGTTCCAATGCGCCCTTTGACTTGGGCTTTGAACACGACGTAGGCATTGTTTTTCGATTTATCCCTAATCAGAGGAAATGACAATATGGAGAGTCATGGAAACTCAGCGTGCGTAGAATGATTTGCTTTATTCATATGGTACAGTTGAAAAAAGGACCACAGGTCCATCAAGCTCACCAAGACTGTGGATGAGGAAGAGAAATTTTTGGGGAAACAAAAAGGGTGCCATCTAGATCACACCCTCATGTTATTTAGGTGGGTTAAAAGCATCTAACCTAGAGATACGCGACATACCGTCCGAGCTTGATGCTGCATCCGAGCATTGAGCGTACTCTAACTGCTCGTTGCTCGGACGATATTTCGCCCGCTCGAGAAATGGAGCTCCCCGCCCGTTTTTGCTTTGTTGGCGGCCAGAACAGAGCCAAGTCACAAGCCATGAGGTACTCTGCACTCCACCGCAGTTTACATGAGTGTACCCTTACCACGTAATAGCAGGGTTGGCTGGCCAGTATCAGGGTGACCCGGTGGATATACTAGCCGCTGCCCGTCGCTGCTGCGGTCATTCTCTGTCTTGATCGCTAGGAGATGAGCTGCTTGCGGAGAAGCGTTAGGGGCTTTCTATTACTTACTGTTACGGCAGGAGTGATTCTCCAACGAACCCACAGCCTCTTAGGGCTACAATAACGTTACGTAGTTTTTTTTTTTATTATTTGCAGCTATACCATTTTTGAGGAATGTTGCAGTGGGACTTGCTACGGTTTGGTGTTTATCTCTTAGGGGTACCACAATATCCCCGCAACACCAAAGTGGGAAATTATTAGGTTTGGAGTAGAAATTAGGCACAGTCTGCAGTTTCTTTTAATTTACTTTATTGTTTTAATAACTTCAGCTTCATCTCATCTGGCATAGAGTTGTGCTGTAATATCTTGTGCTAGATAAATAGCCATAGGAGAATACAAACGGCTAATACGCCTACAGTAGCGGTATAATATATATTGATTTCTGGTTGAGCTCTGGTGCTTGTAGTTGTGTGCAGGCACTACTAGTACATTGGTGAGCAATTTGGAGTCATGACTTGTGCGACCATGGTTTGTTAGTGACGCACTTCCTCCAAGACCAAGTTGCAAATTTATTAGGGCCCCGGGGTGTGTATTTCAATTAGGCCACAGTTTTCTGCCATTTCTTTTGTTATTTAGCGTTTATTTTTTTCATAGACTCGCATCCATCTCATCTGGCATAGAGTGTGCTGTACAATAGTGCATAAAATAGCCCCATAGAAAAAAAAGGCGCGTGCGAAAAATAATACAAGCGCTTAATACGCCGTACAGTAAGCGTTATATATATTTTGATTTCTGTTGATCTGCTTGGGGGGCTGTAGTTGTTGCATGGCATCTACTAGTATGTGTAGAGCAATTTGGAGTCAGACTTGCGCCCACTGTGTTTCTTGACGCACATAGCCATCGCAAGACCAAAAAAGACGAAGTGCGAAAATTTATAGGGCCCCGGGGTTGTATTTCATAGTCCTGGTCTGGGGGCCATGTTCCTTTTGTGACTTTGTACGTTACTTTGTTTCATAACTCACGGGCCGCAGCTGGCAGAAAGCAGTGGCAGTCAGACATTGGCTATAAGAGAATGCCATAGGAGCAAATAGGTATACGATCGTTTGGGTTTAAAAACTAAAAAACACAAACAAAAAAAAACGAAATAAAAAAAGTGTTTAAAAAAAACAATTCAATTTTATAACGCTGCATTTTCAACATGTTTTAACGCCGAGGGCTAGGGGTAGAGGAACGAGGTCGGGGTACGTTGGCGTTTCAACGCACTGCAGGGCATCAAGGCCGTTGTCCTGGGCTGGAGTGGGACACCCATGCTGATGAGGCGCAGGGGAACGCCTGACAGCAGAGCCTACACTCCCTATGTTCATGTCTGATTACTGGGAATCGTGGTAAGCAACTGTTCAGGAGTCCAAAACAGTGCACGCACATGTGATTTCTGGATTCCGACAATGCGTGCTGAGCCATTTGTCCCCCGTCAGTCTTCCACGCAGTCCACCCATGTCAACCGGGAAATCGGCACTCCTCCACTCCTGCACCTCAGCCTCCTCCCCCCAGTCTGCCTCTTCTACCCCCTTCCCAGTTCCAAATTTGCCATTTTGAACCGGCAATATCTCCCCTTATGAACTGTTTTCCTGGCTACCATTCCCACGTCTCCAACCACTTGTCCTGTGTGCTGATGAGCAATTTTTCGATGCGACACAGGTGTTCCACAGTCCTCAGTCTGGTTTGTGATCGATCGACCCTTGTTCGACGTACTGGAAGAATGTTCTAAAGCGGTGTCCGACGATTGTAGACACGGCTTAGGTGCAAATCGGTGGGGGAAGTTGATTGTCAGGAGCAGGTAATTCCGAGTCGGGGAGCATACTGAGGATCGGATGGATGTGAGCTGACAGACCCCAATCTGGGTCGTAAGAGAGGCCGGCTTGAACACAGTGGCGTCTTGAGACGGAGGAGAGCTCCTCGACCATGCAACACTGTTTTGAAGAGGCAGTGGTGTGCAACGGAGAGGCAGGGCAGTGCTGTAGCTCACGCAAATGTTGCAACTAGAAGCTCCCGTGGCAAGGCTCCTGTCGGCGAGGGCTAGATTTTCAGAAGTCTGGAGGTTTCTTTAAGGAAACAAAACCTGATGACCGACGACTGTGGTGTCCACATTTGCCCAAACCAGGATCATCGTCCGTTCCACCACTGCTGAGCTAACTACCACCATATGCGCAGGCCTATGAATGCTAAACAACCCACTCGTGTCAACACGCGTTCACCTCCGGATGCCTGGAACACCTTACAAAATCCCGTCCGGGGTGGGGTGAGGGAAGGCCCACCACACTGCACTGCTCCTTCCCTGTGGTCCAGCTGATAGTCGCCCCCGCCAGACCCTGCCCAAAAACCCCCATCGGTCAGCAATCCACGATCCTCCACTAGCCTCCCACCGAGCTTCACTCTCCATACCCCATAAGACGCTGAAGCGGAAACGCATATGTGAACGCACCCCACCCCGCACCGCCCAAAGCCCTTTTAATGTGCACATCTCCATATTGCTAAAAGCCTGGAGTTGCTGTCCCTATAGGCCTTGGACATTTCTGTAAAGGTGGACTCTGCAGTGGACATTTCTGTAAAGGGGGACTCTGCTGTGGACATTTCTGTAAAGGTGAGCTCTGTGTCCGAGGTGGGACATTTTCTGTAAAGGGGGACTCTGCTGTGGACATTTCTGTAAAGGGGGACTCTACTGTGGACATTTCTGTAAAGGTGAGCTCTGCAGTGGACATTTCTGTAAAGGTGAGCTCTGCAGTGGACGTTTCTGTAAAGGGGGACTCTGCTGTGGACATTTCTGTAAAGGAGCTCCTGCTGAAGGACATTTCTGTAAAGGTGGACTCTGCAGTGGACATTTCTGTAAAGGGGACATTTCTGTAAAGGTGGACTCTGCAGTGGACATTTCTGTAAAGGGGGACTCTGCTGTGGACATTTCTGCCTGTAAAAGGGGATGACTCACTGTGTACCTTGCTGTAAAGTGGAGCTCTGCTGTAGGTGACATTCTTTAAAGGGGGACTCTGCTTGTGACATTTCTTTAAAGGTGAGCTCTGCAGTGACATTTTCTGTAAAGGGGGACTCTGCTGTGGACATTTCTGTAAAGGGGGACTCTACTGTGGACATTTCTGTAAAGGTGAGCTCTGCAGTGGACATTTCTGTAAAGGTGAGCTCTGCAGTGGACGTTTCTGTAAAGGGGGACTCTGCTGTGGACATTTCTGTAAAGGAGCTCCTGCTGAAGGACATTTCTGTAAAGGTGGACTCTGCAGTGGACATTTCTGTAAAGGGTCTCGAATAACGAGCACCCGAGCATTTTAGTGCTCGCTCATCTCTATTTATTATTAATCCTGGCTCTTATGACAACCCAACATTTTTAAAATTCAATTGTCACAGAGATCAAAAACATTTTGTCTGGGATTGCAACTATAAAATATACATATAATTCAACTTAAGAACAAACCTACAGAACCTATCCTGTATGTAACCCGGGGTCTGCCTGTATATACATATGTGTAAAAATGAATACCCATGAAGTGGCAATGAATAGGAACTGGTCTGCCGTAACCTGGACTGACCAATGCAAAGAGAACGGCGCTGATTGCCTTCTGCCTCATTTTTGTTGTAAGCTACTGAGAACAGCTGATCTTTTTAGAATTCTGGTTGCTATATTCCCACTTATCTTATTTAGAAAACATTCATACACTATGTGGGACATGCATCTTTATTTCTGCTAGTTTTTTTTCTGTCGGTTTTGCGACTTTTGTCGTTTTTGCGACTTTTCAACAAGACTTTTGCTGCGACTTATGTGTCTTTATTTTATAGTTGTTCTGTGTAACTTTTCACTTATGTATCACTTTTATGCTTGTTTTTGCGACTTTTCAGGAACAAATCTGCACCTGGACGAGGCCATGCTATAACCAGACCATGACAAGAAAAAATAATACCAGTACCAGTAGTGTTCATGATGCACAATGGATTGTATAGTTGAGGACAACAATGAAGATGGCACCGGGCATTAACATTAACCCCTTAATAACCAGGCCCTTTTTCATTTTTGTGTTTCCATTTTTCACTCCACGCTTTCAAAACTCCATAACTTTTTTTATTTTTCCCGCATACAGAGCTATGTAAAGGCCTGTTCTCTGTGTAACAAACTGTACTTCCTGTTGACAGTATTTAATATTCCTTACCGTGTGCTGGGAAGTAAAAACAGTAAAAATTGAAGTAAAAATTGAAAAAAAAAACCCACATCTGCGACATTTTCTTTTGAGCACAGTTTTTTCGGCTTTTACTGTGTGCTCCAAATGATACCTCCACTTTATTTTTCTAACCGGTACAATCACTGAGATACCAAATTAATATAGGATTTATTATGTTTTCATAGATTTAAAAAATGTAAAATATTCTTCATTTTGCCATATACTGAGACCAATAACTTGTTTATACTTCAGTGTACAGAGCTATATAAGGCATTTTTTTGTGGGATGAGATGATGGGGCAGATTTACTTACCCGGTCCGTTCGCGATCCAGCGGCGCGTTCTCTGCGGTGGATTCGGGTCCGGCCGGGATTCACTAAGGTAGTTCCTCCGCCGTCCACCAGGTGGCGCTGCTGTGCTGAAGTTCCCCGGAGGTGCGCTGGAATGCCCTGAAATTCACCGGCCTATACCTGGTGAAGGTAAGTGTAATTTTCACAACACATTTTTTGTTTTAAATGCGGCGGTTTTTCCGAATCCATCGGGTTTTCGTTCGGCCACGCCCCCCGATTTCCGTCGCGTGCATGCCAGCGCCGATGCGCCACAATCCGATCGCGTGCGCCAAAATCCCGGGGCAATTCAGGTACAATCGGCGCAAATCGGAAATATTCGGGTAACATGTCGGGAAACCGCGAATCGGGCCCTTAGTAAATGACCCCCATAGTCTTCATTACTACTAGTACGAGGATAGTACAACTTCTTTTGATCACTTTTTACAAAAATTTTTATGTGTTGCCAAATAGGAAAAGTGGCATTTCAGGTATTTGTGCGCTATTTTCCGTTATGGGGTTCACCAACGGGAATAGCCTTTCTAAATATTGATCGATCTGGACTTTTGGCAAGTGAAAATAACTAACGGGGCACATTACTTACCAGGTCCTGTTGCAATCCCCGATCCGGATGGTCCAACGAAGATGAAGTCCGGCGCAATTCACCAACATTGTGTGCCCGACATCCTGCATGTGTCGCTTCCCTGCTGAGGTCCGCCGGAGTTCACCTTCTTCTTCCCGGTGTATGTGAGTGCATGTCTTGCAACACTATTTGCGATGTTAAATCCTGCGCCTTGTCCGAATCCTTTGGATCGTCCGACTTCCGCCCCCCCCCCAATTTGTGTCGCGTGAAAGCCTCCACCGATGCGCCAAAATCCGATCACGTGTGCCAAGACACCCTGTTAAATGCGGTGCAACTTGGAAATCGTCGGGAAACCCAACGAAAATGCGGTCCTCAGACCCTTAGTAAATGAGTCCCAATATGTTGTATATTATATAATATATATAAAAATAAAAATATTTTCTATATATTTTTATTTTTTACTATTTTTATATTTGATCCGTGATTTGACCCGTTTTTGTAGACCCCCTAGTGTACTTTAACTTTAATAGCTCCTACCATATACTGTCGTACTCCAAATGTAGTGATTAGAGATGAGCGAGCACTAAAATGCTCGGGTGCTCGTTATTCGAGACAGCAGTAACACTACTAGTTATTAGGTATCAGCAGTAACACTACTAGTTATCAGGTATCAGCAGAAACACTACTAGTTATCAGGTAGCAGCAGTAACACTACTAGTTATCAGGTATCAGCAGTAACACTACTAGTTATCAGGTACCAGGTATCAGCAGTAACACTACTAGTTATCAGGTATCTGCAGTAACACTACTAGTTATCAGGTATTGTCAGTAACGCTACTAGTTTTCAGGTATTGTCACCCCTGTATACATGGCTCTTATTATACCTGACCTAGGTTTTTCTTGTATTACATTGAAAGCCATCATCAGAATACCCCACCTTTACCCCGCTTCATGGCGGATGTGACCCGCTGGCCCTGCCTCTCTGTTTTGTCCTCTTCTGGCTCGGGGTGTCACACACACGTATGTCATAATGTATGTGCCGCGTGGGCAAGAAGAGGAATAGACAGTAGACGGAGCAGCAAGGAGAATACGGAGCCGCAGGAAAAGGTAAGTATAGATTTTTTTTTCAAGAGGGCCTTGCTGCTGAAGGACATTTCTGAAAAGGGGGCCTCTGCTGTGGAAATTTCTATAAAGGTGGGCTCTGCTGCGGACATTTCTGTAAAGGTGGGCTCTGCTGCGGACATTTCTGTAAACCTCTGCAGTGGACATTTCTGTAAAGGTGGGCTCTGCTGTGGACATTTCTGTAAAGGTGGGCTCTGCTGTGGGCATTTCTGTAAAGGTGGGCTCTACTGTGGACATTTCTGTAAAGGTGAACTCTGCAGTGGACATTTCTGTAAAGGTGAACTCTGCAGTGGACATTTCTGTAAAGGGGGACTCTGCTGTGGACATTTCTGTAAAGGGGGACTCTGCTGTGGACATTTCTGTAAAGGTGGGCTCTGCTGTGGACATTTCTGTAAAGGGGGACTCTGCTGTGGACATTTCTGTAAAGGTGAGCTCTGCAGTGGACATTTCTGTAAAGGAGCTCCTGCTGAAGGACATTTCATTAATGAGGTGCAGCTGCTGCTGGACATGTTATCAGAGTAGCGGCTTCATTTTCTTCCCAAAGGGTTATACTCCAGTTAATAACTTTTCCCATTTTTTTTCGTAGTAAAATAAGGAGCCTTGGCTTTCATGCGAGTATTTACAGTATGAGGGGAAGTTCAGTTGCAGAGGCCGGGCTAGGGGAAGCATCCACATCTCCTACACTGTCTGGGAGATCTGGTTTAGACGGTAGTCGGGGTGGAGGGTTTCATGCAGTTAGGGAATGTGTTTGGGTCCATCATTAAATTACTTTTATGAACATGACAAGATTACAAGGATATAGAGTACATAGAGCATATAGAGTAGTACTTAAAGGGGTATTCCCATCTGGGCATTTAAATTTAATTTAATTCATTTGCCATATGTAAACATTTCTTCAATTGGATGTTGTTAAAAAAAAAAGTTCCTGTGTGAAGATAATTTCTCATAAATGTAGTCATGCTGTCCCTTAGATAGCTTCCTCGGATACGACCACCTCACATTTTGGCAGCAATGGCCAGATATGCGCTAATGAGCCCTGCCTGACCACCTGGCTTCAGCGTTCCTTATCACAGGACGTCTGTGGGTTTTGCAGTAACTCCCGGACATTTCATATACAAAAACTTTTTGTTTCTTTGTGCAATCCCTCCAGCAGAGTTGGCTGTATCCAAGGACAGCGTCTTGTTTCTAAGGGACCATATCACTACATTCATGAGAAATTATCTTCACACAGGTAATTTTTTTTTAATGACATCTAAATGAAGAAATGTTTATATATGGCAGATTAATGAATCTGGATGTGAATGCCCAGACGAGTATAACCCTTGAAGTCCTAATATCCAGGCACATGTGGGTTTGGATGCTGGGGGGACCCTAGTCGTGTGAAGAGCCTGAGGCCCATGGGGCACTTAATCCACCACTGCAGGTGACGGTTGTAACACCTAGATATCAGGTAATGCTACCAGTTATCAGGAATATGGCATCACAGCAACACTATCAGTTATCAAGTACCAGTAATTGGCTATCAGGTATGGGCGGTAGTACTATAAGTTATTCAGTACCAGGTAAAGACAGTAACAACATTAGTTACTCTGACTAAGCACTAAGACGCCCCTTTTGGGCAGATTTTTCTGTCTGCACAGCGCAGCCACGACACAAAACTGATGCAAATGCTTCTTAAATACATGTGCAAGCTCTAGCTCAAAGTGGGACAGAAAACTGGCCAAATTCGTCCAATTAATGAAAGCTCCCTTCCCTTAAAAATGGACTGCTTTCTGTTTGCTAAGCTTGAGAAGCATACCCAGTGATGCTTTCTGTCCTGGTGGGCAATGTGCTACTATAAATTATGACTACTTCTGCGGAAAACATGAAATGATCATCTTGTTCTCCGACTAATATCATGTGTTCCTGGAAGAAACAAGACCACCCATGAGGGACCTTCTTAGGTCAATTAGAAAGTTTCTCTTAGTTCCGTGCATAAGCTTGAGTATCATACCAGTTCAGAACAATCAGAACGTTTCTGTTGTCAGAAGCTGAATCCTGTGAATTTGTGGCCATATTTTTCTCGGAGCAAGGATCTGTGCCCTACTAGGTCCATGGAAGTCCAAAAAGGATGACTTGAAGCTGCAGGTTCCTGGAGCATAACCTGCAACAGTGTTTCCAGCCTACAATGTGCCACATAGACCACCATCTACTTGTGCCTGATGCGTTGTAGACAGTGTCTGATTGTGTATTATGTTGTAGACAGACATTTACAATCCCTTAGGGTCTGTAGTCTACCTCCTGAAAACTGCCCAATTCTTCAAAAGGGTAATTGGCATAGTTGGAACTGTAGAAGACCTCAACAGACTGGTGGTTTAACAACTCCCCTATATATCATAATTCAAGAAAAGCCATATTATTCCAGAACTAACAAATATGTAGCAGGATATCTTAAATTTTCCAATTTTTTGTGCCATTTGTTTCCCCTTATGTGGGGCTATAAAGTGAATGAAACAACCTGAAGGGAAAAAAAATGCAAGGTAAGGAATAGCTTAGTGTTTTTTTGTTTATTTTTCGAGGGTGGAATAAAAAAAACATAAGTGTTGCCGAGCAGAAGAGGGTCATGGCTGTCAAGAGTATGCCATATAATGTGACGAGGATTTTTTTTTTTTATATGATGTCTTTTACACCTTGTAAAAGTCACTGATTTAGCCACAGCATGTGTGCGATACAGACAACAATGTGCGGAAATTGAAAAGGTTCAGTTCAAAGGATCTGAAATGATGGATGAATAGTGTATAGCAACATTAAATGGGCCCAGGATTTGAGGAGGTTGCATACCATTTACTAATGAAGTGATCAGTAACAAGACAGGGAAATTCACACAATAAAAGCTACCGAAAATACAATGGATTCTAATGTTTATTTTTTTGCCTTTTTTGCTCTTTTTAATTGTTCATGAACAATATTAGGCAATTTTATCTAGGTTATTTATTTGAATTTTTTTAAATCACTCTACAAGCGGGCTTCTACTTAAGAACAACCGACTTACATACGACCCCTAGTTACAATTGGACCACTGGATGTTGGTAATTTATTGAACTTTAGCCCTAGGCTATAATAAACAGCTGTAACAGTTATCACAGGTGTCTGTAATGAAGATTTATTGTTAATCCTGGTGCTAATGACAATCCAACATTTTTAAAATCAAATTGTCACTGAGACCAAAATAATTTTGACTGTGGTTACAATTATAGTACATATGGTTCCGACTTACATCCAAATTCAACTTAAGAACAAACACTGCCGGTATTTGGTAAAATCCAAGTACCAGACACCTTTAAAGGCAGATCAAGATCAGAGATGAGACAATATATGCTTTATGGATCTGGAACAAATCCGCCATTTTTTCAGGCACCAAAGTCACTTCAATTATTTTCTGCTTTTGACAAAAGTTTTAAATTTATAGCTAGCTAATACTGTCATTCATTACAGAGCTTTGTGATGGTGGATGCAGCAGTAAAAACATTTACAAAAGGAGATATGATGGGAGAGATTCATTATACTAACTTCTTTGTTAATTTTCTGGTTCCGATTGAGCGGCGAGCTGAGTGGGCAGAGGGTGGGCCGGGGCATGAATGTCTGGACCGTCATGTTGGAAAACTGCTGGAGACTTTAGCAACAAACTCCCCCAGTTCCGATTTGGTCTAAATATCGGTGTCAGCCTCGAGGGGTAGTGGACCCCCTGGACCACCGTGGACGATGACACAAGCCGAGAGGGAATGGATTGCAGAACTGACAGAAATTGATATTTATGAAATTTTATGATTTTATTAATTACATATAATTTAAAGCCCAAACATTACAACAATGATTTTCCATAATCTAACTAAATCTAACCTCTGCTAAATCTATCCAAAATCCAAGTCTAACTAGGTCTGACCTCTGCATAGTTTAATGTATATGTGTTTGCTGTGGATCTTAATTTGTTTTTCTATAGAGGGTAGGGAGGGATCGCAGAAGTGATGAAAATTATATATGGAATTTTATTATTTTATTAATTACCGTACAGATATTTATTCGGTCTGAGCAATGTGGCTCCAAATGGTATAGAGCCCCTCTAGTCCTCTAAAACACAGATTTTTCATGAAAAAGAATGGGGGGAATTCATTGATGCTAAAAACCCCCCACATGGGCAGTCCTGTGCCAGCCTCTGGCCTATTAGTAAATATGGGTGCAAACACTGCCAGTGCCGATTGTCATGGGTGCTCCTGTGACCCACATCCCGGGTGGAAGGCGTACCTGTGGCCCTCTACTATTTTATAGTAGCACATAGCCCACCAGGACAAAAAGCATCACTGGGCATGCTTCTCAAGCTTGGCAAACAGAAAGTAGTCATTATTAGTTAAAAATGCAAAAACAAATTGGACAAATTGTGCCAGTTTTCTGTCCCACTTTGCACTGGAGCTTGCACTTGTATTTAAGAAGTGCTTGCATCAGTTTTGTGTCGGGCTGTGGGCGGTGCCGAAAGGAAATGTGCTGGGAAGGGGTATAGTTTAGTGTTAGGTAAGAGTAACTGAGATTAACTTATATCTTAGTACGTATGACCTGGTGTGTACCTGAAAAAACAAAACATTCAGTACTACGCCATCAAAAACCAAAAACCAGATAGAGCTTTAAAATCGTATAAAATATAATTCACTTTTATTACACATGTAAATAACATATATTACCGAACACCATTCAAAAGGGGATTCCTGAAAGAGTATGAACGGAGAGAATATGTGAGGAGCCCGGCACGTAGGCGGGTCCCAGATGGATTGGGAGACAGGAGAACAGAAAGGAACCCTTGGCTCCCCCCTCATTCTTACTACCTCAAACAATAGTGCCTCACCAAAAAGGAGATGTAGGAAGAGTAGCAAATAGAGGATTAGAGACCTAAGAAGAAGTAATGTGTCAAAAAAGTAGGACAGATTTTGTGGGCTGGTCAAGGCATGAAATGTAGGTCCACACGCTACTACCGGCCAACTGAATAATTCCACATCATTAGACAGGTCAACCAACTGTACCCAGCATTTATTACTAATAGGAGAATGATGGTGTAACTTGTTTGTGTGTAATGGTAGGATGCTGAAATGAAAAGGCATGAGAGCAGCAAAGTCTAGGGGGAGGGCCAGCAGGAGGACAGCCAACCCCGACGCGTGGTGTTTCGCCACAGTGCTTATAGTACTACCGCCCTATCCTGAAGAGCCAATTATGGTACTTGATAACTGATGAGTTGTTGCTGTGATGCCATATTCCTATAACGTGGTAGGTTACCTGATAATCTTAAGTGTTACACCGTTTACCGCAGTGGTGGCTTTGCATGAAGTTGTCCCATGGTCTCAGGACGTCAACTGGTCCCCCCAATGTCAAACCATCCTCATGCGCCGCTCCCCATTGGCATCACCCACCACCTCTCCACGCCTACTGCTCCTTCCATGGCTTCCACAGCGGATTGCGCAGTCTGGTTTCGGTGCTCGTGGTCTCAGCGCTATCCATGAATTTTAAATGGCAAGCGCACATGGCTGACTATGCCACGCTGGCCACTTCCCGGAAGTTGATAAAGCCAGCTTCTACACCATTCTGGAGCTCGTGCTCAGGGAGAAAGCTAGTACCCCTTGGATATCCTTTGTTTTGATCTCCGTTGTGACCCCGGACCTGTCCCATTATGCACCTCCTCTGCCAGCCTGACCCTCTGATCTGCCTGACCCTGAAACCTTAGCCCCGTCCTTGAAATCCTGCCTGCCTGACCACTGCCTTATGACTCTGTACCGGCCTGTCTGCCACCGCGGACAAAGTTGCACCTGTGGAACGACCTGGTGGTACCACGCCACAGCAAGACCAACCCGCTTTGCGGCGGGCTCTGGTGAAGACGTGTGCCACTTAGACTCGGTCCAGGTTGCTTTATGGATCTGGAACAAATCCGCCATTTTTTCAGGCACCAAAGTGACTTCAATTATTTTCTGCTTTTGACAAAAGTTGTAAATTTATAGCTAGCTAATACTGTCATTCATTACAGAGCTTCGTGATGGCTTGCAGCAGTAAAAACATTTACAAAAGGAGATATGATGGGAGAGATTCATTATACTAACTTCTTCGTTAATTTTCTGGTTCTGACTGAGCGGTGAGCTGAGTCGGCAGAGACTTTAGCAACAAACTCCCCCAGTTCCAATTTGGTCTAAAGATCGGTGTTAGCCTCGAGGGGTAGTGGACCCCCTGGACCACTGCGGACGATGACATAAGCCGAAACCTGGACCGAAGTCTAAGCGGCACACGGTCTTCACCAGAGCCCGCCGCAAAGCGGGTTGGTCTTGCTGTGGCGTGGTGCCACCAGGTCGTTCCCCAGGTGCAACTTTGTCCGTGGTAGCAGACAAGGCCAGGTACAGAGTCATAAGGCAAGTGGTCGGGGGCAGGCAGGAGGTCAAGACAGGTGGCTAAGGTTCAGGGTCAGAGGCAGAGCAGAGGGTCAGGGCTGGCAGAGGAGGAGCATAAATGGGAACAGGTCCGGGGTCACAACGGGAGATCAAAACACAGGAATATCGCAGGGGTACTAGCTTTCTCTTAGGCATATAGCACAAAGCCGCAGCCTTGACCCTTGTTCCTCCTATCCACTGACTGCAGAATTTTACCTCATTTAACACCTACCCACTGGCCGCAGCTTTGTCCCTCATTCCACAGCTACCCACTGGATACAGCATTGTCCCTCATTTCACACCTACCCACTGGCTGCAGCTTTGTCCCTCATTCCACAGCTACCCACTGGATGCAGCATTGCCCCTCATTCCACACCTACCCACTGGCTGCAGTATTGTCTCTCATTCCCTACCTACCCACTGGCTGCAGCATTGCCCCTCATCCTACACCTACCCCCTGGATGCAGTACTGTCCCTCATTCCATACCTACCCACTGGGTGCAGCATTTTCTCCAACACCACACCTACCCACTGGCTGTAGCATTGTCCCTCATTCCCTACCTACCCAAGGGATGCAGCATTGTCCCTCATTCCACACCCATCCACTGGATGCAGCATTGTCCCTCATTCCTCACCTATCCACTGGATGCAGCATTGTCCCTCATTCCACACCAATCCACTGGATGCAGCATTGTCCCTCATTCCACACCCATCCACTAGATGCAGCATTGTCCCTCATTCCGAAAAGAAAAGAGAGATAAGATTAAAAGAGCACTAGTGTCTCCTTGGTCGTCTTCATTAGGCCACTTTGGCTCAAACAAGAATTATGGTGCGATCTGACGCTGAGATTCTTGAGTTGTGCTTCACCTCAATCTGATCCGAATTTTTTTTTTTTTTTTTTTTTTTTTTTTCCATTCGTATTTTCACTCTTTGATTTGTCTCAATTTCCCCTGAGCCACGTCCAGGGGAAGATGGTACGTCCCCATAAGACTTAAATAATATTGTAGTCACCAGAAAACATCAAGATGGTTTGAGACTGGTTCATAACCTTTACCTCTAACATTTAGTGTTGTAATATTTTTTAAGATCCTTAGAGAACTTTTTCCTTCGGCGACCTCTAGTCCATGTGAGTGTTAGTACACACCAGTCAACAAAAACAGCCACAAGAGTGCTGAGCCCTACAGATACTGATAATTACAAGATTGTAGACACCGTGTGCTAATTAGCCGACCATTACTTTGATTTAAGTGTCCCTTGACTCAAATTCTTTCAGGGTAGACATAATTTTGTCCAGCCCGGTTTCATGAGTTTATTTATTTTTTTTTGAATTCTGTTGACGCATGGTTGAAGAGCTAGGTCTGCCTTTCATTTGTTATTTTCATAGAAATATACTTTATGTTTTACTTGTCAGATAAAGATATTGCTGTACTATTGTAGTTTTCTTCCAACAATTTTGTCCATGTGTTAGATTCAAGGCAGGCACGGAATGCTAGCGAAGCAACATAGAGGCTTATTACAAAATAATTTACCAAATATGAAAGGAGACTAAAAACCATGCGCTTGTTAATAATTGTAGCCAGTCGACGAGCCCACAAACTGCATTCCCAGATCCTAAATTTTAACATAGTGATTTTTCCTGTTGCACAGCATCTACGCTCCCTCCCACACAAACCACACACTGACACTGTTTAGTGTTCTATACATCTATCTATGAGAGAGAGCCATCATATTTGTAGTTGTTTGTCTGTATGCTACTCATGGAGGCAGGGAGCTCCTCAGGATATAATCAAATTCCCCTGCTCCTGAGTCTGACACTGACTTACCGACCCCCCTCATTAATAAGAAAGACATGTGAAGAGAATTCCTGAGGGACGGAGGAGGGAGAAGGAAGGCTTTTGTCTATCTCAACCCCCTCAATTCCTGTGACAATGGTTAATGATTTGTGGTAGCAAAGGCCAAGACACACGCATCCACGGTCTTGCTCTAAACCTGATCACCCCACCGTTAGAATTCTCTTAGCAAGGGGTTCCTCTTCTTCTCTCAAACCTCATCATGAGGCTGTGGGCTGTAGCTGGGATAGCCGTGTCCACCGCAGTTAGGAGCAGAGCTGCTTGACTGAACTCTGGAGCTCCGCATCGCCATGACTTGAACATGGGATTAGAGTCTTTTTAAAGAATGGTTTGGCTCTAATGCCAAGGATAGAGACATTAGTGGAATGAAGTATATAAGACAACAAAGGTTACTGTCTGTGGTTGTGGAGGGCAGCTGGTGAGAGATTCCTTTAAGAAGAGAAATAAGTCTGTAATTAAATAAGCGCTAAATTAGTTTTAGATTATATTAATCTAATTACCATACAGTAATGTGACAGTTCAATAAAAACACTTAAGATTAGACACATAGGCGGTAGTATCATAGCTGGTGGTCATGCACAACATTTGATAAACCCCGCCCTTGATCCAGCCTCTGGAGTATCCGGCGGGTTTGGAGTATTGTTTGCCGCCCTGCTGCAGGGATGTGCGCGATGCCGAGCTGGAAAGCCAACACCGATGACTACTACCGGTCATGCCGACCTCAGGTGGCGAGGTGCCGGAAAGGGGAAATAAGCACAAGTGCTCACGATACTAGCAGTTGCGATATTCAGGGCTTATAGATGGTTGTATGTAGTCTTAAAAGTCTACTTATATGGTGACACAGTTATATGGACATGTCTCACGAGGAACATGTGGAAGAACACTACAAGAGATGAAAGAAAATAAAAAACCAATGCATTGTGAAAAAAAGACAAACCAGCATTAGCATACCGACTGGACATGAAATGCAATGAACGCTGAGCTTGGCATATACAGTACCATCTGCCAAGCCCAATGAATCAAACATTCATGAAGTCCGGTGCCATTTTACCTTTGGTGAATGTACACATTTATTAGTATGTTCTTTATCTATGACAATATCCTTTCCACTTCACCTAATGACCATCAATACAGATTTTACAATTGGATGACTCATTTTTTTGCCAAGAGCTACAGCCGCAGGCAACACATCCCCAGTGCCTTAAGAACATGGGAAATAGCTCTACAGATGTGATCTTCAATGACACATGATATGCACACAAGGATTAAACTCCTGCGGAGGGATTGTTGGAGGGTTCATGGAGGACTTACAGTCCTTGTTTTCCAATGTGTGCTTAAAGTAGAGCTAATTAATGATATCAGGCTACTAATACATTACATGCTGTGACTATCTGTAATCTCTGCCGTTGGCAACCTTAATCTATTGGAGACCGGAATTGAATTATGGGTGTTCAGTAATAGGGCATCCGGCAGAAGTCTGTCCAAAACACATTTGATAAAAAAAGGACAAAAAACTGTCGATTAGAAGGTCGGGCTTTATGATTAATACTAAATTACGGTACTTGTTGCATATTGGAGGGATAGTTCGTACACTCTAAAACTTTCATCAAGTCATAATATTTGACCAAGGTTTTACTAAAACGGGTAGCAGCAACGAAAGGAGTTATTGTGGCCAAACAAATAAAAAAATAACGACATGGCACAGCACCTTCTTGACGTCAGTAGTGACAACATTTTGGGTCTTCGTTGTTCCGCGAGCACAAAGAAAGGGTGCAAGTCACATAAAAAGAATATGTTGCCTACATGGAATATAAACTGGTACAAGGTAAATCCCTAGATTGCTACCGGTTACGTGCTTAGGTGTTGCACGCTTTAACAATCCGAAACAGAAGCGTCTCATTGGCATCTAAAATCAGAAAGAGGTACCACTAATATATCTGGGAGGAAATGGCAGCAGCTGTCAAATGCAAAAGGGCGGTTATATTAGGCAACGGGTGAACATGAGGATAGGGTTGTAAAGTCTTGTACAGTGAAGAAGTCTTCTGCTTCTGAACGGCCCTGATATGTGCAGGGTATAGGTGTGGATGCATCAAAGATAAAGTACCACCACCACACATTAAGTATAACAGTAAGAACTAGCTACGAACCTCAAAAAACACCTTAAAGGTATAAGAATCTCTTACTTCCATATTGCTGCCTAAGGGCTTCACAATTAGATAATCAGAATTGATCAGGAGACCATGACAAATCCAGGGTCATGGACTGTCACATGGCAATACGGAATTCTTGCATCTCCCTTGAACAGCCCTGATACTAAAGATCACAGTATGTTGCCTGATGTTTTGAAGGGGGGAGCAATAGACAAAATACTTTAAGGAATCCCTCCTTACAGTGTGGCATCGGGGTGACACAGGACTCCGAACGGGTCATGTGCGTGGACTGATCACGCGAGTAGTGCTAAAGCTGCCCTAATATGGTCACTCCAAACTGGACCACCACGCAATGAGACAGAAAAGTCCTAGTCTATTGGATCCAAACTTCCTTTCTCCATCACTTGAACAAGCAGGTGGGTACAATATCCTATGAGGACAACAAGAAGAGATAAGGTGGCAAATAAAAATTGATCGCCTGGATATGTTGAAATTTTGTTGATAATTCTGCACCCCCTATAAATAATGCAGACCACGTAATACCATGTCCCTTCATGGCCATGACCACTTTATCTTTTTTTTTTGCAGAGTGAGTGTCTTGGTGCAGTATCGAAGATGGCTTGTCAAGTCCATAGATTAATGGACAAACCTTATGAGAGGGGCGTTAACTAGACACATGCACCTCGATGGCACTAATTCTAGTTAACGTTTGCAGACAGAAAAGAAGGAAGTAATGCAACCATTTCACTGTACGGCGGTTTGGTGACACAGTTTTCACAGTCACTGTGACAGCATCTGGACATGACGATTGAAAGCCATTGATCTTTAGCCTGATGCCACAGAGCTCCGACAAGGAATGTAGAAACCACAACTGGTATATTGATAGGGAGACAGGTATCTGCTATTTCTGATGCAGCTAGAGAGGAATCGTGTAGGGGGGTTAGGAGTAAAGATTAAAGATATATAGCTTGCTCAACCCTGGTTATGCTTGTGATTCCACGAGTACTACTACGGGTGCAAGGAGAGGAAAGATGGAGTGCATCGGAGGTTGGCGTTCATGATGAAGGGCACAGAGTTTTTTTGAACGGGTTCTGACAGAGAAACTTGGTCATGCTCTAATTTCTTGTGTCTTTACAATTTTAATTGACTAAATGACTGAATATTTTATTGCACGAAGGTCTGGATTGGCGATTTATGTATGTCTTGGAATCAGGGCGGATTATAGGCGGGGATCCCGGGCCTCGAGCCCCGGGGCCCCACCATATGCCCCCCCAGGGGCAACCACAGGATGCCAACCCCTGCGCTCCCTCCTGAGCCGACCTTCTCCCTGAAGCCCGGCCGCAATCCGGCACAGGAGGACGCTATGCCACCTTTCCGCCCCCCCGGCACAGGTCCAGCCCCCCACCCTCCAATTCTGCTTGCATATGTCCAATTCAAGCCTAACGCCCAACGCAGCCACTCGCCTATTCCACTGCAAGGCTGAGCCACACGCCCCCCCCGGAGGAAAAGTTGACCGCCCCACGCCCGCCCACACGCCGGGCCATCCAAGGCAGCCCCCCGATAGTACTCGCGCCACCACGCCCTCAGACAACTCCCCCCCCGCCAGAAAAAGCACCTGAATGAAGAAAACAGCTCCCCTCCCCGGCGGAATACGCAACTCCCGCCGCCCCCCGCTGAAAATCACACCATCAGCCACTCCACCCACCCGAAAACACGGTCCCCCCGCCCCCTTCTCCCCCGGCCAAAACATGGACCCCCCCCTCCCCACCGCGCTCGTACAAGCAACAGTGCGCCCCACCCGCGCGCCATTACAGGCATCAGTCCCATCCGCGCCCCCCCCCCGCGCACGTACAGCAGCAGGTCGGCGCCGCGCCCTCCACCATACTCTCGAACACCCGTCTGAAACCACGGAACAGTCCACCTGAAAGGTAAGTATATAAATATGTATTTTGTTGTAAAAGATTGTGTTAAATATGTATTCTGTGTAGGTGATATATATGTATATACATGTATATGTGGAATACCGAGTATATGTGTATGTACAGTGTAATACAGCGTAATGTGCCTATGTACAGTGTATATATGCGTATAGCGCATTACTTTTGTATAACTGTTATATGGCATCTACTGTGATATTACCTCTGTATTCTGTGCATCTACTGGAATCCTTCGTATATGTGCATCTATGTTGTATTATACTGGTATATGTGCATCTACTGTGGATATACTGTGTATATGTTGCATCTACTGTGTATATACTCTGTATATGTGCACTACTGTGTATTACTATGTCTATGGGCATTACTGTGTATATTACTCTGTATAGGGTGAGATACGTGTATATTCCTTTGCATATGTGCATCTACTGTGGATATTTATGGGTATATGTGATCTAATGGTATATGTGAATCTACTGCGTTATACTGTGTATATGTGCATATACTGCGCATATACGTGTATATGTGCCTCACTGTGTATACACTGTGTATATGTGAATATACTGCGGATATCCTGTGTATATGTGCATCTACTGGTGTATTGATACTGTGTCTTGTGCATCTACTGCGTATAATGTGTATGGGTTAATTGCACACGCGGTATGCCGCCATGCGGGACATACCGCCATGTGCTGGATTAGGAGGAGGAGGTGATCCCGTCTCCCTCCATAGAAAACAGCGGCGCCGGCCGCACACTCGTAAAAAGATAGAGCATTGCTATATCTTTTTGAGGGTGCTTGGTACAGCGCGGAATCAGCACCCCTACCGATGCTGCCGGCCCGCCATTGCCCTCTAGGGGGACATCTATCGGCTGCAAATTTGCGGCCCGTATGTACGTCCCCCAGAACGGCCCGTGCTGGTAAATGAGCCTAAATATGTATATACGTGTATAATGGTATCTATGCATTCCGTGTGTATATGCTGTGTCTAAAGTGTAGATATGCATCTGTTGTGTATATATGTATATGCTGTGATATGTGTATATATGTGTAATAGGAATCTACTGTGTTATATGTATTGCTGTGGATATTAGGCATAGATGCATATACTGTATTTATACGTGCATAAATTATTCAGCATATACACCTTAAAATAATGTATATATATGATGTGTGTTGTGATATGCTGTGTATATGGTATGTAGTATATGCTCTATAAGTGAATGTGTGGGGTGGCTGGCGGGCCTGAGGTGTATGTTACAGGACTGCATATCGGTAGGGGTGAAGGTAGATCCAAAGATGTGTTACGGGGGCGAGGCGGCCTGTATGTAGCTGTGTTACTGGGGGCGAGGCCGGCTGTATGTAGCGTGTTACTGGGGGCGGGGCGGGGGGTTATGTAGATGTGTTACTGGGGGAGAGGCGGCGTAGTAGCATGTGTTACGGGGGGGGCGAGGCGGTGATGTAGATGTGGTACTGGGGACGAGGGGCTGTATGTAGCTGTGTACTGGGATGAGGTGGCTGTATATGTAGCTGTGTTACTGGGGGCGAGGAGGCGGCGGATGTAGTGTGTTAATGGGGAGAGGCGGCGGATGTAGTCTGGTTCCGGGGATGAGGCGGCTGGAGTAGCTGCGTTCTGGGGATGAGGCGGCTGTATGTAGCTGTGTTACGGGGATGAGGCGGCTGAGGTAGCGTGTTATGGGGATGAGGCGGCTATGGCTGTATGTAGCTGTGTTACAGCTGGGATAGTGGAAAGTGAGCTGGAGGACGTGTATGCATGCTACACTCATGGGGGCCTCCACCGACTTTGCGCCCAGGGGCCCCACAACCTTTAATCCGGCCCTGGCCTTGGACTTACCCGTGATTTACCCATTAAAACTACGAAATGAGCCAATTGTCAATTATAAAATGACAGGCCTGATGAAAACCATTGGGTGTTACCAGGGGACAGACAGACTCCCAAGGGACTGCTGTGTGAATGATGTACCCTTGCATTATGGAGGGTTATGAGGAACCAATTCAGGAAGCTGTCTGCCAGCCTGGGTGAGTTCCCCCATCCATTGCAGTGGTACCCAGAATCCATGGTCTGGAAACAGTTCTCCGTTTGGAGGCCTGAATTTTTCAAGTCTGTGGCAAAGTTTTGTAGGCCCAACATGATTTTAATGTTTTACAACTGCAACTTAGCTTATAACATATTTCCTCATCTCCTCTCCCGATCAAACTGTCAATCCGTTAATCAGATTCTACAATTTTCAAACTCCACATAAGTAACTATTTCCCTTCTCGCTTTTTGAAAACTTTTCTGATTTTATTCAGTATCCTTGTCCACTCATCAATCGGTTAATGAAAAAGGTACGAGGGAGATTTTGTGGAGGCAATCATCATTCTACAGCAAATTCTCTTTTTTTCATGGTTCAAATAACTGTCCTCATCAATCCATAATCATCATAATGAATGTGCATTTTCACCTGTAAAACAAGATCCTAAAGTTTTAATTTCCAAGGCTGTTATTAACATTTTAGATGCAAATCAGCCGAAGAAGAATGAGTCCCGGGAAGATGGGTCCAATTCTAAAAACCGGTTAATAGGAAACGTGGAGTCATTCGAGTCTAATCGGACTAATTGTACATTTTTTCTAGCTATTATCCTTGCCATTTTCAATTGTGGTTTTGTTAAGTGCCTTTGGAGTTTCTTTGTACTGAAAAATAGAATGTGCTGTTTGTGAGGGCTCCGGAGATCATCACCCGGTGCATGCAGTAATTACAAAAGAGCCGGCGCATATAAGCAGTAGGTAGGTAATGGAGCTTTTCAAGACAGCATTTGCTTGGTCTTATGATCAGATAAGAGCTGCCAGTAATAAAGATAGAATATTTCAGCCAACAGGGCAACATTTTTAAGGAACAAAAAGAGAAACAATAATACAGAAACCCATCCCCACAACGCACCGAGGTGGCCACTAAAGCTGGAGGGAAATCTTATCATCAGGAGAGCCCTTTAAATTATTTATGCAGGACCTTTTAAGTGATTAGTCAATGACTGCTTGTGTTTGGGTGGGAGTAAAGGATGTTGTGAGATGCTCCCAATTAAAAACATTGCCTTTTATTTATTAGCTTATAGTCTAGGTTTTAGTGGTTGAACATTCGGAGAGATAAAACGAAAAGGGAGATTGGGGGCATGGCGCCCGTGATAATAATGTCTGCCCCCTCACGCCCGTAATTAAAAATAGCTCACGGATGGCACTCTGTAGAGTGGACAAGCGGAACTGAACGATGTATAGATCTAGAAAAAAAGTTCCAGGCAACCACACTGGTCGTTCCTGCTCCAAATCCATACGCAAGTGTTTATTTGCAGTATAGCAAAGCGGAATATATCAGAGCGAACAAAAGGCCCCAGGCTTGGCACTCACCGTGGTGAAAAACTTCTTTCTAGTGTAGAGACCTATACAGGGAGGTGCATGCAGTGCCGCTGAGGCAGACGGGCCGTTTTAGCGCCGCTCGGCGCTGTTCTCCAGGCAAATATTCCAGGTAATATATCAGAGCGTTGTTCGGCTTCTGTATTTCGAGTATTGCTTATCAGTAAAATTCCTTCATTTTTTTGCTACACTGCAAATATAAACACTTGAGTTTGAGCAAGAAGATCAGGTGTGCAGGGAGTATTTTTCTTTGGTCCATCAACGAGGCTCCCACCTCTTGTGTATCAGTTGCCGTATGCACACAGCGTTTATGGTATCGCCAGGTCCTACCTTCAGCGAAAATTCCGCAGAATGCAAACATACAATTGAAGTTGGCTCACTGCAGCTTGTACCGCAGAAGACGAAATACTGACCCAGACCATTCACTTGTAGCATTGCCCTCCCTCACGCCTCTCCAGCACCCCTTTGCCTGGAGCTGGAGTAAAGGGGGAAATAATGCAAAGGTTGGGCAGTTTGCTAGCATTTGCTATGTCATAGGGCTTGACCGGTTCTACCATAAAGCCCTGATGAATAAACCCCCAACTGTCTAAAGTTAGACAGGTGTTCAGTTGATACGGAGTATGTGTATGACACTTATTTCACCCGGAAGAATGGAGTCAAAATCCACAATTTAATTTGTAAAAATATCCCATCATCTGTACCCCTGTTTTCACTATAAATGGTTGTAGTGATTAGGTGGTTATAAACAATGGGATGTGAACATGATGCCATTTTGTTTTTCTGCGAGATGATGTAGCGGGGGGCACATATCTATGCGTGCAAGATGCAGGATAGGTATTTCAAACAGGGTGAGGATAACATAGGATATTTACCCCATCCCCCCATGAGGAGCTTATACATGTCAGAAACATTAGGTTACAGAGTTGAGTTGTTTGATTAATATAAGATATAAAAATTGGGGGAGATTTATCATTAAGTTTCTAAGGTAAATCTGTTTAGGTGCCCATGCAACCAACTCAGAGCTCAGGATTTCATTTTCTCAAGATGTTATAAAATGAAAGCTGAGCGTGTGATTGGATTCCTTGGGCAACTAGAACAGTTTTACTCAGTAACGTGAGATAAATCTTCCCCAGTGATGGTTCCTATGATATGTTTTTTCAGGGTACCAACCTGTGAGTAATAAGGACGTGCCTTGGACGATACCATAGAGTGACGATAAAGTAAGATAAAACTTTGAGTCTATGATTAAGACTTTGTGTACCTAGTTGGGAATATGTGCATGTAGCGGTTACAATTAATATGGAATTTGTTTTTTCAAGAACTTACGCTGTAGTAAATTGTGTTTTATAAAGTTAATAAAGAAGATTAGACTGATATTTTTACAAAGTTTAAGGTTGTTTGTATAATGTATGAACTCCATGAATAATATGTAGAGGAGTTTTATACATAAATGTGGGATCATGATGTGGATCCAAGCCCATTCACTTGTCAGATTTTTGCACAATAATGAAGTTGCTTGTGAAAAACCTGAAGCCCTGATTACATTGTTAGCCTGTTCTTTCCATCTCTAATAGTTGGTTAAATTCGTTGAAAAGTGCTTGAATGGCCACTCCACCTCATACAAAGCCAAGCCCCTTTCTTGAGATGTACAGCATAAAAGTCGGTAAAGATTTCGTCTCTTCAAATTGTTCAAAATGTGGCACAAAGGTAGTTAGTACTTTTCAGTGAATGATGAAAATTCTCCAACTAAGGTACAATGTCTTGTAACAATGTTGTTTTCTCATGCATCCACAGCTTCTGGAACAATCCACCCAAAGCTCTTTTATTGAATGATACATGGTACGGGTCTAAATGTGGAGCAGAGGACTAATGGCTCATTTACAGGGCTGAACGCTGGGTTTCCCGACAATATACGTTTGTGCGTTGTCCATGAAATTGCCCGAGGTTTTTGGCGCCAAGCGATCGGATTGTGTCGTATAGGTGTGCCGGCTTTCACGCAACGGAAATCGGGGAATGGTGACGAAAGGAAAAACCGATGGATTCTGAAAAACCGACGGATTTTTAAAAAAACTAAATGTGTCGAAAGATCAAGCCCTTACATGCACTGCAAAGGAAGCAGGTGAACTCCGGCGGACTCGCGCAGCAGAGACACATACTCGATATCAGGCGCACGTACTTAGGAATACCTGCACAAACCCGAATCCTCACTCGGACACGTGCCATGGGATCGTGAACGGACAGGGTAAGTAATGAGCCCCATGTTAGGTATTCCTAGAACCTTGCTAGAACCTAGAGTCTTGCTCTGCCTTCAGGCCCTGTACAAGGGTAATCAATGAACGACTGACGGGAGAGGTTCCTTATTGGCTTAATAGGTTTCAGAGGCCCTGGGGCGAAGAGCTCCAATGGGCTCCTTTGCAGGGACTCACATGGCTGCATTAATAATTCAGAAACTAAAACAGACGCTGTTCCCTAACATATTCCGTTAGTTTAATCATCCCAAACAGCCCCCCCCATGATTATTTATATAAGCTCCTCCACACCCTATGGTTTTTAGATAAGCCCCCCTCACCCATGGATTTCCTAATGTACGCCTAATGTGCCCCCCCCCAGCAGCTCGGCCCCAGGCACGTGCCCAAGAGTGCCCAGTGCTTGCACCGGCCCTGTCCTTTCAACCGCGCAACCCCTGCTAGACAAAAGCTTTTTTGATGTCACAGCACGCAATCAGGGACACACACACAAAAACAGCTCTCACCACTGGCACACACAAAAGTATACTTATACTTACCCCTACCCACTTCAAGGGTCGATGCCCACGACACATTTTTGGTCCCCGGCGAAATATTTTTGCTTATTTTGAGGATGGGACTCCTCAATATAGTATGTATGATGCTAGGATGCATGAAGCCTAAAGAAACAACAGCATCATAGTGTAATCAAGTGTATCAGTATGGTACTGTAGTCCCCAAGCGATTCAGTTCTCAAAGACATACCTACACCAAACCATGATGCATGGGGCCACCACACCCTTTACTTACTCCCGCGACTGCCACGATCCCCGAATTTCGGACGGTCACGAGGATGATTCCGGTGCGAATCATGAAGATCGTGTTTTGGCCTGAGTCCGTGCATCCATCGGTGCACCCTTCGCATTGTAAGAGCGTTGACAGCCCACCCCCCCTTTCTGCGCGTGCAAATGCGCCGATGCGGCCAAAAATCCGATCATGTGCAGTACAATCTCAGGCGCGAGGCGGTCGGGAAAACGGAAATGCCTGGAAACCCGATGAAAATGCCGCTCCACGGACCCTTATAAATGAACCCCAATGAGTCGAACCTTACATAGTGCTGGGTCTGATGAAAAAAAAAATGGGGCCATCTTGAATGGATGAACAAGCGCAGAATTCCATCTTATTTATAGACTTTGGAGCCATTTACACTGGCGTTTGCTTGTATGTTTTGTTGGTGTATTGTGTAATACGTAACTCAATGCATCTTGAACTGTATAAGCATACACTCACTCTATAGGGTGATGTACTTAGCCTAAGGGTAATAATAACATATGAGTGGTTAATATCTGTAAAAAAAAAAATTTGTTTGTAGTGACAGAAAATGAACTGACTGATCAATAACATGCCTGAGTGTAGTGGAAATAGCAAATAAGTGGGTAGGAGCCGTCACTCCCAACTCGCCGATGAAAAGTGGTAATTGCGAGTTGATGTGGGACTTCATTACTATACCCAGGGTTGGGTGCTTCTTGAATAAGAAATTTCAATAACTGTTACAATACATTTATCTTCGAAATTCAATCCATAATTTACAAAGTCCATTTACCATATGTTTTACATATGCAGGTATCAAGCATCGAGTCAGTAACCCTACGTAGGTCTCAGCAGTCACATACTTAGATAACAGCACTAGTATAACTAGTTATCAACACGCAGTAAACTACGCAGTATCAGGTTATCAGCAGTAACACTACTAGTTATACAGGTTGCGTCAGTCAGTTATGATGGTGCAGTAAACATCATATTTAACAGGTATCAGCAGTAACTACAGTTATCAGGTATCGCAAACCAGATACTATCAGAGTAACACTACTGTTATGAGGTATCAGCTAACACTACTAGTATACTAGGGTATCGACAGTAACACTACAAGATATCAGGTACGCGGTTCCGTGCAGAACACTACTATGAATCAGGTGCCAGAGTCTATTTATCAGTTGCAAGTAACACTACAGTTACTCGCAGTCATACAGGTTATTAGGTAGCAGTAACCTACTATGTTAATCAGGTATCAGCAGAGTAACACTACTAGTAGATACAGGTATCAGCTAGTAACACTACTCATATTAGGTTCACAGCACCTAGAATAGGAAGATCGTCAACTAAGATTCAGTCCAGTCACGTAAACCCTCTATATCAGTACCAGGTATAGTAACAGTATCAGCAGACACACAGTTATTTAGGTATCAGCAGTAACACTACTAGAATCAGGTACACCGGTATCGAGCCAGTAACCCTACATATATGGTAGGTAGTCAACCTAGTCGGTACCGGTAATCGGCAGTAACACTAGAGTATCATGTACAGGTATCAGCGTAAAAGAGCATATATAAAGTAACCTACTATAATAGTTACCTTACAGGAACCAGCAGATAGATCAGTGAGCAGGATCTGCAGTAACACTACATATTTTATCATGACCAGTATATCAGCGTACACGTATCGGTAAAGGTATCCTGGTATCAGCAGTAACACTACAAGATATCAGTTAGAAGTTCTGCAAGTGAACACTACTAGTTTCAGGATCCAGTATCAGCAGTAACACTACTAGTTATAATGGTATCAATCACGACTAGTAGAACACACTACTAGTTATTAGGTATCAGCAGAGTTAACACTACTATAATAGTCGATCGCGTGAGTAAATAAGATTCAGAGCAGATCGCAGTAACCCTATAGTATAGTCCGATTATCGCAGTGTACACAGTGACCGGGACGGCATCAGCTAGATAGATATCAGTAGCATATCGATTTTACGTACTGTATCAGACCAGTATCAGCTCATACTTCAGTATCTCATAAATCTAGTAATTAGCTGGCCCTGTATAGTGAGACCCTGAGTACAGGTTAAGACCCTCAGTATCGATAAGTATATTAGGTGAATCAGCAGTAAATTAATTCGGGATCAGCCACTTAGTATCGTAACGCATAGTTTTCAGGTATTGTCACCTGTATACATGCTCTATTATACCTGACCTATGTTTTCTTGTTTACATGAAAGCCTCATCGATACCCCACCGTTACACCCCGCTCATGGCGGATGTTGCCCGCTGGCCCTGCCTCTTGTTGTTGTCCTCTTCTGGCCGGGTGTCTTGGTTTGTCACACACACGTATGTCATAATGTATGGCCGTGCTTGGCAAGAAGGGAAATAGACAGTAGAACGGAGCAGCAAGTAGAATACGGAGCCGCAGAGAAAAGGTAAGTATAGATTTTTTTTCAAGAGGGCTATGCTGCTGAAGGACATTTCTGAAAAGGGGGGCCTCTCGCTGTGGAAATTTCTAGAAAGGTGGCTCTGCGCGGACATTTGTAAAGGTGGGCTCTGTCGCGGACATTTCTAAACCTCTGCAGTGGACATTTCTGTAAAGTGTGGGCTGCGTGGTACTTCTAAGTGGAGCATTCCATCTAGTTGGGCTTGGTCTTTGTAAGGTGGCTCTATGTGGACAGTTTCTGTAAAGTGGAACCTTGGCAGTGGACACGTTTCTGTAAAAAGGTGAACTCTGCAGTGCGTTTTGAAGGTGACTCTGCTTGACATTTCCCTGGTAAAGGGTACCTGCTGTGGACATTTCTGTAAGGGGGTCTGTCATTCTCGTAGTGGGGAATTCGAAGGTCTCTTGGGAACATTTCCTGTAAAGGGTGATCTCGTGGCATTCTGTGACTCACGTCGTTTCTGTAAAGGAGCTCCTCTGAAGGCCATTTCTTAATCAGGTGCAGCCGCTGCGGACATGTTATCAGAGTAGGGCTTCAATTTTCTTCCCTAGGCTTATTATTCCAGTAAATAACTTTTCCCATTTGTTTTTCCGTAGTCAAATAAGAGCGCTGTCTTATCCTTGCGGTATGTACATATGAGGGAATTCAGTTCAGAGCCAGGGCTGGCGGTGGTAAGGATCGGGTGTAGCAATCTCACATCTACACATTGTCTGGGAGATCTGGTCTTGGACGTATCGGTGGAGGTGGGGTTATCATAGCATTATGGGAATTGATTGGTCCATCCTTAAATTACTTTTAGTGAACTGACAGAGATTACAAGGAAGTAGAAGTAATAGAGATATAAGAGTAGTACTTAAAGGGGTATTCCCATCTGGGGGCATTGAAATTAATTTATATTCATTTGCCATATTAAACATTCTTCAATTGGATGTTGTTACAAAAAAAGTTCTGTGTGAAGATAATTTTTCGCTCATAAATGTAGTCATGCTGTCCCCTTAGATAGCTCTCTCGGATACGACACACCCCAACATTTTGGCAGCAATGGATCCAGATTGCGCATAATGAGCCCGGCCTGACGCCCTGGCATCAGCGTTCCTTATCACAGGAAGTCTGGTGGGGTTTGCAGTAACCTCCCGGCGGACATTTCATTATCAAAAACTTTTTCGTTGTTTCTTTTGTGCGTAACCCTCCAGCAGAGTGTGCTGGGTATCCAAGGACAGCGTCTTGTTCTAAGGGCCATATCCTCAGTCATGAGAAATTATTCTTACACACAGGTAATTTTTTTTAATGACATCTAATGAAAATAGAATGTTATATGGTCCGATAATGAATCGGATGTGAATGCCCAACGAGTTGATAACCTCTGAAGTCCTATATCAGGCACATTGGTTCTTGGATGATGGGGGGACCTAGTCCGGTGTGAAGAGCCTGAGGCCCATGGGGCACTTATCACCACTGCAGGGTGGACGTTGTAACCCTAGATATCAGGTAATGCTACCAGTTATCAGCGGATATGCATCAAGTCAACACTATCAGTTATAAGTACCCAGTTTATCAGTCAGGCGGTACGTCCCCGTAGTGGTAAATAATTATTCCAGACCCAGGTAAAGACAGTAACAACATTAGTGACTCTGACTAAGCACTAAGACGGGCCCCTTTTGGGCAGATTTTCATGCTGTCTGCACACAGGCAGAGCCACGAGCACAACAAACTGATCAAATGCCTTAACTACATGTGCAAGCTCTAGCTCAAAAGTGGGACAGAAAACGCCAAATTCGTCACAATTAATGAAAGCTCCCTTCCCTTAAAAATGGACTGCTTTTCTGTTTGCTAAGCTTGAGAAGATACCCAGTGATGCTTTCTGTCCTGGTGGGCAATGTGATCACTATAAATATTGACACTTCGTTTCGCGGAAACAGAAATGAATTCATCTTTTCTCGACTAACTATCACTTTTCCTGGAAGAAAACAAGCCCCACCCAGAGGGACCTTCTTAGGTCAATTAAGAAAGTTTCTTTAGTTCCGTGCATAAGCTTAGTATCATACCAGTTCAAACAATCAGACGTTTGTTGTCGAGCAAGCTAAGCCTGTGAATTTGTGGCCAATTTTTTCTCGAGAACGATCTGTGCCCTATAGGTCCATGGAAGCCAAAAGGATGACTTGATCGGCAGGTTCTGGAGCAAGAACCGAACTGTTTCCAGCCACAAGTGCACATAGACCACCATCTACTTGTGCTGATGCGTTGTAGACAGTGTCTGATTGTGTATTATGTTTGTAGACAGACATTTACAATCCTTAGGGTCTGTAGTCTAACCTCCTGAAAACTGCCCAATTCTTCCAAAGGGTAATTGGCATAGTTGGAACTGTAGAAGACCTCAACAGACTGGGGTTTAACAACTCCCCTCCTATATATCATAATTCAAGAAAAAGCCAATATTCGAACTAACAATATGTAGCAGGATATCTTAATTTTCCAATTTTGTTGCCATTTGTTCCCTTATGTGGGCTATAAAGTGAAGTAAGCATCTGAAGTGTAATAAATGCAGTTTGGTAGCTTAGTGTTTTTTGTTTATTTTTGAGGGGTGGAAAAAAAAAAACATAAGTGTTGCGAGAGCAGAGAAGAGGTCACGACTGTAAGAGTATCCCATATAATGTGACGAGGATTTTTTTTTTTTATATGATGTCTTGTACACGTGTAAAGTCACTGTGTAGCCACAGCATGTGTGCGATACAGACAAACAATGGGCGGAAAATTGAAAACGGTTCAGTTCAAAGATTCTGAATGATGGAGAATCGTGTATAGCAACATTAAGGGCCCCAGGATTTGAGGAGGTGCATACCATTTACAATGAAAAGTGACAGTAACAAGACAGGGAATTCACACAATAAAAGCTACCGAAAATACAAGGATTCTAATGTTTATTTTTTTGCCTTTTTTTCTTTTTAATTGTTCATGCACAATTCACGGCAATTTTATGTAGGTTATTATTGAATTTTTTTAATCACTCTACAGCGGTTTCTACTAATGAAACACCCGACTTAAGAGACAACCCCTAGTTACATTGGACCACTGGATGTTGGTATTTTTGTACTTTAGTCTAGGCTATAAAAACAGCTGTGTAACAGTTATTAACAGGTGTCTGTAATGAAGATTTATGTTTAATCCTGGTGCTAATGACAATCCAACATTTAAAATCAAAATGTCATTGAGACCAAAATAATTGTGACTGTGGTTACATAATAGTACATATGGTTCCGACTCTACATCTAATCAACTTAAGAACAAACAATGCCGGTATTGGTAAAATCCAAGTACCAGACACCTTAAAGGTAGATCAAGATCAGAGATGGAGCAATATTGCTTATGGATCTGGAACAAATCCCGCATTTTTTCAGGCACCAAAGTGACTTCAATATTTTTGCTTTTGACAAAAGTTGTAAATTTTATAGCTAGTAATACTGTCATTCATTACAGAGCTTCTTGATGGCGTTGCAGCGTAAAAACATTTAAAAAGGAGATATGATGGGAGAGATTCATTCTACTAACTTCTCGTTAATTTCTGGTTGACTGGAGCGGTGAGCTGATTCCGCGAGAGACTGTGCAACAAAAACTCCCCCAGTTCCAATTGGCTCATAAGATCGCGTGTTGATGCTCGAGGGGAGTGGACCCCTGGGAACACTGCGGACGTGCATAAGACCGAAAAACCTGGACCGAGTCTGAAGAGCAGCACACGGCTTGACCAGAGCCCGGCCGCAAAGCGGGTGGTACTTGCTGTGGCGTGGTGCCACCAGGTCGTTCCCAGGTGAACTTTTCAGTGGTGTAGCAGACAGGCCAGGTACAGGTCATAAGGAAAGTGTCGGGGGCAGCAGGAGTCAAACAGGTGGCTAAGTTACAGGTCAGGGCAGAGCGAGGGTCAGGCGGCAGAGGAGGAGTCTAATGGTACAGGTCCGGGTCACACGGAGATAAAACACAAGATATCCGCAGGGGTCTACTTTCTCTCTACGCATATAGATCAAAGCTCGCAGCCTTGCACCCTTGTTCCTCCTCATCCACCTGACTGAGAATAATTTTACCATAACACACTAACCATGGCCGCAGCTTTGTCCCTCATGTCCACAGCCTACCCCACTGGATACCAGCATTGTCCCTTCATTTCTCACACCTACCCACTGCTGCAATTTGTCCCCATTCCACCGCACACTGGATGCAGCATGTGCCCCTCATGATCCACACATACCACTGGCTTTGCAGTATTGTTCTCATTTTCCTACCTACCCACTGCTGTCAGATTGCCCTACGATCCTACATCCTACCCCCTGGAGCAGTACTGTCCCTCATTCCATACCTACCACTGGGTACGCACATTTTCTCCAACACACACCTACCCACTGGGCTGTAGAATTTGTCCTCAATTCCCACCCCAAGGGATTGCGCATTGTCCCTCATTCCACCCCCCATCCACTGGATGAAGCATTGTCCCTCATTTCCTCACCTATTCCACTGGATCAGCATTGTCCACCATTCCACATCCAATCCCACTGGCTGCGCATTGTCCTCATGTCCACACCCATCCACTAGATGCAGCATTGCCCCTCATTCCACACCCATCCACTAGATGCAGCATTGTCCCTCATTCCCTACCTTTGCACTGGGTGCAGCATTTTCTCCCATACCACACCTACCCACTGGCTGCAGCATTGTCCCCGCCCTTTTCACCTTATCTTTTCAGCAGACCAAAACTACCAAAAATATGCTTAATTTTCCATTATTTTCCCTAATTACTTTTGGTCATCCCTCTCTGCACTCATTCCAGCTCCACTTTTTGTGACTTTCCATGTGAGTACCAGGAAGAGTAGACAATATTTAATGCAAATTCTGATTATTGATTTTAAACAATATATGATTATTTTTATACTGTAAATAAACCTCTGCTCCCATCATGTGCGTCTCCATTATTTTAGTTGCATCTGGGATTCTTATCATCCTTGGCAGCAGCTGTCTGGCGCTGGTTACTATCATATTTTGCTTCTAATATCCAATCATTGACCTAATCTTTTTCATTCCTAATTTTTATTTCCCTACCAGCTTTTCCCAGTGTTATATCATTATCGATAGAATCAATGTTTTACCGCAACCTTTATTCCCGATTAGTCTTATGTAACATTGATGGTTTTGTAGACATAACGCTGCGTTGTTGAGCGGCCATGTACCATATGCTACAGCGACTTTCATGATAGCTTTGATGCCGTGAATGATCCCTTGATACCAGCAGATGAGAAGATCAGAGTTGAGCTCCGGAATATCCCTGTAAAGTTCTTTAGTAGTTTGTGCAGCTGTAGTTTGGGGTTTTACACTTTGTCCTCTGCCTTTATACCATGTCCCACCGGCTAGTTAACATGTTTTATTTGTACTCTCTGATCTCATTCGGAGCACCACCGCGCCTATTAGTAATCCTGCTAGAATTTCACAGCTACTTAATTATACGCTTTACATACAATACACCGTCTGACTTGTTCCGTGCATGAGAAAAATAATAAGTAACTTCAAATATATCCTTTTCAATTAATTTTCGGAGACAGTAAATGAACAGAAGATGTCCTGGTCTCCGTGCGGGTTATTATGCGAGTGTCAGATGGGCTGTTCTCGGTGACAGTCGTATGACATTAGGAAGATAAGATGCGCGGTGCTCTTACACGGCAGACATGAAAGTAGTGATGTCAGCTATTCACCCATGAACTGTGGTTAAACAGTGGATAATACGCGCTACTCCAGACACTGTTATTGCTTAATTGTTGCTTGCAATCCTCCGGAGATTTAGTAGAGGTTAGACTTGTTAAATGGAATCGCACCACTTATGTACATCAAAGGTGCCCGAGCCTCTCTGCACTGATACAGACCAAATAGATTTAAGCAGGAGCTATTACAGCAATGAGTGTCATGCATCCTCTTATTGAATGGGCTTTGAACAGAACATATTTTTCCCATTCAGAGGAAATGAAATTATTGTGATGAGTCATGGAAACTCATGGCGTAGAATGATTTGCTTTATTCATAGTGGATACAGTTGAAAAAAGACACAAGGTCCATCAAGCTCAACCAAGGAATTGGATGAGGAAGAAAATTTTTGGGAAACAATTCTATATCACAACCCATCAATGTTATTTAGGTGTTAAAAGACATCTAGACTAGAGATGAGCGAACATACTCGTCCGAGCTTGATGCTTGATCGAGCATTAGCGTACTCGTAACTGCTCGTTGCTCGGACGAGTATGGGCAGGGGACATTACTATGGTGGCTGGGCAGGGGACATTACTATGGGGCTGGGCAGGGGACATTACTATGGGGCTGGGCAGAGGAAATTACTATGGGGCTGGGCAAGGGACATTACTATGGGGCTGGGCAGGGGACATTACTATGGGGGCTGGGCAGGGGACATTACTATGGGGCTGGGCAGGGGATATTACTATGGGGCTGGGCAAGGGACATTACTATGGGGGCTGGACAGGGGACATTACTATGGGGGCTGGACAGGGACTATAACTATGGGGGTTGGACAGGGGCCATTACTATGGGGGCTGAACAGGGGCCATTACTATGAGGGATGGACAGGGGCCATTACTATGAGGGATGGACAGGGGCCATTACTATGGGGGCTGGGCAGGGGACATTACTATGGGAGCTGGGCAGGGGACATTACTATGGGGGCTGGGCAGGGGGCATTACTATGGGAGCTGGGCAGGGGACATTGCTATGGGGGCTGGGCAGGGGGCATTACTATGGGGGCTGGACAGGGGCCATTACTATGGGGGCTGGACAGGGGCCATTACTATGGGGGCTGGGCAGGGAACATTCCTATGAGAGCTGTGCAGGTGGCTTACTATGGGGGCTGGGCCAGGGACATATAGGGGGACTACAGAAAAGGGAACATTTTAGATTGGGGGCTGCTAGAAATGACACTTTATATGGGTTGGGGTTAGATATGGGGTATTTGCTGTGCACACAAAAATTAGAGTAGAGTATGCTATCCACTGTATTGCATTATATGGAGAATTCACTATAGCTCTTTAAAAGTTTGCCACTGGCAGTAGCCGAGTGACATTGACTGCTCCCCAGTAACCAAATTACAGTGCCTGCTCTAACCCCTTAACGACATGACGTAACATGATATTGCCTTTAAGGCAGCATTGAGAGGGCTCATGGGCAGTGACTCAGTTAATAGAGAACATGCAGTGTGATTTGGCTACTGTGGAGCAGGCCCTGTGACTTCACTACTGTGGAGCAGGCCCTGTGACTTCACTACTGTGGAGCAGACACTGTGACTTCACTACTGTGGAGCAGACGCTGTGACTCGGCTAATGGGGAGCAGGCATCGTAGGGAGAGATAGGCAGGTGCAGGACTATGCAGAGCCTTGTGGATGAGGGTTATTATTTTAAACTGTATTCAGAAGGAAATGGGCAACCAGTGCAGCACAAACTGGAGGCATCTGTGTAGAGTTTGGTCTGAAAGACAAGCCTGGCTGCTTTATTTATAGATTGGAGAGGAGAAAGTTTAGTGAGTGGAAGACCAATTAGTGGGGAGTTACAGTAGTCTAGTCGAGAGTGAAACAGAGCAAAAATTTCCATCGTTAGAAATGGTCGGATTCTGGAGATGTTTCTGAGACGGATGCGGCAAGAGCGAGCAAGAGATTGAATATGCGGTGCGAAGTAAAGGTCAGAGCTCAGCACAGCCCCAAGCCAGCGGGCCTGCTGCATAGGTGCTATAGTGATCCCACAGACCCAGATTGAGAGGTCATTGTCGGGTCGGTTAGTAAACAGTGGAAAGGCAAAAAGTTCAGTCTTTAGAAAGATTATGCTTTGAGGAGAGGACATGATGTTAGAGACAGCAGAGAGACAGTCGCTCGTGTTCTGGAGTAAGGCAGGGTTGATGTTACATGAAGAAGTATACAGCTGGGTATCATCCCCATATTACTAAGTTTCACGTGTGCTGTAGATTTATGGAAAGTTTTCTTATTGACTTATAAAAGGATAGTATGAGGCTATTTCTTAGTCAATTTTAGCCATAAATGTCCTTTAAAAAGAATGATTTACCTTTGCGGTTACTATGTATCTGACGCAACTTTGCTGATGTCTCAATTAAACATCTTCTACGGATCAATGTCTCCAGCCCCTATGGAGACCAACTGTATGTGTTTCCCTGGCAACAGACTACAACATCGTCTGGTCAGATCCTCAGCCCTATCGCCTGCCATTTTCCTTACTTCTTTCGAACATAACCATGTTGCTTATGGGGGCCAGTATCTTGAATTAAGGGCAAGGTTCTTTAATTGATGGGAATAAGAGATATACCGTTAAATCATTTAACCCCTTTTGGTTATCCCAGCAATGAACAAGTTAGGCTTTCCTTTCTCAAACGGTTTATGCATCTAATTAGTAAAGGGATATAGAGAAGGGGAAGCTACCCTCTAGAGAGATTAGCTGTTAATTAAAGCCATTTCTGGCACTTCAGTGACTGCACATTAAAAGCTGTTTTACAAAGGGAGGGAAGGAAGAGGCAGCTGGGGAATGAGAAATCGCTATTAGCAGGAGAAGAGCTCCGATGCCCGGGACATGGCATGCGTTAAAGCTGCTTAGAGCTCATAATGAGAGGAATCCTTGATGAGTCCTCATGAAGAATAGAAAAAGAGTGTGTCCTGGATGGGACTATAAGACAATAATGTTACATCTAGCCCATTCACTGGCCCATAAGAGTAAGAGATTGTCCAAAAATATAAGGCAAGGAACATGCCATAATGAAATAAGTAACACTTACTCTACTGATCCTTCACCAATCTTATTTTGATTTTTCATGGTCCATTGGTGGTCTCGAAAACCTGGCCTCCAGAGAATCCTGCCATGGTGATTAGAGATGAACTTAACTGAAGCCTGCACAAATTTTTTTTCGGAAAATTCAATTCAAGTACCAATTGAGACAAAACGGTCAAAAATTATGTTGCTTCAATTTGCCTGGAAATTTCTATACAACCCTCACTAGTCTTTTAAACCTCCTATTTTGTTTCCTTAATCTGTCCAAATCTAAAAACCTTGAATCTAAACAAATCAGTACAAACCGATGTTGCTTCAATTTTCCTGGAAATTGCTATACAACCCCTTCTAGTCCTCTCGCACACAGATTTTTTTATTATTAAAAAACTCCTATTTTGTTTTCTTAACCCACCCAAATCTAAGAGCCAACAAATTGATTCACTCACTTCTTATGGGCATGTGATTGGTTCAGCAAAGATGTATCAGCACCACTGACATCATTACTGTGGCCAGTCATTATAGTCAATTAAATATATGTTACCATTTTTATCAGTCAGTTTTTAGTGGAGAAAAATAATGTATCTTGGTTGTTACCTCTCCAGAGTGCCCCCCACTGTCCCATTGAACTGGAATGGCTGATGGCACATTCGTTCTGCATGAACTAACATCTCGCCTCAGCAGTCACATCTTAATGATCTCCCCAGGACTGCTGGGAACAGGGATTGGCCAAAATTAATTACATGAAGATAATGTCTTAATTGCGATAGTTGTTTTTCCATACTTCTCAGGAGGAATGTATAAAAATTGATCAAGTTAAACAGTATATACACCATAAATGGTTCCATTGAAAATACACCTCATCCTGCAAAACATAAGCCCTCATACAGCTACATCGAAAGACAAAAACATGTTTACTGTAGGTTTGTCCTCAGGATAAGCATCAATATCTGTCTAGTAAAAACCCAACACCCAGTTCCCGGGAACTGATCAGCTGTTACTGTCTAGCAAAGCATAAAGAACCGAGCAGGAAGCAAGCTGAAATATCTACTTATAGCTCTTTGCATTGTGTTTTGCTAGGTATAAGAGCTAATTGGTTGGGGGTGTCACCCCTCACAGATCACATCTTGATGGTCTTAAGTATAGGTCATCAATTAATATATGTTGACATTGGGGCTCATTTACTAAGGGCCCGAATTACTCACTTACGTCAGGTTTCCAGGCAATTTCCGATTTGCGCAGAATTGCCCCGGGATTTTGGCGCACGCGATCGCATTTTAGCCCATCGGCGCCGGCTTTCACGCAACAGAAATCAGGGGTGTGGCCTTCGGAAAACCAGATGGATTCGAAAAAAAAGCGGTATTTTAAAAAAAATTGTGTCGCTTGATACACACTTACATGCACCAGGAAGAAGATGGATAACTCCGGTGGACCTCGGCGGACCTCGGCGCAGCAGCGACACCTGGTGGATATCGGGTGCATGACCTTAGTGAATCCCAGCAGGACGCAAATCCACATCGGACAAAGCACCACGGGAACGCGAATGGACCGAGTAAGTAAATGAGCCCCAATGCGTCGTGAAAAACGATGTTGACTTGTCAACTGCAAAACACAACTATGTGTGATCATAAATAGGTTATTGAAGACTTTTTCCAAAGTTTCTTATTTTTATTCTAGTAAAACTGCAGAAATAACCAATTTCTGTAAGCTAGAATATACTATGCAAAATGTCATTGCCTAGTATTTGCTCTATTGATAAGGCGACCAGTATTACTTTTATCCATTAAATACTAAAAATTATGGTTCAAAAAATATGTAAAAAGTTCCAGATTAGGTTTTGTGACTATTTAATCACATGTATAGAACCAATTATCGGTTGCACTTCTTCTTTCTTAAGTTGTTAAGAATGTATTGACCGGTTAATACGTGCTGCCATGTTGTTTTTTTTTTAAGACGAAGCATTCTCCTGGCAACACTTACAACAGTTCATACTTGCTCAGTATTTTTCTGATTTTTTCTGAACTTGAACATTTACTCTACGATGCAGTTCTTGGTTTTCTATAATTTTTCAAAGCATTGCATGGTCAGATTTTGGAGGGAGCTTATAAGCCATCCACTATTGGTATGATTGTCAACTATCTATAATGTTTGTGAATTGATTCTCATCTTTTCACTATGAATTAAAGGAATTTAAGCTGTTTGAAAATGGATTTATACTTCAATCCTTTTCTAATTGTACTATCATGAACTTGAACATTTAACATACTAACTGAGGCCTTTAACAAATCTGTGATGTAGCTCTTGGGTTTTCAATAATTTCTCTAAACATTGCATGGTCTGATTTTAGGGTGTATTTTATAAGCTATTCACTAGTGGTAAGATTGTCTTGAATGTTTGTGAATTGTTTGTCATCTTTCTCACTATAACAGGATGGACTTTCAGCTGTTTTCAAGTCGATGTATAACCCTTTCTAGATTGATGGACAACAACAATTGCTTCTCTAAGATTATTTCTGAGGACCTTCCTTCTTTGCACTGTGCTCACACAGGCCTGAATGCTCCAGACTAGAAAACTGCTAAAACTTCTTCTTTTATAGAGGTGGTCACACTTATTGATGATAAATTATATAAGGGAATTTCATTATCAGCCCAAGGATACCACTTACCCTGTGAATTTCTATGAAAGCAGTAAGGATATATTTCTTTTCCAACACACTTTTTCTGCACTTGGATCTAGATTTTGTTAAATGTAAAATCTATTATTTGTTGTTGGTCACCCAAGGTTGTATTTACCAATTTTTACTAATATTCCCTGATAAACCAAACCATAGAATTTAATGATGGGGTACTTTCTTTTTCTTATACTAACAGTCCATTATGGCATGAGAGCATCTTTTAGTCTATTTGTGACCCTTTGCCTGATGCTTTTTATGGAAATTGCAGTATTGGTTTCTCGTTCGTCACTGGGAGCAATTTGGGACAGTATTTGCATGCACATTACATTCAAAAGTAAAGCAAATGGCATTGTGTTTTTTCCCTTTACGACTAATGTATTATGCTTGTTCTGTTCCATTTGCTTTTCCCTGCACATAGTTGGGGAACGTACATTACATTGCTTTGTTGCTTCAGTCTGATCTAAGGACACATAACAATGTATGCAGAAACAGAATACGATCTTTAGAGTTTTGTGAAATTAAAACCTTGCTCTATGCAAAGGTTATGCCTGAAAAGAGTCAGGATTAGAGATGAGCGAACATACTCGTCCGAGCTTGATGCTCGATCGAGCATTAGCGTACTCGTAACTGCTCGTTGCTCGGACGAGTATTTCGCCCGCTCCAGAAAATGGCAGCTCCCGCCGTTTTGCTTTTTGGCGGCCAGAAACAGAGCCAATCACAAGCCAGGAGACTCTGCACTCCACCCAGCATGACGTGGTACCCTTACACGTAGATAGCAGTGGTTGGCTGGCCAGATCAGGTGACCCTGGGATAGACTAGCCGCTGTCCGCGCTGCTCGGATCATTCTCTGTCTGGATGCCGCTAGGGAGAGAGCTGCTGCTGGTCAGGGAAAGCGTTAGGCTGTTCTATTAGCTTACTGTTAGGCAGGAGTGATTCTAAAAGAACCCAACAGCCCTTCTTAGGGCTACAATAACGTTATACATTTTTTTTTTTTATTATTTGCAGCTAGTACCATATTGTGAGGAATTTGCAGGGGGACTTGCTACCGTTGTGTTTAGCTCTTAGTGACACACATATCCACCTCAAACACCAAAGTGGGACAATTTATTAGGGGTTTGAGTAGAATTAGGCACAGTCTGCCAGTTTCTTTTTAGTTTACGTTTATTGTTTTAATAACTCAGTGTCATCTCATCTTGCATAGTAGTGTGCTGTAATACTTGGCTAGAAAATAGCCATAGGAGAATACAAACGGCTTAATTACGCCTACAGTAGCGTTATATATATTTGATTTCTGGTTGATCTGCTGGTGGCTGTAGTTGTTGCAGTGCATCTACTAGTAAATTGTGAGCAATTTGGAGTCAGACTTGCGACCACTGTGTTTTAGTGACGCACATATCCATCGCAAAGACCGAAGTGGGAAAATGTATTAGGGCCCGGGGTTGTATTTCAATTAGGCACAGTCTGCCATTTCCTTTTTTATTTTACGTTTATTTTTTTCATAACTCAGTGTCATCTCATCTGGCATAGTAGTGTGCTTTCATACTTGGCTAGAAAATAGCCATAGCAATAGGATAGCATCGTTTGGTTTTAAAAACTAAAAAACACAAAAACAAACAAAAAAAAATAAAGTTATAACTCTCATTTTCAAAATGTTTAACCCGAGGGCTAGGGGTAGAGGACGAGGGCGGGGACGTGGGCGTCCAACTACTGCAGGGGTCAGAGGCCGTGGTCCTGGGCGGGGTGAGACACCACCTGCTGATGAGGGAGCAGGGGAACGCCGCAGAGCTACACTCCCTAGGTTCATGTCTGAAGTTACTGGGAATCGTGGTAGAGCACTGTTGAGGCCAGAACAGTGCGAACAGGTGATGTCGTGGATTGCTGACAATGCTTCGAGCAATTTGTCCACCAGTCAGTCTTCCACGCAGTCCACCCATGTCACCGAATCGGCACTCCTCCATCTCCTGCACACTCAGCCTCCCCCCCCATCTGCCCCCTCCAGCAAAATTTGCCATTTGAACCCATACCTGAGGAACTGTTTTCTGGACCATTCCCACATTCACAAAACCACTTGTCCGGTTTGCTGATGAGCAATTTTCCGATGACCCAGGTTTCCATCATCGGCAGTTCGGTGGGTGATTAAGACCTTGTGACGTTACTGTGAAGAAGTGTAAAGAGGTGTCCGACGATGAGGAGCACGGTTGTCAGACAAGTGAGGAAGTTGTTGTGCAGGCAGGAAGTCCGAGGGGGGAGCAGACTGAGGGATCGAGGATGATGAGGGAGACAGACCAAGCTGGTTTGAATGCCGGTTGAACACAGTGCTCTGAGACGGAGGAGAGTCCTCGACCAGAACAGGTTGGAAGGAGGCAGTGGTGGGGCCAGACGGAGAGGCAGGGCCAGACTGGTGCATCAGCGCCAAATGTGTCCACCTAGTGAAGCTTCCCGTGGCAGGGCTCCTGCGGCGAGGGCTAGATTTTCAGAATCTGGAGGTTCTTTAGGAACAACACCGGATGACCGACGGACTGTGGTGTGCCACATTTGCCAAACCAGGATCAGCAGGGGTTCCACCACTACTAGCTTAACTACCACCAGTATCGCAGGCATATGAATGCTAAACACCCACTCATGGCAACAGCGCGTTCACCGCCGGCCGTGCACAACCACTCTCCTTCCCCTGTGTCAGCTGATAGTCAGCCCCTGCCCAGGAACCCTGCCACAAAACCCCATCGTCGCCACTCCACGATCCTCCACAGCATCCACCACGTTCAGCTCTCCATACCCCAGACAATGGAGCGGAAACCAAATATAGTGCAAAGTGCACCCACCCGCACGCCCACAGCCTTAATTTGCACATCTCCGATCTTGCAAGCCTGGAGATGCTGGTCCCTATAGGTATGAGACCGGGCCTTCGCATCCGCCTCATGGCGGCGGCCGCCCCTCGGTTATTTCGTCCCCAGCCGCCCACTACTTTTTCCCGATGTGCCGTCCCAGCCCTGCCCACACGTGTCATACAACATAATTTCCGTGCCCTGACCAACGCCGTTTGTGACAAGGTCCATCTGACCACGGACACTGATGAGTGCTGCCGGGCAGGGCCACTATATATCGTTGACCACATTGGTTAACTTGGTGGAGGCTGGAACCGAGTTCTGACCCTGCGGCTGGTCATATACTGCCGCCGCCCGAGGATTGCGGGGCCTACCTCGTCCAGGTGTTTTCAGGCCTACTATGTCCTCCTCCCTCCCACCCCTCTCCACCTCCTCCTCCGAACGACCATCCGTGGGCTGGCGCCATAGTCCGTAGCGGTCTAGAGGCACAGCAGCTGTTGCCGTCGCTAAGCGACAGCAGGCGGTGCTGCAACTGCTGAGCCAGGCGATAAACGGCACACAGACGCCCAAGATACTATACAGAGGCATCACGGCGCAGACTGATCTGTGTCTGGCAACCCGCTGAACCTGAAGCCAGGCATGGTTGTGTGTACAACGCACGTAACCTGGGGGCGCTCTGCAACTCGCAGACTGACACATGTGCCATGCCTGGCCCTGTTAAATCTGATAGTCAGCAGCGTTTCCTCACAGACTACCCCAATACTGTCTGATTTGCTCAACGAAGGTGCGCCGCATCTCTGCGCATTTCAGGAAGTCCAGCACAGATGCTGCCACTCTCAGGGCAGCTCAGCGCCGCCTCCAACTGCCCGCTCCACCGACTGTTGTGCGACGTGCCCACGATTGGAATTCAACACTGACCATGTTATCCAGAGTTTACCCAGCAGCGAGCGATTGGAGACTGCCAGATGTCAACTTCCACCAAACGGGAGTCAGGTCATCAGCTTCCCAAGTCTACAATGAGGATTGACTGGATGTCTGATATCTGTCAGGTGCTGGTAACTTTGAGGAGTCACAACAGATGAAGCATGGCATGCCGCCATCATCAGCCTCACCATCCCGCTGCTGGCCTGTTGAAACACTCTCTGGTCAGCATGAAGTCGGAAGCTTTGGCGTCTCCTCACAAGAGACGGGGGAAGTAAGATTCCGTCCCTGTTGATATCCAACAACCCTTAGTGTCTGTTTCTCAGTCGCATATCGAGGAGGGTGGAGGAGAGGAGGAGCAGAGGAGGAGAATGTTGGCGAGACACAAGAGGGATCCATTGTTGAGTCCTTCACTGTTGCGTGTATGGGCAGAAGAAGAGGAGTTGGGGAGTTTGAGGGGAGGAATGGACATTCATGCCATGAGGGATTGAATTTTACGCGTTGGTACTCTGTCTCATATGGCAGATTTCAATGCTAGGCTTGCCTTATCCCAGTGGCCCTCCGCTTCAAAGTAATTTATTCCAGCACCGTTACTGGGTGGTTCACTCTCCTGGACCCACGGTACAAGCAAAATCTTTCCACTCTCATCCCTGGAGAGGAAAGGAGTGTGAGAATGCATGAATACCAGCAGGCCCTGGTGCACAAGCTGAAACAGTATTTCCCTTCTGACAGCGCTAGCGGCAGAGTGCGTAGTTCTGCGGGACAAGTAGCGAGGGAGAGTAGGCGAGCAGGCAGCTTGTCCAGCACTGGCAAGGGTACGCTTTACAAGGCTTTTGCCAGCTTTATGTCACCCCAGCAAGACACTGTCACCTGTCCCCAGTCTCGGCAGAGTAGGGCTGATCTTTACAGAAAGATGGTGAGGGAGTACGTAGCTGACCATACCATCGTCCTAAATGATCACACAGCTCCCTACAACTACTGGGTTTCAAAGCTGGACATGTGGCACGAACTGGCGCTGTACGCCTTGGAGGTTCTTGCCTGCCCTGCCGCTAGCGTCTTGTCCGAGTGGGTTTTCAGTGCAGCTGGTGGCATCATCACCGATAAGCGTACACGCCTGTCGACTGACAGCGCTGACAGGCTGACGCTTATCAAGATGAATAAAGCATGGATTTCTCCTAATTTCCAATCTCCAGCAGGTGAAGGAAGCTCAACCTGAATAATTTATCCACTCCTCCTCCTCCTCCTCCTCATTTTCCTCCTTCTCCTGCTCTTTGTACAGTAAAGCAGAGGAAACTGGCTATTTTTTGACAGGGCCCACTGGCTCTACCTATAGTACTTTATGCATTTAATTTTTCTGGAGGGCCACCGACCCGGTCCTCTGTTTTAAACAATTTTTGGGAGTGCCACATACAGGCACTCAATCTATTCAATTTTTCTGGAGGGCCACCTACCTGCTCCTCTGGTTTGAAAAATTTTTTGGACTGCCACATACAGGCACTATCCAAATTGAATTGTCTCCATAGCAGCCTCCACACGTTGTCTCCATTGCTACCTCCAAAAGTCGTCCATATAGCTGCCTCCATACATCGTCCCTTTATCAAACGAGGTGTGTCAGGCCGAAATTTGGGTTGTTTTCATGGATTCCACATCAAAGTTGTTAACTTTGTCGCCACCCTGCTGTGTTATCCACAAAATATACTGGCAAACTTTTACCATTTAGGGATATTATTTCAGCGCTTCTTGCGCATCTGTTTACATTCCCCTCACCCGCCATATCCCAAACTTATAAGAACGCTACTACACTTGATCTTATACAAAAGGTTCTTAGAAGTGCTGTTTGGGGAGTAGCCTAGAGACAGGGGCTTGGATTGGCGAAAGCTCGCCTGGCAGCGGAGCGCCAGCTCCATGCCAAGAACCAACTAACATAGTTTTAACTGCAGCACCTTTAATCTACTACTAGTTCACTGCCTCCATACATGCCCGCCTTATCAAACGTGCTGTGTCAGGCAGAATTTTGGGTTGTTTTCATGGCTTCCACAACAAACTTGTTAACTTTGTCGCCACCCTGCTGTGTAATCCACAAAATATACTGGCAAACTTTTACCATTTACGGATATTATTTCAGCGCTTCTTGCGCAGATGTTTACATTCCCCTCACCCGCCATATCCCAAACTTATAAGAACGCTACTACACTTAACTTGGTGCAGGCTGGGACCGATTCTGACCCTGGGGCTGGTCATATACTGCCGACGCAGAGGATTGCGGGGCCTACCTCGGTCCAGGTCTCAAAGGCCTACTATACCTCCAAATCCTCCCACCCCTCCTCCACCTCCTCCTCCTCCGAATTACCATCCGTGGGCATGGCGCCATCAGTCGGTAGCTCTAGGCACAGCAGCAGTGCCGTCGCTAAGCGACAGCAGGCGGTGCTCAAACTGCTGAGCCTAGGTGATAAAAGGCACACCGCCCAAGAGCTATTGCAGGGCATTCCACATCAAACTTGTTAACCTTGTCGCCACCCTGCTTTGTAAGCCACAAAATATACTGGAAAACTTTTTTCATTTACGGATATTATTTCAGCGCTTCTTGCGCAGATGTTTACATTCCCCTCACCCGCCATATCCCAAACTTATAAGAACGCTACTACACTTGATCTTATACAAAAGGTTCTT